>OY747714.1:24415540-25053040 GCA_963556495.2 Valencia hispanica | reverse complement strand
ATCAGACTAAAAAAAGGTTACAAAACCATTTCTTAGGTTTTGGGACTGCACTAAGAACCGTTATCTCCAAATGAAGAGCATGGAACAGTGATGATCCCAGAAGTTTCTGGCTTAACTAAAATTAAAAGAGCTCATTGATGACTGATACGGAAGGTCACAAAGGGATCCAGAACCAGATCTAAGCCACTTCCCCTTAAGGACTTCGCTAAGACATCCGCACATCACGACCATTTCGGCAGTGAGTAGCGCCCCTGATCAGATAGGCAGAGGATTGTTTGTGCCAAATAATCGTGATACAGACAACACTCCCAGGTACACACTGCTGGATGGTGAAGCACCAGGCACAACCAGTTGCTGCCTCCAACCCAGGAAAGGTTGAGCATATTTTACAGTTTTTATTGGCAACCAGTTCTCAGAAATGCTCTGTGACAACAATTTACATTAAGCCTGTAAAAAGCTTTAAACCTATGGACTAACTGTAGGAAGTTTTTTTTTTTTTTTTTTTTTTTTGTGTGTGTGTGTGTGTGTGTGTGTGTGTGTGTGTGTGTGTGGCAACAGTTAAGGATTTGTGTTTCACTCCCCAAATTAGGTTGCCATGCTAATTTATGAGCTAATTAGCTTGCTAGCTGGCTAAAGGTTAAGTATTTCTATGTAGAAAATAAAAAAAGTGGATAAACCTCTTCATTAATGAACATGTTATTTGACATATGACCTGTTTAAAACCATTTATTTCAGATAGATAGAAATAATTAAAATGGCTACATCTTAGTAAAGCTACCAATAATAGACAAACTCTACATTGCTACACCTACCCAGTGGTTTGTCCTGGTTTTTGGACAAAAGGTCATTTTATTTTATTTTACAAAATAATTAAAGAGAAACCTCAAGTTTTTTTTTGTTTTTTTTTTCGTTGTAGCAAATATATTCCTAAATGTCACACCTCTATTTCCAACAGTACTACAAATATTTAGTAAAGCACATTAGACTATTTGTCTTTTGGCAGTGTTATCACATTTACTCCTCTTACAAACTGTATCAATAGGCCAGAAATTCCTAGTTTTATTTATTAAAGTGGGACACATGGACATATTCATTTTGTATATTTAATCCACACCTAATCTTCTTGTTTGTATTATTTTAATGTTGATTGTTTCGCAACCTACTTTTGTGGCTTGCATGATTTTGATGCTAGTTATTCCATCTGCTTTTGTACATAGAATTATATATTTTAAACAAAAAAATGATTTCTTGCTTAGCAAAAATCTATTTAAAAAATATCTGCAATCACCTGGGACCTAAATTACAGACAACAACCATATAGAAAAGCACCAAAATATATGTTTAACTACTCATTTTTAAATGGATTTTTGAAGTATAATTTTAAATGTTTGTTAAATGCTTGATTTTTATTTTGATGGCTGTAGTTCAGTAGGTTTAGCAGTTATGACGTTTTAATGGAAATCTACTGTTCTTGGTCTGCTAATTAGTGTATATCAATTGGTTTGACATTTTAAAAAGTTTTTTTTTTTATTATGTAACTTGGTATTTGCATAAAACAGGATGGAGTTTCACAGTTAAAAAGCAGCAGCTAATAAACCTAATTTAACTCTCCAACCAAATCCATCTAAGCATGTCCTTCTCTCATTTCTCCAGCTGGTTTTCTTTTAGTGAAAGAGAAGTGAACTCAAAATGATTCCCATCCCCTCCAAATTAGCAACAAACCATCCCGCCGTTGCTTATTTTCATCAGCAGGCTGCTGCTTCGTTTCTTCCACAGTAGTGTGCAAACAATACAAACTGCTGCTCTCTAGGGTCATAAAAGACAAAAACAAGTAGGAGAACAAAAAGATGAGAAATATGGCCCTAATTAGCTTCTCTTGCTGGAATCCAGAGATAAATTTTAAATTGAAGGGAAAAAAACTGCAGAAATTATAGTTTGCTGCTGCCAAGAGAATCTTGCCGTCTTTTTTTCCTCTCTCCCCTGCTTTAAGAAAAATCAATGAGCGCTGGTTCTCAGGGAGCTTGTCAGTAATTGCTTAGAGGTATGAAATATTAATGTATCATTCAGCGGTGATGGGTTTTAATAGAGCAAGCGCCGCTCTACTGAATAAGCTTTAATTTTATCTGTAAGACTGATTGAAAACAAGTTGTTGGCTAGTTTGGGAGATTTCTCAAAGCTGCCTGTGATGTTTTTCTTTCATTAAATGTTTTCAGGATCTGTAATGAAAACTAACATTTTAAAATGGATCACTTTTATTAATCAATGAACTAAACAGTCATTGCTGAAAGCTTCGGAATGGGGCTCGTCGAGCGATCACATTTATTCACATTGGTCCACGTAAGATGTCTAAAATGACAATATCCTGACTATTCCAGTATGAATTACCTTAGCAGCCACTGCATCTTTCTCTGTGCTCTTAAACGCATCACCCATCCCATTCCCCCGCCTAAGCTAAATTTCCCGAGCCTGCAGGTTGTTTACCAGGTGAGATGAAGAAACGTTTAGAAATGTAAACGAATCTGCAAGAGTTCCTGCGTTCTCATCGTCTGATGTTTGACTAATAGACAGGAAAGCATCTCTGAATCAAGTAGTGGCAATAAGGACGAGGTGTTAAACAAATGGGACTTTTACTGCAGCCTAAATCATCCACTGTGATCAATCCCCAAATATATAGGGGTTGTTATTTTAGTTTGGATTATCTGAATTCCATCTATAAATTCCAACTTCCTGTCTTCAGTCCTCCAATGACGCCCGTCTCGCTGGCTCCTTCGACCCCGCCACTGACCCCCATATCACCGGGGGCGCCTGCAGGAGCAGCCAAGCACACATGCAGCCACCTACACACAATCGGCGGCCTGAGCGGCCACAAGAACGTCTGCATCCGCTGCAGCCAGAAAAAGTGGCCGCTGATGAGGAAGCCCTCTGCCAGAAAGTCAGAGCAGCGGCGCAGTAATGAGGTCACGGTCCTCTCTGTGGGCAGGTTGGTAACACCTTGACTCATAAGAACTAGTTTGATACTTTGGGATGATTTTCTTACATGACTTGACACTTTTACAGATAACCCCCAGACTGTATATAACAGAGCTAACAGTTCCATGGTGTTAAAATACAAAACTATTTAGCTCTTCCTAATAAGTACTACTGCTGCTGAAATTATTTTATTATATGTATAAAATGTATTTTTAGCTGTTTTTATGTAGTTTATTATTGTGACCTTGAAGATAAATGATGATTTTTTAAAACATTTTTACAAATGAAATGTGAACCTGGTTGCAAGCATTTGTTTTCAGGCCCCTGGAGTCATTATTTTGTCGCTCCACTTTCACCACAATTATATCTGTAAGTCATTTAGGGCAGTGGTTCCCACCATGGTGGCCCTGGAGATCACAGTGGGTCTGCATGATTACGTCTGTGCTGTGGTTCTGACGTTACCAAAATTAGAGTTGTAAATATTGCATTTCTAAAAAACCAAAAACAAAATTTTCTTTAACGCCTACAGTGCAAAACAAGAAGAATGAGAACAAAAAGCTACAACTGCTGGTTATTTTATAAGAGAATTAAGAGTTGGGATCCTCCTACCTGAGCTGTGGATCTCTGCAGCTCCTCCAGAGTTACCTCGGACCTCTTGGCTCCTTCCACGATTCTTGCTTTCTTTTCCAGGCCAGTCGGTTATGCTGGACGGCCATATCTTGGTAGGTTTGCAGCTGTACATGTTCTATTTTATGGCTGATTGCTTGAACAGAGCTCTGGTAAATGTTCAAACGTTAAAATATAGTTTTTTTTTTGTTAGTTTTTTTAGCTCAGCTTGATTTGATCTAATGCACAACTTTCCCTGACCTTTCTGCTTTGTTCCTTGGTTTGTTCACTAAGGCTGTCTAACAAACCTGTGAAAACTTTACAGAACGGCTGGATTATACTGAGATTAAAGACACTCAGGTGGACTGTATTCGCTAATTAGCTAACTTTACGAGAGTGTTGCACAGTTTCTTTTTTATCAGGGGTATCAAAATAAAGGGGACTAAGTACAAATGCACGCCACACTTTTCAGATCATTATTTGCAAATAATTTCCAAAAACCACCTTTGCTTTTCCCTTCAAAATGATGTAATATTTGTATTTCCCTATCACAGAAAATCTCAATAAAATCTCCAGAGGTTTGTGGCTAAAGCAGGACAAAATTTGAAAACGTTCAAGGGGTAGAGATACCTTCACAAGGTGTTATATGGTGATTGAGAGAACACGAGTGGGCGTTTGTGGTCGCTCTGTAGTCAAAGTAATTTTGTAGAGGGACGCTAAATTACAATACATTTGAGGGAAGACCAATCTGGCACTCTGTCTGACATCTCATTAAAGGAGTAAAAACCCGGAGGAATAGGATTTTAGAAATTAGCAGATTTGAAGCTTTGGCTTTTGGAAACCTTGCTTTTCCAAAACCAGACAACACTTAATAATACATGCACTTAAAAAAAAAGACGAAAGAAGGAAAAAATATTAAAAACCGACGACCTGTGGTACAAAATCCTAATTTTACACACAAGCAGAATATTCACATGAACTGATAAAATATTAACGCTGTAAAAAAGGCAAAAACTCCCTTCTAGAGCACGCAGGAGCAGGACAACCTGTGAGTATCCTTGTCTTAGAAAAAGCAAAGGACTAATATTTTTGCATGATTCTACAGTGGTGAAATGCAGTAACGCTCTGGGTTTTTTGTTGTTATTCGTAAATCTTCAGGTTCCGTGTGACAAAGTGTGAAAAACCAGGAAAGGATCGACGCACCCTGTTAATAACGGACTCCAACGGCAGCGTCCCGTCGACACCAACGGAGGTGGCCCGCCGGAGCAGAATGACTTCAGAATCCCAACAGGTCGGTGCTCTTTAAACAGACCATCCTCTTCGCTTTTTCTAGTGAAAATCTTGTGTAAACATTAGAGCTCTCCACAAATGTTGCCATTCCAGTTTCAAATGAGCGAATAAATCTTAAAACCGTCAAAATTCACACTGATTAATGTATAAATTGATCCGCCTCTATCTACTGTTAGGAATTACCTTAACAAAATAAATGATGCCACAGTTATAACCAGCAATTTGATCAATTAAATTCAGTTTATTTATATAGTGCCAATTCACAACACGTCATCACAAGGCATTTTACGAGTCATTTCATTTCAATCCTACATACATTGGAATCAGTTTTCTATCTAAGGAAATCCAGCAGATTGCATCGAGTCAACGACAGGTTATTATGTCTCTATAACTACCATATTATTTAAGGCTTTTGTACACAAAAGCTGAATTTTTAGGAAAAGCAGTGGCAGCAAATTTATTAAAATAATTCGGAAAGAATGTCAAGATAAATCTGGAGTATAGAGCTATTCTAGACATTTTTATAAAAGTATTTTGATAGATATTATACTACAATGTATGTAAAGCCATCAACTAACTTGATGTGGGATAAAACCCTAGAAATTCATTTTTTATGTTGCAAAGCAACACATCAGGGGTAGAAATGTTCAAGTCATCCACACAAATGGATGCTGTGCAAGATGTACAAAGTAAACAAATTAATATTTTTGCATTTATTTCCTTAATTGGCTTTAGAGTGGCTAGTTCTCTGTCTTTCTTATTTTAAAGAATGACAAAGAGAGATCAGCCTCTGGGCCACATGATGTAACAGGAAGTTGTGAGTTAGTAATTAAGCTTCTCAACAAGAATTGTCCCGTCATTGATTTTGTAAAAACAATGAAAGGTTTTCCTACATGCTTCAGTGTGAGGATGTGCTGCTGCAGTAAAGATGAGTTTGGGGGATTTTTACTCCTCTTCATGTTCGCCGGTAAATATGGATGGAGCTGTAAGCTCTCCTTGTCCAGGTGTGATGTGATTCAGATATCTATAATGGCCGTGCTGTTAAGCAGGACCTTGGTGTTTGTTTCCGTCCTTTGGTTTAATCCGCACACTGGGAGCTTCTAATCGGAGAGGTACCGTCTCAGGTTTTGGAACAACCTTGTTTGAATCAACATCTTAACCAAATTTGTTTTAGGGTGAGGGAAACATTGCACTCGTTAACATCCGTGTTTGCTCCATTTCTTACCGTAAGCTCGGCTGTTGACTTTCAGCTTTGTCATGCCAATTCCCAAGATGATGGATAAAACCTGCACCTTGACAGATAGAAAAATCCTTTCTTTTTCTTTTTCTGACAGGATGAGACAGAAAACCCAGGCAAAGAGAAGCGATAGAAGTCCAGGTAACTCGTCTTGATTTATTTTATTTTTTTCACTTTTTACATCTTTTAAATCTGTTCGTGTGTAACGGCTTTCCCTCCTCATTCCCTCCTAGTTTTGCCCATGGAGAGCAGGACCAACATCTGGACACTTTAGGTTTTCTTTTCTTTTTTTTTACTTCGGAGCTGGGAGGGACGAACAGATCCAGAAGGGGTATCGTCACTTTGTTGCTTTGCTGGCAGTGAAAACTGTTGCTGAGAACCTGCCGGCCAAGAAGAAGAAGGTGACCCTCGTCCCCCCTGCAGTAGATTCCCACCACTGCCTTGCTCAGAGGCGGGACGGCGACCAGTGCTTTCTCAGTGACTTCTGTCCAAGATGGATGTATGTATATATGTTTTTATATGTGGAATTATAAAATATAGCATTTTTGTGCGTTATATTGGTTTAAATTATAAAAGACACTCAGAAGCAGACAGAGACAGACTGAGACAGAGGTGGCATTCCCAGGCAGGAAGATGCAACAACCTGACGCAGCCACCACACCAGAGAATCGACCGGATCAGCTCGCCAAGTCATCTCCTGTAATGCTGTTACATGAACTCAGTGTGCTTGCTTTTTATCATATTTCAGCGTCATGTTTCAACTGTTTTTTGTTTTGTTTAAAAAAAAAAATCTAATTATATTGTTTTTTTTAAGTGTTCTGTTTTACCTCAATAAAGAACTTTAAGTCAAACCACAGATCAATTCTCTAGCCTGTCATAACCTGCTAAATCAGGAATCTTCAACCTGTGGCTCTTTAGACCATACACTGCGAGCGACTCTTAATAACTTTGGACGAAAATGATAAAGAATGGAGCAACGTTTTAAAATGTAAAGATAATAGTTCTTCATACTAGTAGTGTTAAGAAGATTTTGTCACTTTTGAGTAATTCTTTGCCTCTAGGTTGCAAACTACCTGCTTTCTAAAAAAAAAAAGAAAAAAAAAAGCATTCCATTAAATTATGTAATCATTCCCTCTCATGGAATAGTAGATTTTCTTTATTTTAAAACCCTTTAAACAAAAACGAAATTGGTCCAATAGTAGATAAAAATGGCGATTTTCTTTTCGGTCATTTTTGCCGTCCATTTCCTTTCTGTGGCTAATGCAGGCAATGGGGGTGGGACAACAGCATCACGTGCAGCACACACGTCCTACTCTAAGTGAAGGATCGTATTTCAAAGAGAGCAAGTTTTAAACGGCTTCTCTGTGAATAATAACCTTTAATGCTCCGATTTGTCTCAGAAATCTGAGCTGGGAATGACGTCTCACCCAAACTGGGAGCGTTCTAGGAAAACCGTGAGATTCGCCGTTTGTTTTAGTGCTAACTCTTATTAGCAATACAAGCCGATAACGATATAGTTCTCCATTTTTGATTAGTTCAAACACAAAACGATCCAAGTTCACATGGAGCTATTTTACAGCACAGAATATTAGATGTGCTAATAATTACAACTTTCAGTACAGTTTGCATACATGCAGCCCTATTGGATCTAAAAGTTTGGATTCCTTGACGAACTCTAAATTTCCCTGTTGAAATTCCTACCTCAGGGAAAGTTCTTGTTTATCCAGCTAAATACAAAGAATACCCATCATTGAGCCTGGTATGTATAATTCTTAACCTGTGTGCACTGGGGGGGAAATAAAACTCGCAATGAATTAAAACTTGTTTAGCAATAATTAAGGTTAGTTGTTGTCGTCGCTCCATCCTGAAAAAAGGAACTTTTTAAATAAATCATTAACAGCTCAACATAAATGTGACCTTCATGCCCATAACATGAGTGGATGTGATGATCTGACAGCTGTGAGAGAGTGTTTAGTAGTGATCATTAGTCACCGTAGAAGACGATCTATTTATGGTCCACAGAAGGTAAAATCAAACTTTTTTTTTTTCTTTTTTCTACCTTTTAACTGTGATAAGAAAGCATCTGAGTCACGACTGAAGAAGTGAGCCATGACTCAGGCTAACATCATTTTCCTGCATGTTTTCCTCTGTAAATGTCACTTCACCTCGCCTCATTTTTAATGCACACATTCAGGAAAGTTTTATCCATTTTAAAGCTGTAGATGAAGGAAATAATCAAAATAACTAACATAAGAAACAGTGCAGAGAGGCAGCATTATTAAGGATCTATGTCCGTTCACCTGCAGGCAACCTTTTCTCTCTGATCTGATGGAGCCATCCATCTTCATTTTCCATTCCGTCTCATTTCCCCCTCCACCTACTCCACCCTCTTAGGGGCTCCTCTCTCTCTGCTTCGTGCTCTAATGAAAAGATGATTTGTCTTACTCATCTCGAGTACGCCGACCTTCAGCTCTCGACCCATGTTATTTCCAGATAATAGAGATGAGATGTGTTTGGAGCACAAGACTGAGGATTAACAAGCCTTGACTCTTCTTCTTTTGTTTTTTGTTCGGTCTCCATTGACCTTCTGAGGCTTGTTGGGTTCACCCACACGACGAGCACATGTTCTTGGTAAAGGACGCAGGGTTTAGGACGGAAGGACAAATACAGTGAGGAGAAAGCTGTTAATTCACATTGTTGTTCAACTAAATTATTAACAAAATGGCCAACGGCTCTCAGAATGCGCCGAATGGAGGACTGACTGTCAAGGTGGCGACGAGGACGTTTGCTTTCAGCCGAAAAGGTCACAGAGGGTGACGCCTCCACACCCTGGGCTGTAGACTCAAAGTCGTCTGGAAACGCGCACTAAGATGGCTGCAGGATGTCGAAGCTGTCAGAAAGCTGCTGGATGACAGTGAGGGACATGAGGAAAACAGCACAGGAGGCAGCTGCAAATATTGACTCCTGATACATGCGTGTGTTTACTTTAGCTCACACCAGGACATGGAACCAAAGGGCGTCCACCTCTTCTGGGTAAGCTGTGTGAAAGCAAAGAGGAACAAATCCGTCCATTAGGCAGACATATGAAGGTGTACAGCTCTGATCTGTCTTCTCCAGGACTCCACATGCTGTAAATTTATCCCCGACACTGAATTATTCAGGCCTCCAGGCCACAGGTTCCCATGACGATGCCAGGCTGCTCGCCCCGCATCCTCTGACTGTGGCTGACAGGAAGGACGACTGGGCTCTGGACATCCATCTAAACATCCAACCATCCACGCATCTGTTCATCCATCCATCCATCCATCCATCCATCCATCGCTGACCTCAATAGAAATGTCTGCAGGATATTTATAGTAAACTCTTGTATTTAAACTGAGAACTCTGTTAAATGGTAATAAGAGTCTGGAAAAGTTTGTAATTTGGTCATCTTAAGAGTAGGGACCCTGTCTGACTAAAGGGATGGTCTCTCTTGTTTCTGTTTATTAGGTCTTCAGGACGACGGGGAGGAGGCTGAGTTACCTCTGAACCAAAACAGATCGTTGTACTTCTAAAGTGACTCGTACCCTGATTCCACTTTGCCCAAAACTGCTCTCCGGTCATTCAAAGAGCCCAATGAGAGGGCAGCTGTCACTGTTTTAACCAGCCACATTATCTTCCACCCGAATGTTGAAACAGCAAACATTACATGGAATAACCTTTTAGGAGAAAAACCCTAATACAGTTTCCAGGGAGATGGTCTAATCTTTAACTGTGGTGAAATATTAGCCAGTATCTGAAGATGTTGGTTCCGTTCCAACAAGGGGAGGTCTATTTTAAGCTCTGTGTTGAGATATTTAAAGAGTGAGCAATTACACTGTTAACAGGGGAGGTGAGATAAAACGTTTACACTATTCTAATAATGACTAGAAGACCCATTTTCAGAATCCAGTCTGCATTTCTGTTGGAATTTTAGAGAACTGGTGTACTGGGAGTTTATTAAGCCCCAGACCTTCAGTATTTGTGGGGGTTACGGAACAGCTAAAATCCTCAAATACTGGAGACTCCTTTTAAAAATGCTTGTTGAAGCCTATTTTAATAGTTTAAACAACCAAATTTACCTAAATATGCATTAATACACACAGTGGTAACCAACTGTCTTAGCCCTACTTCCTCCTTTTGGCTCTTGGAGGTGCAGCCAATCTGGGACAAGAAGAATGAAAGGCACTTTTTGGATTGGCTGCTTTCTAAACACCAGCCACTAGCTTGTCAAGTAGCTTTGTGTGTAGGTGATCCAGCCTCCCATGCTGCATTTTCTTTTGAATATTTTACGTAGATGTGCGCTACCTAAAAATCTGCGAATAACCTGAAGTTCCACAAAAAAAATATAGGAGTAAGTGAATTTGCGAGTAAGTGGAGGTCCGCTGTTGACCTATTGCTAATTAGCCCGATCAACCCACAACAGTTAGCAAATTTTAAGAGGCTACTATAGGGTGGCCACATTTTGATTTCTAAAAAAGAAGACACTTGGCCCAGTGACTGGGCTAAGACTTTTCAACATATTTAAAGCGTGCATTCTCCATGTTGTTAGAATATACAGTTAAATAAACATAGACTACAAAAATGACTTTATTATCTCTGGAAATTAATGATAGAAATAATTACACTTCAAAAATGGACAGAAATTAAACAAAAATAAATGACAAATGACAGTGCGTTGTATTGAATGCATCGCACCAGTCATTTTAAGTATGCTTATTGGTCCCCTTAAAAACAATGAAAACCCCAACATTTTCATCAATCTATCAAATCCCCCAGATAGCACGTTAAAAGTGGACGTGTCCGGGGAAAAGAGGACGGTTGATCACCCAACTCTACTTGCAACAAAACCTTTTGTGAACTATTGTTGTGAATTCACTTCCGAGTCAAGCCGGCTATTGCCTATTCTATGCCTTCCAAAGTTCGCATTGGAGGCATTTTGGCGCCTTCTGAAGGTTGGAGGTATCTCCAGTTACTGTATGTTCAGTTTTGCTAATTTGCAAAGATGCTGATCTGTAGTTTTTGTGTAGCCAGTAGCTGCTTGGCAAATTTGACCCAAAGTTAGAAGGGCTTACTCAAAACGTTTTACAGAATTAAAACTTCCAATTAAAGCTGGTACATCCAGAAATTACATTTCTTTTTTTTAGATAAAGATTCCTAATTTTTATATTTCTCTGCCTGACACTTCTCTGCTCAGGTGGCGGCAACTCGCTATCTCCGGTGACTTCCTCAATGATTATTTCTACGTTTTGCTGGTTGGATTGCTTTCAGTTAATTTAACATTTTTACATTTAAACCACAATTTTTTTTTATTGTCTATAGATTTAGTTAAGCAAAAGTAACATGCGTGGAGAGTCCATATTTAAGTAGCCTATCCTACCTGTTCCTCTGAGAGGTGGAAGTGTGTTTCCGTGCAACAATTAAGGGTGACATCATTAACTTCAACACAGCTCTGAGAAAAACAAACACATTAACGGAGCACACACACCTCAGGGACTCTGCAACCAGCTGCCTAATGGACCCAATAAAAACAACATGAAGGAATCTGACACACAAAGTGCTCCTTATTTGCTCTCATATTATCCGTCCACAGCAGGGTTAGCACAAATGAGCTTGTTCCAGTCTGACTTTCTGTGCTGTTATCTTGGCATCGAGCGAAGCGAACTGATTGTCGTGAGTCACTGAAAAGCTGAATATATGGAAATGTAGCATACGTGTGTAATGGAAAAGTACAACACATTGTTCATACACTTCCAGCACAACAGATGGGATTCTGGGACTGGTTTAATAAACTAATAAGCTGGTTTTAGGCATACATGACATTAAACAAAACAAACATGACATTTTACAGCTGTTTTTGATGCTTTTGGGTCATATTCTTGTATTTGTACATGCTTCCCTTAATTCAGGCGCGGTCCCAGCTGTTCTCAGACATACTGCGGTGCAGCTTCTCATCACTAAATAAGATTTACATCCACTAAGTTCCTTTTCCTAGCTGCTTCATCTTTTTAAGACTCTTGAGAAAATTTTTTTATCCGGTTGCAAACTTTTCTTGATGAAAACTGCAACTGAGTTTCAGTTTGGCTTCAAAACTACAGAACTAAAACTGCTCTTTTTGCCTGTTTATTCCCGGGAACTCAGCTATTTTGGTGCTTTTAGACTATGGGATAGACAGTGGCGCAGTTGGTAGCACTGTCGCCTTGCAGCAAGAAGGTCCTGGGTTCAAATCCCAGCCTGGGGTCTTTCTGCATGGAGTTTGCATGTTCTCCCTGTGCATGTGTGGGTTTTCTCCAGGTACTCCGGCTTCCTCCCACAGTCCAAAAACATGACTGTTAGGTGAATTGGTTTCTCTAAATTGCCCTTAGGTATGAAAGTGTGTGTGAGTGGTTGTACAGGTCCTTCTCAAAAAATTAGCATATTGTGATAAAGTTCATTCTTTTCCATAATGTAATGATAAAAATTAAACTTTCATACATTTTAGATTCATTGCACACCAACTGAAATATTTCAGGTCTTTTATTGTTTTAAAACTGATGATTTTGGCATACAGCTCATGAAAACCCAAAATTCCTATCTCAAAAAATTAGCATATTGCATCCGACCAATAAAAGAAAAGTGTTTTTAATATAAAAAAAGTCAACCTTCACATAATTATGTTCAGTTATGCACTCAATACTTGGTCGGGAATCTTTTTGCAGAAATGACTGCTTCAATGCGGCGTGGCATGGAGGCAATCAGCCTGTGGCACTGCTGAGGTGTTATGGAGGCCCAGGATGCTTCGATAGCGGCCTTAAGCTCATCCAGAGTGTTGGATCTTGCGTCTCTCAACTTCCTCTTCACAATATCCCACAGATTCTCTATGGGGTTCAGGTCAGGAGAGTTGGCAGGCCAATTGAGCACAGTAATACCGTGGTCAGTAAACCATTTACCAGTGGTTTTGGCACTGTGAGCAGGTGCCAGGTCGTGCTGAAAAATTAACTCTTCATCTCCATAAAGCTTTTCAGCAGATGGAAGCATGAAGTGCTCCAAAATCTCCTGATAGGTAGCTGCATTGACCCTGCCCTTGATAAAACACAGTGGACCAACACCAGCAGCTGACATGGCACCCCAGACCATCACTGACTGTGGGTACTTGACACTGGACTTCAGGCATTTTGGCATTTCCTTCTCCCCAGTCTTCCTCCAGACTCTGGCACCTTGATTTCCGAATGACATGCAAAATGTGCTTTCATCCGAAAAAAGTACTTTGGACCACTGAGCAACAGTCCAGTGCTGCTTCTCTGTAGCCCAGGTCAGGTGCTTCTGCCGCTGTTTCTGGTTCAAAAGTGGCTTGACCTGGGGAATGCAGCACCTGTAGCCCATTTCCTGCACACCCCTGTGCACGGTGGCTCTGGATGTTTCTACTCCAGACTCGGTCCACTGTTTCCGCAGGTCCCCCAAGGTCTGGAATCGGTCCTTCTCCACAATCTTCCTCAGGGTCCGGTCACCTCTTCTCGTTGTGCAGCGTTTTGTGCCACACTTTTTCCTTCCCACAGACTTTCCAACGAGGTGCCTTGATACATCACTCTGGGAACAGCCTATTCTTTCAGAAATGTCTTTCTGTGTCTTACCCTCATGCATGAGGGTGTCAATGATGGCCTTCTGGGCAGCAGTCAGGTCGGCAGTCTTACCCATGATTGCGGTTTTGAGTAATGAACCAGGCTGGGAGTTTTTAAAAGCCTCAGGAATCTTTTGCAGGTGTTTAGAGTTAATTAGTTGATTCAGATGATTAGGTTAATAGCTCGTTTAAAGAACCTTTTCATGATATGCTAATTTTTTGAGATAGGAATTTTGGGTTTTCATGAGCTGTATGCCAAAATAATCAGTTTTAAAACTGTCCAGGGTGTACCCTGCCTCTTGCCCCATGACAGCTGGAGATGGGCACCAGCCCCCCGCAACACTGCATAGGAATGACTGGTACAGAAAATGGATGGAGGTTTTAGTTATTCATCAGGAACTCCTCAATTCATGTATGTGGAGTTCCAATTCTTCTTTTAGGCTTATAAATCTAATAGAGCTTGGCATTTTACATCGCCTATTAACAGAATGATTTCACTTAGTTGCTATATTTGTTTAATTTATTTGAATTACTCCCACTCTTGTTTTTGATGTTTTCATTGGCCACATGCGTTTCCTTTTACAGCTCTTGTTCTTCATCGCATCTTGTTTGCAACTTTGATTAAATTCTAATAAAATAAAACTGACAACATTTTTTTGTTCAAATTTAAATCAGTTTAGTGCTACAATTGGTAAAATAATTAAATATTCATGAAAATGCTGATTTTATCTGAGAGTACTTGCCTGAATCTGACTGATCTGTAATTAAATATTCAAAAATTCAAGACCCCAGGAGAAATGAAGACTAATAGTGAATGGTTATAGAGATGTCACTGATTCATTTATTTCAGATTTTTTGAAACTGGAAACAATGTCACTGCAGGAAACCCAGCTGTGTGCACAGATTATTAAAACAATTATCAAAGAAAGCATTGCCACTTGACTGTAAACTAATGAACATCAGCAAACTCAATGTTCCTGCTTGAAACCAGCCCCAGAGGAGAGAACGCATTTTGCTGGATTTGGCTAAGATCATGAGATGTTTCCTCATAACAGTGGCTGGACTAATAATCTTTGCCATAAAAGAATAAATGTTTATCCGTTTGTCCTTTCAAACCCAGATATCCCTCTCTCCAGTTTGTTCTGGGGATACCTAATGTGCTGCCAGGCCAGAATGAGTTAATATTTTTTTCCAGGCTTTTCTTTGTTTACCTCCTCATGGGGGATTCCTGATTAGACGTCGGAACCTCTTTAACAGAATCCTTTCTACAGGTGAAACTCAAAAAAATTGAATATCATCTGTAATTTTACTTAAAGCTACATTGTGTATTTTTTTGAGTTAATTCTTAGCAAAAAACCCTTTGTTCTTTCAAAGATATGTGCTCATTCATGTGTAATTACTTCCACCTACTAATGAAAGTATTCTCGTAAGTGTAGAATCTGCTATTCAGAATACATACGCGTGAGTCACGCTAATTGCTGAATCCATGTTGAGCCTCCATCTTTGAAATACATTCACCAACGAGGGACATTCCTGGAAATTCTAGCTCCGCCTTTCGCGGTTTGGCTACACTCAGTTGCACCGTGACGAATACCAGAGGGGGACTTTCTACTCGCGAAGCGGCACCAACATGTTTACTGACTATATAACTAAATGCAATGTAGTTTTCGAAAGTAACCTCATCACTGGAAGGAACACTGGACAAAGTCGTAGTACTGGAAGCCATGTTAACCTTGGCATGAAACGGCCACCGTAGGAGTTGAAACACGCTCGAAAAGGGCGGGGTGGGAGGCGGAGCTAGAACGTAATATTCAGTTGGTTGTTTCACCGCTAGATGGGAGAAGTTCTTGCACAATGCAACTTTAAAAGTTGAAGCTAATATATGATATAGACTCATTACATGCAAAGCAAGATATTTCAAGCCTTTATTTGGGATAATTTTTATGATTATTGCTTACAGCTTATGAAAACCCCAAATTCAAAATCTCAGAAAATTAGAATATTGCGAAAAGGTTCAAAATTTTAGGCTCAAAGTGTTAGGCTTTAATCAGATATTTAATCCAAAACACCTACAAATGGTTTCTGAGCCTTTAAATGGTCTCTCAATCTGGTTCAGTAGGAATCACAATCATTGATTAGAAGAAGAAGAAGAAGAAGAAGAGCCACATTGAAGCATCCTGGTCTTCCATAACACCTCAGCAGGCCCACAGGCTGATAGCCTCCATGCCACGCCGCATTGAGGCAGTAATTGATGCAAAAGATTTCCAAACCACGTACTGAATACATATGCATGATTATACATTGCTCAAAAAAATAAAGGGAACACTAAAATAACACATCCTAGATTTGAATTATTGAAATAATCGAATTAAATACTTTGGTTTTTACATAGTTAAATATGTCGACAACAAAATCACACAAAAATTATCAATGGAAATAAAATTTATCAACCCACGGAGGTCTGGATTTGGAGTCACACTCAAAGTTAAAGTAGAAAAACACTACAGGCTGATCCAACTTTGATGTAAAGTCCTCTGCTGGACACAAAAACTTAGGCAACCTGAAAAGATGAATGTAGGAATATTATTCAAGTAAATCCTGTTCTGATGTAAAATATAACCCATTAATGGACTCATAAAAGCTATTTCTAGTTTTTGATCACTAGTGTCTGTTGTGTTTTGTCTAAAAAGAATCTGCTGTAGCAGATGTATTATTTAGGTAGATCTATGAGGACATATTTCCTCACTTTAAAAAGAAAAAAGAAAAAAATAGTTTTAGCACCATCAAGGGAAAAAAAGAATAGATTTGGGAACAGAATATTTAAGCTGCCTGAAATCTGCAGTTCCCCCTCACAATATAGGAACAAAATAATTTACAGATCTGTCTTTTGTTTTTATTCAGTAAAGGCAAAACTTTGCTAAACAAGATTAATACTAACCAACAGTTACTGAAAGTTCAATATGTGTAAATTACAAAACTTTACCGTCAGGCATGTATATAATCATATTTTGACTGTTGAAATTGTGCCAAGGGTTGCTAACATCCCCCCTGTAACTTTGGCAAATTAAGACCAGGTCTCTCCACATTTACATGACATTTCATCCAGGATAAGAGGAAAAAACAAGGCTAAAGACAGGTCGGTAAGTTATTTTGTTCTTATGTTATAAGGGGGGAACAATATATTTCAGGCAGCTGAAATATTTGCAACCCCCCACCGTCCCCCAACATTGAAAAAAAAAAAAACACGTCTCCAAACTTACAAGAGTTTTGTATGATGTGTGGAATGAAAGACCTAAAACACAAGATGAATGGTTAATATCTGTCCCATAGGGTATGAAAACAGAGTGTGAAAGTCAGACTGAAATATTCTTTTTCCCCCTTGATGGTGCTAAAACAATTTTTTTCTTTTTCATTTTAAAAGTGAGGAAATATGTCCTCACAGGTCTACCTAAATAATACATCTGCTACACCAGATTATTTTAGACAAAACACAACAGACATTAGCGATCAAAAACTAGAAATGTTTTTTATGAGTCCATTAAGGTGTTATATTTTACATCAGAACGGGAAGTTTTCGTGTCCAGCAGAGTGAGCTTCCATCCTTTAACATCAGGGAAATATAAAATATAAAAATGAACACGATGTGAAGGAAAACAGTATTGGTGGCTCATATCCGTCAGGTTTTAGTGAACATGACTCGTACTTCGATTCTAGCTGATTAAAACAAACAACACGAAACTGTGTTAAAAAAAACCCAACAAAAACACAAGATTATGTTTATTTTTATTAATTAATTTACTGGAAGCTTAATAAAGTAACAAGTTTGACATGACTACCAGTTGTCATTTTAGCAACAAATCGATCAGAAGTGGTGTGAAAACTGTCTGATCGGCCTCTCTGGCTGCAGTGCGCGCTCCCGACATAGGGGAACAGAATATTTCAGGGGAACAGAATATTGCCCATCGGGAATTGTCCCGGTCCTCCCAATTAGCCACTCCGGCCCTGGTTTTTGCTCGGTTATTCCTGAACTTTGGCTTGTGATTCCAGCACCCTGTGAGGTGTCTTTGACTAAACAGGCTCCCTCTGTGTTCACAATTTTTTGTCATCCATCATGATGAATGTAAAGAAACAAAACACAGTCTGTGCAGGCACACCGCTCCCAGCCATTTTAAATCAAAGCCTGGGATAAACTGGATGCATTCACACACACATGCAGAATCAGTCTGTCTGTGTGTGTGTGAGAGACAGCATGCTATATGTGACAGCTTTCATGTGGCTTCGCTGTGAAGCTTCAAATTCAAAGCTGAGGCAAACATCTTCAGGGATTCGGTGGTTTGTTGTGGGGGGGATATGAAAAAGATGACACTCTAGTAAGAAGCCAAGAAAGTCGTGATTGAAAAGATAACTGAATGTAGCCACGTTATTGTCTGTAAGACAAATAAAAAACAGTGGAATTTTGAGCAAGTTTTAAACTTTTAATCAAAAAAAGAAGTTTGTGCAAGGATGAATACTGATGAAGATAAAAAGAGAAGTTGGTCACATGAATAGATAAGTAAAAAAAAAAAGAAAAAAATAACTATTCAGGTTTGTCATCTGTTTCCTGCTCCATGGAAACAGATACAGCCCCAGATAGCCTCACTCTCTCTCCCAATGTGAGCAACTTGAAAGTCAGCAGATCTCTATTCTTTTCATCATCATTTTTCCAGGATGCCGTGGAAGTTACCATGGTTCACTGTGTGTACAGGGGCCGTTTGCGTATCACAGAGCCCCAAAAGTGTTCATTAGCTGGGGTCCCAGGGGCCACGGATGAAGCCCGCTGAGGCTCTAACTGCTGTGACAGCGAAGTTTAAGCAACTACCTCCCACACTGATCGCTATTAGTTACACAGAACAAGAAAGAAAAAGCAAAAAACAGTTCTGGTATACAGAATCATAGAGTCTCTTCAGGTACTTTAAAAAAATTTTTTTTTACTACACACAATGTACAGAAGATAAACAGTCATATGTCTTTCTTGTCTTATGTTTGCATCAGCATCTTTGTTTACATGTCAGTTCACTCTTCCTTCGCTCTTTCTGAGATCTTATTGTATTTGGCATGCCATAGCCCTCTCCAGTTTAATCTACATATTTCTATTTTATTAGTTCTCATTATACAGTACTACTGTGAGTAACTAGGAAAGTGGTTGAGTTGGATAACAAAAATCGCTGTAATATTTATTGTAAAAACTTTCTATGCTAACATGTGTCATAGTAATCGGGCTATTTAGTCTCAAGCATGTAAAACAATTACATAAATAAACCTAGTTGACAGATGTTTTCTATTCAGTTTACCATCGTTAGTTTATGATGAGCAAGCTAATTACCAAACTAAAATAACCCAGGTCTTAAGTTAACCTAAAGATTTACAGAAAAATGCTAAAAATCAAAAACAGATCAACTACTTTTTAGAAAATCTCTGTTCTTCTTGTGAAGCACTTTGAATTACCCTACTATACAATAAACTTGCCTTGCAGTCTCAAATTATCCCAAAACATACTTGAAATTTAAATTTCTAAAGATATGATACTATTTATTCAGATTAAGACTACAATCTCTTTTTCACGAAAGTGACCTGGGTACAAAGGCCGCAGGTATAGACAGATTATCGGTCTACATCACTCCCTGCTCTACTGCGCATGTTGGGTGCAGAAAGAGACGCTATCATGTCTTGTGCGGTTGCTTGGACAAATCGCTTTGATAAAAACAACAAAACGTGTAAGTTCTATAGAATTCCATCGACTCGCACCCCATTCAAGGCAAACAAGAGACGTCTTTGGTTGCAAGCGATCAGAAGAAGCGATTGGAATGAGCAGATGATGAAAAATGCAACAATCTGCAGCGATCACCTTATATCAGGTATGACTTGGCCAGAGGTCGCCCTACAGATTTTGTTGTCGGTCATTTTGACTGACAGGGTCAAAAGAATTCGGTCATATTCTATGTTTAAAATATTAAAAAATAAAATTGACAACCATCCATCCATCATCTATACTGACTATCCTCTGCAGGGTTTTGAGGTGGGTTGGTGGGAGGTTGGGCTGGTGCCTATCTTCAGCATTCATTACATGCATTCATTACATTACATGCACAACTTCAGCCATAGTTTTTTAATAGAGGAACCATTTTTTTATTTGGAACAATCAGAATTCAGCGAGAATCTGAGTGACAGCTTTTCTGATCACTTCAGCGGAATTATATTCCAGCCTGCACTCCTTCTGCATCAGTGGTTAGGCTGCAGCGATCTGTCACCGCTGGTCTGTGTCTGGTGCAGCGACAGATTCCCTCCAAAGCCTCCGTAACTCTTCAACACGATGTCAGCTCCCGGTTAACGAGATGCATTGGGTACGCGTCCAGGTCTGAGATGATGCTCAGAGGCTCTCTTTTGATTGATTAGTTTCATGAACTCTGTGCATAAAGTTGAAAATGTGTGCGCGTCTGCATGTGGTCAGGGGCAGTCTGTTAAAAATGACCGATGGCCTTCAGATTTTTCCGTCCCCCTTTTAACTTACAACGGAAAATATTTGGTTAATGCAACCCCTGGCCTTGGCTAACAAACAATCTAACATAGCTAACCAACACTGCAACTGGAAGAAAACCGCAAATGACAACAATGGAAACCGGAGTTATGTAAAGAGCCGGTGTCTCCTTCTGCAACCAGGTTGCGGACGCATCAAATGTGTTTTTAAACAAATATTCTCTATAATACATAAAAAATGTTGTGTTTAGTAACATTGCAAAATATAACAATATAGGAACAGTAAGTGTGTTGAATTTAGATGAACTACCCCTGGTTTTGATGTGCTTAAATTGCAGTTAACGTACTATAACTGAATAACTGGCTAAACTATTGATTTATTATCATTCTACAGCAGAAATGGTAATGTAGGCAATTCTAGCATAAATTTCTGCTCACTACTGCAGTATATTCTTCAAAATAACCATTTATAATTTTTCATCCACTAAACCCTAGAATTGTGTTTATTTTAACTATCACTACGTTAATCATGTAGTATAGTTACAGGGTACAGTGAGCAAAGGTGTAACTTGATAATGGAAAGAAAAAACTCCAAGCCTGTCAGATGAGTCTATCTCTGTTTTACAGTTGGTTAATGTACGATTTTCTGGATGGAATAAATGTATTGTTATCAAGCCTCTAAGAAGTCATTAAAAGTGATATTTTCTGCATTTAGTAAAGAAGCAACAACTATTTATTTCACACAGACTTTATTATACGTTGATTTACTTAGCGGTACAAATGCAATATGGAGAAATGATTTGGCAGACAAACAATTAACGATTCTCCTTCATTTCGTCCAGATTACTTCTTCAAGAATCAGCCTCAGTTAGCTCATTTTCAGGCACATGAGCAGAACGGATGTCGCAGGCCAGACAACAAATTCAAAACTTGACCTTTAAGACAAAAAAACAAACAAACAAGAAGCTAGCAGGCTGAATGTATGGCGCTTGTGTGGTGAAATGTGCATTGAGACTAATTGACCTTTGCTTGGCTTGTTAACCTTGGCTGGAAAAGCTAAGACATTAAGGCAGAAAGAAGACAAAAAAAACCCAACAACATTAATTATGTGCATGGAAATTGCTGTTATTGAATCATGTTTCCATTGCATTCTTTTTATAGTTGCAGACTGATTCTATATTCGTTGTGTTACTCAGAAATTAGTGAGGACATAAAAGAGGAAAGCTATGAATAAGGACTAACTCTGGATGCCTCCGCTTCTCTCTGGCCGTTAAATACTTCCAGTTCCTACGTGAGATAAAAGGTGAAGATTTTATAAATAACACCAAAACGCAATACAGTTACACAAACGATAAATCATCAGTAAAAAGGGATTTCAAGACCTTTCCTTCGTCTCTCTTAGTTGTTATAAAAGGATTCTTTCCCTTTGAAATTTGTTCCATTTTGTCACTTTACAATCACAAACTTTTGTGTATTTTAATGATATTTCAGGTCGGACCACCACAAAGCAGGGCATGATAATGAAGTAGAAGGACAATGATAAAAGATTTTTTCAAAACAGTTTAGAAATAAAAAGTGTAACATATTTATATTCACCACCTTCATTCTCACACCTCTAAATAAGCTCAATTAAAATCATAAGCAAATATGTTAAAGAAAGTGCTTTGGTGAAATAACAGAGAAAAACTGAAAAAAAGGAGGGGAAATGAGACCAAAAGGTTTTGGCCTACACGCTGAAAAAACATGGTGGTGGCAGCATCATGCTGTGGGGATGGGGAAGGTAGGTGGTGGCAAATGCAGGGCAATCCCAGAATAAAATCTGTTAGACTCTGCAAAAGACTTGGAATTGTGATTGAGGTTCTATCACGAGAAAACCCCTAAACACAGACTGATCTACAATAGAATGGTTTAGATCAATTTATCACGTGTAATAATCGGCCCAGTCAAAGTCTGGATATAAACCCAACTGAGAATCTGCAGAAATACATAAATACCGATGTCGTTCCCCACCCAATATGACTGAACTTTAGATTTTTTTTTAACGAAGAGGGTTACACGAAGGATTCACTCCGGTGGCCTTAACACATGTCCGTTTCAAACCTTTTAGATCTATTTAAGATTAGGAACTAATTAGTCTTGATTGGTTACATAAAATATCAGTAAAATACATAGAGGTTTGCAGCTGTTTCAAGGTTTGCATGGCACTTTAAATGGAGGGATTCCTAAAGAGGTTGGACACAGGGACTGTATTTACCAAAGAAATGTTGACTCGTAATAAAACCATTGTTATGTATCATCATTAAAATATCCTGCTGATGTCAAAGCCGTGTCGGAGCACCTACAGCTTATTAGGAGGGTGGAGTGTTAGGTGCACCATGATCCAGCTGCAGACCGGGTTCAGTCCAGACACTGGAGTCTCTTTAGTTGCAGCTCTGAAAACGAAGCCTCCTTCACAAGGCAGACGTTCTGCTCCGTCACACTTAAAATTGTCCACAGCTTCAAAATAAATCCTGTTTTCCTGCAAACAGAGCTTTCCTTCATTTGTTGCGTGTTCGTGGATAAAAAAAACTAAACAAAAAACAGTGTTCAGAACTTTGGCAAAGTCTCATGGCGGTTCTGATTGCTCTCAGGAATCCTGCTGATTAGTTTTTGTGGGGGTTTTTCAGTCGGAGTCCTCCCCGGCGGTGGCGGCCTCCAAAGCAGCAAGAGCCTCCGCCACCATTGAGTCTGTGACACTCTGCACCTCCACCTGGTCTTTCCTCACCTCCTCCTTGTCCTCGCTCCTTGTCACCGAGACCCCGCTCTCCTCGGTGGAAACGTCCGGGGTCTTTGGCAGCGTGAGCTCGTCCCTCGTGCCTCCTGAGGACAAGCTGGTGGTGCTGGTGTGGATGTCCACGGACAAGATGCTCCCCTCGTCCCCCGTGTCCCAAAGGTGCTCTGGTGTCCCCCCTACGCCCTCATCGATCTCCTCCACCGACGGGCTCTTACCTGCGATGTTGCATGTGGTGATGGAGCTGTCCCACTCGTTCGATATAACGTCGTGCTCTTGCTCGCTGTAGCTCAAGTGGTTCTCGTACTGCAGTACGTTGGGGTAAATAGGCACCTGGCTTGGATCGATGTCCATCCATCGTGGTCCTACAGGCTCTGGCTGAATGATGTACAGCCCCCCGTCTGCAGGTGGCGCGCTCGCCTGCTGGTGCAGCTCCTTCACAAGTGACGGCGCGGAGTGCAGCCTGTGGTTGACCTGGTTGTTGTCAAACTCCAGTTTGAGTGTGCTGTCATTGGACTTGCTGTAGCCCAGATTGTGGAAGCCCTGCTTCTGCTTGTTGTGGCCGCCCTGTGCGTCGCCGCTGGGATCCGCGCCGATGTGGAGCTGGCCCTGGTAGAGGGAACTGTCTGCAGAGTCAGTTTTCCGCACACCCACCGCTGTAGAGGGGTCGTAGATGTAGCTGTGAGGAAGACACAGACACAGAAACGTAAATCACGGAGACAGAAACACTAATAGCGCTTCATAAAAAGCTGAGATTCACGTAATGATGGTCGCTCACTAGTACCGGGTAAAACATGGCTCCAACTTCATCTGTCTGACAACCCTAACCCCTGACAGCTGACAATGAAAACCCCACTTCACTTATCATAATAGTAATAATACATTTTATTTATATGTGCCTTTCAAGAAACACAAGGAGACTTAACAGCAATAAACATAAAAAACAAACAAGAAAACTGAGCGAGTTAAAACAGCAATAAAGCAAATGATTCATCCAACCTTGAAGAGTTCAAAACCAGAAAAAAACCATCAACGTTCAATAAGAAAAAAGAGGTCACAATCAGTAGGCAATCTTAAACAGGTGAGTTTTGAGTCTGGATTTAAAAGTGGAGAGGGAGTCAGAGTTTTGGATGGGGAGCAGAGCATCCGAAACCTCAGGAGGAAAGACGGGACAGTGAGGTGGATGGAGGACGAAGATCTGAGGTAGCGGACGGGAGAGACTATGTGACCTTTATTATATAACAAGATGGATGGATCGATAATGAATGGATAAATAAAAGATGGTCGGATAGATGAAGTAATACAGATTTATTTCCATATGGCTGAATCAAAGAAGCCCCGCCCACCTGACAAACAGATTTCATCCAGTAGAAAATCCTCTGATGCCTGTAGGCTCGACACTGACAAAGGTTTAAATAATTAATGCTCCTTTTCTTTCTAAACATTAAGTGGAGGCTCCCCCCCCCACACACACACACAGTAGAACAGGTTACCTGTTCACACTTAGACAGATCCTAGCAGCGAGCGCAGGGAGGCCTTCCTGTCAGAGATGACCTGGGGAGCGCCTCTTGTTTTCATGCCAATCTTTTCATCTGTTTTCTCCTTCTCATCACCATGTTCCCGTCTCCTGCAGAGCTGCTTCCATCTCGCACCTCGTCAGGGGCTCCCTGTCCTTCACATCTAGAGTCTCCTTCAGATGTAGCAGCAGCTCTAATGTAACTTTAAACTTCTTGATCCGAGCGTCCTTGGCGCGAAGAACACAAGTTCTGAGAATTAAGGAGATCGTCTTCAAATGTATCGACTGATTCAGGTTTCTTCGTCCTCCTCCAGCCGCCCACACACGGCCTCACCCCTTGACTTAAGCACCTCTTACCAACCCTGCACCCCCCCCCCCCCCCCCCATCTCCTCACAGGAGAAAGCAGAGAAAATGAATGTTTTCCATTTCCTCGGCGCTGCTGCCGTGTCCTCTGCCAAAGGTGAAATCTGAAGCATGTTTTCAGAGAGACGAGAGGCTCTCTTTGTATTTAACTAAGAAAAAAAGAGCGACCAATAATACTTAAGAGGTGGATGAGAAAGCTTGGCAGAAGAATGAAACTGTATTTTCATCAATAACAGGCATCCATCCAGTTCATTTCAAAGCAATTTTCACAGAGTCAAACAAACACATGGCCTGTTGTTGTGATTTTCTGTTATTGCTTCCTGCTGTAGTGGACAAACAGAACCAGAAATAAGGCGTTTATTTTTGTAACTAGAACATATTTCAGGCCTACATAAGACTGGGTCAGCTTCTCTCATGTAAATAGAGCTGACGTCAGAATCAAAGATGCAAATCTGTGACAAAGGAGGTCATTCATAAGGCGTTGTGTATTTTGAAACGTTTTTATCTTCTAATTGTGACAAAATTGTGATTTACTGTAATTGACAATGATTGCTTACCACAAAAACTGACAGTGTGGTAGGGATTGTTACTTTTTCACTGTATACATATGTATCTGAAAATAGGATTAGAGGATTCATTCCAGTTATAGTGTGCTGTTTAGTGGTACAAGTCAAATTATATAACTGGTGAACTGAAGCAGCCTATCTGGGTAAGTTTTATTTTTAAAGCAGCACTTTAAAAAAATTATTTTCCACAATCACTTTTATTGTTCATGCAACAAATACCAGAAAATATCATGATGCATTTAGATCAAGTCCATATTAACCATTCGTACCTCAACTGTTTGTGTTTTTTTAACATATTTGGACATTTTGGATACCAAATATCAATCTGAATTGAAAAGTAATATACCAAACAAAACTGAAGAAAAGCCCTTTTAAATGTTTCCGCAAAATTGTATTTAATAATATTACATTTAATAACGTCAGAACATAATTACCGTAATTTTAGGACTATAAGCCGCTATTTCTTCCACACGCTTTGGACCCTGCATCCAATGATGCAGCTAATTTATTCATTTTTTGCACTAAAAACTTTTTTTTCACTTAGTTCATTGACTGTACCGAAAATGAACCAAACTGTGAAATTGAACGGCAGTACGCACCAAACGGAGACTTTTGGCGTAGCGTTACACCCCTAAAGACTGCACTTTGCAGAGTATTCATACCTTTTGAGCCAGAAATACAAAGCAGAACATCATTGTAAATTTAAATAAAGACATCCAGTTTGTCACCAGCTATGCAGGGGGACCAAACTGTACCTTTTTCTATATGTATAAAAACATTATCTGTGGCAGAAATCTGGCACACCATCCCTGTGGTGACAGAAGGATTAAACATAAATGCCTTTTATCAGATATTTATTTGCAAAGTATTTTCATCATCATGTATCCTTTTACTTCCACCTTGCAAATATGTCTCACTCTCTGTTGCTAAGTCATAAAACAGAAATACATTTGAGGCTGTGACAGAAAATGTCTGAGACAAGACGCTGTGCTTCTACAGATGTTTCCTGTCTGCCCTGCAGGAGGCAGGCAGATTTAAAACCTGGCAAATCCAGAGAAATATAAAACAAGACTCAGGTGTATGCTGCTCAATAATTCCTTGCTTATCAAAGCAGCACAGCTGAATACGTTCTATTTTTACTGGGTGTACGTTGGGTCCTCATAGCTGACCCAGTAACCTAAAGCCTCACTCTGCAAATCCCAGAAATGTGACGCTCCACACAATGAGGGAAGTATGTGTTTGTGTCAGAAGTAATCACGTGCGTGTTTGACATGAGGGGAAAACGTAAAGAAAAGGGCAAAAGAAGAAGGGGGTGGGCGAGAGAGATTACTGCCCTGGTATGCGAAGCACATCGAGCCCCTTCATTAATCTCCAATCAGAAAGTCGTTTCCTGGCCCTGCTCGGTCGGCGCTCGCCTCAAAAAGCACAGCGACGCAGAGCCCTGACAACGATGCATTGCACGCTTTTAATGAGCGGACAATCCTGAAGAGAAATACAATAACCAAGGGTGCCGGCTATTGACATATTGACTCACGGTTTGCACTAAAAGTCCACGTGAGGCTCACTGTGTAGACATATTATAAATGGACCTTTCTCTGTCTACAGAAGACACGACAAGAAATCATTACGTGGCCAAGCAAGACATTTGAAATGGCACCAGGGAGGAAACTAACAGTGAGAGGTTGAAAGGGAGGTGGACAACCTTCAGAGAACAAGGCGCCATTAGATCTGGTTAAAGAAGCAGTTGTTTTCTGAATAGAAGGAGTTTAAAACACATTAAAAACATCCTACGACCTTTAAAACGAGCAGATTTGTTTAAATTTATTCTATGGGTCATACTGGCACAAAGCTCAACTCTGTGGACTTGCAGCAGCGCGAATAACCTCACATGCAACTCGTTATTGTTTCCCAAGTGTCTGGCCTCTGTAGTCATGTGGTCATTGTAAGGGTTTTCTTCCTCTCAGTCAGAGAAGCACAGCTTGGAGCTGCAGTTTCCTCCTATTGCTTCAGCTACGGTAGAGCTGCTTCCTGCACACAATCAAGGTGATCTGAATCGTTTCTGTCGTCATTTATAAAAACAGTGACACACAACTCTTCTGGTAGAGCAGATGAAAGAACAACAAAGAATAAAATCAGAAAGCCTGGCAAGACTAAATAGTTAAAGGAATACAAAAAAGATTAAACGCGTACATGTTAAAACATTGATTTATATTTTCCGACTCCATCCAAGGACTTTCTAACAATCTTTCAAAGCAAAGGTCTTGGGAGTTTTTTTCTGCTTTTCAAGTCATTTTCTGGATATAAAATGGTAAATTAGACCCATCTCTCTTCATTCATAAAATGAATTATTAATTTATAACTTAACGACCGTAGCATATTGAGCAGTGTCTGCTCTAAATATGAATACAGCAAAAAATGGAAAGCCAAAGGAACGTCAGAAATGTGAGAAAACTTCCAACAAAAATCTGAAAGTTAATCATCAATATATCTATCGATGTACTTTATGTCCTTGAATAACTCATAGATCAGAGTTAGGTGACAGAAGAGTTAAAATAAGCCAAATGGACTGAAGAACATAACATAGACATATCTAAAATCTGAAAGAATATATATACAGTACTGTGTAAAAATTTTAGGCAAGTGTGAAAAAATGCTGTAAACTGAGAATGCTTTCAGAAATATAAATAACGATTGTTTATTTTTATCAATTTACAAAATGCAAAGTGAGCAAACAAAAGAAAAATCTAAATCAAATCAATATTTGGTGTTACTGCCTTTTGCCTTCAAACCAGCATCAATTCTTATAGGTACACTTGCACAAGGTCAGGGTTTTGTAGGATTATATAGTCAGGTGTATGATCAACCAATTATACCAAACAGGTGCTAATGATCATCAATGTCACATCTAAGATGAAACACAGTCATTAACTGAAACATAAACAGCTGTGTAGGAGGCAACCAAACTCTGCTACCAAGGTGAAGTTGTGGAAGATGGTTTCATGTCATGGCAAGATTGAGCACAGCAACAAGGCAAAAGATAGTTATACTGCATCAGCAAGTTCTGCAAATGGAGTTGGAGATTTGGTCAGGATTAATGGTGTTCTCAATGCTGAGAAATACAGGCAACTACTTATCCATCATGCAATACCATCAGGGAGGCGTATGATTGGCCCCAAATTTATTCTGGAGCAGGACAACGACCCCAAACATACAGACAAAGTCATTGAGAACCATCTTCAGCGTAATGAACAAGAAGTCCTAGAAGTGATGGTATGGCCGCCACAGAGCCCTGATCTCAACATCATCCAGTGTGTCTGGGATTACATGAAGAGACAGAAGGATGTGACGAAGCCTACATCCACAGAAGATCTGTGGTTAGTTCTCCAAGATGTTTGGAACAACCTACCAGCCGAGTTCGTTCCTAAAACTTTTGCACAGTACTAGATTTGATGAATGGGTTGTCTCTTTAAAACATTGGGTTATTTAATTAATGCACAGTGGACCCCCAGCTCAGTATTTGCGTGAAATTCGTCCATTTGCAGATTTGGGTTGGCTGTACCCCCAAGCGGGAAGATAAGGAAGACTATAGATATTAATGTCTGCGGTAGTGCTAAGACGGTTTCCACTGTGCGTATTAATGCATGTTAAGGTATTTTTGCTGTTTAAAGTATTGTATATATGCAGTATATGCAGTTATAGGCATTTTTAGACAAGTATTGGTAAATTTTAGCTATTCGTGGTTGAGGTCCCTAATTCCAGCAAATCCCGGGAGTCCACTGTGTGTAATTCTAGTTTAGGTCAGCAGATTTTCCAATAATTAATGCACTGATTATCTTCATGATTGCTCCAGTGTTTATTTCTTGCTGTTTTTTGAGTAATCAAAGGGTCCTTTCAGAGATCTCTAATGAAAACTCAAACACTTTACAAAGGAAATTCAGTGATATTTTGAACTGCCTAATTTGCATTTTTTCTCACTTTCTGTAGAGCGAGAATAAGTTTCATACATTTTATCTTCATGTTTTGATTGTTAATAAAATATCCATTGTTTGTTCCCAATTAATTTTTACCTGTAAAAATAAAAGCTATTATGAAAACCGTTTTAACTTTATGTTATTTTTTTAAATAAACATATCCAGAATATATATAATAATCGGAGAAGAAAGAAAAATAAAACTAATACAAAAAAACAGAACAAAATTGAAATGATTTCTTACCTTTTTACCATCCGGCAGCATTGGCACCCCATTTGGCCAGATGTGTCGTGTTGCTGTGGAGACACATTAACAAGCCGATTAAATATTAATCAGCCCCACATTCTTGGAAGTAAATGGTGCAGGACCAAAAATAAAACAACTCAACCCACAGACGGGACGCCAGATTTTAACTCGTGAAGAACAGGTTACAAGTAAGGCTTTAGGTTCAGATGAATATTCTGTCGATCTGTTATTGACCACCTCTGACATATGAATGGCTCTTAAATGGAAGTTTTCTCCAAAGATTTCATTTGATCAGTTGAGTTTTTTTTTTTGCTTTGGCCTTGGTCTAGTTGATGTTTGGTCATGAGGATGAAAACTGTTTGCCTGAAGCGCTGATAAAGTTGTTATTACCATCGATCACCCCCACATGTCTGTGTCTATCTGTGTGTGTGTGAAAGATCGTGTGTCAACATGTAGGATGGGAGAGACCTTTTCTCTCCTAGTGGTGTGCTTCACCAGGCTTGACATTTCATTGCCTGGGTAAATAATTAATCACTGACTTTTGAATAAGTTTGTCTCAAAGTGAAGTAGGAACATAGACAGACAGAGCTAGAGGACACGGTGTCTTTAAATAAAGAATAAATGTGAGGAGCTGTGCACGACTGACAAAGTTCTTCATTCTCTGATCCCTTAGGACTTTATTTGAAATCTTAACATGTTTAGCTTTGTCATTTCCGTTATTTCCATCATCTCTAAACTATACATCATAACGTGCCTCACTAACATCTCATTCGCTGTTTCTGTCACTTTTGCAGCTATTTTTCTGACTCTCACCTCCATCCACTCCACCTAACCTGCACTCTTGTCTTCTCCTCTCTTCTTCAGCGCCTGTTGCTTTGGATGGTTGATCCCAGGTACTCACCTCATCCGCTTTCAGTACCTCTGCTCCAAGCAGCTTTAATGTTCTACCTCATCTCTCTCTCATTTACAGACATACAGAAAATTCTGTTTTGCCCAAAGAAACAAAAACAGGGCTCCTAAACATTTTTTATTTCAGTGTTTCAAACAACCCTAACCCTTTAGACATGAAACACAGCTCATTACAGTGGACCTCCGCCTCTTCGCAGCTTTTTATATGGAAGCTAACTCTCCGTTATTTGTGGAAAATCCACCTCTTTGCAAATTCTTTCTATAAAGCGCATCAAAAATATTCAAAAGAAAACAGCTTTGAAAGCTGAAACACCCACGAGCCATGCTACTTGAGATGCTATTTGCTGTCATTTGTAAAGTAGTCAATCCAGCAAACGAAAATAAAGAAGACTGTAAATATTAGCTTCTGCAGTTGGGGACAGTTTCCACTGTGCGTATTAATGAATATTAAGGTATATTTGGTGTTTGAACTATTAAAATAGGCAGGTATAAACGTTTTTAGAGGGGGTCTCAAGTATCCGCGGATGGTTGTGGTGCCGAACCTCTGCCAAAACTAGGGATCCACTGTGTGGAAAAAAGGAAGGAAGGAAGGAAGGAAGGAAGGAAGGAAGGAAGGAAGGAAGGAAGGAAGGAAGGAAGGAAGGAAGGAAGGAAGGAAGGAAGGAAGGAAGGAAGGAAGGAAGGAAGGAAGGAAGGAAGGAAGGAAGGATGGACTAAGGCAGAAATGGATGAAGGGTAAAATGAAGTAAGGAAGGCTTGAAGGAAGAATGGATTGTAAGGATAAAGGCATAAAATTAAGGAAAAAAGAAAGAAAACAGATTTATAGAAGGGATTGATGGTATAGGTTGGTGAAACCCAAAGGCTGAACTCAGAGGCACCTAAATGTGACACCTAGACAGTTTGTGCTGAACTCATAGCAGAAACACAAATAACTTGGATAACTAAGCGTCTAAGCTAAACGCCACGTCCCATCAACAATCAATTCATAATCTCATCACAGCCTTCTGAATCAGAATCAGATCAAACAGTGAAGTGCCTAAATGTCCCCATCCCTAATGGATGGAGGAAGACAAGGAAGGCTAGAAAGGAGAAAAACATTAATAAAACAGGTTTTAGAACATCTCAGACTCAGCAGTTTTTCATCCGGATATTCAAAGCAATAACTAAATGTTAATGGTGTATAATAACGCCACATTAAGGACTCACTATTTGACAGTCTGCTGATATTTAAATTTAAATACATGACTACTTCAAGCAGCACTACAATGAAACCATTTGACATAGCTATTTAATTTGGAGCTTTAATTTTGTGCAGAATCCGTGCAGCTCTGAAAGGCAAGGCAATTTTATTTGTATAGCACACTTTCAACAACAAGGTGCAGAATTCAAGGGGCTTCACATGATTAGGGGATAAAGTAAAAACAGCAATAGCATGCACAGAGCATATAATACATGAAAACCTTACTCAAAGGCAGCTCTAAATAGACGGGTTTTTAGCTGTGATTTAAAAGAACTCAGTGTTTCGAGAAGTTGAACTGCAGAATTTCATGCTAACCTGAGATTAAATTTATAACGGCTGTTGCGTCACTTTATGAAATTTGTTGAGCTTCAGAAAAATCTAAGTGTCCCTGATGAAAGCAGTCTGATGAAACAATGTAAGAAAGTGCTAGAGCTCCAAGCTTATATGATGTAAGAGTTTTACCTGGTATCAGTGAAACTGATCTGTATGTTAGTATTGATTAAACAGCTTCAAGGACAGCTGGCTTATTCATGTAATAGCAGGCTGTAGAGGTTTCATCACAAACAGGGCCATGGCATAAAGCCTGTTAACACAGAGGTCTTCTTCTTTAGGTGGAGACCTTCCATATTTGTTGAAAAGCAACAAAATCTGCCTTGGCTTTCCCAAGATGTCTAATTATCCTTCTACAGGTCTGCAGCTGAGTTTAGAGGCAGAAGTGAGCATCTGCATTCAGGATGTAGAGAATAAAAGACACTTTGCTTGCACACAGAGCTCATGATGATGATGCTCTCATCTCTGAGTGCCTTCTATTCCCCTCATCCAAATGGACCCTTATGATTTGAGGTGGACTTGACCGTAACCCAGCAGCAGCAATCCCCCCGGCTTCGCATTCATCTGAACGCTCACGCGGGCCTCCCACACATCCATGGCTAGAAACCAGGAGAGTGCAATTTAGAGCGCCGCCTGGGGACCCCGTTTCACACACTGCTGCTCTGCAGGGCACCCGCCCAGCTGGAGTGTCCCTTATCTTCCAGGAGCGGAGCAGCAGAGGAGTTTATTTCCCCAGAGGGCTTGCAGAACCATCGCATCAGAGCGGCGTCGCGTTGGTCCTGGGAGAACGCTGCAGTCCCAATCAGCCAACTTTTACAATTACAGTTCACGTTCGAGCAGGTCGATAATCCTCTGAAGGGCCCCACCTCTCCGTCCTCGCAGGCTGCTGGATGTGCAGAATTCTCCCTCCATTTCATCTCTTCCTCTTGTTTTATTGTTTTGCAGTGGCATTTCTTTTCTGGGGCATTATGTATATCCCATATTTCATTGATATGTGTTTGCTGCTTTCTGCTCCGTTCAACCTCAGGGGGGTTTTTAATGCGCCTGCCTCAAAGTCTTCCAGGCTGCTTGGATTAATTTGAGAAGCATCCGCAGCCCACCACCCTGCCAAATATACGGTCATGGCAAAAAAGAAAGAAGCTACACCCTCTATCGGGTCTGGGGTTTTAACATAAAAAGAACCAATACATCTGATCAGCATAAGAGAAATGTTAGTTTTTAAATGTGTAAATATGTCTATAATGGCTCTCAGAGATGTACACAACCAGGGTCCGAAATTCAATTTTTGACTCACCGGCCAAGTTGGCCGGTAGATGAAAAGAATCTAAAGTAAATAAAGAAAATATGGCATTTGCTGTTTTCATGCTCTCAAATAGTCTCATGCTTCATAGTTTTATTTCCAATGACAAATGAGTTGTTACAGTTCTTCTTTCTTGCGTACTGGCGGCAAACGGAGCAGCTCATTTGCACAGATTCCGGTTCATAATGTAGCCAGTGTCTTACGACACCGCCATCTCCAGTACGCCACTTTTCATTGAATCCTTTGGTTGCAACTGGTCCTGCTGGTTTTTCTTCCAGTTCTCAGTGTTTTCTTTTGAAGGCTGGCTGGTTCCAGTTAAAAATCGCCACATTTCGCTGCTAACTTTAACCCGCAGCTAACCGCTACATGGATAAAAGGAAATGACATATGGTGCACCGTCACGTTTCATGTACGCTTGTGTACGTTGCATGCAGGTTGCATGCAGAGGGCAGAGGAGCGTCACTGAGATGCTTCGAAAAGAGGACAGATAAACATAACTTACAGTGGCTTGTGAAAGTATTCGGCCCCCTTGAACTTTTCCACATTTTGTCACATTACAGCCACAAACATGAATCAATTTTATTGGAATTCCACGTAAAAGACCAATACAAAATGGTGTACACGTGAGAAGTGGACGAAACTCATACATGATTCCAAACATTTTTTACAAATAAATAACTGAAAAGTGGGGTGTGCGTAATTATTCAGCCCCTGGGTCAATACTTTGTAGAACCACCTTTTGCTGCAATTCCAGCTGCCAGTCTTTTAGGGTTTGTCTCTACCAGCTTTGCACATCTAGAGACTGAAATTCTTGCCCATTCTTCTTTTCAAAACAGCTCCAGCTCAGTCAGATTAGATGGACAGCGTTTGTGAACAGCAGTTTTCAGATATTGCCACAGATTCTCGATTGGATTTAGATCTGGACTTTGACTGGGCCATTCTAACACATGGATATGTTTTGTTTTAAACCATTCCATTGTTGCCCTGGCTTTATGTTTAGGGTCGTTGTCCTGCTGGAAGGTGAACCGCCGCCCCAGTCTCAAGTCTTTTGCAGACTCCAAGAGGTTTTCTTCCAAGATTGCCCTGTATTTGGCTCCATCCATCTTCCCATCAACTCTGACCAGCTTCCCTGTCCCTGCTGAAGAGAAGCACCCACAGAGCATGATGCTGCCACCACCATATTTGACAGTGGGGATGGTGTGTTCAGAGTGATGTGCAGTGTTAGTTTTCCGCCACACATAGCGTTTTCCATTTTGGTCTCATCTGACCAGAACACCTTCTTCCACATGTTTGCTGTGTCCCCCACATGGCTTGTGGCAAACTGCAAACGGGACTTCTTATGGTTTTCCTTTAACAATGGCTTTCTTCTTGCCACTCTTCCATAAAGGCCAACTTTGTGCAGTGCAGGACTAATAGTTGTCCTATGGACAGATTCCCCCACCTGAGCTGTAGATCTCTGCAGCTCGTCCAGAGTCACCATGGGCCTCTTGGCTGCATTTCTGATCAGCGCTCTCCTTGTTCGGCCTGTGAGTTTAGGTGGACGGCCTTGTCTTGGTAGGTTTACAGTTGTGCCATACTCCTTCCATTTCTGAATGATCGCTTGAACAGCGCTCCGTGGGATGTTCAAGGCTTGGGAAATCTTTTTGTAGCCTAAGCCTCCTTTAAATTTCTCAATAACTTTATCCCTGACCTGTCTGGTGTGTTCTTTGGACTTCATGGTGTTGTTGCTCCCAACATTCTCTTAGACAACCTCTGAGGCCGTCACAGGGCAGCTGTATTTGTACTGACATTAGATTACACACAGGTGCACTCTATTTAGTCATTAGCACTCATCAGGCAATGTCTATGGGCAACTGACTGCACTCAGACCAAAGGGGGCTGAATAATTACGCACACCCCACTTTTCAGTTATTTATTTGTAAAAAAATGTTTGAAATCATGTATGATTTTCGTTCCACTTCTCACGTGTACACCACTTTGTATTGGTCTTTCACGTGGAATTCCAATAAAATTGATTCATGTTTTTGGCTGTAATGTGACAAAATGTGGAAAAGTTCAAGGGGGCCGAATACTTTTGCAAGCCACTATATATATATATATATATATATATATATATATATATATATATATATAAAATTAGGGCTGTCAAACGATAAATTAATCAAGATTAATTAACATTCCCAAATATGACCGATAAAGTAACATTTTTGGTGTAAATAAAGGACGAAACCGGAAGCTGTTGCTCTTTATTTTAAGGAAATACAGGAGAGATGCATGGAACTTTTGTTTTGAATTCCACAATCACATTTACACGTGGAGCTTTTTACCTATTAATCTTTTAGCCAGTTGCTAAGGCAAAATAACTGGTTAACATTTTCTGAATGTAAAGCCGACAGTTTCTTATTCAATTTTGGAGAACCCTGAGCATCCTCTTCATGGGACTATCCTGCAACAACGGTGTCTTCGGTCAGAGGCTTCTTCAGTTTTGCTGCGACACAGACTGCTACAGGAGATCATTCCTGCTTACAGCCATCAGGATCTACAATAGCTCCTTGAAAAATTAAATAATATGAGCTACAATAACACTTAATTTCTCTCTGGGAGGAATTAAGTATTTTTTAATTGAAATTTTCTGACTAATAGAGGGATTATTTGTTTATCAACACCGAACCTTTACATTACTCCCTGGTTCCCAATGTTATTATTTGCAGTTATCAAACAGTTGTCATACTGTTTACGTGACAAGCGAGCACTGAATGCAGCGCAGGTTTAATTGTGGGGTAAACAGGGCAGGTCATTTTGCGCATGCGTTAATTGCGTTAAATTAATGGCATTAATTCCACAAATTAATCGACCTGCATTAATTTTGACAGCCCACATATACATATATATATATATATATATATCCCTGTTACTAGGAAAAATATTGTATCAGGATATGTACTTATGTAAGTAATTATATAATTTATCATTATTTATATATATATAGATCATCCCTACCCACAGCCATCAGCATCTACAACAAATCTTTGAAGGAACTTGCATAATGAGTTACAACATTTAATTTCCCTTTGGGATTAATAAAGTAATTTTGAATTTGAATTTGAATTGAATACATTTTGTAAACTGAAGAAATCCTTTGATTTACAGTTGCATAATCAAAGTAGATGCACAGAATTTACTATTTCCACAATTGTACCAAAATTATACATATAGGCCTAGCTTATTGATATTAGTATTTCTCATTTCCATTCCTTACTTACTTAGTGTAACTAAAAAGCTTCATATCCAAAATTAGAAATAACTTTTAGAATTTTGGTCACATGCCTATTTTATTGTATATGTAATATACATTAATACATTTTATTGCTATATTATTGCACAATTTAGCTCAGGGTTAAGATTATTTACTGAGATTATCAGAAAATTTCCATTAGTAATTCATGGGTTTCTTGTCTGCTGTATCGATGTGTAAGGACATAATGGCTAATTTCTCTTTATTCTTAAAAATAGGGAAAACTAAACATGCCACTCAAATAAGACAGATATGTATTAATCTTTGTAAGTCAGGAAAAAAGTTCAAAGGAAGTAGATGCTTGTCTAAACTTGCTACAGTCCGATCAATAATTAAAAATATTTGCAACTGTAACTGTAAAGGATAGATGATCAGCCAAGTTCATTTAACTACGACACACAGTAAGAAGGATGGTTGGGGAGGTAAAAAGAATCCCTGAAACTGAACTGAAGAACTTTTTTTAACATCTACGGGTAAAAGATTAATGTATCTATATATAAATTAATCACAGTATTACAAATAGCTAACCCTGAGTTTTCTTTACTTTACCAGATAAAAAAATATATTTTAGTTAAAAAAACACACACAACCGATTCAGGTCAGTCATTTTCACTAAATAAAGATGAAGCCTCTTAGCATAACATTGTGTTATCACAATCCTGTCCAGCTGTTTTAGAGGTGGTCACATTAATAACGCCAATGAAAAGTAATCAACAATGACCTTACGGAAGTCACTGTTACTGCCCATCAATCTGGGATGCAAACCCATCAGTACAACCAGACTCTCCAGCCTCCTGCAGGCTTTCACAGTAAGCAGCAGCAGCTCTCTGCTGTCTCAAACTCGCATCCGAACATTCAAATAACCAATCATGTTGCCTTCCTGGAGACTTTTCAAACTCATAATGAGATCACAGATTCAATCTGTGCATCAAATGACTATCATTCATTCAAATATTGGGCATTGTTGGCTGGCAATAATAGTGCCTTATCTGCTGCCTATGCCATTCAATATATTATATATTGCTCCTGTTTTTTTATGATGGGGAAGATCGCCAGATGATTACTGAAGGGGAGAGATATTTCAGGGCTGGCAGCTTGGCCGGGCTCCTATTTCTGCACTTTGTGAGTTTCCTGCAGGGGAAATTGAAACATTTCATCTTGGAGAAACAGGTGCAATAAAATTGAGATTGCTGTAGAGTGTCTCCTAAATGTGGCATGGATTGAAATCTTGGGAATACCTGCAGAATTGGCAGTCAGGGCCCTTCATGAGCAATAGATGCAAGAGGAAAATCTCTCCTGGAAAGATAAGGCTCAGAACAGTCCTTCCAAAGGACAATCATGGGGAAATGTAATTTTATCTTTTTATTCCTAAACAGGGACTTTTTTGTTTTACACTAAATGGAGGATTTTATTGGTCGAGTGAATGAAAAGCTTAAAAATGTGACTACACTCCATACGAGGGAATGATTCAGACGTTAGTTTTATAAAGCTGGTGCATCACAAAGGAAAAATTCTAAAAATAATAAACTAGAGAGGCGATGTATTTCGTACTAGAAGCATGTAATGCACAGTCCCCTGATATGTGAGCAAACATTTCTCTGTAGAACGCTCACTGCTGCATTTAATTGGTTGTCACTGAAATATTTTAAATACCCCAAACCTTTCTACTTAATATCAATAAGAAGTGACAGCATTTGACTCATAAATGGACAGTATTAGGACTGAAACAAACATATATTTCCCAAGGCAGATGTGTTGAAAAGCGCTTTTTCTTCCTTTTTAGATGACAACAGGCTTAGCACAGCTAGCACATATAGTAAGAAAATAGCCTGGCTCTATATGGAAAAGAGCCACACTCTCTGGGAATTTAAAATATGCTACCATTGAAGTGATTGCATTTTTAGATAATAATTCACAATTAAATGATGGAACATGTATATTTCCATCGTGTATAGGTTTTTCATTGGCATGGGAATAGTTCATGTTCTGCTTTCAGACTACGCTGCTTTCACACTAAATCTGAACTCCTTTTCATTTAGACATAAACTTTTTCTCTAAGGATTCACTAATAAATTGCTGGTTCTTCTAATTTTCCTTACTCTATGTACATCACTTTGGCCAATGCAGAGCTAGATTTTTTAACCTTTCATAGACAAGACTGTCCAGCCAATGTTTCAAATACTGTTTATATTGTGTATATATAATAACTACAAAATACTTCAAAACAATTTTAATAGTAAATGTTGTCTTCAAAAGTTGGATACTGCACCTCCTACTTGTCACTCACACATACAGCGAGGCTGAAAGTGGCTTCACTTAATGCCCACGGTTGTGACACAGAAGAGCTAAATGTGATTAGTGAATGGAAGCAGCTGGAAATCTCCCTTTGTGTATAATCAGTTTCTACAGTAATCTTAGTGATGAATATATTTATTAAGAATAAGAAAGTGTAGTCGGTCAGACTTTATTGGAACTAAATCATACACGTGCTGATTTGGTTCTTGTGCTGTGATGACATTCTTCCCATTAAAGTTTGCATAGGGAGGTGGCTTGGGTGGAGAGACAGGCCAACAAAACTTGTGAAGCTGCTGTTTATTCAAACATGACTTCACCATGTTCTACAATGAAACTATTACAGTTAAAAGTCAGAAACATTTAAACCAAACCAACATCTCTAAAAACCTACTAGTTTTTTGTATGTTTCAGGCATGTTTTATGTGTACAGCTATTTTTATAGTCTTGGGATACTAACCATAGAGTGCAGAAAATAAGCTTTGGATCTATGCATCTCTGTATGTCAATTTTATGTAATTGTACATTTTTTCAGAAGATTTTAGACTTCAACCTTTTACCACTGACTGTGGTTCTGATCCCAGATTGGGCCAGTCAACAGATTATGACTCCTGATTAAAATTGCAGTCGCTATAAATTTTCATACCGTAGATAATAAATGGATTATAGAAAATTACTTCATATTATAGAAGACAGTTACAAATTGACTTATGGTCAGTATGAAACGTCCTGTGGCAGACCGCTCCTTTTTGTACCAGGAAAAAAAAAAAGACTGTTAAACGTCCGAAGGGCTAAATGACCAGGACCTGTGACGATGACTTTTGCCGTTTGATTTTCGGCCTCTAACTTGAACTCCAACCACAAAACAAGCCTCCTCCACCACCCTGAAGTGATCTCCTCTCAGTCTTGCATATCTGATACCAATTGTTCTTGCTGCACCCTTGGAAGACTGAAATCCACCCAACAAGCATTTCTGTTTAGCTCCGAGGTCGAGTTGCGGGTCCAAACATTACACATACCAACTCTGAAGAGCAAAATACAGGTAGATGAGAAACACAAACAGGGAGCTTAAATAACCTGTTTCTACTAAAGCTTCATAGAGCTTCCTGGGGTGTGCATGTCATTTTCCCCAAAGTAGGTCTCTGAGTGAACAAAGAAGCAGTCTCACTCAGAGAAGAACCTGCTCATCTACCAGAGCCGGGTCATTTGATAGAGGTTGGGAACATCTGGCTTATGTAAGCTTGCTGACATAATTTAGACCTCACCACTAACCCGGGGCTCATCACACTATATGTGTTTTATGTGTTTGACAGGACAGTGAGAAGGGAGATCATGTTCATGTAGGTGACACTGGGAAGGCTGTGGTAGCAAGAAAGTGGGCCAACTGGTCTGACATCCACCTCACTGTTTGTTGCTAACGTATTTCTTAAGAGGGGGAAACTTAGTGAATTAAAATCAGAAGCAGGCCTCATGGATTACTGGAATGCTTTGTGGGAAACTAAATAATCAAAGGCGACCTCAATTTTTTTGACATTTTCCAGTATTCATATTATTTCTCCAGAAGCTATGCAGATACATTCACATGTATTCGATTACCTGATCCTGGGATATATAAAGTGGCACATTCCCTACAAGCCAAGAGAGATGGTCATGTGCGCTGAGTGCTAGTGTGGTGGATGGGTGCGCCACCCGGAAACTTCAAAACACATATGTGACATAAAGTCCTGTTTAAACGTGTGTTTCTTTATATCGTCCTCCCACCTAAAAATACTTTATTCTTATATCCTTAAGTTGTTCAGTGTTTTGTTTTAGACTGTGGGTGCTTTTTAACTGAATTTCAGTCCAGAACGTGACTACTTTTTGGCTAACCCTGATCTATGACTCAAACAGGCATATGAAAGAATCCTAAACTCAAGGGATGAATCAGTGTTGCCTTTGTGCATAGCTTAAAACTTAAGGATCAATTTCAAATGTAATCTTCTGCCACAAAATACATGATTTTTAGTTGAATCTATTAAACATACCAAAGATAACAGTTTGTCAGACTGTATAAATGCCACACTGCCGGACAGGATACGCAAAAAAAAAAAAAAGACTGTATATGCAGCTTTAGCACCAACAAGGCCATTCCCAAAGTGAGCCAGAGGATAAAACTGCTTTAATCAGGGGTTGGGGGTGAACTCATGGAGACCAGTAACCAATCAAAACGTTGTCACTACTATATTTAAACCTCGCATGTTAGTTTTGTTTCTGATCTGCTAGATTTGATACAATACAACTATGAAGCTTGTTAAGCTTCACCATTAACAAAAAGGAAGATTAGTTCCTGATTTTTCAGTGCTGCTGGTACCAATCAGAATAGAGATGGGCTGACGGGGAACAGTGAAGCGTTTAATAACAGCGTTAATAAAATTAAAATGGTGATGCCATCCTCCATAAAATCTCAGAATAATACAGGGAGGATCAGGCATTGACTGGATGAAAGACTTAAAGTGTCATAATGACGTGAAGCTGGGTTGTGGAAAACCAAACCGGTCTATTATAGAACCAGTTAGGAACTGGTTTTGTCATCCGCTCTGGTTAAGCACTGGAGCCACCTTTTGTGGGAACACCCTAGTAGAGCTCAAAATGTGACACAGATGAAGGATGATGCATCTATCAGGTCTCATCTCTTTATTGGATTTTAACTTTACTTCCCTACAGACCGGACTTTCAGATAATCTTCATCTACTGGATACTTTCGGTTCTCATTAGGCATGGACCAATATGAGATTCTCACAATATGATAACCCTCAGTAAAAAAATAAAAATAAAAAGTAGCACATTTTATTAGTATTTTCACAAAATAATCAATGCAAAATACAGAATAAAACTCAGTGAAATTAACTGGTAGTTGTCAGATGTTTATCGGATAGAATATTATGCATGTTGGCCAATCTTCGCTTCATATAGTGTAACACGAGCATAAAACAAACTGGTGGCTGTTATACTGACTGTATGAGCTTTTTAGGTTTTTGTGATTGAAAATATTTCCAAACAGCTGAAAGCGTATTTCTTTTAAGTAAGGGAGACATGTAAGGGCCCCCACCTGTTGAGAGGCAGGTGGGGGCAGCACTGTTTTTCTCTTCCACATTCTCAGGCAGTAAATTACTGAAAAAGTACCCAAAGTCTGAAGAAAAACATTAAAAGAGCTTAAGAGTTAGACCTGCGTTTCCCAACCCTGCTCCTCAAGGCACACTGCCCTGCATATTTTTTAATGTTTCCCTGCTTTAACACACCTGATTCTGATTATTCCAGTACAGCAAATGCCTGTTAATCAGCCATCAATTGAAATTAGGCATACTGAAGGAAGGGACAATCTAAAACATGCAGGACAGTGCACCTTGAGGAGCGGGGGTGAAAAACACTGGCCTAGACCCTAACCCTGGCCTAATGATCAAAAGTCCTCTAAGACATAACAGCCTGGCTCCTTGTGAAATCCATTTAAAGTAGTAATATTTTAAGTCAATTGTATTGCAAAATTCAGCAGAAAACTGTCTGTCTTCTGAAATTTTCCAAGTGTTAATGACTTATCAGTGTCCAGGAAGTTGCTATAATCACTTTATCTTTTTCAAATTGTGTTAAACTCTTTTATTTCTACACTTACGCAGTAAAATGATGTCAGGCTGGGTATTTATACAAAGCGTTTTAAAAGAAGAAAAAAACTTAACAATAAAAAATTGTTTGCATAATTTGGACTAATTACACAGTAAAGTATCACAGTTTTATGTCATAATAGGAGAAACGTCAAGCTTCAGATCTCATTCTCAGTGAGGATTTAAGCTCCAACCTAGTGTATACAGATACACACATAATGTTTTATGTTGGAGGGAAAACTTCCTTCTGCTTCCAATGTTCATGGCCTTGTTCGGCTTCCCTGCTCACCTCCACTGCAGAGACAGATGGCACGCCGAAGCTGTGGCTTTGTTAACATGTTGTCTTCGCAGCCTTTGTAGGGTCTATGTCAGATGCACTTCTCCTTTTTTCCCCCTGCACGGTCTTTCCTTACAAATACGCCAGGGTGAGATCCCAGTGGGATTCAAGGCGTGAGGAGCGAGGTGCCGCCTTGCTGTTGTGAGACGGACTGGTAGTGACAACTGTGACTGCAGTGTCATCGGCGGTTTGGCAGTCGTAGTATGAGTGTGACAAAGAGATGAAAAATGGCCATTTTACCACCTTATCTAGCAAGCTTCAATCTCTTCTCATGGAAGAGAAGAACAGCACTCGCTGCCAGCTCTGGCTGAAGATGATTTAGTTGGTGAAACTAACTGGGCACAGTTCTTATTGTATTAAAGTTTCATTTCCCACCAATACAGGTAAAAATGCTTTAAGCGCGTCCGCAATACGTTTTGAAAATCAAACAGAGGATGTGCAACACATTAAAGGCACAATAGGAGATTTGGAGATTGTGAAGATGTAGTAGTAATAGTATTTTCAACACTTCATTACTTTCTCTCTTTCTAGCATACATACATACAATGTCTTCTGTATTACATAATATCTATCAGTGACTAAATACAGTCTGTGGCCTTAAAGGGATATTCCACCCCAAAGTGAAATTTAGTCTGTTGCCATCCTCCCCAGAGCTACATAAGTCAGAAGAAGCATTTGTAACAGCCGAGTAATTCTCCTAATCTGGCAGCAATCTGTTTGCTTTATCTTAGCATAAACAATGTAAGTGAATAGTAACAGCTAGCATAGCATGCAAAAGTCATGAAAATTATTTAATAATGATCCTAATTATTCCTGGTGGTGACCTCAATAATCATATTGATTGCCAATAAAATAAGGTGGCTGTGGTCTCTAACCACCACAAATATACTGTGATGAATCAGATTCACAATTTTCAAATTAATTTACAGTTAAAATCCAATTCAATGAGTGCTTTAATAAAATAACAGATTTAATCAGCATTTGATTCTCCAACAAAGTCGAGCCCCTGCAGAAGAAGAGCCATTGATATGTTTTTAAAGCCCTCAAAGAGAACCACATCTGGCAGATGATTGTATTGTAGATTTTATATAAGTCTTGAGGAACGGTATTTTGAAGATGTTTTCTCTGTCTCAACATAGTAGGAAGAAAGCCAAAGCCAAAAGGTAGGCAGGGATCAAACAAGTCATCTGGTCCAACTCGTTCTATTACTGCTAATGCAATCGAAGGTGAATTTTGAAGTCATTGTTGTCTTTGAAGTGACACACTTTATTGTTGCTAATTGAATTTCCTGGCTGTCAAACATGATTTGCTACTGTGACAGAGCGTCCTGAATAGCTGTAACCGTATTAGAACAGCTGGAATTACAGGGCGTAACTATTTCCTGATGCTCTTCATGTTACCGACATTGAAGGAGAAAGAAAAAAGCACTTTCTGTGACACTTTTAACAATAAGAACCCCAAACAAACATCTGCTCTGATTGTACCACTGACCTAAACCTCTTCAACCTCAAATTTTTATTCAGCATAAAACTAGGGATGTCCAGATGCGATTAGGTGATGTTTAAATGATCAGAATCGGGTGGAAATGATCGGCTATAACCTTATAAAACAACAAGCATGACGTTTGAAATCCCCACCCAGAGCACCAGATTGTCAAACGGAATGACAGTGGCTTTGTTTTAATTTCAACAAGTTCCACTACATTAATATTCACTGTCGCATGGAGGACAACAACACCATAATGTCCCATCATAATCATAATAGTCAGCTGCTAGTTAGTGGCCTAATGGAGGGCAAACATGTCGCCTCACCAGAGTAAAAATGTCTGCGGTTTGGGCGTATTTTAAACTACACAGCGCAGCCGCCACACGCAATGTGTGCAAATTGGGCATTTCAAGTGGTGGAAAAGACAGAGCTACAATCAACACAGCAATTCTGAAACAGCAGTCTGACAAAAACACTGTGCCAGCCGACACCGAAAGATACGCTAAAAAACAAATAGAAATTGTCTAAGGACAGCGAAACGGTAAAAAAGATCATAGCCATGACAGCCAGACTGATCGTGAGCCGGTGTTTGTGGTTGCAAACATCGGATTTGGCAGTCTCCCGGAGCGCCTGGAGCCACGGTATGAGATGCTTTCTCATCACTACTTTACAGACACAGCTCTGCCGGGCGTTCACAACAAGCTACATGACCGACTGCTAGTTCTTTTATCAAAGGTGTCTCTTTGGGGTTACCACAGGAACATATGACGTTTTTCCATCCAATGTCACTGCTAAGCTTTACTGCACGATGGGTTAATTTACAAAGTGCGACCTTCCACGTGTAACACTTCAGTGAATCTTGCACTGCAGAGAGTCATATACATAATAAAAAAAATTTAAAAGGACAACTTGGATGTGTTGTATTTTAATGCATTGCTGAATTATCGGATCAGGATTCGGTATCAGCAGATACTGAAAATCATGTTACTCTGACTCATACTCTGGGGCAAGAAGAAAATGTGATTGGGACATCCCTGATAAAAAGTTCTTCGTGACATCCATATTGTGAACAGATATTGCAATATCATTAAAAAATTATAACGTTTAATCAACGTCAACGCATCAGACCTCACCCACAAGCAACTTCTTCAATAAAACCTTCTCGTTGGGATGGAAATATTAAACCTTATTTTATTTTTCCTAGTAGCTGGATAGGCTACTCATTATCTTGGGTCTATGTCAGTAACATATTTAGATAATTTGTTTATTTATCAAAAGCAATATAATTATTGCAGCATTCACCAGTACTATTGCATATTGCATACTTTCCTAATAGCCTTCGGGTACTCCGGCTTCCTCCCACAGTCCAAAAACATGACTGTTCGGTTAATTGGTTTTTCTAAATTGCCCTTAGGTATGTGCGTGCATGGTTGGTACCCCCCCCCCCCCCCCCCTGCATAGGATGGACGGGTACAGATAATGGATGGATGAATAGTTTTAAAAATTCTTTAATTTATAAAGATTTTTATTTCCCACAGATTAATGTCTCTGCCTCTTCAGCAACAAGTTTAGAGGGAAAGTGATAAGAGAATTCACGGGGTCCGATGATGACATTCAATTCTACACAAGGTAAGCTAAAATACTGTAAAGTAGCTAGAAAACCAATTTTACTGAGTCGTGAAAAGATGTGGGTAGTAACAAATTATTCATTTTTAAAAATACTGCTAGGAGTACACTGGCTGAAAGTTTTTACTTGAACTGTTATGGTAATAACTAATTCAGTGCAGTGCACACACAGCATCCTGTTGTGGGGGATGTGATTGCTCATTATGGTATGTATCTATTTATATACCTATATATATTTTTATCTATATATCAGAGGTCTCCAACCGTGGTCCTTGAGAGCTGCTGTTCTCTGTCCTGCAGGTTGTAGAGACATTCCTGCTACAACCTAGCTGAATCAAATCAATGACAAGGTCTTTGCCAAACGTGATAGCATGCTGAAAACGTAATTCAGTCATTTGAATCAGCTGTGTTGGACCAGGACTGGAGACCCCTGATATATATATATATATATATATATATATATATATATATATATATATATATCCTAAAGTCCTAAAATGACGGTTTGCAGCTAATTTTGCACATCTGTTTCAACACAGCTAAATAAAAATAATTGGGTGATCGGTAGCAAATAAACATTACCTACTGTATGGGTTTCAGAAGTTTTTTTTATTTTTTATTTAGAGGAAACTTCTTGTTCAACTGTTTTTTTGTCCCTGAATTTGTAGAAATAGTTCTACTATTACATTAGTAAAAGTACTCTATCCACCTTTGTTTGTTACTTACTGTAAATCTACAATCTAACTGTTATCTGTTCCAACATATTTGCAAGTTATCGTCACTTTATTATGATTTGCAGGTTGATTGAACCCTCCGTCTACAAAATGGTTTGCTCATCCAGAGCCAGAGCTGCAGAATGAAGGAATGAAGCAGTAACACATACGGTTTGTGTTTGCAGCTTCCTCAATACTAAATCATTTATACTGTAAGACTGGGGCGTCAAACTCCAGTCCTCAAGGGTCAGTGTCATGCAAATTTTACATGTCTCCTTTTCAACACAGCTGAATAAAATGATTAGGTAATTAGTAGGACTAGGACGCCGTAGAACTGGGGTCTCCAACTCCAATCCTGGGGAGCTACTGCCCTGAAATAGGTGCATCCATGCTCCAACACAGCTTAATCAAATGAATAACTCATTTGCCAAACCTGATGGCATGCTGAAGAGATGATTCACTCATTTGATTCAGCTTAGTTATACAAAAATGTTTATTATTGTATACATTTTTTATGATAAATACATTGCAATGTAGCTAGATATAACAATACCTCTGCCTACTTTTGCTTTTTCTCTTACCAGAGGTTTTCCTTGCAACCCATTGATGAGCTGCTCCAGTTCCAAATTGAGCTGGCTGCAGGTCTTAAGGTGAGAGACTTGGCAAACCGGTTTAAAAATCACTCTGTCATAGCCTAAAGCCCTAGTGTTGTCATTACAATTCATACAATAAATTCATAGAAAAATACTAACAATAAAAAGTATTAATTATATTTCTCATTATCTAATATTCCTATAATGATAATTATGTTGATAATAATAACTTTGTACATTCTAAATGTGTTGTATAGTTGACTCATGCCCAGTTGCATTTCAGTATTTGCAGACTTACCTATTTGGGGATTTTTTTCTGTGAAATGTTTCTTATTCACATATTCGCAGAAAATCTGGCAATTGGCGGATTTTTCCGTTGAGCATACCTAAAATATTCGAAAGACAATGCAGCTTTGGAAACTGAAAGCAAAATGTTACTTGAAAGGCTATTGGCTTGTGCTAGCAAAGCAGGCAATCCAGGAGCTACAATCTATTTCCTTGGCACTGATTGGGTCTACCCAGTGTTTCTCAAACTTTTTTTATCATTCCCCCTTTGGACAAAGGAGCATACACAAGCCCCCCAATGCTTTTATCGCCCCAACAGAATGGTGACCACTCCTGATTTTTAAAGTGTTTTATTTATTTAAATAGCCGAGTTAGTCTACAAGTTTTTAAGGGTATAAATTCGTTGGAAAAAGGGGTTGTGCACTGGTATAAAACCGGCACAGAAATATATGCTGTGAGTAGTTGCTACATGTAGAAGTTCAGCTCACAGTTGGAGAAAATAAAAGTTGTAGTTTTATCAAATTTACAAAGCTTTCAAAAGTACAAAATAAAATAAAAAAATTATAAAATAAATAAAGGGCAAGATACTCATCCCTGTATTTCCTCCGTGGTTGACCGTATGACTTCTCTGACTCTGAAACGTTCCCTGATCTTTTTAGATATTTGCACATTTTGTAGATGGAATCTCTGATAATGCGGCTACTTCAGCTTGTTTTGTTCTGCTGCGATATATTCCAACGTTAAACTCCCAGCCCGATGTTTCAGGTCCCGGTTCTGTTTACAATGATGATCACAATTGCTAATTTATTTGAGTGTGTTTAATTTTGTGAGAGGGGGGAGCTGGTTGATTTAATTTACAGTGCAGTGAAACATTCACAACGACAGAATCTAGGGAGGAAAAACTATTTAAATCCCGTTGATGTCACGCCTCACCTGCAATGCCTCTGCGCCCCACTAGTGGGGCTCGCCCCATAGTTTGAGAAACACTGGCTCTACCCCAAAGAGCGGAGAGTTTTTCAGGGAGTTTCAAGTATTCATGGGTTTCGCTGGCTGCTGTGGTCCCTAATTCCTGCAAACACCGAGGGTCCACTCTATATCAATACTGAAAAATAATCATGACAGGTTTACCACCCGCTGCTAAATGTAATCTCCAACCCCTTTTGAGAGTTTTTTTGTGGAGAACAAGTTTTTTTATGTCATCCTCACATGAGAAAAATAGGCATCAATCTCTAGATGGCGTTAAGGCTAATCTGATGTGTGAAGAATGTTTTAATCTGTGAGTGACCACCAAACCTTCTCTTAGGTCTGTAAAGCCTTTAGTGTTACCTGGATGCAGCTCGGTTTTCTGATGTTTAAGTGACAAACGTGAACTCTTTAAGTAATACCAAGAACAAACGCCTTGTTGACAGTATTTCCCTGCCTCCTGCTGCTTGTGTGACTCTCAGCTGAAAGCAAACCGCAGCCTTTTTCGATAAGATGCTTCACTTTAAAACCTCTTATCAGCTGCGAGGCTTTTAGGGCCCAGCTAAGATGTCAACACTGTATTTCAAAGTCTTTGTAGTGACAGAAAAATGACGCAGCCTCAGCAACCGGCTTTGTACTGCTTTTCATAACTTATCATAGCAGATGAAGAGATACCCCTTCCTGACCTGATAACGCTTCCCATAAAGAAACTGCAGCTTTTCATCTGATTCGTTTTAGCGTGTCACTTTTTCAATTACAGCTCACACACAAAAAAAGCAAAACTATTAGATGTGTGTCACAGGATAGGAAGAAGTCGACGCTCGGCCAGAATGAGACTGCAGCTTTAGATCGCAGTGTTTCACAGGTGTGTTCAGCATTGTGACCTTGAGGTGGCTGATTTGAATGGGCCGGATGAGGTTATGTATGAACATCTATGGTGAGTCGTAAGGAAGATAAATTTCTATAAGGCTCATGTTGAGAAATATTACAACCCGTGTACTGATTTCAGACGAGGTGAAGCCGACTGTCTCTGCTGGTGTCTCTCTGTGGGTGTAATATGATGTGCCGTCTCCTAACATGCCTCCCTCACATGGCCCCGGGCAGCAGTCTGCAGTAAACAAGTCCAGTCTCTTCTGTATTACCCAGCAGCCCACACTTATCAATATCTCTGCCCTGTTCTCTGTTACACCGCAAACAGACCTGCTGCTTGTTTTCCTCCTCGACCAGGAGCCCTGAACTCTTCTTTTGAGGGTAAACAAGTCTGCAGAGAACGGAGGCAGAGAGCTGCTTTAAATAAAGTATGGTTAGTAAAGCTCAAGTCTGCTGAAAGTGGAGATCAGATACCATCTTAGATGAGCTCTTAGCACATACCGGCCAAATTATGACACATAACAATCACAAACTTCGATGTACTTCATTTGGATTTTGTGTCATGGACAGAAGGATTTTTTTTTTTTTTTTGCAAATGAAACTCTGAAAAGTGTGGCTTTTATTTGAATTCAGTCCCACTGAATTCTCCTATATCTGCAACCCCACAGCATGATGCTTCCACCACCACGTTTAAGCATTAGAATGACGTGCAGTGTTAGTTTTAAGTTGGTGTTCATGATGCTGCTTATTCACTAATTTTTAGGGATAAACCGATTTGAAAATTTGGGCCGATACCAATATCTGATACTAATACTGATGTAATGGCCGATAACCAATATTTAAAGATATTATATATATGGTAAAAATACAGAAAAACCATTAGCTATTAACATGGGCCAAGTTTTACTTATTGGACCGATACCGATATGTAAAACAATAAGACAAATGACATCGGCCGATACCAATGTTGATGCCGATGTATTGTGCATTGTGTTCTCTATAATACAAGGCCTTCGCAGAGCAGCAACAGGTGGACCTAATTAATGAAAGTGACTTCTAATGGTAGCACTAGATTTTATTTTGGTTTATCAGAGTTAAGGGGCTAAATGCCCAACACACTTTTTTTCACACATTTTTGTCAGTAAAATATTTTCAAAACACACGTTTACAATCAAGCACTGATTTAACGTAGTAAACGTGAGCATGTAGCAGCCTTCTTATCTCCTTCCCATTTGTATCCGACAAATTTACGAGCAATACGCTGGATTCATATTCATATCATTTCACCTCACCTAACCTGCCTCAGCGATATCAATAAAAAAATTATGTATTGTAAAATCACAAAGGTGATTTTCTTGATTTAAACAATTATTTTCCCTCAGAAAAATTGAATTTTTTCAATCAGTCACCTATTGATCGAAATGTACAATTTATCTACAGATCCATTGTGACTGAATTTTGTTTTCCTTGTTCACTGAATGCATTAAAGCTGTAAAACTTCCAATTTTTCTGTCTTTAAAACACAAAAAACAGCATATTGACCAATTAACTCTCACTGAGTTCAAGAAATCAGGTAAAGGTTGACAACATATAGTTTTATGTATACAGTGGCTTGCAAAAGTATTCGGCCCCCTTGAACTTTTCCACATTTTGTCACATTACAGCCACAAACATGAATCAATTATATTGGAATTCCACGTGAAAGACCAAAACAAAGTGGTGTACACGTGAGAAGTGGAACGAAAATCATACATGATTCCAAATTTTTTTTTACAAATAAATAACTGAAAAGTGGTGTGTTCGTAATTATTCAGCCCCCTTTGGGTGAAGTCAGTTGCCCATGGACATTGCCTGATGAGTGCTAATGACTAAATAGAGTGCACGTGTGTGTAATCTAATGTCAGTACAAATACAGCTGCCCTGTGACGGCCTCAGAGGTTGTCTAAGAGAATGGTGGGAGCAACAACACCATGAAGTCCAAAGAACACACCAGACAGGTCAGGGATAAAGTTATTGAGAAATATAAAGCAGGCTTAGGCTACAAAAATATTTCCCAAGCCTTGAACATCCCACGGAGCGCTGTTCAAGCCATCATTCAGAAATGGAAGGAGTATGGCACAACTGTAAACCTACCAAGACAAGGCTGTCCACCTAAACTCACAGGCCGAACAAGGAGAGCGCTGATCAGAAATGCAGCCAAGAGGCCCATGGTGACTCTGGAAGAGCTGCAGAGATCTACAGCTCAGGTGGGGGAATCTGTCCATGCACTGCACAAAGTTGGCCTTTATGGAAGAGTGGCAAGAAGAAAGCCATTGTTAAAGGAAAACCATAAGAAGTCCCGTTTGCAGTTTGCCACAAGCCATGTGGGGGACACAGCAAACATGTGGAAGAAGGTGCTCTGGTCAGATGAGACCAAAATGGAAAACGCTATGTTTTCCCCACTGTCAAATATGGTGGTGGCAGCATCATGCTCTGGGGGTGCTTCTCTTCAGCACGGACAGGGAAGCTGGTCAGAGTTGATGGGGAGATGGATGGAGCCAAATACAGGGCAATCTTGGAAGAAAACCTCTTGGAGTCTGCAAAAGACTTGAGACTGGGGCGGCGGTTCACCTTCCAGCAGGACAACGACCCTAAACATAAAGCCACGGCAACAATGGAATGGTTTAAAACAAAACATATCCATGTGTTAGAATGGCCCAGTCAAAGTCCAGATCTAAATCCAATCGAGAATCTGTGGCAAGATCTGAAAACTGCTGTTCACAAACGCTGTCCATCTAATCTGACTGAGCTGGAGCTGTTTTGAAAAGAAGAATGGGCAAGAATTTCAGTCTCTAGATGTGCAAAGCTGGTAGAGACAAACCCTAAAAGACTGGCAGCTGTAATTGCAGCAAAAGGTGGTTATACAAAGTATTGACCCAGGGGCTGAATAATTACGCACACCCCACTTTTCAGTTCTTTATTTGTAAAAAATGTTTGGAATCATGTATGATTTTCGTTCCACTTCTCACGTGTACACCACTTTGTATTGGTCTTTCACATGATCGTGTTTGTGGCTGTAATGTGACAAAATGTGGAAAAGTTCAAGGGGGCCGAATACTTTTGCAAGCCACTGTAAATGGGGAAAATATGATGAAAACCTCATTCATCCATTTCTATAATGATCAATGTTCTTTTTAGTTGTTCAACGAAAACAAAGTTTACACAGATTTTAACTGGTTTTGTTTGACAAAGCGTTGTAATCATGTAAAGCATCATTTGTCTGAAAGGCTGAATGAGGAGACTTATTGCTTTGTTCGATAAACAACAATTACATTGATTACACTGATTATGAAAATTGCTGCTGGCATTTGCCATTTAATTTCACAATCTTGCTAAATTGCCAGGACAACGAGCATAAATGTTTTCTCGAAATCATTCTGACCTTCAGAATTATATTTTTTGCTTCCGAAGAAGTAAGAAATATAATTTTCTTAAATAATTAAAAACAAAAATATTACACTGCCTTGCAAAAGGTTTTCAGACCGCTTGAACTCTTCCAGATTTTGTCACATTACAACCTCTAACTTCGATGTATTTTACCGTGATTTTATGTGGTAGATCCTTGTAAAGTAGCACATAATTATCAGATTGAATAAAAATGCTACATGGTTTCTGGATTTAAAAAATAAGGATTGAAACGTGTGGTGAGCATTTCTGTAGATTCCCCTATTGCTCTGACACCCCTAAATAAAATTCAGTGTAACCAGTAGGCTTCAGTGGTCAAATATTTAGAAAACGTATTCCATCTGTGAGTAAATGTAGATCCAGCTGTTCAATGGAGGCCCCGGGTTATTTTCTTAGAGAACATTCGTGAACAAACAGCATCATGAAGACCAAGGAACACAGAAAATAAGATTGTGGAGAAGTTTAAAGCCTGGTTAGGATATAAAACAATATTAGAAGCCTTTAACATCTCACAGAGCATTATTCAACTCATCTTCTAAACCTGGAAAGAGTGAGACACAACTGTGAACTTACCAGGATATGGCTGTCCATCTAAACTAACAGGCCAGCACAGGAGTGCATGAAACTCAAAGAAGCAGCCGACAGACCCATAGTACCTCTGGAGGAGCAGTAGAGAGTCACAGTCCAGGTCTAAGATTCTGTTGACAGAACAAATACTGGCTCTGCACTCCACAAATCTGGCTTTTATTGAAGAATGTCGGAAAGGAAAGACATTTTTGCAAGAAAGCCGTAAAAAGCAGTTTCCCACAAGCCATGAAGGGGACGCGGCAAAATTGTGGAGGAAGTTGCCCTGATCACATGACCCCAAATTAAACTTTCTGGCCTACAAGTATGATGCTATGTGTGGCGTTTCACACCCTGATAGCAAAATTTCTACTGTGACACACGGTGGTGGCAGCATCATGCTGCAGGATTGCTTTTCTTCAGCAGTAACAGGAAAGCTGGTCAGAGCTGGGGAAGATAGATGGACCTAAACACAGGACGATCCTGCAAGAAAACCTGTAGACATGAGTCTGGGGTGGATGTTCACGTTCCAGCAGGACAATGAAATTAAACATCCAGCCAGAGCTGTAGGGCTGGGCGATATGGAAACATCTTTTTATCACCATAAGATTTTTCATTTCAGCTGATATCGATAGTGAGTTTAATATTTTTTTTAAATATGTTTTTTTTTCAAGGTGGGCTTAAATGGTGGACTGGCCCAAATCGGAGGTAGTTCAAGCTAACTTTTTTATTGATATAGCATCAATAATGCTAAATATAAGGCAGTAAAAATTGCTAACCCATTAAGGTTACCATATAGTAAGGCTACATGCATAGGTCATACATTTTAAGCTTTTTAGAGTGACCAAATCCCCCTTTTCTCCTCAGTGGTCACTATTGAACTATTTAAGCCCCGCATGTTTCATTTAAGGCCATCTTGGGTTTTACAATAGAAATTCCATCAGTATTGATATCTGATACATCCCCTCCCCTATAATGTTTGGATCACATACTGACAAAAGCATCCTGACATTAAACTAAGTGTTATATTCCATATAATCAAGTATTATGTAATCTAATTTGTATGTTCAATTGCATGTCCAACTTAATTGTAGTGAGAAATGCCGAAAAGAAAGAACTACAGCGACTGTCCAAAAATGATTGAGGCATGTCGTCTCTACCATGAGGGCACAATTAGAAACTTCTGCCAACTGTCAAGGCAGTTTGTAGTTGACAGGAAGTTTATAAGGGAGCGACTGAAGGATAGGGTTAAAGTTCAGAATATATCTTCATTTTCCACAATGAAATACATAGCAAATTCAAGTTATTAAAATGATAAATCCTTGAAGGCCTTCCTCTGGGTTATACTGTATTTTTGGTAAATTAATTTTGGAAGCAAAATTACAGGTCGTTTTTATTGAATGTGTTTGTAATACGCTTATATGCCTGAACATTAAATAAATCTTATTGAAATACTTGAAGCATGAATATATTTTTCTATTTCTGTCATTGAATGTGGTTGTGGGGTTTTTTGGAACACACATGGGCTTAAATGGTACCGAGGTACTAATTAAGCCCATGCCAGACTTTTGACTTTATTTAGAAAATGTCTTGTATTAAGAGGCATAAAATTCAAGAGAGAAAAACAAATATTTTTAAATGAGAGATTGATCTTTCATTTAAACAAAGGATCATGTCCATAAACCCTCTTCATTTGTTTGAAAAATAGACAAACTTTAATTTTGGTGGGCTTAATGGATACTTTTACCCTATATCACGATATAAAAGAAATCACTACTTTTGTCAATATTTAACATTTCCTAGTACGATTTGAAGATATCAGATTATTTATTATATCGGTGATATCAGTATGTATAATATCAGTTATTTTTTATTTAAAGATATATTTTCGAAAGTTGAACATGTCATCAAACATGTTTCCAAAAAATTAAAGGAGGCTAGGGCTGGGCAATATGGTTTAATAATAAAATCTTCGATTTTTTTCAAGGTAAATTAGATTTTTTTTTAATTAATAAATTTTTTTTCTCCCTTTCCATCGTTAAAAGTCCAAATAAATATATGCTGTAAAACACGCTTGGAGAACAAGAGGGAAGGCCATGGGCAGCTGACAAAGTTTTGAATTATGGAAAGCCAAGGTTGCTTTTTTCCAGATATTTTCGATATTCCAAAAATTAAATCTTCATAAATCAAATCATTTGCTAAATCAACGTAATCAATATATTGCCCAGCCCTAAGCAGAGCTACACTAGAATGGTTTAGATCAAAACATATTCACATGTAATTATGGCCTAGTCAAATTCCAGACCCAAATCCAAGCTGGTAGACACATACCCAAAAAGACGTGCATCTATAACAAGAGCAAATATGGGGGTGAACACAAATGCACACCACACTTTTCAGATCTCTTTGTTAAGAAAACAAACAAAAAACATGTATCCTTTTTCTTCCTCTTCCCAATGATATGCTATCTCAATAACATACACTGAATTTGGGGTTCTAACGTCACAAAATCTGTGAAAGCCAAAGGAGGAATGAACCACTCACTCGTTTTGGATGTTTGGTCTTGTTTTCCTCTGCTTCATTCATAATTTTTTTTAAAGGAAACTGGTTTCTCCACTGTTACAGAACAACTCCCGCCTCATCTCTAACACACCATTTGTGCAACCCGATATCTAAACACAATGTAAACAACAGTGCTGAGCTCAGGTTTACATCCTGTTACAGGTGTCATCCTGAGCTCAGCAGCCACAGAGCACAGAGCAGATCATTTGCATCCACTTTTAATACTTTGTTTTGAGTACCGAGCTACCACCAAAGCCAAGAAAAACAGGGAAAGGGGGCCGCTTAGCGAAGCCACAACACAACTCTGTCATATAAACCCGCCTCTGCAGGTTTTGGACACCAAGTGATGCATTACACCGCTGTAATACATCAGATTGTTCTGGTCCAGGGTTCAGCTTTATGTTAGAGGAACAAACACAAGCCAAGGCCAGCCAGCCATGTGTGCAGGACCACCTCCTCTTTTTCACCTCCACCTATCAGGAGCAACCAAACAGTAGCCCTGCATTCACTCATTAACCTCACCTCTACGGGAGCAGCCCTCTGTTATGGAAATTTTTATGTTCCTGACTCCCAATGGAGCAGGATAACACCATAAACATATTCCACCTGTTTAGTGAAACTCGACAACGTCTAAACAAATATAACGAGTATTTACATGGTGAAGTTTAAAGATGGTAATAGCTGTAAAACAAGTTCCCCCCTCCTATTAATGACGAGTATATTTACTATTTTGTAACGCTTTATTATATGTTCATGGTGTGCAACAGGTGTACACTCACAGCTCTGAAGTTAATCTACCGTAGGTATATTTTCCTGTAACTTATTTCAGCCTTTAGTGGTTTGACTACAGTGTTTTATTAGTTTGTTGAGAAGTGATGCTGTTTTCTGTCATATGGCTAACACCGTCCACCTGCAGACGATGCGTTAACTAATGTCTAATTAACACACTTTTCCCTCCTCTCTCTAACTCTAACTACACTATGAGGCGCATTTAAACGTGATATATATTTATTTAAAGTAAAATAAATAAGTAAATAAAACAGAGCTTGAGCCTACCTGTCGTCCTAAGTGAAGGTGTGGCACTTCAATTTGCCTCAGGTATCAGAAACACAAGGATGTCATCTAACGTCTCCTTCTCTCTTCCGGTCCTTTACTCGAATGAAAAAGTGTTTAAAAAAACTAAAAAGAAAAGATGGAGGCTTCTTTTCCAGGACGGTCAGAGTTACTGTGGTGTGTCGCTGAGAAGAGTCCCCCCCCTCGGTGATAACTCAGTCCCATGTCTCCTGTGTGGATTCGGTCTGCTGATGGGTTGGTTAGTTAGTTAGCCTGGGGGAACTAGTGGAGATCAGTAAAGCTGCCATTGGCGCTCAACACAGCGGCTTCCGGTCATACCTTTCAAAATAAAACTTTCGTGTTGCCTGAATGAAACATTGGAAATTGAGATTCTGGTATATCGCTACTGTTACTTTGCCAAAATACCATTTTGAAATGTTTTTTATTTGTTATTTATCCGTTGAGTTTAATGTTTTGCTCTAAAGCAGAGGTTCAAAAAGTTGATTTATCCTCATTTGTACTCTATTAAAATTGACTAAAAAAAGACTCAAAGTTCATCCACTTTTACAAGAAAAAAAACATTTTGTGAACATACAATACATGCTGTATTACAATGATTTTCCCACATACACGCATTAAAAGTGATCATTTTCAAACTAATATCTGCAAATGATAAACAGCAATTGCAGGTTTTTGTTCTTATTCTTCTTGATTTACACTGTAGGTTATGCAGACAATTTTGTTTTTGTCTTTTTACATTTATACGTGCAATATTTACAAATATAAATTTGGTAACCTCAGCACAAACACAATTGTAAGGATCACAGGGGAGGAGGGGAACCCTAGGTTGGGAACCACTGCTCTAGAGTGTTGCTGAGCAGAGAGATGTCTGGGATCCCCTCTAGATCTTTTACCTCTCCGAATTGATTAGAAAAAAAAACCTAAATGGACGATTGGATAAATAAAAAAAACTCTACTTAAGAGAAAACTCATAGTCTGATAGCAAAATGTAAAACTGAAATAAAAATAAGTCTATTTCTGAATTTTTATCAGCGTAAAAGGTTTTAGGTTTGGCATTAACTGTGAAGGTACCGTTGAAAAGCATAATCTCTTCTTCCAGGGAGTATGGGTTTTGAATGTCCAACCTTCAAATGATCTTTGAGATCTTTAAGATTCCTGAGGCAAGATAGCTTTTGATCTGCTGGTCTATGTGTCACTGCCCAAATACAGTCCATTTACCGTCATACCTCTACACTTCCCCATGTCCCAGTCCTCACGTTAATACCGGCTAATACTCAAACTGCACAGGACTTCCTGTTTGACCTCCTAAGCCGTGTCCAGCATGATGCAGCTTAACCTGAGCCTCCTTTCCTTCAGTCCCCACAGTGGATCATATGACTCTGCTGTGAATAAAGGGGGAAATAACTCTTTACTACTTGCTCACCATAGTTCATTCCCCTGGGTCCCTTCACTTTTTGAAATGATTTTTTTGGATAACCTTGGCTGTGTTTATGTGACTTGTGTACAATTTGGCCAGGTTGTGTATTTAGGGGAAATCTGAATTTTTCGATTATAAACTTTGAAGTCTTTTTGAGGAATTAGCGTCTGTTTCTCATGTTTTGTGTTACTGAAACTGAACTGCATTTTCTGGTCACAATGCAATTTGATTTCAATCTCTTTTACCTTCCCATGCATTTTGCAATTTCCAATCCCCTTAGGATTTCCTGTTTTATGTTTTTCACTAGCAAAATATATTTTAAATGTACTGTAAGTCTAACAATTTAAATAAATGGGAAGGGAATTTTCCTTCCCTTTTTAACAGCATTGCACAGAAAAACAACCCAATAAGATTTTATTGGATAAACAAATCCCCAAAAAACATAGTGTTTCTTAATTCATTTCATAATAGGTAAAACTGACATCTAATGGGTTAGAAATTCAGAAAATTCATGAATATTTATTACAAGATTTGAATTTAACGATGGCCTTCATTGAAATGAATTTGAGAAAAATATATTGACATGTAATATTTCTATGGAAAACATCCAAAAAGACAACACTGGGGAAAAACTTTATGATATACATACTTACAGGAATAACGCTTAAAAGCTAAAAAATAAAAATGTATTTAAAAATCATTTAAAACTGTTGGATTTAATTGCTACTTTGAGGAGTATATATGACACCAATGAGAATATTAGTTACAGTCCAGATGTGGAGGTTGTTTTTTGCTATGTGTGGGTTGACACAGTTCTGAAAAACTGTTTTGAGTGTTTACACATACATTAAGTGAGATAATTCTTATAATAGCAGAAACAAACACCTCATTGCATGCAGGTTGACAATGATTATGAGCATTTATTGTGTTTTTATGACATGTGATGAATTTCTTAGGTCTACTTTAAGTGTGATGGATGACTCAAGGTTTTTTTCAGATTTACATTGTCATTTAAAACACATTTGAGAACCTTTTCCTCTCAGACTGTGGCTGCCAGTAAGGCAGCAAACATCTGGTCGCAGACAAAAAAAGGTGACAATATGGAATATCAAATGTGAAGCAGAGCCCAGCTGTTTTCACTTCACTGATTTTAGCCTTTTTTCCCTTAGAAATTTAGATCGCTTTCATTTTTTTGTATAAAGGATCCTTTGAAGAATGAAAGTAGGACACAGATGAATGGGAGGCAGGATAATATCATACCTTTTTTGTTAAATACAAGGAAGTCTGTGGACCAATATTAGCTTAAGGTTAGTCAGGAAATGGTTTACTACAACTTATCGTACAGCATGTGTTTGAACAGGTTTAATGGGAATAAAATGTAGCTTTATTTTATTCAAGTTTAAATAATTAAGAGGGCCACAAGAGGGTGGTTGCTTTCTCCAATGGGCAAGAGGCAGGGTAAACACTGGACAGGTCACCAGTCAAACACTGGGCAAAAAAGAGACAAAGAACATGCCCAGGTCCTCTGCATTCACGCAGTAATGACATGGTCATTTTGAGTGCTGACAAATGTATGAAATCTGAAAGTGAGTTAAGTTTCACCTTAAATGTGAATGAAGAAGGAAGAAAAAACCTCTTCAAGCATACACCACTTTTAATGAACCACTGTTTCCATTAAACCTGAAACAGATCGTCCAAAGGCGGGCATCTCTCCTCCTGGCGTATTTCATAGGATTTAGGTCAAGGCCCGTGGGTAGTTATCTTTTTCTGAGGTCTGGCCTTGATGCAATGGGGGGGGGGGGGATGAGATAACAGGGATGGAATCAGTCCTGGTTGGATGAACCAGCTCTTCACAGATAAAATATTGTTCAGAGCAGCCTAAAACTGAAGCTTTGTATGTTATACTTCTTTAGCATATATAGCTGTGACCCTAAAATGCCTAATCATGCCTGATAGATTTGTTGAGCCAGATACGAAAGCCAAAGGGTAAATATGGGTGACTCAGGCTTCCTCATAACAGAAAATACAGGTTACAGGTGAGCACACTGAGTACAAAAGCTTCTGGCTCGTGGAGTTAATGCCGCTGACAAGAAGATGGCTATTTTGAGCCTGGGTAAATAAAGTCACACTGTACAAAGTGTTTGACCTGTGTTCGACGAACAACTGGTGTAATTATATGGCTGTGTGGCGCTGCAGGTGGAATGTGCTCGCCACAGTGAAGCACTCGCTGCCCACAACAGACGTGAGCTCACAATCAAAAGAGTGAGAGGCGTGGCCAAGCCTGGGACTGTAGCCAACCTGAGGTTGTTGTGGCAACTGAGCATACACACACCTACTTTGTACACATGCAAGCGCTATAGTGCAACCGCTGGGAAAGTAAAATGGTATCCCAAAGCAACAGGGTCCTATTGGCCAATTGCATCTTCAACATTAGTTTCTTTACTCTGTGAGCTTGTGTGCTTGGTGCAGGTCACCGTGAAGGTGTGCAGCTCATACATCACCTAATTATCATGACACTGTCAGCCGGCATTGCAGGATTATTCACCACAGTTGTCTGGCATTCGGTACTGACCGCAGGAGGGCAATTACTGGCCCATCGAATCCTTTTTCATCTCTGTTCTGTCTGTTTGAAGGTGTTCACAGTGTTTGTGTTCTCCCATTGCCAGAATAAAAGCTACGTGAATAATTTGTTTCCTGCAACGTAACATACAGTGCAAACTTTCAAACCTTCCCTCATTTCTTTTCATTTTGCCTCAAAGTAGTCAAAACTTTTTAACCCTTTAAAAAGATGTTGATGAATCTCATCACGTTCTCTGAAGTTGTTTCAAACTTCTAACTAAACATGGCAATATATTGTTCAGTGTGTCCATTAAGAGAACAAAGGGAGCCCCAATGAGGAGCTATCAACATTAATAAAACATTACAGGATATACCGTATATGTATGTGAGGTTTTTAAGAAATAGGAATACAATGAACCACAGTCCTGACACAGGAGACAAGAAATGCAGCCAATACCTCTTTGGGAATTGATTTGTGGTAAAATACTATTGTCTGCTTGTCAAAACGTGTTATGTTTGTTCTTTTTTACAACTTCACCAAAATAAATAGAAATAAACTGATTATGCGCCAAGTCGTACTTAGCTTGGGGATTTTTTTTTCTGCCTTTGCCCCTCGTACTCACCAATTCTTACCCTCCGTGGGGACATTTTGTACTGACTATGTGCTAATTTGTAACCGCTTTGAAGACATTTTACCAACCATGAGACAGTTCAAAGACATACTGATGATGTTCTGTACCAACCATGCAACAATTCATACCTGCTTTGGAGACATTTTTTTACTAAGGGCTTGAAAACACTTAACCAACCATGCCTCAATTTGTAAGTGCATTGGTTATGTTCCGTAGAGATCATGCAACAATTCATATCTGACTTAGGAACAGTATGTACTGACAAAGTATGAATTTGTTCCCAACTTGGGAATGTTTTGTAATCCCTCAGAAAAACAACAATTTAGTAAGTTTTCACACTCTACTCATACTCTACTGCAGCGGTTTCTACTGGCCCTCCCTGTAGTTTATAAGAAAATGTTCACGCGCCCCCCCCATACCTTCCAGTGTAATAATTTTAAGGAAGAAAGCTCGTTTAGACGCAGGTTTGGTGGTGTTTTATGTTCTGCATTGTGTTTATGTGTAAGCCTTGTCAAAAATCTGTCCATTATGTTAGCAATGTCCAAGCATTTATTTTATCCATTTGTACTACGCCCCACCCCCTGCAATGATTTGGGGTGCGCGCCCCACTTTGGGAACCACTGGTCTACTGCATGAAAGTGCGGCTAGGTGAGTCCAAAAAGATAACATCTACAAACAATTGCTCAAAGTTTTTTTGGTTTGATCAGTGGTTCTAGTTTACTATTTTTCATAAATGACAACTTGAGAATATTTATGGTTATTTATTATCATAATTCATCAAAGATATTTACCTACCAAGAAAATTTAACACTACTCAACAGTTTAGGTGAACAGTTGTGAAATACTTACTTTACGGTATAAAATGAAAATAGGTTGATTTGAAAATGTTTGTACAAACTGGCAAAGGGCCAACATTCACCATGGAGCTCATTTCCACTCTGCCTGTTGTCAGAGTTTTCTTAATCATCCATTATTTCACTTATCATTGAGGAAATCAGACTCCTTTTAACTTAAGCTAATTTTAGTCTAATCTCCTTTAAGCTTGCAACTCGCATCATGTCTGAGAGCCGAATACCAAGGTACAGGGTGAAAATAAGTGCACAAGAAGCCAAAGTCCAAAGAAGAACCCTGATAGACAATCAGAAAGAATGAAGAACTGATCAAAACCACTTTAAAAGACTGAAAGAAATGATGGATGCCAAGAAGCAAATAAAAAGGAGCAATTTACTTGCTGTAAATCGATTAAAATATTCCATACCAAATTATACACAGTTACGTTTGAGACCAAAAAACAAAAAGGGCAGAAACGGCAACATGGAGGCAAAAATTGAACCATTTTATTACAGTAAAATGTTTCATACAAACAATGCATACACACTAGGTATATATTGCTTCAGACATAAGTTTCTTTTCTGCTTTATTTCCAGTTAAACAACTCTGTAACAAAATGTAAGTACAACATTTATGAAAATATAAATCTCTAAACAGGTACGTCAGTCCTGACAATAAAAAGAATACCATAGAAACATTCATTACCAGTATGTCAACTAGAAGTTGCAAACATGTAAGTCGTTAAAAGTCATTCAAGTTACATGACATAATACATAATAATACCATTTTCTGGCTTCCATATGGACACATTCAAATATACTCTTAAACTGGCATTCCAATATATTTTTTATAGGAGTATTCTTTTTAAACTTTTTAGCAAAGATAGCACATTTTCTCTTAACATAATCACAGTCAAACACTTCAACAGTTTGGTAACAATATAATTATAGTACAAGCCTTAAAAAACAAGTGAGACAGTCATGAAATAAAATAACCAATAATTAGAACTTTGGCAAGTACATAACTGAATCTCTTTCCGTTTTTATTTTTAAAACTCTTGAGTTAGTGGGAAATGTTAAAGCTCGGTTCTGCTACCCCGTTTGAAAATTTTCCAAGGGCCATTCAAAACTGGTAAACGTAATAGGATAGTATAGCCCTTACAAAGTGGTTGTCAGAGTGAAATTGTGTTTTGCTATCTGAGATAATGAATTTTGATTAATCGGAGATCAAAACTGCTGAAAATAAAATTGTATATAAGTATGTAAGTATGTATGTATGTAAGCTATCACCTCACAAATCCCCCAAGCTGTTTAGATTGTCTGCAGATCTTTATTTCAGGCTGTATCAGGTCAACCGAACGAACCAAAATGTCCTTAACGTATACACTACATGCTCTGGAGATGTGCTATTGTTTGACATACCTTTGAGCATATAAACAGCAGCGTGTATATGACACATTTGCTAATGTTTCTTATCATAACAAAGCATGCACTTTGTGTTTTACTGGCTCGTAAGTACATTGCTGGACGCAGTTACAGTAGGCATGGGCCGGCGTGAGACTCTGATGGTTCAATAAAGTTGAGCAGAAATATTCCAACTTAACCGAATTAAAACTGAAGTGTAGAAGAAAATTTTTAAAATGTCTAAAATATTATCATCTTTTAATAAAAAAAATAAATATCTATTAACTACTGCTAAAATGTCAAAATTAGCTGTATTATCAATTATCACCCTATGTATGAAAATATAATTTTTATCTTTAAATATAGATGGACATACACAGCAAAGGACAGTGTCTTGATAGTAATTAGGTAATTCATATTCTCATGAAAGAAATTTACAGCCAGTTTCGGGCTTATTTATTTTCAGTGTTTAGGATGCAATTTTAAATTCTAATTTAACCTCAAGCATTTAGCTGAAATGTAACTTTGTGTCACATCAAACACCAGGGAGCTTCGACAGTTGTTTTGAAGTTTTTGTGAAAATTATAAAAGTGAAAGAAGCTAAAATTATAAATAGTTTTGAACAAAATGTGCTAGTTGCAATGAATGTGTATATTTCTTCTTTGGTTCTTTGTAAAGTAATGTTGCGAGCTGATAAACTGATGGTAGCTAGTAAACTAGCTCAGTTATGTCTCTCGGTAGTTAGGTCGCAGTATGAGTTTTATTACACTCATGTACATGGTAATGGTAACTTTTAAAGTTTAAAAGAGTGGTGGATACCATTTTTAGAAGAAAGAAAACTTTAGGTTTTCTTTTCTTTCGGTAATCTTCTGGTGGATAAGGAGAGTTACTTGGTGGTCGCACCACAAATGGAGAAAACCCTGTTCTGCTGCAGTGCTTAAAAACTGCAAGAATACTGCAAGAATATTATAAAATACATGATTATAAAACAGATAAGAGATTCTAAGAACAGGATATATATATATAAACAGAAACCGAGTACCATGTAGTGACGGTGAAGTGTCATCTGTAGTGTCTGATGAACTACATTGCAGGGATGCTTTTCTTGATGCAGACTGGAATGTTATATGGATGTCGCAGCTTGTTAGCAACACAAGAACATGATAGTGTGAACACGTTTCCTAAAGTTATCATTTATGCAAAAAACATGAATGAGCTCCCTGGAAGTTAATTGGTCGAAAATATTTTTTACCACATTTCAATTGTTTCATAAAAACTGGAACAACCCACACCTAAGCGAAGACGACACAACACAGTTCATGCCACGGGTAGGGTTTAAGCAGGGAGTAAACAGCCAGATCACTAAGGCAACCACAGGTGTTGTTTGTGAATATAAAGTGTATCAAGTAAAAGAAGGCTTTCTTTCACGGTGTGGTTTTAACTTTTTTTGTACTCTCTGTTCGTAAATTGTGTTGAATCAACAACTGTTCTGTTCAAATCATTCTTTTGCATTTTATGGCAAGATGATTAGCTTCGGTTTGAAAATTTTGACGGGGGTGAGACATTGTCTTAGAATATTCTGACATTCACATCATCGTAGTGTAAGTGAAACATAGACTCATTATTTGGAGGAAAGCAAAATTTCCATAATCACTGCATGTCTTGCTAATATACAGTAGACTATTCTGATAACAGTTTTTGGGAGAAACATGCTGATGCATACCTGCGCACACCAGTGTTGGTCTGAACGAGAGCAGAAATAGCATCTGAATGCTGCAAGAATTTAGGTGTTAAGAGCTTTTAAATCATCTTCAGAGGGTACAGGTTTATTAGGTGCCCAAGCTACTGTTTGCGGACAGCATTTTTCCGGACTTCCTGCATCTCACCAGATATATCGGCAAATTAATTTTTACTTTATGAACTTTGAAAAAGAAGACTGGTGGTACTTTTGTCTTGTGTGCCAGTTGTGTAGTATTATGCCAATTGTATTGATGTTTTAGATTGGTGTATCTAAAGTAGGTTGACCATATTTTGATTGACCCAGTCCTGAAACACTTTCAGGACTGTGCCAAGACTTTTTTTTTTTTACATGTTTAAAGTGTGCATTCTCCATGTGGTTAGAATGAACAGTTAAACAACAAACTTCAGAAAGGGTTTCACAAGTGCAAAATTTACCTTAAAATCTCTGGAAATTGATTAATAATAGAAATAATTACTCTTCCGAATTAGAAAATTTACCAGTACCAATAATAGTTTTCTTTTTCAGTCAATCTGGAGAAAAATTTAACAAAAATCTGAAATAATATTCTGAGAAAACAAGAATTATTTATTTTTAAATGTAATAATAAAAGTAAAAAAGCAGCAGTCTCAAAAATGCAATAATGCCTACTCTAGTCTTTAGCTTTAATTTCCATTCGCCTCAGTCAATTTATAGATGAACTCTCACTTTGCACAGCATTATTATAGATTTTTGTCTACCTACTAGATCTTTGCCACTTTTGTCACACTGAGAAACACATATGCCAGCTATGCCAGCTCTGTTTGTCTGTAAAGCTATACTTGCCTTTTGACACCTTGTAAACAGATGTAACGATGTGCGCACAGCGTGGCGCAGCGCATCAGCACCTGCTGTCTGTTCCATCTATGAACGGATCAGAACCATCCACTTGGTAGTAGCTCGGTGAGGACATCAGATGAGAGAAAGGGTGTGGGTTGCATGCATCTCACCAGTAAATTTAAGTATGCTTATTAGTCCCCTTAAAACAACGAAAACTCTGACGTTTTCATCAATCTATGAAATCCCCCTGGACAGCATGTGAAAAGTGGTCATGTCCGGAAAAAAAGAGGACGATTGGTCACCCCAAAAAAAAAAAAATCATCATTATTAGGTAATTTTCTGCTGCATTCTTGTTTGCATTGTGCTATCTTTTCATGCTTTCTTAAATATTTACCAATTTTTAACATAAAAATAACTGTTGTGAGCCACAAGACTGGATATAGCTGAAAAGCATACATTGCAAATAAATACGATATATGTTCCTTAAATTGATAGACCAGCCCATGCCTAGACAAAAAAAAAAAAAAAAAAAAATCGGAATTTATTTCAGAAAACAATGTCATATCCTGTTGATATGAACTTTTAGATATTTTATACAAGAACTATGAAGCCTGTGCCACTTTTTGTAAAGCTGTGAATTTTTTTATTCTTTTTGAACTAAGAATTATAAAGTCTATGCAATTCGTTAAAAATTTACTAATCTGTGCTCAGATATTCATAAACACATTTTTTTGCTACTCTTCCCTACATTTGCTAAATTATACCACAAAAAAGATTTAATATTAAAAAGCTTGTTTAGATGTCTCCATCTTCTTTTCTTCATCCAAACCAAGTATTCTTTTGTATATTGTAATCTATATACATCTGTAAGCAGAGCCAATAATTGTTTATAAACAAAAATCTAAATCATTTTTTGTAATTTATATATTTCTGCTGGATAAATCTAAAGATTTCTCACAATCCACTCCTAAAGTGCATTCACCTAATGACGAAACCTCTAAATATTCTCATTTTGCCAAGTTTTTTTTATAAGTAAAACTCATTCTATCCTTTTATATTGAAACAAACAGACTCCACAGAACCTAAAGCAAGTACACAGGTTAAGGCGTTAATGTGCGTGGTGCTATGCTACAGTATATGCTCAATAGTGGTGTTCCCCTTAAAAACGACCTGCACGCGAACTGATGGAACAGCAGGTAAATCTACATTAAATCTATGTAAACAGTTCCAAAAATTATCAAGCAGTCAATCCTCAGAGTTACGTTGTGGTTCTCTCCTGATGTTGACTGGATTTCAGTAGAATTGGCATCAAATGTAATTAATATACAACAGCGTGTATACTATGTTTACAAAGTCCCTGCACTTTCATTAATTTTGTGATCTGCACGTGATAAGCATTTTTTAAATTTCCAGGCACTCACTTTGATTGCATTAAGCACAACGTAACATTTTTAAGGAGTTGCACAAATTGCAGCAGCCAAAATGAGATATGTTCTGTACATTTGTTCATCCCATTTGTACAGTACCACCTGATATTAATTACATAAATATACCATTTTAGGAACATTATGGCTTAATGTGTATGAAATAAATAAAATAACAAAGGTGGCTAACAAACAGTGGATAACAATAGATCACCAGATTGGCTCGGAAAATGTTAGACGAGATGTTTTGACACAAATTTTGTTCTTCAAATGCAAAAGGACACATAATGGTAAAACTGAACTTTTTCTAACAGTCTTCATGTTTAAAACTAACAGAAAGTGTATTATAAGTTGGAAGTAAGTAATACATCATTTGAGTGCAGCGTTAAAATTGTCAACCCAATAACTACCCACAGGGCTGACATCTGCAGCTGAATCACGTGGCTGTAAACAAGAATCAACTGCAACCCCAGAGATTCTGAGCTTCTTCCCCTATCTCCTGTCTTAACTCCATTTACTCCCCAAGTTTTCACTGCAGCAGTTCAGTCTTCTTTGTAGGTGTTGTTGACTCACCTTCTCCTGAGTCCGACACGTTGATGGGACTGTCCCTTGAGAAGACTTCTGTCGACTCCCTCCAGATGCAATCTGCAACAGTCTTGAAAGAATGATTGCCACATTTGGGGCGCACCTTCTGTGAAGCATTGTTGACAATCTGTCGGCTGTTGGATGTGGCTATCTTTATCTTAAGGGTGGCGTCCACACGGTCCACGACTGTGTATGTGCCGATGCTGCCGTCCTCAAAGCCGATGATAATGTTTAGTGCACGTTGGGACAGGGATAGGAAGGTGGGGGTCTTGTAAAGTGAGCATGTGCCGATGCTCTTGCCATCGGCAAGGCGCATCACGATCAAATTAGACACCACACCGGCCTCATCGTCCTCATCACAGTTACGGAAACAAACATACACAAGGTAGCGCCCATCTCTTGATAATTTCTGACGCCAGATTATACCGGCTGCATGGACAAGCCTCAGCTTCCCACTGTGAAGATCCAGGACATTAATGTTCTCATCACCTTTAGAAACTATTCCTAACTTCCCATTGGGTGAAATTTGAAAATCTTCAAGGTTTTTAAGGAAGTTGGCAGGTAACTGTACTCTCCTGCAGACTGACTCATCTGCCACACTCCAGATGAAGACCGTTTCTGTGGACGTAATAAAGACCACACAATCTGGACAGTCAGGAATGAGCTTGAAGTTGACGATAGCAATGCCATCATCGCAGACAAATTTCTTTGATACACTGCCTGACCACAGACTCACAGCAAGCAGTTTATTCTTGGACGTTCCTACCAGGAAAGTGTTTGCTGTGGTGATAAGTGCGTTCTGGAGGCTGACTAAAATGTTGCAGACTTTGTGCCCTGTAGCCAGTCTCCAGACTCTTGAGGCATTCTGCTCACACAGAGAAACCACGAACTGGTCATTGTGGGTAATCAGCAGCTGTGAGATTCTCTGTCCATTTATGCGGAATATATTTTCTCCGGTGTTGGTTTGCCAGATGTACTGACTGGACTTGTCGTCTGAAGTCACCATGAGATCCCCTGAGGAGGTTAGGACACAGTTCTCCACCATGCCCTCATGTTTGAAGACTGTCTCAATAAACCCGGTGCTAAAGTTCCACTTGTGGACAGCTTCTGAGCCGTCCATGGTAAATATATAGTCTTCTCGTCCAGTTAGCTGCAACGTTTGGATCTTCTTGCCTGTTTTATCAATGTTGGACATGGCGGTGATTATATCAATGTCCCAAACAGACAGAACGCCGCTGCTGGCAACAGAAAGAAGCAGGTTGTGGTGGGCTGATTTGATAAGTTTTACAATAGCCCCTGAGATCTCAATCAGGCTGGCCATGCACTGCCCGCTGTCTCTCCTCCAGACAAAAATGGATGACGTATTCTCCATTGAGGCAACAATGCTCTGTCCATTTTTGGAGAGAACAGCAGCAACAAAGCGCTCACTACGTTTGGCTTTGAATTTCTCAAGCATTTTCCATACTTTTGTATCCAGAACCTCAATACTACTGGCCTTGCAAATAAGAATGGAACGCTGGTCTTCAGACAATTCAATACCCACAACTTCGCTTTCATCCCCTCTGCAATCATAATCCTCCATCAGTTTCGGATTGGTAATCTCTTTGGTGTTCCACACTGACAGACTTCCCTCATTGTCAATCATTACCATTTGGTTAAGGGTGTCCAGTATTAGGATAGACTTGACAAACCCACCGGAGAACTCTGATGTCACAGTGGACAATTTTTCCCCGTTTCCTAGATGAAAGACAGATGTTGTGTTAAGGTATTGGCCACAGAAGGCGTACATTCCATCTGGCGAGCACTGGACACAGGTTACCTCGTACCAGCAATGGAACTGGTAGAGAGGCCAGCCGTATACAAGATCAATGACACTGACGTCTTTACTAGCCTCCAGCCATGCAAGTGCATGATGGGTAGAAAGAGTAAAACCATTTATGAAAGCAACTCCACCAGTGACACCACTTTGCTTTGACCCCTTAATTTCAACCTCCGATAAAAGGCAGGATTTGTGATTATCATAGATGAGCAGAGTATTTTTGGTTGTGGCAACCACCAGGTACTTCTCATCAGTGGTTAGCCTAATTCCCAGTACAACAGATCTGGCTGTGTCAATTTGCCGAAGGAGCTGCCTGCTCTCTACATCCCAGGTACTGATAGATCCATCTTCCAGTGCTACGAGGACTATGTTTGGGGCTAGAGTGGGTATAATCTCCACAATCTGTATGTAGCTGGAGCAAAGAGGAAGTCTCTCTGGACTATAGGTTACATCCATAGAGGAGTGGAGAGGCACAATAGAACAGTACTTGGGACCATCTTTGTCACACTCCAGTAGAAGGTGTCTGAGCTTAGGCAGGGAGGTGACAACTGGCAGAAGCCTTTGCTGCAGTTCTGCAGACAGTGATGCAGGGTTCTTGAGTACCTTTACCTTAATGCTACGGAGAGTGGTGGCCAGAAACTTTAACTCTTTTTCTTGGCTACAGGTGTAAGCAAGATCAATGTCTGTTATAGCTTTTTCAAACTGACCAATCTTGATCATTGTGTAGAGCCAGCTGAAGTTCATAATGACACCAAACATGAGGTCATCTGTACGGCCACTCCTAGTCAGATGGTACACCAGCTCTGTCATCTTTCTGTGATTGACAAAGAAGATGTCTGGCTCCAACAGGTTGCACTGGAACACCCAAGGCTGTTCGGGAGTCTGTCTGTCATAGGAATATTTATCAGAGGATGTTTTTTCATGTAACTGTTGATGATGAGGATTCTTGTGATGTGAAATATTCAGAGAAGTGAAATGGTTATTATCATAGGTAAATATCTTTTTTCTGCCTCCTGACCATGCTCCAAGGAAGTACTCAGCCAAGAGGCTGTGCATTTGATGTACATCCTCCTCATTGCTGAGATAGAGCTTCTGGGCAATGAGATGCAAGTGCCTGTTGGCCCAGACCATCAATGTGACATTTCGTACCTGCCGTTCAACAAGATAGCCTTCCAGCTTCTCTTTGAGCTTGGCAACTAGGTCATAGGAGATCCGTAATGGATTTTTGAGGTAACTTGGTACAATGACGTCTCCAAGAACTATGTTGTCAAGAGACAGGATGTCTTCCAACTCAACCTCGGTTAGCCCAGCCTTTGCCATAGTGACATATCCTAATGCTCTGAAGACAAATCGTTGGCCCAGCTTGTTCTCCACAGAGTAGAAGAGTTGCTCAATGCTTTCATGAACTGTTGAGCACAGAGATTTATCATCAACATCTTTGTGAGACCTCCAGTGAACTACTTCTCTGTAGATGAGGTTGATAAACATTGGCAATGTACACTTGGCAAGTGCCTCATTGACATATATCTGTTGTCCAGATGTTACCTTCCTCTTCACCCCAAGCAACTGCTGTTTTAACATCTGGCTGCAGACCTTTCGGTCTCTCTGGATTAACTCCACGTAATATTTCTCATCATGAATGAGATGGCGCAGTTTCTGCAGGATGCCATGTTTGTTGGGCAGTGTTGATACAACAATGCGGACGGTGCGAGGCAGGAGCACAGGAAGCCACCACAGCTTACGAGCCTCGTCGGCATCGGAAAGCTGCTCCATGGCATCCAGGACGATGACCAGGGGCCTGTGGAAGGATGACTCCCCAAGGAGGTTGATTAGAAGCTCCCTCATCTCTTGAATCTTGTTAGGCAAGAAGTGAATCAGGCAGCGGTAGTTTATTGCAATCTGCTCACAGATGCTCTGAAGGAGCGTTCGCAGGTCGGTGGAGAGCTGGCTGGAGCCAATAAATCGAACGATGACCACTGGATCTGTTTCTGGACCCATCTCCTTCTGAAGCCATGTGTAGGCCTGGAAAAAAAAAAGCAATAGCGCACATATAGTCAAATTGGTTTTATAAAAGTAATCTACATATAAGAATTGATTGGGTGAAAATATAAAAAATTTTGACATTAAAAGTTCCATTTAAATGTCTGTAAATCTAAATTTAACAATGAAAACAATCAAAGTTTAGAAGTAATTGAATTAAATACTTGTATAACAGAGTTTTCTACCACAGCAAAAAAGGAGAGGTTCAACTGATTCTAATTCAGAGAACTTGTTTATCTTAACCGTATTCTTTTCTGATATTCTGCATTGGGGTTTTATATCTCTTTTTTTGATGGGAAGTATCTATGGAAGATAACTACTCTAATGTTGAGACTACCATGATTTCATAATTTCATTCATGAATTCATTAAATGGCCCAGTTGATGATTTCAGAAAGTATTTTAATGCCGTCTGACATTTTTAGGGCAACTCTGATGACTCTGCTTTCCACTTTAAGCTGTGTGTTTGAGGGAAGGAGAAAAAAGGAACAGAAATACATATTCTGTTTGGAAATAATTTACAGTTGAAATATGTTGTAGGAGAGTTCCTACCTTTACATTTAATACATTTGCTTAAATTAATGTAGGGCGTCTGTCCTTTTCTTCAAAGCTTGTTTTTCTCAAACAAATGCATTTACATCCACAAATATGGATTTTAGAAAATAAAAAAGGAACATTTTCATGTTGAAATAAACAAAAGAAAAAGACAAAAGTAAAATATATTTTATAGGGTCGTAAAGAGCAGTGACTGAATTGAAATTGAAAATCCTAATTTAAGGCAAAATGAGGAACTACTCAGCTGATTGCTGTAAAATATACCAAAATAAAGCCTTTTCTACCTGCAAAATTGCAATGATTGACTAATAAATGAATTGTATATATGGACATTTATGCACAGTGTGAGCACAATTCAAACAGATAGTCAGGCCGTAATTAGATATGATTTCGATTCCACTTTGAATTTTTACATTAGACTCAAATCTTCCTATGAAAAGTTTTAAGATTTTAAAGTGTTTCTGTGATAGGTCTGTCATAGTAGTCGCTGATTCAACTCCCACTAGTGTAACATACAGTACAGTAATGTGATCTGAATTATTTTCTTATATATGTCTTAGCAGAAAAGCTTATGAATACACTATAACTCAAGCATACTGGTAATATTCAGTACTCAAATTCTACTTCATGTCTTGACGAAAAAACTAACACAGCCTTAGCTTGAATGTTAATTGATTTAATACCATAGACATACCATTGTATGTACAGCAGGCCACTTTCTGAATTTGAAGAAATACAAAAAAATGTTAAACACTAAAAAGAGCAGGTATTTTTTTATGGCTTCGTACAACAAAAAGTAGTGTTCACTTGGCCATGTTTTGGAGTTGTGAGCTGTCAGTCAGCTGTGCATAATGACAGAATGTTTTCCCTGGTAGAATAGACAAAGACTTAATATGGTTAGAAAATTTCCTGGCAGCAAAAACCACCAGAGTAGTACTTTCCATCACTCTGGTTAAGGCAACACTCTTTTTGAGAAGGCAACAACCTATAATAAAGGTTAGCATACCTGTCTCTAAAATAAACAAGCTTGCTGTTGCAGCTTGCAAGTTAATTTCCCAACTTTCTTGCTTTGAAGCATTTTCTCATAATGAGGAAAACAGCCAAGAAAAAAATTATGTTCCTTTACTTTAGTAAAGAAAAGTTAACCAAATAAGAAAATAAGTGGTGGTAATAGTTATTGCTACAACCAGTGATTAACATTGGTAAGATATATATTTTTATTTAGATACAAAATGGCTGGTTGTTCTCTCTAACAGCAGTTTAATGCACAGCTCAGATCACTTGGAAGAATTTAGTTCCCCTCTTGTGTTACACTACACTCTGCAGGCTTAGATGAAGCAAATCAAGTGTAAATTACCTCCAGTGGGATTATAGTGGAAGCTCAGTGACATCAGAGCACGTTTCTCTATTGAGTCTGTTGTGCACATTAATCAATTAATATTACCCTGTCCACACACAGCTGGTATCAGAAGGATAGGAAAAACATTCCAATCCACCAAAATTGAAGCAATAACACTGATTTGTAGGGATACTGCCCACAAATAAATTAAATTACAGTGCTTTGCAAATGTAATCATACTGTTTTTGAAAATTTTGTCACATTGCAACCAGGAACCTTATGCATTTTATTGGGATTTATGTTAAAGACCAAAACAAAAGCAACGGATAATTAAGAACAGCAAGGAAAATGACAAGTTTTTCAACGTTTTTATTTAATAAAAAACTACATAAATTTAACATGCATTTGGATTTTACCATATTTACTCAGATAACCCTGTATAAAATCCAGTACAACTAAATCCTGAAGAAACGTAACTCCATAGCACTCCACTGCCATTGCCGTATTTCACCATTGGGATGGTACATTCAGGGTGATATGTGGACTTTAGTTTTCTCGCTGTCATACTATTTGCATATAGGACCAGAGCAGCTTTTTTCACATCTTTGCAGACTCTTTGACAAACTGAAAACAAGACTTTTTATGGCTTTTGTCCTAAAAAAAAGGCTCTCGAGCTGGGTTTTATTTTGTGAAATAAAACTTTATTTTAGTTATAAGAGTAAATGGGGCTAAATATCAAAGGATGGCTGGTGCTTACAGCTTGAGGAATAGATTGAGGACATCTGTAGAGTGATCTTAATGTGGCTGGGCAGGCAGATGGCACACGCACAACCAAAGCGTGAACATATAAGAAGATACATATCCCCAAAAAACCCAAATGTTAGTAATAATAAAAGGGCCACATTAAAAGTGTTGCTGCCAATGATGACACATGAAAGGAAAGAAAAAGCGGAGTTGTAAAAGTGCGTATCATGTTGTGCACGGTTGCTTGGCTTCACTTGAAATGAACGACACATGTATGCATGGCGATGGAGTGCCTCTTGGCAGATGCACAGATGGTCAAGCGTGCAAACGTTTGGGAGGAGATGAACAGTTGCACGCCCCCTCATGCTCTGATGTACAAAGATGGACACATGCTAAGATCAGACAGACAGACAGAAGCAAGCGCGAACAAACTGAGAAAACTGAGGAGAAAAAAGTGACAGGGAGGGCATCCCCTTGTTTACGGCTCACCTGCTTCGCCATCTCGGACAACAGCAGCGTCTTTCCTGTGCACGGTCCTCCGTACACCACCAGAGGGCTCATCCTGCTTCCTTTAGACGGCATGAGGTACTCCTGCACATAATCCAGAGTCTCCGACTTGTACTTATAGAGGGCTGCGTAGGTCTTACAGAGGGACAGGTGCTGTAGAATCTCATCGTACAGTGGGTCGGTCTCTGTGTCAAAGTTCTGCTGTACGGTGGCCTGGATGATGTCCACCATGTCCTCGTAGAACTGCTTGCAGAGACCTTCCACGTAGTGGCTCTCTACCTCCTGGGAGTAGCCCAGCTTCATGTCGCAGTGAGTGACCGAAGAGTAGACGCGGAGGTTGGAGGCGGCCACGATGGTGGGGATGAACTCGTCCCGCACTTTCAGTAGGCGCTCGTAGGCCTCCTGGTTGCGCATGACGCGGTCGGCGCTCACCACAATGTCCATGTAGCGGCCCATGTCAGGGATCTTGGCGAAGCGGTCGAAGTTGGAGATTTTGCGTATGTAGCAGACACATTTCCTGAGAAAGGCGGGTGTTTGTTTCCCGAGGGCAAAGTCCAATTCATCCTCTAAAGCTGCAATGACAAAAATGAGAGTTTTAAAGGTTTCTAGTTGAAAAAGCCTTTTTTAAAGACCCATGACAAGAAATGAAACAATCAGTCAATCAGAGATTGGAATAGATCAATTTTCCCCTGATCATCTTGTTTTTTACTTATTCACACTCTTTTTTGGGGTTTGATAAGTATAAAATAAAGATTAGGAACATGTTTAGTAAATATTAGGGATTATCTTTTAAATCACCAGCAGTACAAGTTCTACTTGTGCTACAATTAGAAAATAGGAAAAAAAAACGAATGTGACAGCAAACTGACAGTAACCTTTAACTGAGAAGAACTCAATGCACCAACATCAAAAGGAACACAATGCGCAAATAACATTGCAAAGGGTGAATTATGCCATCACTGTATTAAGAGTGCCCTACAAAATATATTTTTGAACCTGTGCAACGTAAGACAACCCTGGAAAAAACAGATTTTATTGAAGGGTATTTGCTTTCCCAATGTGTATAAAACATTGAGAAATATTAAATTTAAAGTAGAAAACATGTTCTTTATTGACAGTTTATGAAACATAGTTTTAATTATATAAAAACAGTAAGACATAAGAGTGGTTTAATGATTTTATAAGGGTAGAAGTGATGTTTAGGCCATGGTTTAGCAAGAACCTAAAAAAAAGATAAAGAATCAAACTAAACATCTTGAAACCCCAAAAGAAGAAAACAGAAGGCCTGAATCTCACCAGAGCAAAGGAATTTGTTGGCATCCGTGCTCTTCATGGTTCCTTTCTCTTGCAGCTGCAACACCGCCGTCCGGAAGATCCTCTTGATCTCCTCTGACACATTCCTCCAGGCCTTGTCATTCTTGGTCTTTGCTGCACTGTTCGACTCCATCTAAAAGAGGATGAGGGCCAGAGAGAGGATAGGCTGACTGTAACGCTCGTCATGTACTGAAGGAAAGCTCTCATTCCTGACTGAGTGAGTACTGAGCAGATTTAAACAATAAGAAAGGAAAAAGAGAAATGTTATTGAAACCTTGAATAGATATGAGAGTTTTTCAGATCTGATTTGAGGCTGCTCTCCAAATTTGAATAGTTAACATTATAAGTGCAAAACCTTCCAACATTCTCCTGCTTTTATGGCTTTAAAAAAAAAATATACACAGTCAGTTCTTTAATTTCTCCCTCCATTACATAACATAAAACTTTAAAGAACAAGTTTTTTTCATAAAAAGGATTTTATGGAGCCAATTGCCAGCTGGGAAGGCATTAAAGCAGAAAACATGAAAAGGGTTTAAGAACTGCCTGAACAAAAACAACAGCACTTGCAAACTTGATGCAAAGCCTCCTTTCTGCAGCAGCAGATAACATGTGTTTATCAGGCAGAGCTGGAGTGTTTCACAACATGGATATAGGGACAAAAATCTACAGTAATGAAATGCCCATAAATTCCCATTTACATGTTACAAATTCTCTTTGTGGGTCTACAAGATTAGCAGAAAAGAAAGCTTAAATTTCCCCCAAAGTTTAGAGAAAAACGGGGGGCTTACAAATAAATTCATTCCTCTTGAACTTTTTCAAATTTTTTTTTTTACACAACCAGACATTGTATTGGGACTTTACTTGAGAGACCAACTCAAAGCAGTGCAGAATGGTGAAGTGGAAGGTAAATCATACGTGGTTCATCTGTAAAAATAAAAAAGTAAAAAGTGTGGCATGCGTTTGTTTTCAGGCCACTTTAAACAGATACACCTGAATGCAACATTCCCACCATAAAATACGGTGGTAGCAGCATCATGCTGTGGGGATGAATAGATGGATAGAGGTTCAGGGCGATCCTGGAAGAAAACCTGTTGGACCTCTCCAAAACATACTAGCTATTAGCAATGCTAAGTATGGTACTGTTAAGTTACAACATTCCAAGTGCCATGAATAAAAACTCTCCTTGCTGATAATATATCTGGGGCCGGACTTTTCAAGGTTTACGGTTGTAAAAACGTATGCAAACCAGCTGGCACAAAAACATGCAACAGAGGATTTACCAAGCAGTAGCAGGGAGGACTATGCCTGTTAAACCCGCAGCAAGTTGCGTGCAATCCCTTTAGCGCTTTTGCCCTTGATGAATATGCAATGTGGCTGTTTCTGTCAGAAGGCGCAAAATATAGGGAGGAGAATATGTAAATAAGTAGCCATTCCACGCACAGTGTTATTTATCAAATATGAAACTGTTTGAGCCAGCTGTTTTTGCGCCTATTTTTGCCGCCTCTGAGAGGCATGTCTTAACTTTCCGCCACCAAATCAAACATAAATTTATTACTGTGAAACAAAAACTATAATTCACACACATTCTAACCTAACAATAATAAACACTCTAAAAACTGACAATTATGTAGATTTTTCCCTTTTTTTTCCCAAAGACCCATCATAACTCACTGCGCTCTCAAAGAGTCTCCACCTGCCATTTCTGAAATACGGCGCCTGCATGGAGCAGAGAGTTGCACATGTACACTGCATGCATTAAGTTTATTGATGACACCAGTGTGTGAATGTGAGAGTGATGAATAATGGAGTTGTAAGTGCTTTGAGGTTTTCGAAAAGCGCTATAGAAATGCAAGCCATTTTTATTACAAACCAAAAATATAATTTACAGACATTGTAGTCTAATAGTAATTAAATCTCTAACAGCCATAGACTTGACAGGTATGTCGTTTCTTTGCCTTTTTTTTTTTTGCCAAAGACGCATCATGAATCCAGTGCGCCTATTCCTTGGCTCTCTGGCTGTGGTGAAGTGCATGGGGCAGAAAGGCTGCCACATGCAGGAGCAGATGCAAAGTCCTCATTGGACTACTGCTTTTTGCGCCTATTATGATTTGTACACACAATCTTAGTAAATCAACCACAATTCAGGAACACGTCTTTTGCTAAATGTATTTGCGGCGCAAGCACTTTTGCGCTCTGTATTTGGAATATTGATAAATCAGGCCCTTGGTCTATGGATAAGACTTTTTTTGTGATTTATGCTCACATCTGATTTAGAGCTTAGGGACAGTTGCTTAAAAAAGGAAGAGTGTAATCACAGTTAATAATGAAATCACAATATTCAACAATACTATCACTATTTTTTGTAATATTGTGCAGCACTGGTTTAGATCAACACATATTCATGTGTTAAAGTAGCTTAAGCAAGGTTCAGACCTAAATACTATTTAAAAAAGTGGCAAGATTTGAACTCTCCATCCAGTCTGACTGAGCTTAAGCTATTTCACATAGAAGAATGGAAAAACATTTCAGTAATGTGCAAAGCTGGTAGCGACACACCCCTTAAGACTTGCAGCTGTAATTGTGGATAAATGTGGCTCTACAAAGTATTGATTCAGGGGTGACTGAATACATACCCAAACCCCGGTTTCAGACTTGTATAAAAAAAGGTTAAAAGCAAAATATTTCATTCCTCATTAAAAAAAAGTTTCTTTGTTTTGGTCTATTACATATATATATCACAATATAATACATAGAAGTTTGTGGTTTTCATGCAGCAAAATGTGAAACCGTTTAAGAGGTTTGAATATTTTTGCAAGACACTGCCCAAGATGTGCCACATATGTCCTATGCAGACAGAAAGGCATCATATTAGCTCAGCAGTTGAGTTAGGACTCACAGAGTTCTGGTAGTTCTTGAGCATTTGGGCTTTGGGTTTGAGGTAGTATGCGGGTGGCACAGAGTTTTCATCCCTGCAGTACCACTCTTCCAAAATGTGGGTGTCCAGCCCCGCCTCCACAGCCGCATCCAGGATCATCTCAAATTCAGCCGATTCCACCTCCCCCGGCACCCGGATGCTGCCGTATTTTTCACCCACAAGTCCCTGAGGATGGAAGGATTGAGATGGAGACAAAGAAAGGATGAAGAGAGAGCGTGAAAACAGGAGCTATTGTAATAGATCTGTTACTGTGGTGCAGGTGGGTCATTGGGACTGTGATTAGAAGCCAAAATGCAGATATATACAGTTAAACTAAAATTTTGTTTTCTTAATTACACTTTTCTTGTCTTGTTCTCATAAACCCGAGCTGAATGTATTATGACATCACTACTTCTTAGTTTTGCTAATTTGAACTAACGGCTGATATCTACCATGAAGCCCAAAATTATTAATTCACCTGGCAGATTTAGGTTTAAAGTATTCCTTTAATTTTACCAACATGTTTCCTCTGACTGGGAGAAATCTCCAGAGTCTTGACATGAATCTGAGGAGAGAGCAGGGAAGCCTTCCAATCTCAAAGACTTAGAGTTCCTCACAACGTTGCAAGGGCTTCAATGAATTTGTTCACAACTAAGTATGAAAGAAAAATAAAATATGATCTGGTAAAGCAAATCTAAAAAATTAAAGGTCTTGTGGAGAATAAAGAGGGTTCTCTATAAGACATTAGTGAAATAATCTGAACGATGGGTTTCCTCTGTTTTACAACAAATGCAGGTATAGATCATTTTAAACAAAAATGGAGTGCTTTATGTTATTTTGCCAGCAGATGTAGAGCTATGATCAACGGTTTCTAGAGGGGGTTTATTGTCTGCACAGATTGGTTTGTTCCATGATGCAGCTTCTGTGAAAAAAACACGTTTATTGCTTTTTTATTGAAACAAAGTAATGACTTGAACCCTAAACTTTGCACAGTTATACATCCAAAGCCTATCTAATCATGTAAAGCCCCTTGAGTTACCCTGTTGTTGAAAGTGTGCTATACAAATAAAATTGCTTTGCCTTGCCTATCGAGGTAGACAGTAACACCATATTCAACAGTGTCTTTTTAGTGAGGCTTGACAGTATAAAGAATGGATGCAGCCCAACCCCAACTGGAGGTGTCTTGTGTTAAGCCCACCTGATAAAAACTACCGAGGCCATTGATTGGTTGAATGAGGCATTTCTGAGACAACACCAGAGTAACTAATGTGACCTTTTGTGAACAATGCTATTCAGAGGGTTGAATAATTTTAAGATTGCAGTAGTCACTGAAATTGAGATTTGGCGTGAATAGTTTTATCTAACTAAACTGCTCCTGTGTAATTTTCTTACGCTGAAATCTGAACAATTTAGATTTTTCCCCCTAAACCTGATTTGTGATACCAAATATGCCATTAAAAACACAGTAAGCCTATTTTAGCACTGAAAGTAGTTTAACCTTTTTTTTTGCTGTTTTCTCCTTTTTTTGCCACCTTTATTCCGTCCACAAATGTATTTATTTAAATAGATTTGTCTTAAAGCAGAAGAACAACAGAAAACTGTCTTTCTGCCAACTCTGCTTTGTTTTTATCCCTTATTTTTGGTGAATGCAGCAGATTTGTTCTGCTGCTGCACAGCAAATGTTTTGAATGACACACTGTTACGTAAAAGACGCAGACTCTGCCAAATTGTATAATTCCCAAGTAATCAGCGGTATTAAGAAAATGAGCAGATTTTTTTTTACATCCAACAGATGGGGCTGTTTGTGGGAGAAAAAAGAAAATAACACTTTAGAGGGATGTATGTGGATTTGTAGGTTAACTGTGAAATCTGATTTTTATGGGTATTTGAGCTACAAGTTTGGGTTATTAAAATGACATTCATAGCCTGAATTGGTATGTGTAAAAAATTGGCACAATCAGACATCATAAAATCAACTAGCAGCCTTTCCATGCTGCTCATCTATGCACATGAGTGACAGTAGATCCAATATCACTGGAAATAATCAGGACACTTTGCTTCGCCATTGTTTAATGTTGTCTGTCACTCATTTTAGAGCAGAGTATAAGCAAAAAACCCACCATGACATGATCGGCTGATTTTCTTTTTTACTCCATGTGCTATAACTCTCATGCACCTTAAGCCTATCCTCCAGGAGGAGGCAAAGCACGAGCGGGAGATGAGCCAAAAGACTGTGAAGTCCAATGAGCAGGAAAACGACGGCTTGCCCCCCAGCAATGACGCTTTAAAGCCACTCCATGCTGGAGTCCTCATTCCCTTGGCATTCTCAGTGGGAACAGATGCAGAGAAGAAGCAGAAATCTAATGATGGCATGCTGCATCTTCTGTTGAATGCCCACTCTTAAACCCCACAAATGCCTGCAATAGCTTCATTAGCATTTGGGCAGCTTTCTGTTGAACAAGCACAAAGTGGCAAAGGTTGATCTGGGTGACGAAGATGGCTTTCCATTTCGGGGATCAGTAGGTTTTGAGAAGGAGGGCGTGACTTCCAGGGTTTAGTGGTGTACTTTTGACACAACAAACATTTTTTGATCATATAACATTTGACTGTTAGATGTTCAGAGAAAGCAAAGAGATGAAGCCTGGATTAAGTGGAAAGGTTCATCTAAATCTCCAAAAGAGAGTAAAAAATGGGATACAAATCCTAATTTTATAGGAAGAGTCAGTTAAATTAGAAAAATGAACACAGGAAAAGAAAAGAGAATAGGTTATGATAACCCTTGTATCAGTCTGTGCTCTCTGCCAAAAAAAAATAATGATATGTTGCTGTAAAACAGTGTCTCACATTGCCAGTGACACCGATCAGACCCATCGTGATATTGACTCCACTAGACCACTGAAGGTGTGTTGTGGTAAATGGCTCCAAGTTTTTAGCAACAGAACTTTAGAGTCCTGGAGGTAGTGAGTTGGAGCCTCCATGGATCACATCACACTAGTTTGTCCAGCGCATCCCACAGATGCCCGATTTGATTGAGATCTGGGAAGTTGACACTTTGAACTTGTTTTTAAGCTCCTTAAAAATATTTCTTAACTAGTTTTGCAGAAGTGGAATGGCACATTATTCTGCTGATAAAAGGCTACAGTCATGGAAAAAAAGTGTGCATGGGTTTACGTAGTGTTTAGGTAGCCAGTAAATGTTAAAGTAACATCCACATAAATGGCATAATCTAAGGGTGCCCAACAGAACATTGCCTAAACCTTCATACTTCCTTCTTTACATAGTCCATCCTGGAGCCTTGAGGTCCAGGTGTTCCCAAGAGATGTAAAAGAAAACAGGACTCATCAGACCAGGATACCTTATTCTTTTACTTGGTTTACTCTTTTGGTACTCATTTGCTCATTGTCTGCAGTTCGTTTGGTCTACAGGGATCAGCATGGACACTCTTGTGCCAGAACCAGCTTAAACTTTAACAGATTCGAGCTACAGTAGCTTTTCTGCAAGACATGACCAGGACCAGTTTTTCAACTTCTAACAGATGAACTAAGCAACAACTGTTACCTTGATATAAGCCTAAACATTTGGTTTGTAGGAAATTTTCTACAATGATTCTTAAATATTAGAGACATATTTACTTTTGTATATTTTGATGTGTTTGGACACTTTTACCTGTCTAATGATTAATTAGATGTTGATTTTAGCATTTTTATTTAAACAGATGTTAACTGGTTATTATTGGAAGAATAATGAGTATTTAAATATGGGGACTCTTTGTATATATATGCTATTAGTCTGAAAAGGGCTGTGCGCCTGGCTCGTTACATAAAATGAATTGTTGATATGGATGCTCTGATTTGATATTCCTGATCCATCATCCTATCCAATGGATGTGTATTGTTTCCAGAGTCTTTCTAAGTTTAGACCAAATTTAGCCCAAGCAGTTTCGCCCTATAACTGATTTATTAGCCACATACACAGTGTATAGAGTAACACCAAAACATACAAATTTGCAAAGACATCAGACAAGTAGAAACTGAATCTGAAACGCTCGACATTAGATTCACAGAATGAAAGCCACTCTTTTTTGAAGCTTTGATAAAATGGTATGAATGTTTAAGTAGTAAATGGATTTAATTCATATGCCGCTTTTCTAGTCATACCCACCACTCAAAGTGTTTTACCTTGCCACATTCATACACATGATACACAGATCGCTAGGCAACTCGGGGTTAAGTGCCTCGGTATGGGGTACGTCAGCAGGTTGCAGGAGGATGGTGGAATTGAACCCACAACTTTCGGATTGCAATACAACTACTCCTTTCTTGCCTCTTGTGTGGGTCAATGGGACAAGGAGGGTTATAATTATGAAGACAGGTTCACATATTTGTTTTGTCTTGAGGGAATACGACTTTGGTTATATAGCCACATGTATTGTTCTTAGTTTAGCAGCTTATGAACACATATACGTGTCATAAATCTATATTAACTTTAGAAGAGTCAGCACATTAAGAGTGAGATTCACAAAAAAAAAAATTTTATCAGCAAAGGTTTGAAAACTACCTTTCGAATTGACGCAGGGTATCTTTATCTGACATTAAAATTTGTTTGATGACAAGAAGCAATAATGTGCGACATTTATTCAAACATGTAGGAAATTTGTAAGATAATCTGTATCGGCTCTGTACCTGTTCATATGTGCTTTAGAGCCTCTGAAGGCCTTCTGTAACACTGGTCTGCCCTGCAGTTCACCTCACGTTTCTGACTCAAGGCTCTGCTGCGATGTGTCAGTAAATGATGGAGGAACTGGGCTAAATGACTGGAATACCGGGGCAGAAACGTAGCATGGAGAAAACAGAGGGAACAGTCACTCTCCATGTTGCTGACAAGGTTTCTGTCAGCTTTCCTTGGTGGTGATACAGCAGGATGAATGGAGTGGGTGATGGCTGTGTGAGATGGGGAAAAAAGTTGAAACAAGAGTTCTTTTTAAAATGACAACACAGGTCTTAAAATCCTGACACAACCGAGTGTGTTTCCACCTGTCCATCCAGCTCTCCAGTATAAAGGTGTGCCAATCATCCTGTTGATTTTCAAAAAGGTAGAGATGCTAAAAATGCCCTGATTTCTTGATTTTAGGGGCTTTAACGTATCTGTCTTAGCTGGAGAGTTAAAACCATCTTAAATGGATTACCTCATGCTACAGCTTCACTCTTTTATGTTTCAGTCCATGTACAGTATGTGCGTGTCTGACGTTTAGGAGACATTTGAGGTGCTCTTATTCCTCCTCAGAGGAGAGGAAGGTGTGAGAAACAGAAGAGGATAACAGAGGGCCGAATGCAATTTCAGCCTTCATTGCGCCCCTCTTCCTCCCTCCCTTTTTCTTTTCTAATTTTTTTTCATCCTTGGACCAGGTTTTATACTCTGGCTAAGTGCACTTTATCTGATGAACCAGCTGGGAGAGGCAGCTAAGATTGCGCACAGCCACAGCATCAATTAACAAATCAATCAGTCATGCAGTCAATTAATCCACAATGCACACAGTCAGCTGGGTAGATTTTTGTAGCAGAGGAGAGGCAAACATGATGTATCCAAACAAAACAAGAGGATCAGATTTGTAAAAATTTACAACATTTAATGAATAAAACGTCTAGTTTTGTTGAACTGTGATTCATTTCTTACAGTTGATTGTTTTTTTCTTCTTCTGGAGGCTAATATTCAGATAAAGTATCATAACTGCACCGAAAACATATTTTATAAACTGAAAGCAAAGATACCTGGTGGCTTAATGTTAGTGAAGGATGCATGTGGAAACTGAATGGGCACAAGTCATCTATTAGAACCTCATCTGGTGTCCAGTAATGACGCGTTCACAATGCCCAAAAGCGTCGACGCCAAGAGCGGCAAGATTACATGTTAAGTCTATGGTAGAGGCCGTCAGAGTCTCAGCGGTGCTTTATGTGTTTTGGCCACGTTAACTTTTCATGCTTTTGCCGCTTTTCAAGCTTCAAAGCCCTTAAAGCGAGAAACGCAGAAGTTCAGCTTGCTGAACTTTCAGGTGTCGTCCCCTGAGCGTCAACCAATCAGAGCATCTCACTGTAGTGATGTCATTACAGTGAGACACCCTGATTGGTTGGGCGGGCTTTGCAAACTCTACAAGCGTCAGGCTTTGCAAGCTTCAGGCTTAAAAATTTACAGGTGTCAAACTACTCTACGCTTTGTTAGCGTTGTTTGACGCTCATAAAGCTTGCGGTGTGAACGCAGCATAAGACCTGGATGAACCTGGATGGGCTCTCTGTGTGGGTTCCAGCTTGATCACTAGTGATAGTTTCATTCTGCCTTAAACCTATCTGGGCAAATATATCAAACTGGTCAGAAGTTTACATATATTTATGTTCATCATCAGTGTGACAGTTTTTTGGTTTAAACCAGAGAATAAATGTCCAATCAACTAACTTTAGTGATTTGTAAAAACAAGAAGTAGGGAAAAAAGTTTGATCTTCTCAAATTCATAAAGGGTCAAAATAGTTTCATAAGAGAGATGCACCTCAGTTTAATTTAGCAAAGAATAAACATCTGGTATGAGTCTGGCTGGCTAGCTGACCACTGCTCTTGTCAGAAATAGTGGAGTCCATCTACTTTAATAGGAAACACAAATTTCTATGCACAGTCCATAAATTGGAAAAGTCAGACCAGAATTAGGGCTGGGTGCCATCAGATATTTTTCTTTACTACTACTTTAACAATAAATAGTTTTTGATACCGGTACCTAAACGATACTTTTTTCGATACCTATAATTTTAAGTCAAATTTATGAGAGAATAACAAAGTATTAAAAGTGCAAACATTAAAGGCACAAAATTAAAATATTTGTATAAAAATAAAAATAGCCTTTCAGTAATAATAATGCTTCACTTCATGTCGATAACAACAAGAAGTGTTGTTAAAAGAGGAGTTGCAGGACTGTGTTTAAGTGAGCGAGTGTTTTTAACGCGTCAGATGACGTGGAAGGAATGGAGCTGCACATTAACAGGGACATTTTATTGAATAAGTAAAAGAATTTAGCACAGAAAAATAAGATTTTTTTCCACATTGGAATATTTCATATTATATCGGAATATTTTCAGTCAGTACCAAAGAGATAAAGAGTTTCTGTACCAGCACTGTGGAAGAACCACAGTGCTGGTTCTGTTGGACCTCAGTGCAGCATTTGAGACTGTTGATCATATTTTATTGGAACGACTGGAGAGCTGGGTCGGACTCTCTGGTACACTACTTGGCTGGTTCGAATCTTACCTAAAGAACAGGGACTTCTATGTTTCAATAGGAAACTTTTCATCAGAACGAACAGAAATCACATGTGGGGTGCCCCAGGGCTCCATCCTGGGGCCCCTCTTATTTAATATCTACATGCTCCCACTAGGCAAGATTATAGCAACCAATAACATTAGCTACCATAACTACGCAGATGACACTCAGCTCTACATTACAATGTCACCAGGTGACTCTGAACCCATCCAAACCCTAAATCAATGCATTGACCAAATAAATGGATGGATGTGCCATAACTTTCTCCAGCTGAATAGAAACAAAACTGAAGTGATTGCTTTTGGACCCAAGGAGGAACAATCAAGAGTCAGCACACAACTTCAGTTAATACAGCTAGAAACTACTGATCAGGCCTGAGATTTAGCTGTAGTAATGGACTCAGACCTGAATCTCCAGGGTCACATAAAGGCAATAACAAGGTCAGGGTTCTATCACCTGAAGAACATTTCTAGGATTAATCGACTGATGTTGCAACATGACCTAGAAAAACTCATCCATGCGTTTATCTTTAGTCGGATTGATTACTGCAACAGCATCTTCACAGGTCTGCCTAAAAAGTCAAGCTGCAGCTGATCCAGAACGCTGCCGCTCGCATTCTCACTAGAACCAGGAAAGTAGAGCACATCACCCCAGTTCTAAAGTCCTTACACTGGCTCCCTGTAGCTCAGAGAATATACTTTAAAATACTCCTAGTAGTTTATAAATCATTGAAGGGCTTAGCACCAAAATATGTTGAAGACCTGTTGTCACGGTACCAACCCCCAAGACCACTCAGGTCCTCCAACTCTAGCCTACGAAACATCCCTAGACTCAGAACTAAACATGGAGAAGCAGCTTTGAGTTTCTATGCTCCCCTTACCTGGAACAGACTTCCTGAGGAGTGTTGAGCTGCTGAAACTCTGAACTGCTTTAAATCGAGACTAAAAACCCATCTGTTTAGAATTGCCTTCGAGTAAATGCTTGATGTCATATGTATGAAATGTGTTCATGCTCTCTTGCTTTTTTTTATCTTTCTCTTGCTTTATTGTGTATCATGTGTAATGTGTGTTTCTTTTATGTGTTTTTTTAAATCACCAAATCATGTAAAGCACCTTGAATTACCCTGCTGTTGAAAGTGTGCTGTACAAATAAAATTGCCTTGCCTTGCCTAACCCAAACCAAAACCTTAATTTTAATCTGTTTATTAATTTTAAACCAGTTTTCATGTGGGTTTACAAATTGGCTCAATGACCCCAATAACCCATGTTTGAGATCTCTTTTTGATCCCAAACATGGGATCCTGTGTATGCTGAACATCAATGGGATCTTTGCTGGAACACACACCTGAGTCCAAGTCTCAACAACCTAGCTTCTGGGTTGTCAGGAAGTTAAAGAATCTGGATGTAGATGTCCTTTTTCATCACTCCATCTATTTTCTGTAATGAACCAGTACCACCTGTGACCAACTAGCTTAATCTTTGCCTCATTGAACCATAAAACATTTCTCCAAAGGTTTGTTTTGCCTTTGTATGTAGGTAGCTCCTTTAAGTTCTCTACTTTTCTTCATTCTCTTCTGTAAGCAAGATAAATAACACACAAACCATGCCTGAAAGAAACAGTGCCTTATAATAGTTAACATGACTGGTAGAAATGTTTATGTCAAACCCTGGGCACAAAACAAATTCATTGTAATTGCCATATTAGTCTACCAGTTGCTCAGATGCAGTCATCAACTACATGCAAACTCATATGTGTCCTTAAGCTTCTTCTTTATGGGTATCTACACCTATAAATGTTTAGGTTTACACTAGGTGTAAGCTCACCTACGCTTCATCATTTATAGTCCCTGCAACAGCAAAAAAAAACAGCAGTTTTTACCATATTGTAACTTACTCAGGTGCCTTAATCAGAAAAAAGGAGGTAAAAGATGAGGAGCAGTGTCTTTTACCATCCCCTTTCATGCAGCAGACATCTGGGAGCTGGAAATTATCCACTGAACAGAATCCTTCAGACGTTTATTGAGTTTTTTTTGTGTGTGGGTGTGTGTGTGTGTGGGGGGGGGTTCCCACAAGGGAATGTGAAACTGTTGCCGAAAGAAAGAGAGAAAAAAAGTCATGGCTCATTGTCATGCTTAATCTTCGGGTCAATGACACTATCACCATGCCAACCCTTGCTATCGCCATGGAAACCACCCTATCCCGAATCAACGGTATGGAGAAAACCCGCTCTTGCCAAGGTGTGGTTGGTATATATGTATGTTTGTGTTTTACAGCCCTGAACTGCCACCTGAATGACACCTACTGGAAAATATTTAATGCTCATCCATGCGTACTGACATATGTGAAGAGAAGATTATCACATCTAGTAGTAAAGAAAACTTTAGACCCCACAAAATATTTTTTTCCAAGATGGTCATTGAGGAGTAATGGGATATTCCCGAGCTCTGAAACAGAAACGTCCTGACAAAGAGGTGTGAAAACAGAAATAAAACTGCCTCAACAGCTTTACCTGGAAAGCTGTTCTGGTCCTGCAGGACGTCTCTGCAGAGCCGAGAATAAGGAGTAGTTTATGTGCAGCACGGAGATTAAAGAGGTTTCCAGTTGTTTCACACATCCTCTATGGCAGCAACAAAACAGCCCTTCAGCACACATGTCAGTCACCGTTCTCTACAGCGTATCTACGCAAGGAGGAAATCAATAGTCAATGCAGAAGTAATTTGGGTTTCCAAAGTGTGTCCCGACTTTATCTTCTGTCCTTTTCATCTACTCATTTCTATTCTGCTGTTTGATCCACGCTGCATGGAAGTTGCCTGGGTCTTTTGTGTCTGTGTGTGTGCGGCGGTGGCGACACCTGAGTGGGTGAAGCGGATGGTAATGAGTGGGTGCAAGTGTGTTTTCATCAAAGCACAAGAAAGGAAATGAGACATTAAAAGCACGCACTCAAACATGAGGATTCCCAGAATTGTAGGCAACAGCCCAACACATCCACACACCCAGAATAAAAAAATATATTATTCAGACAATTTTTCTTTACATGGAAATCTAGCGCTACCACCCAGTAAAAATAAACATCCATTCTCCAGAGATGCCTTAGACAACCTAGAACTGTCAAAAACGGATCAGAGAAACCACTACTGCGGCTGCTGCGGGCTCTGAGCTTCCTGATCCTTAAAACAGGGCCGGCTGGCTGATGGGGAGCCGTGCCGAGGGGCTACGGGGACAGCAGCAGCTGGCTTTGACATGTTTGAATGAGACTGTTCAGCTATCATGAGACCCTCAGCATAAAATACCCCATTCACCACTGAAGTAGGACCACTAGAATATGCCCATTAAACATTAAACCAGCCAGATGGGGAAGGCATGCACCATGGATTTTTGTGTGTATCTTCTAACAGATTCTGAATTTCTTGACACAGAGCTTGTGTTTAAAAGCATCACAAGGAAAAATACACTGAAAAGAAAACCTGCAGTAATATGTGAGTACAACCCATCAGTATGATCCTGTCGGGGGGGGGGGGGTCAGCAAGGGGAAGGATGGTGAAACTGCAGCAACACCAAAGCACAGAGAGACTGTAAGGGGAATGCATGAAATATTTTCAGGTTTACAAGACACCAGCAAAAAGGAACATGAGTATTTCTTTCTTTTACGTCACCTGCAATCGTTTCAGTCCAGTTTCTCCTGCCTGAGCTAAAAATCCACCTACCTAATGTCACATACTTTGTCTCTACGAATTCAAAACAAATTTGCTTGAAACTCCTTTAGGGATTTTCTGTGCAACTGCCAAACAAATAAACTGGTGCTAAAGGCCACATTGCAATTGATACTGAATTGTCTTTTTGTTTTTGAAGATGATCCAGCTGCATAATAAGAAGCTTAGCCACGCAACTTCTGGCTAAAAGCCGTATTTGATAGCAGTGCAAGCAGTGTGTTAGGAAGACAATGAGATAAAAAGTTCATTTGGAGGAGCAGGGGTTATGCCTTGGAATTGGAGCTCTTGTTGTACACATAATGCCTTACCTGTGATCTCTCACCTCTGTTTCAACCTTTACACTCGATCTGTTCCGTCTGAATAATTCAGAATTACCTCCCTCACTTGCGCGCTCCCTCTTTACACTCTCACTGACCCTTTTTTTACTTTCAACAAAGCCTGAAACTAACTGAAAAAATCAAGAAAATCTTAGCTAGAAATACAGATTAAATTCCCCGTTAGGTTTTCATTAATTTCCAGTTGTGCTCCTTTAGGATACTTCACGATTTTTCTTCTTAGTTTTAGAGAAGTTCCTAATGGTTTTGTGTACTTTTTCTATTCTCTATGGAGAAAATAAGCTGCAGAGGTAATGAAGAAAAGAGTCATCTGCATTTTGCGTTTTCTGTTAAACATTTCTTCAACAACATGTAACAATAACAAACATGTAACTGGAACCGATGCAAACTGAGACAAAATAACTGTTAGCCACATCAGAACAAAGTACAGAGATAAGAAGCAAAATGCAAAACTTTAGAGCCACCACTCAATCCTTTATGGTTTGCTTCTAAAGAGCCAAACTTTGGCGTATATTTTTAAAGCTGGCATGAAAAGTATTTTTTCAAAGTCTTTCTGTATTCCAGATGCTGTTCATCCTCTGAGAGTAGTTTTTTTTTAGAGATATCATGCAAAGATGTGTCAGGTTTTCAGCTGATAGAAGCGGACTAAAAGGGAGTAAAAAAAAAGAAAAAAAAGAATCCCTCCCCACTGACAAACTCCAGAAAAACCAGAGAACCACGGACAAAAAACACTTTAAAAAGGCTGCTTCAATCAACTTATGAGAATCAAAACACATTGGCCTTCCTGAATGGTATGTTTGCTTGTCTTTCCTATTTCGATGACAGCTAAGAAATTATCTTCTGTCATATCATATCTTTAGGGAAACAGAAAAGCAAAGGATTACTAAAAAACATTCCCAGATATTCTGTTCAATTAAAAAAGTTAAAGTGTGAATAAAAAAAAACAAAAGCTTCAATTATCTTCATTAGTTTCAACAATCTACTATATATTAGAGAAAAATAGCTAGAATGTTTGGCAACAATGATTTGGTAAAAACAACAATTTCTTTATATTGATTTTTTTCTCCGGTTAATAAACATCCTCAAGATAAAAGTTGGATTTGTACATGTTTTTCAGTGTGCTACTGGAATTAAAGTCTAATAAGTGACTGCTAATTGGATCAAATGGAACAATAAGCATCCATTTCAGTTTGTTTAATTGTACCTGGGAAGCTTGCAATACTCACAACAAAGCATGGCCCGGCTGATGTCTTCAAACATTCCTCCAGAAGTTTCATTCGGATTCTCTGCAGGTCTGGATTGTCCCACTCCTCTGGATCAACTCCCCAGTACAGGTCCACAACCTGAACACACACAAATACAATCAAATAGTTAGGCCATATATGTTGCAGGGCTTATCTTCTAACAAGGGAGATGGAAAATACAGCACCTGTCAAAAGTATTCACACCCCTTAAACCTTTCATTTTTTCACATTTTGACATATTACAAACACAAACTTTTATGTATTTCACTTAGATTTCAAGTGAAAGACAAAAACAAAGTAGAGTATACATGTGATCCAGAAGAATAATGATACACGGTTTTACAAATGTATTCATATTCCATCACCCCTGAGTCAATACTTTGTAGAACCACCTTTTGCTGCAGTTACAGCTCCCAGACTTTTATGGTATGCCTCTACCAGTTTTTCACATCTCCAGTAGATACTGAAATTGTCGTCCATTCTTCTTTATAAAATAAATTAAGCTCGGTCAGATTGGATGGGAACTGTTTTTTCAAAGCTTGTTACAGAATTGGATTTTGTCTGACACTAGGAATATGCTTTAATCTAAACGATATTCATGCTCTAGAGTAACGTGTATTTCATTGGAGCTCAGGTTGCTCGAGGTTTAGGGTCGTTTTCCTTCTGCGAGGCCGACCTCGGCCTCAGTCTCAAGTCTTTTGCAGCAGCGGCATCTAACTGATTTTGTTCTAGAAATTGGGCTCAATCCGGCATCCAATTTTAACTTAACGCTCACACACCTGCTCCACGCCATAGAAACATCCTCCCACTCACACACCATTCCCTGATTGGAGCAGGGAGACACACTCACAGGCATTCTCTCTCAACACATTCATCACAAAGTTTGGCGGTTGAGACAATCCCGACTGTAAACACGCCACAGGGGGAATCTCTTGCTGGAGGAGAGAATCGTGCGGAAATGCTTATAAATGTGTGTTTGCGTGTGTAGCCAACACAACAGCGAAGCTGTATCAAACACGACAACAAGCCCTCCTGCTTCAGCTTCCTGGCTCCTTGACAGCTTTTATCCTGCTGGTTCTAACGTGTGGCTCGCAGTGTTATTCCTGATGGCCTTGCAGTTTTCAAGGAGAAGCAAATAAAGGATGCAGGTGCAAAACATGTGTGCCTCATGATCATCATCATCATATGATCCCTCTGTTTCCCTTCTGCTATGCGTAACTGTGGTGGGTTCCCAGAGAATATCTTTATGCGCTTCTGCTCATAAGAAAAGCTATTTGAAATGACTTCAGCCCAGCAAAATGAGTGGCACGTCTGCAGGTTTTGGTGGAGAGAATGACTGGCAGGCCACTTTACCCAGAAATTGAACGGATGACTCAACTTTGACAGGCGGGGAAACTCTCGCCTCTGTCATTATTGGTAGGGCTGAAAATACACCTCTGCTCATATACTTGATTGTTGTCATGCACCTGTGAGCAGATGTTACTGCCAAAGGAGACAGCTGTCAACTCTCTGGAGGTTTCCTCATGGGAAGCAATAGATACAATTTGAAAGTTGAGTCTGGACACAGTCTTTAGTTCTGAAAATCTCTGGGGAAAGTTAGATCACACTTTACTCAGACAGTTTAATCTTTAAAACCTAGTTTAAATGTAACAAAAAACAAGTGAAAATGCATTGGAACCTCAACCTCAGTTTGCACTTTATGTAAAAACCAATCAAAATGGCAACTACATAGATAGGCTAATGTTATACCCCTGGCTGCCACAACTATTATGTATCTACCTTGGTATACGAAGATACACTGTTCTCAGTAAATAATGCTCCAGCATCGCCTTGTAACGCATCTGACATGACACGTGTACATGAGACCACATAATATACTGCACAATGTGCCACTGCTATGAAGTTTATGTAAATGTTATAGTAATGAGCTAATAAGGACACTAAGTAATCTTATGATGCTCTATGCAGGTGCTCAGTCGGCAGTGATGAAGATTACCTCACCTCAGGTATAGTGCTTGAACTGCTGGAATAAAGGGTAACAGGCACACAAAATAAACAATAGACTTGCTTCGTAGATGAGACAGCATGTGCTGCACCATCATGCAGCCAAAAATAATATGTGATTGAATAAATCTCTGTTTCATGTGTGATGACAAAATGAAGGGTGAAATTAAATCTTTATTTGTTTCAAACATGTAAAAAACAGATGCCAGAGATAAAAATAATACGAAAAATAAAAAAAAGGAATAATCATCAAACATGAAAACAAAACGTTCATATTCAGTAGGAGTAGAAAGAAGTCACACACAAATTTTTCCACCCAAGGTACACATTGTGCATTTAAGTTAAAAATGTGGAATCCAAATACTTGCCATGTTTAAATATTTACACATTTAATTTGTCCTTAAGGTCAAATTTTTTTACACTTTTAAAAACTGTATCCATACAATTTAAGATGATAACAATATTTTGATCGGCCAATAAAAAGTAAGCTGAACTGGGCATGTCTCCAATTAGGTGCTGAACTGAAATGCTGTTTAAAGTGAGCTAGGGTGATTTTGAACATCTTCAGTTGAAAACATAAAGTGTTTAAACTTTAGCATTAATTCCTTCCTGGTTTGTGTTTTTTTTTTACAGTTTGTAATCTTTGAAACTCTCTGATGGACTGGCGACCTGTCCAGGGTGTACCCCGCCTCTCGTCCCATGACTGCTGGAAGATAGTCACCAACCCCCCCGCAACCCTGCATAGGATGGACGGGTACAGAAAATGGATGGATGGATGGATAATCTTTGAAACCTGTAAAACACATATTTCCCTTTTTTGGCACAAGGTGGGCCCTATTAGGTGTAGAGCAAAAAAGCTAAAACTGGACGGAATTATTCAACATGATTAACAAAGTTTGTAAATTATGTTGGAAAACAGACAAAAAATGGAAATATTGGTTTTCCTATGAACATTGTTCTAAACTGGACTGTTATACCTCTTCAATTTCATTTTACAGTCTATTTCAGCTAAGCCCAAAAATGATTTATACCCCTGGCCAATTTAAAGCATTTTTTGGAATAAGCCAACATGTCTCTTGTTAATGTTAATAATTTGAAGTTACCCAACTAGAGTTCCTACTTGAAATTCATAGAGAACCTATAGAGGGAACTAAAGATTAGAGTGAAGGTGAAGAGGCTTTTCAAATTTAAAGATTTGGAGCTCATCAACAAAGATAAATACTTAAAATACCAGTGAAAATCTATGAAAAACAGGTCAGCAATTATAAGAAGGGTTTATTTGATGTAATGCCAAATATTTTACCACTGAATTTTGACTATAATTTACAATAAAATAAGAGACATTAATTTGCATCCTCAAAACTGATTTTCTTTACATCGCTGCATTATCTTCTGAGGAATGATTGCCACATTTTCCTATTAGAAACAATCTTGGCTGAATGACATATTAGTTTGATCTAAATCTGCCAGAGGTAGGAATATTCTTAGCTTAGCTGTATTTGACATGTACAACTAGGCTTTGGAATCACTAAACTTTCACTTTTAGACCAATTTTAGCCCAATTCTAGGCTTAACATTTATGGACATTTGAGATCAAACAAAGCAGGGGGGTTGTGTGGTGTAGCAGTGGAACAGGAACCCTATAAATGGGGTTCCACTACCAACCACAGGACATTTGCTGCATGTCTTCTGCCAATTTCCTGTCGGAAATACTGTGGATAAAAGCCACTAGTGACGACAACAACAAAAAATCTCTAAAATTGCTCACAGTGCTGGGGCTGCGGCTGAGTTAAAACCAAAAAACATGTTTCTCTTTAAGTTTTGTAAGAATGGTTCACAATTAACTTTTTGGTAAAGGGCAAACTGTTTTGGCACAACCAGCAGGGAAATAAATCATGAGAGTGTGGGATCAAAAATTCACTTTGGCTGATTAAATGCAGTTATTTTCCTCCCCCACCAGAATACTATTACTTTGAGAAAAAAAAAATCTCTCCCACTCAGTTGTGTGCACACTTGATAAACATCCCTCATATCGGCTTATTGTGAAAACCTCATTGCTTGGCACATCAGTCACACTGTATCAGTGTCACTAATCTACTTCCAGAGCACATGTGTTTGTGGTCGTGATGGGACTTGTGTTGACAAGGACCGGAGGGAAGAGGAATGAAGGGAGATGAGTGCCCCCCTGATTGCAGAAAGGTTGCAGCAGGTGATTGGGAGGATGCACAGTAATTAAAAGCTAAATGAAGACATTAGTCATTCCTACTCACTGTGTGCATGTGGCGAGGATATTGTGATTAAATTTGTGCCCTCACCTGCCGTGGTTGGATGGAGAATGAAGGGATGGAGAGACCAATGAAGGAGACAAGGATGAGGTGAAACAGAAAGAGAGGCAAGAGGGAACGTTCAGAATGGCTTTAACAAAGGAGTAGACTCCCGCCGGACTGGATTTGTTTCTTCAGGTCTCTTCACCCTGCTCCTCCTCCTTTGTTTTTGTTTGAGGCAATTTCCCTGCTCCTTTCTCTGAGAATTTCCCTTCCTCCTAAACTACAGTCGTGGGGGTGCTGCTGCTTACATAACAGAAGAAGCAGCTTCCGCTAAGCGGCTCTCTGGTGCCCTGGTGAAGCGATTTCCCATGGCAGGTCAAGTGCAGGAAAATAGGTTTTTAATGTTTTTTTTTTATTATTTATTGAATGTTACACTATTAGAGTTTGGGATTCAGCCTAAGATGCCCAGGAAGAAACAGCATGAAATCAGGAAGGAAAAAGCTCACCATAAGAAAGACTCAAAGGCAAGAGATGAGTAAAAATAGATACAACTCGAACATTCACGCATCCTAAGCTCAGCACTGCTAGCAGTTTTATTAAATCCATGTTGTTCATTAATTAATGAGATTTTGCCAGCAAATCCCATGACAATTTGTAGGTTTTCCTTAAATATGAAACAGAAATAAGATGGAGGATTATACTTTACCATCAAACCTTTAAATGTTTGTAATGACATCTTTTTCACGAGAGAAGCTACTCCTTTTATACAAGAGACTAATTTAGGCTGTTTGGAGTTATGAATCTTTCTAATATTTGTATGCTTTGTGGTCTTCTTTTTCTGTAATTTCAAATAAGATCATATTGTGTGAGGTGGTTGCTGCTACTTTTATGTTCTTTATCAATTAATTAATGTCTTCTTGTGTTTGAGAGTAAATTGCCCTCGAGGCAGAACACTTACTTTTAGTTTAAGGAATACTACAGCCATGGTGTGAAAATGACCAACAGTTTGATTCATACTGTTCCCGAGGTTTAAAATGGATTTAAATGAGATGCCAGAGGGAAAGGGAACTGCAGCTATGGATCATGGGAAGAAGCAGGGTGTTTCCCATCACATTCCTAGTTACGGAAAAACAGAGTTGTCAGTTTGAACTTTTTCTTTTGAAGCAAAACAACAGAGATAGTCACAGCTTCCACAAAACAGGAGCTCCATCCATAGATCTTTTGAGATAACACTGTTGTGAAATAGACATTAGCAAGAAATAACCTGAACTAAAACATCTAATTAAGTACCTGACTTTTATTTATCAGAGACCCAGTTTTACTCTACAAAGTGTAAAGCTGTAGAAGAGACCAAATATTTTGCGCAAAAAATGTACACCTCAGAACTAACACTGAATTTAGACATTCTGGGTTTAGACATTCATGGCAGACCCATGTTGCATCCAGACATTATAAATTTACCCATTTTCATTTAAAAGTATGCTTTTTAAAAGGTTTGATAATAATATATTAGTTTTTTTTTTTTCATTGTTGTCTGGTTGGGTTAGTTGGTTCTTAGTCAAAGTATAAATACTAAACATTTAGAATGAATTCAATGGTCTAACTGGAACCTGCAGACAAAGAAAAGACATGTAAAAATTGTTTTAAAAACTTCTAAATAAAAAACCCAGGAAAAGCCTTTAGCGCTGTTACAGCAATGAAAAGCCTTTTATAATTGGTGGCCACCTTTATGCATGTTTCCACTCATCATCAAGTTCTTGAGGTTGGAAAGCCTCCTTGCCATCACCTTAATCTTCAGCTCCCTCCATAGATTCTCTATCTAATTCTAATATCTAAGTCAGGACTCTCACTCGGCCATTCCAGAAATAATATGCAGCCAGGAGAAAAGTGTTGGTAAAATTAAAAGAGTACTTTAAATCTAAATCTGCCAGGGGTATGAATAATATTTAGGCTAACTGTACTTTAATTAAACTTCATACTTTCCCGGGATTTCCCAGACTGCATAAAAACCCTGACCTCTGCAAAAGTCGTGGATGAAAAACCCCTGGCCTGTATTTGGAGACCTGTAATCCAGCTCCTCAATGGAGATACTAAAACATGTCTTGTAGCCACATTTCTTCATTTTTTTTTTTACATCTGCCATCATGAATGGAAGTATGTTGCTTCTCTATACAACTGTAAATTTCTGTTGTCATTTCATTTGTTTAACTTTATCACTGTATTTCAGCTAGAGTAACTTTGTAATCTAATCAACACAGCTTTGAGAACAGAGTTTCTGTCAGTGGGTGTTTGTTGTTTTTGGGATTTACACTGATGGAGATAATTGAGAGAGCTAAACATGAGCAGGCACTGATTTAAGTCCCTCAAAGAACTGAGTAAACCTTGAAGATACACCGTTATAAAGGGTGATTAAAAGTACTAACATTTTAAAGTTAATCTGTGGAACTTTATAATTTATACATTATAAGGATCTGAAATAACAAAGGTGTTCTCCTTCTCCACAGATTGCTGTAAGAACTCTAACATTATTCTTAGGTTGTGTAGGGAGAAGGACTGTTAATTCTTAAATGAACCAGGGCAAACATGCACAGTGAAAGTCTGTTTTCATAGCTAACAGCTAGCTCACATAAATTAGAAATTTCTCCAGACAACATCTTTTTCAGCTGAATAGCAACGTATTAGAATCAATGCATCCCAGAGCACACATGTTGTTGTTTTAAACACGCCTGCACTCAAGGTCCATTTAATTCTCTATGCAGAGAAACATTGTGGGCATTGCATCCTCAGGGTATCATCAGCCCTTCCCACCAACCAGTTAAGTGTAAAGCGCAAAGCAGAAAGTTGTCTCTTAGTCAGACTGGTCGCTGGCTGGAAAAAAGGTGAGCTGGTCTCATCCTGCTCAAGGCCAAAACGTGTGGGAGAATATGTGTAGGTGTTACTGGAAGGCATATGTAAACCAGATTTGATCCATAAGGCAGTATATGTTTGTATTTAAGCATGATCCCTAAGAAAATGTATTTAAATCTGTCTTAAATTGTAGTGCAATGTCTTTTTTCATGTTGTTTCTGAAGGTGCACCTGTCCGCCAGATTTTACAGGACAAAAACACTGACATGATAAATGAAACATCCTCCATCAAATGAATAACTCACCCATGGGTTATCTATAAATAGCGCCAGGGAAGCCTCGTACATGTTTCATATTTGACTTTTGATTATCTCTGTTGATTATCAGCATCTTTTTGTGGAAAGGCACCTGGCTTTACTGAATAGGGACTAAACAGAGGAAACATGCAGTGAATAGAGATGATGGCCGGCTGCCAGAGATTGAAAGCAACAGACTGAGATAAGAATGAGATACAAAATGAGAATTATAGAGTCCAGGTAAACAGATGGAGGAACAACAAAAGCATTTGTTTTTTTATTTCAGCCTGAAGACAATTAAGATGGGACACCAAATGTATACACTTCACGGAAACATTTTTTTTTTCTTTTTAAATTATTATTTTAAAGAGAATTTTTGATCATTTTTAAAAACTTATTTTTGATAGTCTAAGACAATGTCCAGATGGGAAGCGTGTAGTGATAACCAGGTGTCCAGCTCCAGAGTGAACTCATTTATAAAACGATTCATCCAGCAAAGAGGAAGAGAAGCTTGGAGAGCTAACAAACCAACACCCTACTCAGTATTTAAAAGCTTCCAAGATTGGTTACTTTTTCCAAGCAAATCGGTTACCAGAATATTAGTAAAACTTATAGAGATCATGTAAAATGTAGCAGCAGTGAATGGAAGCAGCTGAAAGTCTCACATTTGTACAATAAACAATCTGTGTTTAACTCATTAGAGTTTACCTGAACTACAGTAATCTAGCTGTCAAAACATTACTCTGAGGACACCGTCTGTCAAACCACTCAAACTCTATAATTCAATCTACATTTAATTTCCTCACAACAACATCTCATTTTCTTCTAAGAGGATACTACACAGGTTTTGGTAGTTAAATATACAATCTGACCATATCTCCAGTTAATCACCCTTTCATTCATTTGGCTCAGACACTGAGAAAAACAAAACAAGCTGCAGCTAAAGTTATAAACATGCAGAAGCCCCCTTTACTGATTTAATTTGATGAGGTGATTTGTGAACGTCAGCAACCAATTTGTACTTAAATGGGACATGAAATAGCCAAAACCACGCTAACACTAATTCTCTTACCTGAGAAACTAGAGATATCTGTTGTAGCCATGTCTTGTGTCCTCATACTTTCATAATATTTAAGTTTGCTGGCTCTAACAAAAGATGAATTTTTACCCTTTAATTTCCTACCAAAACCTAACAAATTTTTTTTTTTTAAATTGATTTAGAAGCTTTAAGAGTGGGTTATATTTTCTAAATGAAATCCAGTCCTCACAATAAGCAGTGACAGGCAGTTCTCCTCCTTAAAGTGCAGCATAATGGAATACAATAAGGAAGCTTTGTTTTAAGCATTGACATGTGCTGTATCCCTCCTCATCTCATCTCTAAATGTCCCACTTGTGTTGCGGGAAGTAAAAACCACAAAAGTGACAGTGGCTGAATAGATTCACACACAAGTGGTCAATATACCATATTAACAGGATGGCGGCAGCATTGTTAACACAACTTCTTTAGTATACTATTTAACTTCTGCTTGAGGGAGAAGCTTGTACTTTACAGCTGAGTTTAAAGTAACAAAATCTAGATTATTTTTCAGCAACATAAAATGAAGTAATCTGTCAAGGCTTAAAACTTTCCTTTTTTGATAAAGTTTATAGTTAAGGTGGCTTAGGTCATCCTGAGCTATCTCTGTAGTTATGCTGCTATAGGCTTATAGCTGGAGGACAGACTGACCACTTTTCTTCACTCTGCTACCTTTTCATTTACTACTCTCAAGTTTCATTATTTGCTGTTATTTCAACAGTTAACTTTGTTTTTTCTCAGTGTTTTTTTCTCCATAGAAGCTACACCTGGTCTTATATCCTGCTTAGCTGCAATGCCTTGTTGGACGAGGGGCATCCCAGTAACTGAGCATCCTCCGTGTCCTGTTATCAATCTTTTACATTCTTTAATATAGAAAGTGTTCTTACATCAGTTCGTTTGTTCTTTTTGTGTTTCTGCTCTGTCTTCTCAAACCCCCAGACGGTCATGGCATATGGCCGATCGTACTGAGCCAGGTTCTGCTGGAGGTTTCTTCCTGTTAGAGTTCTTCCTCACCACTGTCGCTACATGCTTACTTTGTATGAAGGATTGCTGAGGGATTGATGTGGGTGGAGTCTACATCAATGGGGCGCAACTGCCAGTCAATGACTTGATGAAATCTGCTGGGATTCCTTACATAGAAAAGTTGCTAAAACTTTTGACTGATGGAATGTTTGTATTGAAATGACTTTCTTGTAGAGTGCCTTGAGATGACATCTGTTGTGAATCGGCGCAATATAAAAAAACTGAATTGAATTAATCACATTCCTGCACAAGATAGATGATTTTGTTTTTTATAATTTGTTGGCCCATAACACAGCAGGAGAAAATTAAGAATCCCTTTGATTAATAAAGTTAATACTATGCTGCTTTTGGCAATACAAACCTCCATCTTACCTGAAAAAATTTAAAAAACATTCAAATGTAACTTAATTTTAAGTTACATTTTGAGGCCCCCCAAAATTGGTGTTGGTCAGACTAGTTCTTTTTTTAGGACCAGGTCAATTTTGGAAAATATTTTTGAATACAATTTATAGTGATTTAAGGTGACATAGCAACACAAAGTAGCACATTATGGTGAAGCTTTACAAAACAAAACAAAACAAAACAAGACAAAAGAAACAACCCACTTTGGTGTACATTTTTATTCAGCACCCCTTAAGTCAATCCTTTGTAGAACCACCTTTTGCAGCAACAACACCTGCAAGTCTTCTGTGGAATGGCTCACTTATTTTATATATATCATATTAATTTAGTTGTCATTCCCTTCTTACTGTCTCTTAATTTTCCCCACAACTAAGTGAACATTTAAAGAAATATCCAATCTCAACAGTTGGACAGCAAAACTGGAATGACAATTAGGCCTCATTCCAACATTCAGAGCAGCCATGGTGGAAACAGACAGCATGCTTGTAATTTGGCCCTACAAATAACAGCTCGCAGTCTCTGTGTGGTGTCAAAAACACTTCTTTCTCTCACTATCAACTCAATTCGTGGCAATTTGTTCGGATCCCAATTAGTTCATACACGTGCTCAGGGCAGCTTTTTCTAGGTGTCCATTAAAATATTTCTTTGACCTTGAAAGGTAACTATAAAATTCAGTGATCAGGGTTTAAGGATTGCTTTCGGTAGGATCAATGAAAGACATAACCAGAGATTTACTGTGGATACACTTGCACCTTGTCTGACCGTTGAGTTTACTCCACTTCTTCACTGTAACCACTTTCTGTCTCAGCCTGGTTAAGTTTTTAATATTGCTTTAAAAAGGTAAGGATCAAAGACGCTGATTTAAAAAAAACAAAAGGAGCAGGATACAGAGGAATAAATAAAGAGGGATCAGGAAGCTGTGTGCTGACGGAATGAGGACGCGACCGCCGACCTATGGGCTGGATTTCTATGGCCCATTTACCCAATGCTCCATCTTCCGCAATCCTGCTACATCCTGTTAGGGGAATGCTCCGTATGGAAACTAAGTCAAATGATTAGGGACTTGGGAGAATTGGTTTTCGGCAGCCGTTTTGGCATATGTGTGTCAGCGGATGTGCAAGAGCGTGTGTGAGTAATGGGGGGAGCGTGGATGTGAAGGAGGAGGCGGGACTGCTCGTAAATTACAAATCCAAGAAAGACATTTTTTTCCCTTTTTTAAATTCAACTCGCCAAAGAACCCACAACACGGCACGGGAGATCATAAAGGATTTCACACGGCAAATGATTCATGAGCCAAACGTAGTCACACATATTGGCACACATAATCAGCGAGCTCCAGTGAAAAGGTGATTCCAGCCAAGGAGGCGAATCTCATATGGAGAAGGTGAGGATGAAGAGGAGGAGGAGAAGAAGGGGGAGGAGGAAGAGCAATGCAAGTGAGTCACAGTATTAACTTCCAGGCCTTGTGCATAATCATTTCAGCTCACGCTTCATCATGGGGAGCTGAATCACCAGACAGACACGTGGCCCAGAGACTTCTGTTATCTTCTTTATCACACACGCTTATGTTCATGTATGTGAGATGTGTGTGAAATCACAAGAGGCTGCCAAAGGAACAAAAACCAGAAGTTGCTGTGCCTTATGGCAAAGTTTGAGTTACAACAAAGATGCTCCGCAACAAATTAATCAGGATGCATCGATTGCTCAGATTGCAAAGTAACTGCATGTGCCAATTTTCAGCTACCCTACGTTGATTAGTTATGGGAAATCCAGCACCCAGAAAACAAATTTATCCATTCAGGCCCTGAATGCATCATATACAGCATTACTGCTATGTCCCCAAAACCTAGAGGAGTTGAAAAGGAGGCTTCACTGCTACAAAGCAGGACCACTAAGCAAAAAGAGAAGGAGGTTCAAACCATCTCTTCCATCGGCTATGATGGGCAATGATCATATCCCTCGACTCCAATGTCTCTTTGACCATTTTTCTAGCAATGCAGCCAGACAAAAATATAAAGAGGAGCAGCAACATTATTTTATATGATAGAAACATCAGTAAAAATGTGGCACACATATCTGATCCCTTGGATCAATAAACTTTTTTTTGAAAGTACAGCTGCAAGTCATTAACTCTGACCAACTTTCCTTTCTCTACTTAGGAAACAAATTCCCACAATATGATCTACCACCACCATAGTTTGTGTTGTGACACAGAATGAGCGAGTTTTTGTCTGGTTTACATAGCCATCAATAATTATGATCAATAATTTAATATTAATATAATTATTGATGAGGTTCAAGTTTAATTTTTTAATATTCAGGGCACCACTTCTGTATTAGAAGATCAGACATCCAGTCTCCTCTTGAATGTGTAAATTCACACGTTGTGGACAATAATTGTACATATACACCATTTAAACACAGACCACTTCTCTTCAAGCTAAGGGGAATTTATTAAGAAAATAGATCAACCTTACAGCTAAAACATTTCGTCAATAATTCCCATCTATTCTAAAGCATGCAACTAACTACTACAGATCTTAAAAAACAATAATATTTCAAATGAAACACAACTAACACGAAGTGGATCAGGGACAAAGAGAGCTGAGGTTTTTGTTCAGAAAGGGAGGGGGTCCTCACTCCAGGGGAATTAAGTCACAGATAGCCTGTGGGACAAAGGGTCATAAACTTAGCTCTGGGTCAAGATGGAGAACAGCACATGGAGTGTAAAGAGACAAAGGGCCATAAAACTTAGTTCTGTGCCAAGATGGAGAACAGAAGATGGTGTGTAAGGAGACAAAGGGCCATAAAACTAGCTTAGGCTAAATGGAGGCCACAGCTTTAACTAACAGACAAAGGGAAGGAGGGAGACAAAGGGTTTGAGGGAGGTCCAGAACTCTATTTTCCCTATTTATATGCCCAGACACACGATTAACATAAATTAACCGGTTCAGTCCTACTTTGCTTTGAGGGAAGTCCAGTCCACGAAGAGGGGAGCAAAATGTGCCCGTAGTTGAGCAAGAAAAGGAATAGAGAACCTGTGCAGCATTTTAGGACCGTGTGTTCCAACTGCATGGCTGGACGGCTTGCAAGTCGACGTCGTAACGAACTGTGTTGGAACAATTTGGATATAACAATGGAGTATAACAATGGATATAACAATGGAGTGGATCTTTTAGCTAACAGACCAGCTATAGCAGGTTGGACCGAGCCCGACTCTGCTGACCAGGTGATCAGAGAGCAAGAAAGAGTGAGAAAAGAGAGAAAGAAAGAAAGAAAGGAAGTGTGGGATTTGCTCGGGATAAAAAACAGTTTAAAACACAGCAAATACAGCTCAAATTTATGCTTGCGGCAATGCTAAATGAGCCAACAGGTTCAGCGCTTAAAAACACTTTAAACCAACAATGAACGAGAGCTAACTTGTTAAGAACTCTATTTTCCCTATTTATCTGCCCAGACACACGACTAGCATAAATTAACCGGTTCAGTCCTACTTTGCTTTGAGGGAAGTCCAGTCCACGAAGAGGGGAGCAAAATGTGCCCGTAGTTGAGCAAGAAAAGGAATAGAGAACCTGTGCAGCATTTTAGGACCGTGTGTTCCAACTGCATGGCTGGACGGCTTGCAAGTCGACGTCGTAACGAACTGTGTTGGAACAATTTGGATATAACAATGGAGTATAACAATGGATATAACAATGGAGTGGATCTTTTAGCTAACAGACCAGCTATAGCAGGTTGGACCGAGCCCGACTCTGCTGACCAGGTGATCAGAGAGCAAGAAAGAGTGAGAAAAGAGAGAAAGAAAGAAAGAAAGGAAGTGTGGGATTTGCTCGGGATAAAAAACAGTTTAAAACACAGCAAATACAGCTCAAATTTATGCTTGCGGCAATGCTAAATGAGCCAACAGGTTCAGCGCTTAAAAACACTTTAAACCAACAATGAACGAGAGCTAACTTGTTAAGAACTCTATTTTCCCTATTTATCTGCCCAGACACACGACTAGCATAAATTAACCGGTTCAGTCCTACTTTGCTTTGAGGGAGATCCAGTCCACGAAGAGGGGAGCAAAATGTGCCTGTAGTTGAGCAAGAAAAGGAATAGAGAACCTGTGCAGGATTTTAGGACCGTGTGTTCCAACTGCAGGCTGGACGGCTTGCAGTTCGACGTCGTGACGAACTGTGTTGGAACATTTTGGATATAACCCAAGCTAGGTACACAATGGGCACTTCGAAGCTTTGAAATGAGAGTTTTCCCCGGTCCAGCGGGTCAGAACAAAAGAGAATTTTCACTGGTGAGATGTCCTCTGTGTAGCAGGAGTTTCTGCTGAGAACAATTTGAATCGGCTGGCACCACCCTTCTTATAGCCCTAGGATTGATGGGAAATGTGGTCTGCTCAGTCTATCTGGGAAAATGGGTTCCAGGTGTCCAACAGTCTGTTCAGTTCATTTGGGGAAAATGGAGCCCATCATTTGAAAATTGTGTTCTTTGTGATACATGTGTTGGCTGTCCTCCACACGTTTTTGCAAGTTGGCCAGAAAGTTCAGTTATGGTTTCATCTGACCTGAGCAAACTTTTTTGCATGTTTGCTGTGGGCCCTTCAAACAGCACTTCTTCTAGCTTTACTTCAACAATGGCTTTCAACCTACCATTTATCCTTAAAGGCCAGATTTGTGTAGTATGAGACTCCAACAGCTATTTCATAATTAGGGGAATTCTGACTACAACTGGTTGCAACAAGTTTTATTTAGGAGAATCAGAATAAAGGTGAATTAATACAAAAACATTCAGCAATTTTCAGAATTTTATTTGTGAAAAATGTCCCTAATAAAATACATTAAAGTATGTACTGTATTGTGACAAACAGTTAAACTTGAAGCTTCTAAGCAGCTCATTTGTGATAATAATATCATAGCATTGGCGCAGGATATTTTTTGCAGATGAGGATGACTCAAAGTTGGCTATTTTTAATACCTGTAAGATGTTGAAAAACAAAGTCAGGGGAAGAACAAGAGGTATGATAGGTCTGCAGAGAGAAGCAACATTTTCTGTGGAGGCTTGCCTGCTACTCAATATGTATCCTGTTGCTCCTTTGGAGAAAATGAAAACATTTTTTTACTATAAATATTAGATAAATAAAAAGAAGTTGAACGTTTTAAATAAACCACACAATAATACTGGAGTCCTTAATTGGGAGCTTCAGAAAATATGTAATGGACTAACTGACTTTAGAGCATTTAAAAAAAAAATAAGATCAAAGGATTTTTGTTCTGAATACTTTAATCAAACTGAAGTTGTCATACAAGCTACGACAAAAAAAGATCAAATAACAAAAAGACAGTATGGTTTCAGCAACCAAAACATTTATAATATCCCTCATAAAAACTCTGAACTTCTTACTCAACAGCTTTTCTGATTTCTTGCTTAAATATAAATGTAGGATGTAAAACTGGATGCTGTAACTATCACAGCCTGCAAAATACGAAACCACCCCTCCATATACCACTCAGAACAATCCCTGTATAATTACATGAGGTGCTTTAAACACTCAGTAATCAGACATTCTCATTAAAAGGAGATTCAGGTAACTACTGTCCTCCGAAACAAGTCAGAGGTTTCCGTTTCATCAGAAATACAATGAAGCCGTCCAGGAACCATCTACTGTATGGCAGAAATCCTCCTCCCCTGCCTCCAGGGTTCTCCTGGATTTGTTAAACAAACAAGCCTCTGATAGCAATCTCTCTGCGTACGTAGATTTAAAATTCAAATGATCTTGATCAGTGGACAACACAGAGAGGATGTGGCTTCTCTCTGATGACAACAACAACAAGGGAAAAGCCCTCGCATCACGCTGCCTTATCCACATCTACATGCGCCAGACTTCACCAATGGGAGCCTTAACTCTGCAACCCTTCTGTGTTCGCTTGAAGAGAAACAGACTTTTGCTTGCAGCCCAAGAGGCCTGTAGCATCTCCAAACAGCTCTAAAAGACATAATGTACGTGTGCATTTTCAGGCACCTAGGAAAAAACTTTGAAAGTTTTCACTCTTTGAAGCCATAAGGAGGAAAAAACAAAACAAAAAAAGCTAAACATGACCTCTTACCTGGAATTCAATCCCATAGTTCTCCCTGCAGAAGTCTCGCAGTTTGGGGTAGACGTGCTCTTTTAGAGCATTTCTCTCTGCTTCTGTGTCTGAAACAGAAAACACAGGAAACACACTAAATCCTGCAGCACATAAAGAATTATAGCTCAACACTTTAACTGCAAATGACTTTTTTGCCTGTTTGTTCTCTACTGTTTAAATTTTTTGTATGAGCATTTATAAAAACTGAACAACCTAAATATGTCAATAGTCTAAATAGTAAAAGTGACACCATTAAAATACACTACTGACATTTGATATTTGGAGCTATTTGTTGGCCAATGGGTGTGGCGACATTTGGTCTGCTAAGATCTACTTTTTATTGTCACTGGAGCTCATTTTAGATATCTGATATAAAAACCCTTACGGTTTAGTGTTGGCTTACAGTAAGCTTCTGAGATTTTCGTTTTACTTCGGTTACCATCCTCTTCATTGTTTGGGAAGCCCTTCTTCTGCCTCGTTTTTGACAGTTCTACTTGTTCTAAAAATGTAAGTTATTTCTCTGATTGTACATACAGGCAAACTGGGCAGTAAGCTTATTGACACATGCCATTCAAGTGAGTGCCCGACTTACTTGAATGGCATGTACTCACATTTTTCCCTTTCTGAAGAGTAGTAATGTAATGTAATGTAAGAGGAAACTGAACTTCTAGTCCACTTGATGCAAACAGTCAAAACGATGAGATGGAAATGGACACTGGGGGGTTGTGATTTGTGCAATACATTGATTATAAGTGAAATGAAGCCCACCACTAATATGAGCACAGTGTTCTCTGAAATACCAAGCCTGAATTAGCAAGGAGTGAGTTCATGTGTAAATGACAATAATAGCTCCTGAGGAAGTTGGCTGCTACAGCAATTAAAGAAAAAAGGTGGACATAGGGAAAACCAAGGCACGAAGTTGAAAAATATACAAACAGAGTCAGAGCAAGAGCCACATTTAAGGTAAATCTAATATAAGACTCCTTAGATTATCCTCAGCACACACAAAACGGTCTTAAAGGATTTAGAGGTAAGTTAGTTTACCCTATAGAAGAAGAGAAGTAGTTCCCTACTAGAAAAATTACAAGCCCACAATATATTTAATTTTGCAAAAATACATACAGCCACATTCTGGCTATATGTTTAGGGTCATTGCCAATTTGGAACACCCATTTGTGTCCAAGCTTTAACTTCCTGGCTGTTGTTTTTAGATGTTGCTTCAATATTTTTAACATAATGCTATTTTCCATGATGCTATCTATTTTGTGAAATGTACCAATCTTTCCTTTACCAAAACACTCACACAACATGATGCAGCCACCTCCGTACTTCAGAGTGGGGATGATGTTCACAGGCTTGGAAACTTTTTCCAACAAATGTAACAATGGTCCATATGATTAGTCACTTAAATTTAGTGTCATCAGACCATAGGACATGTCTCCAAAAAGTAATGTCTTTGTTCCAGAGTGCACTTACAATTTGTAATCTGTCTTTTTCTGTTTCTTTTGGAGTAATGTCTTCTTCCTCTAGGAGTGGCCTTTTAGCTAATGTTGGCACTGGACTTGTTTCACTCTGGATGATGACTGTCTTACCAACTTCAACCAACCTCTTCACACGTTCTTTTGATTTTGTTCTACACCCATTTCACATCAAAACTAATTCATCTCGTACAAAAAGTGTATCTTTCATGTGTATCCTTTGTATGATATTTGATGCAGTGCCTCTTACACTTACTGTATATGTTTCAGATCATATACCTTCATAAGGTATGAATCAATGAATGTGGCACCTCCAGGTATCTGGTAAATGTACCCAAATATAGACCAGACTTGCTGAAGTCCATAATTTCCCTTTGCCTGATTTCTTTTGATTTTTCCCATGATGCCACTCAAGGTAGCATTGCCTTTCAAGGGTGCCCTAAAATGCCTGCCCAGGTGTCCCTTCAAGTAACTCCAACATTGTGAATCCGAGGCTTACCAAGCTATTACATTGCCTGGGCCCCTCAGTTTCTCTGAGGAGGAAGTCACAGATCTGTACGGCGGCATCGTCCACTGGCACCGCAGGTTCCAGGAGGGATTCCAACCCCAGCTCCTCAGTCTGTCCCATGGTGTTTTCCTGCGCCTAATGCTGCGTTCTATTTGTCCACCGAACTCGGTTTGCAAGTCGGTTTCCCGAATTACGAACCGGAAGTAGCAAATAGAACGCCCCCAAGGTCGTATATACAGGTCGTCAACTCGTCGAGGCTCAAGAGGACCCCGAGTTCAGTTCCAAAATGGCTACCACGAGCATCACACATAAGTAAACATTGTGGTTTTTTACTATTTTAAGCACTTTTGTCTTTGTTGTAACCAAATGTAGAAGTCGTACACATAGCAGTGTATACGGTTACCTATAGGCATGTCGCTACAGTCTTATTACGTGCTAAATACCGCCTAATAAGTTACTTTGTAGCTTGTGCAGTTTAAATTGGTTAGAGACGCTCCATGTTGCTATGACAACAATGCCGAGTCTTGAGCTACAGAATTTTCGCTTAAACAGCGGTTAAAACATTAATAGACTACAATCAAATAAAATTAAACATGAACTTACATTCTCAGCTTGCTATCATCTTCTTCCTCTTATTTTGATGATGAACCACAAACTTTGATATTAGCTCTCTGTACTCTTTCAGAGCTAGCGCAACAGCAAGTTTCCTGGAGGCATCCATCTTTTCTCCGACATGTCGTGTTGTGGGCAAAACAGAACGCAAAAACCCGCTCTAACTTGTGTTCCAACACGGATGTGACGTCACTCTGGAGTTGCAAGTTGCGCTTACGAGACAAATAGAACGGGGCATAAGCCTGCTCCATGGCTTCCTTGAGCTCCACAGCCAGTTCCACGTGGCTTCCCCCCTGGCCGCCGGGTCTCCTTCAGGAGTTCCAGAGTTTTTGCGTCTTCATCGCCGGCCTCCTGAACTCTCTCCTGGAGCTGCCCGCTCACAGGGCGGTCCTCAGGGTTTCATTGACTCTGGGTTTTGCCCTTCGCCCACACTTTTGGGTTGTTTGTGGGGGCTTTTCCTAGACAGTTTTCCGGCGTCTGGTATCAGCCGTTAAAGGGGAGGTGCTGTCATGATCCCTGTGTCCCCTCCTTCCTGTTTCAGTATGTTTTTGTACTTACCTGCTTGTTTCCTGGTCTTCCCCCTCACCTGTGTCTTGTCTCCCCAGCTGTCCGGTCTTTCCCTGATTACCTACACAAAGCTTGTTCTTGAGAAATAAAAATGATCGGTTCACTGTTTTTATATCACATCCTTAAGCATGTGGTTAGGATTAAGACTTTTTAATAAAATAACCTGTTTTTACTCCTATATACTTCTAAGAGAGCAGTGTTCACTATGTACCATGTTTCAGAGTGGGAACTCAACTGCTTATTTATGTGTTCCACTTTCTGTTCTCCAACATTTTTTAACTATCTTCCAAATGGTTACTATAATGTTTTTGGACAGGCCCAGTCTTGGTTTCTCTGTCTGTCTGCAATGGGTGTGGAAGGAAAGTTAAAAACAGAATATGCCCCACAGAGACTGCCCCGTGCGGCAGAGAGACTCACACATATGTGCGCAACAAACAGCCCTTCAGCTGCTGACCGTGTCATACGCAGCATGAGTGGACGAGTCCAGAAATCCACTCTGACATATCTATCTCTAATTTATCTTTAGTAAGGCTTTGGGCCATGACAGAGCAGATATCTGCCTGCAGCAGCCCCGGCAAAATGTCAAGCTGAAAACAAAAGCATGTAACTGGATGCATATGAAATATATAGCAGATACTGGGTGATCGGTTGCGGGGGGGGGGGTCTCATCAGTACAATAAACGTAATATATTACAGTGACAGAGGGGAAAGCATATCTGCAAAAATTGTGTTGTTTGTGGAATTAGATTGTCCTTGTTAAGGAATTTGGGAAGTGCGTAAAGACGAGTTCTGCACCGTCTCAGCAGACTCGACTGTGTTGTTATTTGTATTGTGCTCATAACACTGTCAATAACTGTCTGTTTTCTTTCTGTGGGATGATGATGAGTTATGGCAAACTGACGTATGTGTGGGTCCGTCGTCCACACAGCAGCCTGCAGAAGAACAAAGACTGGATTCTACACTCGTCTGCTTCCTCTCCCGTGTGTCCAACTCTTCAGTTTTCCTATCTTTCTATTTGACTAGCAATGAACAATACAGCGCTCATATATGTACTGTCAGCTATCTTTGTTCCCTCTGTCACATTGTTTTATTTCCCTCTCTTCCTTTTTTCTCATTCTGGAGATGTAATGGACTGAAACACAGAAATAAGCTACATGCCCCTGATGATTCCCTTCCAAGTCACTATTTTTGGACTAAAAGCCAAAAATAGTTTGAGATCTTCAAGAGTCCAAGACGATGCTTAGATTCATTTCTTTTTTTCCGCTTACCTACTGTTGCCCTATAGTTGAATAAAAAGAATGTAATCAATTAGATTTAACAAATAAATATTCAAGGATTTCCACCTATCTTACCAATACATAACAGGGAGGCCCATAATCAGTGCACATACTACATTTGTGAGAAGGTACTTGCTGTTTCACCAAAAGGCCCTAATTTAGAGTTTGAAACCTTCCCCTGAAATGAACAAAACATGTAAACAGATGATGATCATTAACAAACCACCTGGAGGAAGAACCCTTAAGTCAAAAGGGTTATATGTTCTTGCATTATATGATCATGAGGGGACCTGGCAGCTTATGTAAATAAGGTTTAATGAAGATGGAGAAAATCCACTGGGGCTTACATTGACACTACTTGAATCAGCCTGATCAGCCTTTGGGATAACATAGGAGTTTCCTCCATGTCATTGCCATCGACTTTGCATTCGATTAGATAATCAGAACTGTGTCTACATGGAATACTCAGCCTACCCAACAAAAATATGCATTATAAGAAGTTCAGTGGGTTCCAGCTGCTGCCTCTAATACAACTAGTGGGACAATAAAAGGCCATTGCATACTCAGTTTATATCCCAAAAAAGTGTTACCAGTTCTAAAACTATTAAAAATTTAAGGAAGCACCTTAATTCCTCAATATTTCAGTACCCATTGGGCTGGTTCTTCATAAATTGTGAGCAGGTGTGATCAATTTATCAAAGAAAAAACTGTTTGGAATTGCCTACTTTACAGTTGAGGTCACAAGTGCTGCTGGGTACTAATGCTAGACAACAAACCACATTTACCAATTGAAAATGTGGCAAAAGGTTCATTTCACATATAAATTTATTATGGCATTTTCTTTTCTCATTATTTTCTGATTTGTTTTTTCAAAACTTTCTCCGATATCTTATCTGGGTATCTAAAGTCCGATTTGCACAACCCCCAACAGTGCTTAGTTTGTTCTCGTTTGAACATCTTTAGTAGACAAAATTACAACTTTGTGAAGATTGGAGCGACTCCAACCCATAGGCACCTATGCAAAATGCGTGCTTGTTTGTCTAGGGCTACCTCCCAGAATGCATTGTAACGTTATGCCACAATCTATTTGTAGCTACTGTGAAAGGCGCTATTCATTCAACCACTTTATGACCAACAAGAAACCTGGAGAACTATTCATGAAGACCAGTTTTACATTTTACAAGGAAGTCATTTGTTTGTAAATTGGGGCTGCATGAATAAACTGAATTTAACTGAATTAAAAATGATATTTAAGTTCTTAAAATTGATGGGAAAGATCAGATAATTATTAACAGAAAGAGAGAATTTACCTGAATTATCCAAAACAAATTTAGTTCTCCACGGAAGAAACTGTTTCAATTATGTTTACGTTGACAAAGTTAGCAGACAACCATGATTAAAATTCGCATTGACAGTCAGTAAGGAAAGAAGCTATGAGGGTTGAATTAGGTGGTACCACTTTACAATAAGGCTCCCCTCATAAATGACTAATAAGTACTTTATAGATATGTTGTTAATTAATCTGTAAACACTCCATAAATCATTAAAAAGATTTTAACAAGCTTTAATTAAAGGCAAGAAAGTGACAAGACTGACCAATTTGTTTTTAAGTAGTGAACCAAATCTGTTCACCTACATATTTCCTTTAGAGGTGATAAATTAAACATTTTAGACAAAGTCACTACCTTTTAGTAGGTAGCTTTACTACTTTACAGTAAGGACCCCTTTGATGAATGCATATTTATATTTATATTGGAGGGATAAAGTACACTATAGGGATGTAAAAAATATTGATATGCCGATATATCACAATATTCTATGTCACGATATTGTGTCGATATTCAAAAGCAATGTATCGCTTTTTATTTCATTTTTAAAAATTTGAATGGAAACATTAATAATGACAGTAATTGTTGTCGTAAGATTAAAAGTATGATTGGTAGTTGGTGGCTGTTTTCACCTTCTTTGTTCCAGTGGATCAACTGGATTTAGCAATAAAACTGGATGTGTTAAAGTATGAAACAGGTTGGATTGTTTAGAATGCTGTGACAGTTTTTCTACAGTTAAATTCAGTTTTAAAAATCACAAAATATAGTTTTATTGATAGTATCGCAATATATCGTATCATCCCCCCTGCATTTTACAACTCCTTAAAGAATTAATTTATATAAGCTACAACAACACTTAATTTCCCTCTGGGATCAATAAAGTTTTTTTGAATTGAATTGAATTGTAATACATATCGTATCACCGGATTCTTGCCAACACACATCCCTAGTACTATATGCTAAAGAAATGTGTTTACAAATACGCATTATGCTTACAAAGTTGTATCTTAGTCTGAAATGTTTAACTTAACAAATCTAGACGAAATAAATAGATTAGCTCACGATTTAGCAAGGAAACAATCAGTTTATCTTTCTCCCTATTAACCAATGCATGATAAACACTTAGAATTATTTATAAAGTGTTTACAGATGAATTAATAACATATTTGTAATGTATTTACTAGTCATTTATAAGGGGAGCCTTATTATAAAGTGGTAACAATCAGGCTTTCTCAATATGTAAAGCTGGGTATCATCAGCATAAGAAAAAATCCTGCAATGTTTCCAAAAATAAACCAAGAGAAATCCTGTTTGCAGTTTACAAGCTACAGTAAACGTCCTGAAAGAGGTTGTATGTCAGGATGAGAGGAAAATTAAACTTGTTACACTGTATAGGTATATCACATAAAACCCATACATAGAAATTTGTGTTTGGATGGAAAGAAATATGAATACTGTACATGTGTGGATCGTTTCAGATAAGTTATTTTGGTTTTTGGTTTTGTGCCTGTCAAAAATTCACAAAATGCCTTCTTTTTGAAGTAATGAACACTACTATGATGGATAAATGGTTGGCTGTTTTGGGTGCACTAATATTAATCGTAAAAATGGCATTGGAATGTATCAATTATATTTCATTATCAAGGATACATTTGTCAAAGCCTCGGTCGAACCATCTTGCTTCCAGCAGCCACCAATTTTCCTGTTTACAAATTTTAAATGAAAAAGTTCAAATGGGAGTGCATTAACACAAAAAGGTCATACATTTACTATTTCATTGTTCATCTCAGCACCAAAGCGTTTACATTATTTATATTTCTATAAATTTAGTTAATGCTCTTCCAAGTAAAGCTGATTGGTTCCTTAAATTATTCCTTAAAATATGCTGGCGTTCTTTTAGCAAAAGAAAAAGAGAGGAATTTCTGTCATCAGACCGCTGGATAGACCCCTTAGAATTAGATGAAAAAGTTCCAACTCTTTTTTGGTAGTCTCAATAGACAATTTTTGGATTTTCCAGGAGTACTCATTTTTAGATCATACCTACATGTGGTATTTCCACCACATGTAGGTGCCAGCTTCAGCAGTATGGCTGCCAGTGGTCCTAAAGCCTGCCCATTCTTTATTCGCTTCAAGCTTTAGTCATTTTATGTAAAGATTTCATGGTATTCTCTGATTTTCTTTCGTCATTTTATATGATGTAGGTGAATAAATAAATTCGTAACTCTTTGGACTTTTACATTCAGAAACAATCATGAATTCATGAACTATTTCTCTAACAGTTTCGCACAGAATGTGACAATGTGTCAAATAATTCTTTTAATATTTTTCTTACAACTAGTGTTCTTGCACACAAGCTTCCAATCAAGCAAAATTGTTTTTGGGAAGTTTAACAATCAAAATTGGTTATATTTAATGGCACAGTAACCTAGAGGTTTAGGTATCAGTGATTAATAAAACTTATTTGGTTATGCAGATTAATGCAAAGTAGAGAAGATGTTGCTGGGACCAGATTTGGATTTAATGGACTGAATTCTTACTTTCCCGCTGAAGGACAGCAACATTCCTGGACGTAATGGACAATGAACCTGGTTCTAGCTCCAAAGACTGAACAGTGCGCATTCTTTGGAACTAAAAGGGGGATGTTGAGGCTATGGCCTTTACTGAACGAACTGGATCTCCCAGCATCCTTCCACTGAACGAACTGCATCTCCCAGCATCCTTTCACTGAACGAACTGCATCTCCCAGCACCCATTGCGCTGCCCTCGACCCATTCTCATTGGTCTGTGGCCAGTGATGACATCACAGAGTTGATAAAAGCAGCGCGAATATTGTAATCTTGGTCTCTTTTGGTCCCCAAGCGGTGCCTGTGAGGACACGCTTTAATCCACTGCTAGCATTTTCCTTTTTTCCGTTCAAACCTGCTGGACCAGGAAGAACTTCCCTTTTATACTTCGAATTGAATCGCCCGATCAAACAGACTCCCCGTCAGCGTAACCAGGGAGTCAGCTGGCCATCTGAGCTCTATTGAAAACAGGCCTGAGTCCCTCAGCGCCTAAAAGTCAGCCGTCCGCTTTTTCTGACCTCGGTTTTGCGCAAACCGCTCTTTTAAACTGGACACTTTCTACGTTCTTCGTCGTGGACTGTGGAGAGCTGCCCGCACCAAGTAGGATTAAACTGATTTATATCTCTCGGTCTGGGTAGATGAGAAGGTCTTGACGGTTAATATCCGTTTTCTGTTGGTTAAAATAAGTCTGTAAACTTGTTAACCACTGTTATTCTTGGTCGTCTGTCGCTGTACACCGATCCTGAACGTGCATGCTTTTGTGTTTTATTATTTGACTTTGGTTGCAACCAGAAGCAGTATATTATATTGTATTATTTCCTTGTTTGTTTATTGTTAGCTGCGGTCAGCACGTGTCTGTTTAGACAGGTCGCGTGGACTCAGTAGATCTCCTTTCTCCGTCGCCCCCGTTTCCTTTGTCCAAGCCACCATTGCTAATGAAACTAGCCTTTGTTGAATCGCCACGCGGTCTTCCTTTGTCTTTCTTTGTGAACCGATTGTGCCAATTGATAAGGCTTGAGTTATTTATCGCATTGAAGGGGTGAGCTGAACAACCCCCCCCCCCCCCCCCCCCCCCATTCGCTCGCTGTCTCCCACACACACACACACACACACACACAGCCGCACACATACACGCCATCTCCCTCAACGTTAACTTTGTTCTATTTTTGCATGCGTTAGAATAGATGGAAATTATGAATGAAATGTAATCTGTAAGGTGACCTATTTCATTAATAAATTCCCTTAAGTAACGAGAAGTTTCCTGTGCTATTTCAGTGTGTGCTGTGAAGTTTGTTTTAACCCCGCGAACAAACTCTATGCCTTTTCAGAGAGACTGACAGTCTGGTTTATTTAAAATTATCTCATTTGTGAGATTGGTGCCCCAAAATCTTTAATAAACAGGTTCAACTCGAACGTCATCAATAATTATATTAATATTAAATTATTGATTATAATTATTGATGCTCAGAAAACCAGACAACTTTTTATTATTAGTAGTTACAACAATGTGTTTGGAAAAACTAAGTACACCCTTACTGCTTACATAGCATTTAAAAGTGAAAGTAGCAGCCAGATGCTGCTAATCAAATGAATTCTATTATCATCATCAGTGTGACCACCTATATAAAAAGTGTGTGTTAAGACAATGCTTAAAGGACAACCATCAGCAATGATCATATCCAAACACTTTGAAGTCTATATTTCCAACAGATTTTCAACAGCGCAAAACATTTAAGATAGTTGCTATTCTTCTCAGGAGTGGACATGCCAGCAAATTAACGGTATGGTCAGACTGCTTAGACAAATTGTGAAAAACCAAATAGCTCAGTCTCAGACTCTATAGGGCTCAGTTTTTAATTCTATGACAGCACAATTAGAAAAAAAGGGAATATATGGCTTGATTAGAAGGGTTTCCAGGAGAAAGCCTCTCGTCGCTAAACAGAATAGGGCAGCACAACTTATATTTGGAAAGTCACATCTAAATAGACTTCTGGAACAAAGTCTTTTGAATAAGACTAAAGCAGTTAACTTTACCCATAATTCACAGCACCAAACATAACCAATCAGCACAAATACCTTGTATCAACTGTAAAGCATGGTGGTGGTAGGGTAATGATTTGAGCTCAATTTGGGCACATAGACAACCATGAACTCAATCTAGCCATGTGGCCATCTGTCCAGCCAAAGCTTGGGCAAAATCTGTTTATGCATCAATGCTTTAAAGAACAGCATAACAAAATCCCTCCACAATGATGTAGGGTAGTGATAAAGTCATAAAAAAACAACTTCAAATTATTTCGTCAAAAAGGAAAATGTTATAAAAAGGTTGCATGAAAAGTCAAGTACACTCGTCAAGCATCACTGCTCTCATGCTTTTCTGCATTAAGCTGGCATAGCTGTTAGGCCACGAGGCCATTAGAGGGCAGCTCTGAGTTAGCTTCCAAAATCAGAGGAAAACAGGAAACCTGGCGACGGAGAGATAAATATTGATAATGTGCATTATGGGAAAAAGACATAAAAACAGTCCAACATTTAGACAGACAAGTTGTGCAATTTATGTGTTCCTCTTGTTCATCACTGTTCATACGTGAAGTATCCTGCACCACACTGCCCCCAATGACTACCACTGGTATTGCTCTGTTTGGTACACATTTGCAAGCTTACTGATAACAGACGAACATAGGGACAAAGGGAACACAGAATACAGGCAGAAGGATCTGTCTGTCTGCGCATTTAAAGATGACCTTAGGTTTCATCTTGGTACATAAAAAAAATAACAGCGCCAAATCTATATTGTGTTTTAAAAACTTGGGGTAAAACTGTTAAGCACCACAGAACCTGGTAAAGACTATATGATATTTACTACGCCCTAATACATGAACACTAGAACTGAAGGAGGGTGTACTTTCTTTTAGCCATGTTTCTTTTAGCCATATGACGACAGTTCAGAATAAAGATATTCCATGCACGTTCCTTGCATAGTTTTGCAGAAATTAAATTTAGCCCCATAACAATGGTGTATAGCCTATATTTAACACCAATATGCTTGAAAATTGCTGGTAATTGCATTCAACTCTCTCAATCCCTCAGGAAAATATTTCCTATACTTTTTTGTATTATTATTATTTACAGATTTTTTTTTATGTTACATTTTTAGATTTTCTTTGTTTGTTTTGGGATTTAAACAAAAACACTGAGGAGAAAAACTACGAGCGGCTGAGCTTTGTGCTTGAAACACCGCCTGAATGTGAACTGATTCCTCTGATTCAGGTCAATGACCTTAGAAAAGAGCATCTTTTCCCTGAGATATACTGTACTGTGCTAAATAAGTGCATGGACAGCCCCCTCTAGTGAACATAACGAAACAAGCTCTGTAACATGCCTCATGGCAAAGAAGGGATATTTTATTAAACAGTGGTGGGTGGTTGTTGGATATGCATTAAATCTACTACCAACAGTGGGGAAATGTTATTTAGTAAGGTTTCTGAACATTTTATGAAGCTGTTATGTAACTGAGGAAATGAATAATACAATACCAAGGTTATGCTAGGAATTTCTGCTTCCAAATATAACTAAATAGTCAAAAGTTGTCGTAGAATCTGACTGCTTCCAGCTGGCTGAATGCAATAGAGCAGAGGTCACTAATGGGCGGACGTCAGTCCGGACGGATCTGCTGTCTCATGCAGACATGGACATAATACTAAAACAGAGATCCCCATTTAAAACCTTATTGAGTGCTCCTGTTTACCAGCGCAGCTTTGCAGTCTTTACGATAGTGTTCAAGCATCCATGGAAACCCACAGACCGTGGTATGGCAAGTTTAGCCATACCACGTGATACCACCAAGCTAATTAGCACTTTGCATTCCAGCCGGTTGGAAAACTTTGAAACATTGAAGCGCAGACAGATAGGAGTGTTAGAGAAATTACTTAAGAAAAGGCAAAAATAAAACGAAAAAAATATATAGCGACACATAGCAAAAATAAATGGAGAGATATCGACTGGTGAGACACAGAGAAAAAGAAAAAACTGATAGTTGAGACAGAAAAAGGGAGAAAAGCAGGCAGAGAAAGGTAAAGATGCAAGCAGGAGATACGGAGGAAAGATGATAGTTGAGACAGAGAAGGGAAGAAAAAAAGAGAGTGAAACAAACACAAGAAGAAAAAGATTCAATGGCCACTAAAAGTGGACAGCAAAACTAGAGCATTTAATCTGGAATGGACAGTCATTTCTCTTCATTCTTCTCACTGAAGGCAATAAACTCTTTTGCGGCACTTATTAAAGTGGCAATGTGAAACAACATTATGAGACAAAACATAAAAGTTTTGAATAAACATAACCACTCAAAACAGAAGTAAGATCAGAGAAAATATGTAGTCTCAAAGCCCAGCATTATCAGTCCAACAGGATCCTGAGATCACTCACTGCTCAGCAATGAGATCATGAGAGTTCCCTCAGAGTTGTTTGGATTTTGGGTCAGCACTAAAAACTATTTACTGATATAGAGGTTGTCAAGGAATGCATGCTTCTCAAAGGAAGTCACACAGCACTTTAAATGGGTAAATAATGGACATCTTCAGATGCAGGAAGTTGGCCTCCAAGCCGATTTGGCCATGAAAGAAGAGTCTGTCAGGACTGATCCTTCCACTTTCTGGCTCCACCCTCCAAATGCTTCCTGAGATGGCTTTATCAGGTCTGAAGAAAGATCCCTGCTGATCTTTACCATGTTTGTATCCACACGAAACTATGAGGCAGCTTTCCCCACAGTGAATATTATCAAAACCAAATATTCCAGGCTCACCAAAACATGCAGAATGGCTCTGACTCCATTCAAGCTCAGGTTTAAATTTCTGGCAGGACAAGTAAGAGCTCCCTTTGCTCAATGAGTACAAAACAAGAAAGCAACACCCTAAATATATTCAGCTTTCAAATTTATTGAGATTTAAATTCTTTGAAATTGTTTGAGAAGGTAGAGTCCACATGAGAAAAAAATCAAGCTTTTCCTGCATTTATTGTTTTCAGAAGTTAGTAATTTGTGAACATGGACAGATTATGTTTTATTCATTTTCTTATTGACATGTTATCCTACTTTTATTTATTAAATGAGAGAACATTACATATATAAGAAATCAAACATACATGTTCAGCACTTTTTCATGTGACAATAAATGTCAAAAAGTATTTGAATTTGACATTATTTAATTGATTTGATGATCAAATCAATGAGTAAAACTAATAAGCTACTGAAATATATATCACACTAAATGGAGCATAGCGGCTTTTGCTATAGTACTTCACTTGATATGTATGTGTAAGAAATCTTTAATAGAAATTGCTGTGGTTTTTTTTCCAGATATTATGGACACGGAGATGGAAAATAATGGGGAAAAAGAAAGAAAATGAAGAGAGGTAGTAGAAATATTGAAGAGGGAGAGGGTGAATTAAACATATAGGAGAGGAAGGGGAATAAAATAATCATACAAGAAAACTTCCTAGTCTGCTTCTACACCTGCAGGATGGCAGGGAAAGGGGAAAAAACAATGATAAACCAAACAAACAATATTAACTGAGAACTACACAACCTTAACCCACAAACAGATATATAAATACAACAACAGCGTCACTGAAAATCTCATGGTACATATTATCACAAGATGTATTTGTGGCAACCTCAGCCCAAGATTGCAGAGATGTTGATGAGATGTTTGTCTTTCCATACATGTTCACGCTGTTAAAAGATTTACTCTGAGCTCCCCTCCCTCACTCTCTCATCGTTTTTCCACCCACATGCAGATTGGGAGCGTTGAATTCCCGTCGACACAGGAAGCTCTCCCAGACTGAGTGAGCCACAGGTGGCCAAACAATGTCCCGGCTCTTTACGCCGCAATAATCTCAGGTAAATTCACGTGTTCCTGCGATGCAGGCTTTGTTTTGCTTAGTGAAAAGAAGCAACCGGCGGAGATGCATCAATGACAGCAACCACCGTCCTCCTCTGTGCCCCTCACTCTCTCTCATAGCCTACTCTACTTCTCCTGCCCTGTTTACTCCCGTTTTACCCAGACTATTTTTACACCATCGCCCAGAGGGCATATTCAAATCCAGAGCTGCAACTGGGTGTCTCCTCTGCGACCCGACTGTCTTACACTCTACTCACACCACACAATCTGTGCTGAAAGCAATCTGTTGTGTCACATGCTTTATTGGAAAAAGCTCACGTTTTTTTCTTCCTCCCAGCTTCTCTTACTGTGCTACAATTAGAATAAGTGGGTAAGTGAACACCTCAGTGCCATATAAATCAAAGTGTCACACTTTGTAACAGCAAGTGAAAGACACATATGCTTGAAAGGTGACGATTGTGTCTCCTCATTTGTTACATATGCTGGAAGTAAAATTCTCCAAGAGTGTAGACATGCTCAAGAACTAGTTTCAGTAACTTTATCTGCAGAAATATTTGGTAACGCTTCCATAGGGTGAAACCTTTAGGGAAAAATGGTGCCTTGCAAATAGAGTAGAATAAATAAGAGTACAAAGATAAAGCAGTGCATTCTTGTGAATTGTGAAAAGTATATAGCCTATAGTTTTTATTATATCTTACAAATGACAATCTGAAAAGTGAAACATGCAGCAGCAGGTTTTGTTGGGGTATGTCCAGCTTAGCACATCTAGAGGCTTAGTAAAATAGCTCAATCTCAGTGAGACTTCATGAAAAGCATCTGTGAAAACATGAGTTTTCAGGTCTTGCCACAGATTCTTTAAATTGCATTTAAGTCTGGAGTTTGACTAGACCATTCTAACAATTGCTTTTCTCTAATCCATTGCATTGTAGCTCTGGCTTTTTGTTTTGGGTTGCTGTCCTGCTGGAAACGTCATGTCTGCCCCAGTCTCAAATCTTCTGCAGCTACTAACTTACATCCATTATTCCATCAGCTGTGACCAGCTTCCCTATCCCTTCTGAAGCCACCACCACCACCATGGTTCTGTGTGAGGATGGTGTGCTCGGGGTGATATGCGATGCTGTTTTCTGCCACAGTGTTTTGTACGTAGACCAAAACGTTCCTCAGCGTCTTTACCCAAACCTTCTTCCAAATCTTTGATTTGTGGCAAACCGCAGAAGGTACTTCTATGACTATATGACTTTCTTTGAACAGTAATGTTCTTTAGGCTGCTCTTCCATAAGTGACAGATTTGCGTAGCACACAACTTATAGCTTCTGCGGATTCTTCCACGGGAGCTACCAGGGTTACCACATGCAGGCAGCTTCTCCGATTGATGCTTTCCTCCCTTTCAGCAAAGGTGGACAGCAACAGTGTTGCAGTTGTGAAATACTTTTCACATTTTCATAGGATGGACTGAACAGTTCCCCGTGATATACTCAAAGCTTTGAATATTGTTTTAGCTTTGGGTATTGCTTTATTGTCGAACCCTGCTTTAAACATCTCAATTTCTTGTCTCTTGACTGTTTGTTGTCATCTTTGGTCATTATGATGCTTTTTGTTCACTAATGTTATCTATAAAACCTTTGAAGGTTCACAGAAAAAATAGATTTATACTGAGATTAAATTATACACAGATGAACTATGCAGCTCAGTCCATCTTCCCATCAAAACTCAAAAACGTCCCTGTCCCTGCTGAAGAAAGGCATCCCCACCCTATGATGCTGCCACCACCATGTTCCACATTTACTAAATAGTTAACTTCTGAAGAAAATTGATTACAATGGATCTTATTTAGAGGCATCAGAGTAAGGGGGTCTGAAAATAAGTGAAGTTCATTTTTTCGCTTTGTACTAATTGGTGTTGCTCAATCGCCTAGAGAACACGTTGAAGTTCATGGCTGTAACTTCAAAAAAGTCTAAATGAATAGTTTTGCAAGGCACTGTGGGTGATGGCTCTGGTGCCACGGTGATAGGGTCCGTGGACTTCACAGGGTTGAGATCTGGATCAAGCAGGCGTCACGCTGTCAAGTCTTACCATCGGGGTTGGCGCAGATGAAGACCCGGACACTGCGGCCGGTGGGGACATGGTGCGGCGGCAGGGCGTTGATGTTGCCGCTGATGGCCGCCCTGCGCAGCGCCGACTCCCGCGGGCACGGCTGCCTGCTCCCCACTCCCGATGGCCACATGGGAGGCGACTTCCAGCGTGGCTGCGCACACACATACACACGCATGAAAGGGGTCGCGTTAGCGCAGTCAGGGCATTTAACTTATTTATTGTAGGCTATTATTTTTTTGTTTTTATATAGGCTACATTTGCGCACACACTTAACGGGGCGTTGAAACATGGCAAAGGCTTCAAATTTTCATTTTTTCATCTCATTATACATCGTTGGGTTTAACTTTTTGGAAAACAATCTTAAATCCAATCATGGTTGTATTTTTTATTATTATTATTAAAATCTGTAGGTGATACAATGGGACATGCAACAACTGTAATCCTCATTAACACACACACGTACACACACACACACACACACACACACACACACACACTCGCACAAACACATCCGTCAAGTTAGGATGAATCTGCCAAATCTGCTCTAAAACACAGCAATGAGACTGAATGAATCTGTTAAGGCATTCATAAAAAAAAGAGCTTACGCACAGCCTACTATACCGCCACGGTGCATGCGTAATTTGCAAACATGTCCTTGGACGCATTCATGAATTGTCATGCCACTGTGGGGACAAACAGACAAACAGAACGAGACGATACAGAAGTCGAACAGACGAGCAAAGGCAAGCATCAGTCGGGTTCCCCACCCCAGAGAAAGAAGATGCTTGTGGAGGCGAATAACCGCTAAGAAAGGTTATTCCAGATGTCAAGTGAGGTGGTCGCTGGTTTTCCGGAGTTCTTTATCTTGGATTTTTTTGTTTGTTTCACAGACGGAAAACCTCGAGAAAAAGACAACAGTGATAAAAAAAAGAAACAAGTAGTCCAAGCCTACATTAAATCCTCAAAACAAGGACTAACAATAGTGAAAGCACAGAGGCACCGCATCCATAGAGAGTAGTGGTCTCTACTAATGATGCTGGAGACAGGCACAACAGCAAGGATGCACTTCTTGTTGCTCACATTCATTCGCTTCATTTCGCGGCTTCCAAAAATGTCCAAGCGTCGAGGGCGGCAAGAAGGGGGTAAAAACGCCCATCAGAGTGGCCGTGACCGATGCGAGAGGTCTGGAGACGGTGAAACGGACGCCGAGAGTCGGAGTGCTCCCCGTGGCATCCTGCTGTGTTTCTGCGAGCCGAGCGTTCAGAGCGCCGACAGAGCCCCGGGAGAGAGAGAGCGAGAGAGAGAGAGCAAGAAAGAGAAAGAGAGAGAGAGAGAGAGAGAGAGAGAGAGAGAGAGAGAGACATAGCAGTAAAGTCTGCAGAAATGAAAGCACGACTTCCGGTGGACACCTTCAAAATAAAAACTACGTCGCGTAGTAATATCTCACAAAGGGCTAATTCTTTGTGTTTTATAAAAGTTTAACATGGAGATGATCAACAAAAACACGTATCTATACCCTGGAAATGCTATTTATAACGTTTTATTTTGTTTTTGCTTGTACTCACCTAGACGACGTCCGCTGAAGTTTTTTACGTTACAGAGTTCCGGCCGCCGTCCTAGCTTTGAATGTGCAGCTTGATGGAGCAGGCAGAGGATGCTGTGGACGTCCGTACTCCTCTCCTCCCTCTCCTCCCTCTCCTCCCTCTCCTTGTCACCTTCCTCTCTGGCGGAGGGGGAGCTCACCTCAGGCCCTATAAAAACTGTAACGGCCCGCCAAGTCAGCACTGCGTAACTTGTCGTAAATGGCGCTACCTCTATTTTGTCCAAACGCAAACCAAGTTAATAAACGTCACACAAGTTTGAGTAATCTGATATATATATAACTGGCAAGGATAAAATAAAATTAAAATCAGTTAATTTTTCTTTCTTATATTATTTTTTTTTGTTCTAGAGACAATAAGTTTCTCATTCTCTGACTAAGATCTTGGCAGCTACTCTAATTAGGTAAATGAGGAACAACCACTGAAGTCTGTATCATGTTGCCAAACTTATGTAGGCTACTGACATTGTAAAAACAAAGTATACCCTATGTTTAGTATCAAATAAAACTAAAAAAATATTTGTAATTTTCTTTTTGTTATGACAGCAAACCTCACATTTGTCTGCCCAGAAAGATGACAGCCAATGGGTTAGCTTAATCTAACCAGATAAAACAAGCCGCATCATGTTCCTCAACCCCTGAACTACTGCTCCCATCTTAAAAATAAACCCTCTTTCTAATCAGCATATCATTAATCATACACAGAAAAGAAAGTGCATGTTTTTGGTCAGAAAACATGCACAAAAGTAAATATTTAATTAGAGTGCATGTTTTTGGTCAGAAAACAAGCACTAAAATTAAATATATTTGTATGCTGGTTGTCTATTTTCTCCTTTAAAGTTGCTTCAAAGTTAATCCATTTCTGACCAATATGGCGGAAGCTATATGTATAGCTATAAGAGCACCAACCCCTGAAGTTAGTCATGTAACTTATAACTTATAACTGATGCAGCCATAGTGAAATGTACTAAAGTGTTTAAATTTGTTCATTTTCATATTTCAAGGTTGGCTCTCTCTTTTTATTTACTCCCTTAAATTAGTTTTTCTCCCTCCTCCATTTTCACTACAGTAACCAGGGCCAGAGGAGACGAAGCAGTTAAAAATCCATCCCAAAAAATGTTCCGGTAGTGAAGTAACACTTCTTGGATGGACCCTAAGATTTTTGTTGTTGAAGACTGCTAAATTTTTCTCACTGGCTGAACATTCCCAGTTTTGTTCTTCAATCATCTTACAGTTTGAACATCTCTACAGTTCCACGTTAATTGTTTGCAACAAAATTTGACCTTTACAAAACACAAGATGGCCTTGCCAAATACAGCAATTGAAAAAACAATAACAGGTACATAATCACTGGTCGCAAAAAACCTTGAACCTCACAAAATAAAATGACTTTTTATTTATTTATAAAAGTTTGTAAGTATTTTTGTCTCTTTTGGTTTTATTAGGGCGTGAATGTCCCTTTTGCTCAGACAGGTTAAGCAGTGGAGGAGGAGGGGTTTGAATTAATTGCTTTATCGATAAATGTACCTCTGCTCTGCAGCCTCTGGTTATTCGTGCTCGAAGTTTAAGTGCATTGGACTTGTACCGAATGGAATTGATTACTGTGCTGTTCTTGTGAGGGTGCTGATGTTGGTAGTGGGGGATGCTGGACGATATATTTTCCCTTACTTCTTAGTCTTAGTACTCCAGGAGTTCTCTGAATCTGATGAGAAGTGTGTGGTGTCTTAAAAGTGGAACATCTGGACATTTAAAATTTTGATATACCTGGGGGGAAAAAACTTAGCACAGATGCATATGTTCTTGGCATGTACATCCAAATATGTTGTCTGTTGCTAACCCAGAATGTAAACTAAGATATAGTCAAAACACTGCAATTTAATACTAGAGAATGCTGATTATCATAATCTGCAGTTATATATAAATCTAACTTGGATCAGAAGATTTTAAAATCTAGAATAACCATAAGGTATTCAAATAAATATATTACTCTTACCTGATTAGATAGCAGAGGACCTACTGCTGCAGGTCTTGAGAATGATTCGGGCTCTGCAGGCTCTCTCCGACCCATTTTAGTCAGCCTGAAGGGCCACCAGCTCACACCAGAACAAAACTGAGACTCCGGTAGAGCTCAACTAGAGCACCAGGGGGACCGGAGCCTTGTTCCCAACAGTGTTATGACCTTTCCTTATTTGATTGTTCCGCTTCCTTTCATAGCACCCAGCTAGTTAATCATGGGTGCACCTGCAGTGGAGTATTACACTGCAGTCTTTCCAAAGGATGCACTTTGATGGGGCGATATGATCAGGTCGACTAAATTTATACTTTCGCTCCTGCCAAAGCAACGCACTGTTTGAATTTAATGGGGATAAATAATAGAGACAAAATGTTATATCGTGAATGTTCTATGACTGCTTTACTGGACCACCCAAAGCAAAATGTGAGTCACTGAGATGATAAGATGTGATGTGTCACCTGGTAGACACACAAACGTAAAGAACATATAGTGTTCACTTGGCATCCATACACACAAACAAAAACAACAACTACACAAACAGCTGGTGATGGATCGTTGACTCCTCAAAACAGCTGGAGAGGAACAGAGTGGGAGGAAGGGAGGAACACTGAGGCAGGGTGGGTCTATTTTTGTACGATACCCTTTGGTACCACTACATTAACTCTTCAGTGTTAATGATCCCTGGACCGGTTTGTTGACTCAGAATTAAAGGGTATTTATCACACAGGTTTATTTTCTTCCTAGTTTCAAGACATTTATGTGATGGCAAGTTTTCACTATGAGGTGAGACTGAGATATAGGTTGTGGAATTGATTGCTTTTCATATAGTGTATTCAATTTCAGTTTGTCAACATTAATACACAGTCAATTCTGTTAGAAGAAAAAAATTGCAACGAATAATTATAACAGCAATGGCTATTCTGTCAGGTATACTTTGCTTATACCAATTTGCATGGACCCCCTTTTATCTTCAGAACTGCCTCAATTCTTCATGGCAACACTATGCAATTAATTTAGCAAAGAACATGCCTTACATTTTGGCTCATATTGACTGCTACCATCATATATTTTCATCATATGCACATTATCTGGGATGTGAATCTTCTATTTTACTGCATCTAAGTAATACTAAACGTATGTTGTGGCAACCCCAACCCAACATACAGTGTATCCGTGTGTGTGTGTGTGTGTGTGTGCTCCTGTCTAGAATTCAGATTGAGGACCGTTTTTCATCGTTTCAAGTGTTTCACCTATAAAGCGAGGACTGTTTACAGTTTTTGCCCATTGCTTGAACACTATAGACCCATGCTTAGACTAAAATAACACAAGCTTTTGTTACCATACCGCAAACACATGTACCCATACCTTAAACTAAAGTGCTGCTTTGCACTCTAGTTTCAATTCTCCAACACACTTACTCCTTTATGCAACACACTTGGTCCTGCATACTACACTCTATTTCATACATAAGACACTCCGTTCAAAAATGAAATCTCAGGCTACCATATGGAAAACACATGTATCCAAAATACAAAACACATCGGGTAATTGCAACCACTCAAATACACACCTGAAGCCACTTACTTGCTAAACAGCACACCAATCAGCCAGCTACAAAAAACCCACAGTTTAGCCATTTAAAGAACTTTGCAAGCACAGATGGAGGGACAGCGAGAAGAAGAGGACGAGGAAGAGGAAGTGGAGGAGGACAAGGTCAAGGTCGAAGAGGACATGCACGAACCCCTATTTCTGATGATATAAGAGCAACTTTGGTGGACCATGTCATCAACCATCGCCTGACTATGAGGAAAGCTGGGCAGAGAGTCCACCCACATCTAGGCCGCTTCACAGTGGCATCCATAATAAGGACATTCTGACTGGAAAACAAGTACGTCTTCACCTCTCTATCTTCTACTCTACTCAGATGGTATTTACAGCACTGTACTACTGCATATCACATTACCACATTATGTGTACAGGGTATTGCAGGGTGCTAATGCTCTTTTTGCAGCCAAAGTGGTAGTTCTTGTGAAACATACCACGATGTGTCAGTACAATGGATGATACAGTATATACAGTAAAGTACTGTATGAAAAAGAAGCAAACTGATGACCATTTGTGGTTGTACTTCTCTAGAATGATTAGAAGACCTTCTGGCGGAGGACGCCAAAGGCTGTTCACACAACAGCAGGAACTTTGCATTGTGGGCCTAGTGAGGGCAGGCAATGCCATGCGTCTCCACCAGCTACGACAGAAAATACTTGCAGACAGGCAAGTGTTCAACAACATATACCATGTGAGCATCACCCCCATCAGACGCATCTTGGGAAAACATACCATCACCATGAAGTAGCTCTACAGGCTCCCATTTGAGAGGAACAGTGTAAGGGTCAAAAGACATCAACGTCAATATGTAGACGTAAGTGTAACTGTCCCTCACATTTACAATACAGTATTGGTGAGATCCAGTAGCAGCTGAATATGTACCATATCAGTACCACATGGATCCATTCAGAGAGCTACAAGGGTAGCTGTGTGATGGGGTGGGGGTTCTGTATGTGTAGCACTGTAGTAAATATGTCTGTTTTAGTTTTGTTTGTTGTTACAGAGAATATTGGGCACGGATGGAGCTGCACAGCCTCATGAATTAATTTTCATTGATGAAGCTGTATTCGACCTGAGCAAAACAAGACGACGGGGTCGTAATGTAATTGGTCAAAGGGCAATTGTACATGTCTTGGGGCAGCACAGGGGAAATATCCCATTGTCTGCCACCATAAGCCTTCGAGGGCTTCTGCATCATCATGCAAAACTAGGTCCATACAATAGCAAACATATAGCCACATTTATATATGCTCTCCATAATATAGTTGTACAGAACAGAACAGATCAGCCCAGGTTTGTGGTGGTATGGGATAATGTCAGTTTCCATCAGGCTGTTGTCGTCCAGGCCTGGTTCACCAACCACAATCAACTTGAAGTGATATGCTTTCCCCCTTACTCACTATAAACCCTATAGAGGAATTCTTTTCGGCTTGGAGATGGCGCGTATATGACCACCTACCACATGCCAGCATGCCTTTTCTGCAGGCAATGGAACAGGCAAGGAAACGCCGTCAGAGGAGCCATCTGCCCCGGCAGCAGTAGATTAACAGCAGCAGCCGAGGCACCGACACAGGGCACCCAGTGGAGGCAAGGCCAAGACCCCCACCTCCACCCAAGCTCCACCTGGAGAGCACCCAGGCAGCCACAGCCGACCACCGCTCCCGGGGCAGAGGGCTCCCACAGTGTCTGGGTTAGGCATAATACAGTCACTAAAATGAATGGAAGTCAATGAAGGTCCTCACTACTACTGGCAAGACAAGAATGCATGTGTGTGTGTGTGTGTGTGTGTGTGTGTGTGTGTGTGTGTGTGTGTGTGTGTGAGGGCACTTGTGTATATAAGGTTTCTTGACATGAATGTTCAATAGCGGGCCTCCCAATCTGAACCCAGGCAGTGTTTTGTTATTGAACTTCCGTCCAAGACACAGAATGTCCATAATAAACAGAGGGGTTCAGAAGTGTCTGGGCTTTTGGGCCAAAGGTCAATGATCGATTTTGTAATTGTATCATCACCCTGCAAAGCTATGTTTTCGACACGCTGCTGAAGAGAGGGCCAGAGCTTTCAGCTGATTACCACCTGGTAGTGAGTTGAATCCTGTGGCAGGGGGAGCTGTCAGACACACCTGGTAAACCCAAATGGGTGGTGCGGGTGAGCCAGGAACGTCTCGCAGACAACCTGGTTAAGTGATCTTCAACTCACACCTTCAGGAAAATGTATTTCATGTACCAAGGGAGGATGGGGACATGGATTCCTAATAGACCACATTTAGGACCTCCAATGCAGATGGGGCCTTCAGGAGCTGTGGCCTGAAGGTTATCGGTGCCTGTCATGGTGGCAACCAGATAAATATTGCTTTATATAATAATAAATTAACATAAAAAAATAAGTGGCAAAGTAAAGGACCAGGAGTCCAAATAGATACAGATGCTTTGAAGATTTGATCAGTGAACATCAGCATGCTCTTATGAAGGCACTCTCATATGTGAGGCTGCACACTGACCCAGCTTAATTTGTCTCCACATTGTTCATTTCCATAAAGTATCAAAGGAATTTTTAATGAGCAGTACTTTCATTTATTTGTTGCACGATTAAGATTCTCTTCCAGCTGTTGTTACCATGACCCCTCACCCATGTCTTACCATTTCTGCTTAAACAGAATGGCAATTTATTCTCTAAAGTTCATTTGCAAGCTAAGGTTTGTCCTTAGTGTGTGAATGATTAGACAATTTGCTGATTTCCTGACTTGAATTTCAAGATTCCCATAAAGAAAAGATGCTGCTTGACAATTTATGTATGCAAAGCAGATTAACGTTCGGCACCTTGCAAATCACCAGGTTTATTCATGAGTGAAAAATCTTCCACATCAATAAATTTGAGCTGTACTTTGGTTCCGATGTGGGGTAATGATTTTATCTGAGGATGAGGTGTTTTTTTTTCTTCTTATAAATGCATCTGTCCTCCTCCACATCATCTCCTTAGACGATGTTTACATTCACACGTCCGTTAAGACCACTCGCATAATGAAACCCAGGAGATACCAAAGAAAACAAGGGAATCAATCCTGGCAGTGCTGGCTTAGCGGACTTAAACATAATCCTGCTATTAGTCAAACCAGGATGCAGATTGGAAATCAGCATCATTACATTCTCTCACTATTCTGATATGCTGAGAGAAGAGCACAGGATTAGGAGGTGGTGGGATCACCTTACTAGGGGGAAAAAAATTATCAACCGTAAATAAATATGTAGGGGCAGTACGGAATTGGATTTCTAAAAATAAATTAAAGAATCAGGGACATTTCTATAGTTGCAGAATTAAAAGATAAAGATGTCACAAAAAAGGAGAGACATTGCATAAATATACTACTTTAAAACCCAAATGATATATTCACATCTTTAAGCTAAATCAACATGCTCTATCACTAATATTAGAGCAGTGCTTGTGGGATACATGTAAAAATAAATACCTAATATTTTAATATCAGTACAGGAGACTACCCACAAAAGGTGGTTAAAAAACAAAGTCCTTTGTTTGTTTTTCATTATTTCCAACTGTTTAGCAATTTTTTTTTGAAAAAAGGATAAATCATTTCAAATGTTTTGCAATGGTGACATATATAATATTTAATTCAACTGGTTAACAAATCTGTTCAATTTTATTTATCTGTTTGTATATTTAAAAAAAAGCTGCTTCCAGCCTTCAATTATAGGAAATCTGATTAACAGGAAATAGAGTTTATCTGACCTTGTTCTTTTTCATTCTTTATTAAAAGCTGACTAAGGATTTTAATAACTCTTTTGTACAACATCAGTGAAAAGAGTACAAAACTTCTGCAGCATTGTTTAAATGCCATGGAACAATTAAGACAGTCGTTAATTAGAGGAAACACGGGACTACAGGGACTTTACAAAAACTGTCTGCTTCTCCAGAATTATTAAACAGACAAGACAGAGCCAGGTCAGTGAGACTGCCAAGAGAATGACAGCGACAAGAAGCTGCAAAAATTCTTGTCAAGCTCTGTTCAACATTCATCTGGATTTTCCATATTTTTTGGACTTAGTGGTAGAGCTGCAAAACAGAAGTCTTTTTTTTCTAAAGAAAACCCCCGGAACTAAGATTTGGAAAACCTTTTGGGAGATAATTTTATGGTCTGGTGAAACCAAACTTGACTTTTGGGCCATGATTCACAAAGATATTCTTAACACACGCACACACACACACACGCACGCACACAAAAAACCCCAGTCAAAAACAGTATCAAAAGACCATCATCACAGTGAAACATGATAGGGGGAGTATCATATTCTGGGGTTACTCTTTTTAGATGGAACTGAGGTTTTAGGAGATGTAATTATGAACAGTTCTAGATATCAGTCAGTTTTTTTCCTTAAAACTTTTAGATGTCTGTTAGAAAGCTAAAGAATAACAGGTATTTAGTTTTTTAGCATCACAGTGAGTGCAGGCCTACAGCCCGATGAACAAAAATGTCTTGGTAGGAGGAAACGTTAAAATTTTAGAAGCTGAAGAAGACGAGGATTCCTGAAATTGAATGAAATGGTATTTTACAAAGTATTAGTTTAAGTGTGTTCTCATTTACACAAATGGGTTATCGCATCTGTTGTATTTGTTTTTTGTTGTTTTCTTTTTACAGTCAGGGAGCTCTTATGGAGAGGATCAGTGAGGCAATTTATCTACCTATATCAGTATAGTTGTTTGTGGATTCCTGGAAACAGATTTCTTAGTATAACTAGCACAATTTATGAAAGCTGTTTTAGACAGTGTGTGTTTCCAAAACTTAAAGCCGACAGGCATTTTTTTTAACTCTGATTGATATGCATCAGCAGTGCTACAAACATGAGTTACACACAGTTTCAATCAGGATTCTTAAACACCAGCTTTTGATATGAAAACACCTCGAACGATTTATAAAAAGTGAAAAACAGATTTAAACTAACGAACAATTATTCTAAAAAGAAATCAGGCCAGTTGTCATGAAGAGAAGTGTTGACCTCCACGATTCTGGTTCATCTTTAGGAACAATTTCCAGATGCCCAAAGGTTCCATGATCATCTATTCAGACAATTAAAGTTTTTGCCCATGGCTTGAACACTATAGACACATGCTCAAGCCAAAGTAACATAACTTGAAGTTGTTGTTACTATACCTTAAACAAAGTGTAACCATACCTTAAACAAAAGCGCTGCTTAGCACTTTAGTTGCAATTCTGTAACACATTTGGTCCATTCTGCAACACACTTGCTCCTAGACACTACACACTATTTCATACATAAGACACTTAGTTCAAAAATGAAATCTCAGGGTACCATTGGGAAAACACATCAATTCAAAATACAACACACATTGGTTAATTGAAAGGGCATAGACACACACCTGAAAACACTTACTTACAAAACTGAACACCAATCAGCCAGCTACAAAAAGGCCCCAGTTAAGCAATTTTGAGAACTTTGCATGCATGGAGGCAGGGAGAGCCAGAGGCAGAGGCAGAGGAAGAGGAGGACAGAGAGGAAGAGGAGGACAGAGAGAGGAGTACAGAGAGAGAGAGGAGGACGTGGTCGAAGAGGCCACGCAAGGACCATTATTTCGGATGACATAAGGGCAACTTTAGTGGACCATGTCATAAACCATGGCCTGACTATGAGGGAAGCTGGGCAGAGAGTCCATCCTAATCTAAGCCGCTTCACAGTTGCATCCATAATAAGGACATTCCGGCTGGAAAACAGGTATGTCTTCAACTCTCTACTCAGACTGTATAGAGTATTTACAGTACTGTACCATATCACATTACTGTATCACATGTATTGTATTCCAGGGTGGCTAATGCTCCTTTTTCAACAAAAGTGTAGTTTTGTGAAACATACCTTGATACAGTAACGTGTTGAGATGTTTCAGTACTGTGTATGGTAAATACAGTAAAGTTCAGTATACACCGTACTGTAAAAAAGAAGCAGACGAGAACAATTTGTGGTTGCATTTTTCTACAGAATGGCTAGAAGACCTACTGGGGGTGGACGCCAACGCCTGTTCACCCAACAGCAGGAACTTGCCATAGTGAACCTAGTCAGAGCAAACAATGTAATCCGTTTCCACCAGCTACAGCAACAAATACTTGCAGATAGGCAAGTATTCAACAACATGAATCGAGTAAGCATCACAACTAACAGACGGAACTTGGTAAAGCACAACATGACCATGAAGCAACTTTACAGGGTCCCATTTGAGAGGAACAGTGTCAGGGTCAAAGAACTTCGACATGAATATGTACAGGTAAGTGTTTCAGTCCTTTACATTTACAATAAAGAATGGGTGCAGCCCAGTAACAGATGAATATGTACCACTGGATTAGAACCATATAGATGCATTCAGAAAGCTACACAGGTACCTGTGTGGTGGGATGGGTCGGTTCTGTGTAGTATATGCGTGTGCTTTGAGTAAAGCCATCCACAATATGTATTTTTCTTTTACAGAGAATCTTGGACATGGATGGAGCTGCACAGCCGCATGAATGTATTTACATTGACGAGGCTGGATTCAACCTTAGCAAAAACAAACGACTGGGACATAATATAATTGGCCAAAGGGCAATTTTGCACGTCCCGGGGCAGCGCGGGGGAAACATCACACTGTGTGCTGCCCTAAGTCTTCGAGGGTTACTGCACCATCATGCCAAACTGGGTCCCTATAATGCGCAACACATAATCACATTTCTAGATACACTTCATGATGCAGTTGTACAGGATGGACCAGAGCAGCCCAGGTTTGTTGTTGTCTGGGATAATGTTAGTTTCCATCGGGCTGCTCTGGTCCAGAACTGGTTCACCAACCATGATCAGTTTGAAGTTCTGTACTTGCCCCCTTACTCGCCATTTCCAAATCCTATAGAGGAATTTTTTTCCGCTTGGAGATGGCGCGTATATGACCGCCAACCACATGCCCGTATGCCTCTTCTGCAGGCAATGGAACAGGCCTGCGGAGACATTGAGGTGAGGTCAATCCAGGGATGGATTCGGCACACAAGGGGATATTTTCCCCGATGCTTAGAGAGAGAAGACATTGCTTGTGATGTTGATGAGATCCTGTGGCCAGACCCCAACAGACGGCAGGATCCATAAGCCCACTTGCGCACAATTGTGTTTTTGTATTTACAGTAGTGTATTGTTTGTTTTTATTTTTGATTTAACTGAATTTACTGTACTGTAAAATATACTAATGTAATGATTTTGAAAACAGTATTTATTTTTTTGGTTGTGAAAACATGCCCTCTGTGGAACTGAATAAAAACAAAAGAATGCAGTTTTTTAGATAAAGTAGACTAGTGTGTTGCTGCTAATCTGAAAGTGTATTCATATGATGCAAGTGGATATCATTTTGTCATCAGAGTGACATTTTGACAAAGGATTGTTAGGTTTTGATAGCAGAGTTTCAATTTGACATAGATGTTAATGGTTTATTTGCCAGTGTTTTGTCTTATTTGCTTGTGTGTAGAGTTTTGACACAATGAGCCAAATTTAGCAAAACATGTTTAAGCAATAGGCAAAAACTGTAATAGGCAAGCATAAGCAGAAAGAGAATGTCCAGCCTTGTGAAGATGCTGACTGGAGCTGGTAAGAGAGTTTCATCCACAGTGGAAAGAGTACTGTATCAACATGGCCTGAAAGGGCACTCAGAGTAGAAGAAGCCATGTCTAAAAAGCAAAATAAAAAGCCAGAATGAAGGCATCAGTGGAAACAACTGAATAAGTGGGCAGTCCATATACAGTATGTATGTTTATATCTAACCCACACTATATATTTTGTGTCCATGGTGTGAAAACAAAATTACAGTGTTCCATTGCATCGCAAAAGAGTCATTTACTTTTTGCAATGACTCACTGAAAAATTATCATTCTCTAGTTTTTATTTTTCAATATTGTATTACTGGCAGACTATCTTGGGCTGAAACTTTATTGTTCTATACACAGACTCTCACAGGTAAGGTCTACTGCCCTGCTATGCCAGCCACATCAAGCAATCAATTTGACCAAACCAAATATGAATGCATCTGCAGGCAGAGCATCTGCATAGTGTAGTAACATTATTTGGCTCATAATAATAATGGCTTGCATTTATATAGTGCTTTTCAAGACTCTCAAAGTGCTTTACAACTCCATTATTCATTCACTTGCACACTGGTGGAAGCAAGCTATGAATATAGCCACAGCTGCCCTGGGGCAGACTGATAGAAGCGAGGCTGCCATATTGTGCCATCGGCCCCTTTGGCCAACACCAGTAGGAAAGGTAGGTGAAGTGTCTTGCCCAAGGACACAATGACATGTAGTAGGTGGAAGCTGGAATTGAACCCACACTTTCTGGGTTGCAGGCTGACAACTCTACCACTGAGCTACAGCTGCCCAATGCTGGCTGTTGTATAGTGCTATAAAAAATTTAGAAGACAATGTGCATTGTATTGTAATGTGTTTTAGATTGGCACCATCTTTAACCTAGCAGACCAATTTTTGTCTGACATTAGCATCTCTTCAAGTATGAAAGCCATTCTATTCTGACTGACAGCTGTGATTGAAAACGTTGTCATTCAACCTAACATCGATTGATTTCTGAGCCCTCCTTTAAGGTAAACATTAGCACTTTGTTGTTTAGAAATAAATATGAATTGATCACCTTGAGCAGATTGACCATCCTGGGTCGTTTTTCTATATGCTGCACATGTGTTGTCAAATTGATGAAAATGTTTTACTCAATTTGGTTGTGTTTTGTCTTTTTCCATGTGTTTTCTTAAGTTGCGTGGTGTGACCTTTCAGGGTCACCGTAATTTAGCCTTTCTGTCTAAATAACATTAACCAAAATACGATAAATAAGTCATATATAGGCATTTAGAACACACATCTATACTTTAGGCTGCAGCTGAGAGGGTGAGGATGTCCTGTAGGTGCGGGTCATTCCAAGTCCTCCTGAGCCTGGACTTGTTATGGTTCATTACACTAAAAGTTTGTTCACAGATGTAACTGCTGCCAAACAAAGCTAACATGAATTGTGCCCGCTTCCTAATATCTGGGTACTTTTCAGATCAAATGTATGTAGAAATCTTTCAGGTGTAGGGACGTGAATTTATTTTTTAGCTCAGAATTACACTGAAACTCGGGAAAACTCGGTCGGGAAAACAGCTCCATGCCACTTCTACTTTCCCTAAAGTCCTCAAAGTGCAACTCAAAGTCCTTGTCCAGGTTTCTAAGAAGTGCTGCATATTCAACCTGTTTCACCAGGTTGACCTTTCTCATACTGGGGAAGTGTGCAAAGTTTCGTGAGTACAGGTGATAGAGCTGCAAAGTTGTCAAATAATAATAATTATTGCAACATGAATGTTGTTTTATGTACTTTAAAGAGTACTTTAAAGAGTTTGGAACATATTCCACATAGTATCAAACACAATAACTACGCTTTCAATAACTTCACTTTTATGATGTGAGGTGCTGGTACGTGCTGTCACCTTATGTAAATCATGAACATCGTTACAATCACAAAAATGTGCATGCTCAAAAAGACAAATAAAGCGCATGCCTGCCTGTCAATCAAGGTTAAGAACTACTGACCACTCCATCCTTCTGCAACACACTCAACAAGGACAGGACTTATTTATTGCATAAAACACATTATGATAGACATGACTACCATTACAATGGAATGTGTATGTGTATGTGCGTCTGTGTGTGCGTGTACGATGTATTAACCTACCTGCTGACAGATGTCGACATACTAGTTATGGCTTTGACCTGAAAGACTTTATGTGATCAAACAGCTCAGGGATGATCTGCTCCTTACCTTGAAGCTGAATATTCAGGGTGTTGAGTAGGTCAGTCATATCAACCATAAAAGCCATGTCACAAAACCATTTTTAATGTTCATCTGTGGGGACTTGAGTGTCACTGTTCTTGCTTATCAGAAACTCCGCGATGGCATGGGATTTTGAGAGTGCTTTTGACTGTATGCAGTTTATAATTTAAATCATGTAACGCACCACGTCTCCCAAACCAATTGATCTGGCACATAGTTGTTCTTGGTGCAGGATACAGTGGCATTGTGCCACCTTACCTCCACATTGGGAAACCTTCTGGGAATCCAGTGTGGCAAGGTCTGCTTTCCTCCCAACCATGGCAGGTGGTCCATCCACCGTTATCACAACCAATTTTTACCAGCTCAGCCCGTTTGTATCCAACACTTGCTCAACAGCTGCAAACAAATCCTCACTTTTTGTTGTGCTGCGCAGCGACTCAAGTCCAGCTGCTCCTGAGTTATTTCCATGTTTTCATTCACTCCCTGTGTGAAAACCAAAAGTTGTGCAGAGTCCGAAATGTCCATGCTCTCATCACACACCAAAGAAAAAACAACAAATTCAGTAGTCTTTGCTTTAAATTACTCCCTAATGTCCCGAGACATATCTTCAATACAACGTGTCACAGTATTTTGTGAGAGGCTGATTTGGGCACATGATCTCCGCGGTTGTGGAGAGACACTCGTCCCCAGTTGAAAATGATCTCCCAGTCTGGGCAATTTGAGCAGAAATCTCATAGCTGGCACATGTCACGCTTTCCTGGACTGTCAAGGGCCGTGCAAGAGTCCCTTGTTGAATATGAGGTTTAGCCAGCAGAATTGTTTAAAAAACCTTTTGTCTAGTGATGGCAAGATGAAGCCCCATGAGGCATTGAACCACTTCAGCCAATTGATTCAAGAAAGGGTTCTGCTCACGGGGTTTGTGAACACAAACCCCCCCTACTGGCCAGGTACATAATCACAGGCAGCTGTAGCTCTTTGCCACTTAATATGTGATGTATTAAAGTTGTAAGTCTGCTATGGTTCTTGGGAATGACTATGAGTTCCCAAAAAATAATTTCTCTACATAAAATATTACAAATGTGAATAATAAAAATATTCTTTGAATGTATTCTGTCTGTAAATTATCCCCAAACGGTAGTATCATATGTTATGGCAGGTTGTCTAATAATATTTTTCTGTCACTGGGTCAACACACGACTCCTTTATCTTGACACACAGCAGTGTAGGGAACAGACTGCAGGCAGGCGCTGTGTGAGATGGCTGGCTGCTCGGTAAGTCCTCACCGTCATTAGAAATGCTGGTTGTTGACGCCTGAATTAAATGTGTTATCACTTGCAGGTGATAGTGGCTACCCTCTCCGGAGCTGGCTTCTGACCCTGTTCCCAGACCCACAGACAGCAGAGGAAATGCGCTACAACTCCTGTCATACGCGTGCGCGCTCAGTTGTGGAGCGTGCCATAGGCCTGTTAAAATGTAGGTGGCTGTCATTGGATGCCTCGGGTGGCAGAGCATTATACCACCCTACAAAGGTCTGCAAGATCGTGAGGGCATGTGGAATTCTTCATAACATGGCACTGAGAATTGGAATTCCCCTCCCTCCTGGCCTACCCCCTCCCCAGCATGAGAACCCCGACCCACAGCCACCTCCTCCTCAACAGGAAGCCTTCACCCAAGGAGCAAGGATCCGCCAGGATGTAATGCAGCGTTTGAGATAACAACGACAAGGTTCATTTATTTAAATTTTTTATTGTATCATTTGAGGTACCAATGGCTGTCACTATGTCGCACAGCACACTCTTTATTTCCTTTAACTCGTTAGTCACAGAATTGATGGCGCTGATGGTGTCTCTCTGTGTCTGCATCACAGCTTCAGTCAGAACCCGATCACTGCTGGATGCACAACGGGCAACGGCAGCACTGGTGCTGGGGGCAGCCGGACCCTTGGCAACCTCATCTTCCTCAGCCTCCTCATCCTCGCCACCTACCGACTGTGGAAGAGCTGAAAAGACACGGCATATTAGTCTGTCTCCTTAAAATATGCTCAAATTTGTTAACGTAGCCACGTAATAAAATATATCCAAAAGGTGCTTTACCGGGTTCATCTGTCGTTTCTGCCAGGTCGGTGTCGCCCTCCTTCTCTGACACTATACCGTGCACGCTTGATGTTCCCATGATACTTGCCACGACTTGTTGATACTTGTTTTCTTTTTCCTCGACTTTGAGGTCCGACCACTTTTTTTTAATTTCGGGTACCGTCCTGTCAGTTGCACTGACAGTCTGCACTGCAGACGCCACATGCTGCCACTCGCTGTTCTTCCTTTTATTTGTGACACCACTGCTGTGTCCACCAAATAAAATGTATCTTCTAGCCTCCACTTCACCAACTAGCACTTCGATCTCCATCTCCGTAAAGTTTCTCTTCTTGGTTTTTTTTGTTGTTGCCATATTTCCCCTCTTCTTCATATGCATCAATATTCATGTCATGCTTTGCATTGACCTTTTATAGCCAGATTTGGGCGTGTTCAGGGCGCGATATGAGCCAAATTCACTTCCGCAAACTTCCAAGAAGACTGTGATTTATAAAGGGGAAATTGCTTACACCTGTGCGTAGACATGGTTTTATAAATCAGAAATCTTTTTGGCGTACGCAAACTTTAAGTTTTGGTCGTACGTACACTTTTAGTAGGGATTCTACGCAATGTTTTATAAATGAGACCTCAGGCCTCTTCGTCACCACCAACCTCTACTGCCCAAGCCTCCTCGACGCTGCCGACCTCTAGAGCTCCTCATCGGCTGCCCAGTCCTCACAGGAGGATAACCTGGCCATCCGCCAGACCGCCGTCCAGCCAGAGGACGCCATCCGGGCCGTCTGCCAGACCGCCGTCCAGCCAGAGGACGCCATCCGGGACGTCCGCCGTCCAGCCAGAGGACGCCATCCGGGCCGTCCACCAGACCGCCGTCCAGCCAGAGGACGCCATCCGGGCCGTCTGCCAGACCGCCGTCCAGCCAGAGGACGCCATCCGGGACGTCCGCCAGACTGCCGTCCAGCCAGAGGACACCACCTGGGCCGTCCAGCCAGAGGACGCCACCCTGTCCGTCCGCCAGACCTCCAGGTCCTCAGGGGCTGCCCACCTGGCCGTCCGCCAGACCTCCAGGAGCGTACCCACAAGGACTCAGGCCCTCCTTCAGTGGCCTCCCTCCACCCACCCTGGGTGGGAAACTCATTTTCTTTTCTTCTTCTTTCTTTTAGGTTGTCTGGAATCCGACCTGGAAAGGGGGGCGTCCTGTCAGAACCTCTAGGGCTCTATCCCTGATTTTTCATGTCCTGCACCTGTCTCCTATCATTCACACCTGATCCTCTTTACCTTCTGCCTTTAAAGCCCATGACTTCCCTTCACTCAGCGCCGGCTCATTGTGAATGTCATGTTGTGTTCTTTGTCTCCATGGTGTGTTGTCCTGCGGTGTCCCGTCCTGCCTCTCCGTTCCTGCCATCGTCATCCTCACCTCCTCCTCAACCAGCACCTTTAATAAACATTTGTACACCTTTCCTCGGCTTCTCCGATAGGGTCCATGCATCGCATACGCATTCATGACAGCAGATCTTTTAGTTATCAGGCTCACCACCTGTGGAATCAGCTCCCAGTTTTAGTCTGTGAGGCAGACACTCTGTCTACATTTCTGACTAGGCTTAAAACTGTCCTTTTTGATAAACCTATAGTTAGAGTGACTTAGGTCATCCTGTGCTATATATGTAGTTATGTTGCTATAGGCTTAGACTGTTGGAGGACAGACTGAAAACTTTTCTTCACTCTGCTACTTTTCTCTTCCACTACTCTCCAGTTGTTTTTTGCTGTTATTTTGACTGTTAACTTTGTTTCTTATGAGTATTTTTCTCTCCATAGAAGCTACACCTGGTCTATAACCTTGCTTAACTGTAATACCCCTGTTGGACGGGAGGAGTCGACTGGGATGATGCTCCCATTAACTGAACATCCTCCATGTCCTGTTATCAACTTTTTAGTTTCTGTAATATAGAAAGTATTCCTACATCAGTTCTTTTTGTTCTTTCTGTCTCTGCTCTGTCTTCTCGAATCCCCAGATGGTCGTTGCAGATGGCTGCTTGTACTGAGCCAGTTTCTGCTGGAGGTTTCTTCCAGTTAAAGGGGAGTTTTTCCTCACCACTGTCACTACATGCTTGCCCAGTATGACGGATTGATGAGGTCTGCATGAACTGGGCACAACCTCAAGTCAATAACTCAATGGAATCTGCTGGGATTCCTTAAATAGAAAACTGATTGTAATGTTTGTATGATTGTACTGAAATGACTCGTAAAGTGCCTTGAGATAACATCTGTTGTGAATCCGCACAATATAAATAAACTGAATTGACAAAAAAAACACGAATCTTTTTTGCCTCCAAGTTGTTTTTCTATAGAATGTTCTGACATATCAAAAAAACAAAAAACTGTTGGCAATCTATTTGAAATTAGAATTATAGTAAGTATGCTAAGCATCGGAGTTGTGGACTGGTGATGCTTGGTGATTGGTGATGTTTTTTTTTTTTAAGCCACACAATTCAATGCACCAGAGAAACACAAGACATGTAATGATGTAACAACGGTATAAGGTTTGAACCAGTTGTTTTTTTTACACTTTCGGTGATAGAAGTGAAACGTCAGATGTGGGCTCTGCAATCTGCTCCTCTTTCTATGTGTAGTCTCTCTGAAAAAATTATCAGCCACATTTCTGAAGTCAACCCTTTGAATAATAAACATTTTTAGAAAAACTGAAACAGACTTTTATAGAACATGCCCAAATCTCCTCCTTCTCCTGCTTACTTCCCACAGAGTGTGAATCCTCCACCACAACAACTAACAGCCAAGACACTGGGTATATTTGGTCACTTGGAGAGAGATCTAGTTCATCTCTTTACTCCCTCGTTTTTCAAGCAAAAACCAAGGTGAGAACTGAAGCTATTCATAGCCTCTTACAGTCACATCAACCTGGAATCTTTCCATTACCTCAAGTTTGTTTTGTGGTCCAAATTTGACCTGTAATAAGCAACAGCTTTGAATGTGTGTCTGCATTTTTTTCTGAAGTGGGTGAGACTGGCAGGCAAACTGATGGTGCTGCAAGCTTTGAGGATGGGAATATTCACAAACAGGAACACCCGGAGTGAAGAAACATTCACCACCTCTGAGAAACCATTTTGGAAATTAACACTGCATAATCACATGGAGCTTGTTGGACAAACATTGAAGTAAACTTACTGAGGGAGTTTCAATCTGTTCACAATCGGAAGAATTTTATGGCTTTTATATCCTTATCTGTAACTTATGATTGTCAACACAAGTTCTGACAGGAACCTAGAGTCTGTGGGAAAAATAAAGACTTTATTGAAATAAGACTTTATTGAAAGCCATGAAAACTTTCTGTTTTTTAAATAATAATAAAAATAATTACTCTCTTGGTGCTTCCACTGAATAATGTAGGTTTGAAAATTTGCATTTGAATGAACCACAAGACCACTGAGAGAAAGTTGATAGGACAGACAAGAGCAAAGCAGATATATTTGGCCATAATGCAAAGCACCACGTTTGTAGAAAAAACTCCCATAGTATATCAGCACAAAAAACTTCAAACTAATGTATGAGCAATTTTAAAAACATTATTGCTCATTTCTCAGACACAAAAAACTAGAGCTGTACACATTTTATTGCAATGTAATGTAGTATAACTTTTAATACATTATTTTACAATATTTTGTTTTCATTTATTTTGCGTAAATGAGTAAATGTCTGAATGTAATGTAAAGTGCTTTGTGGTTCTCTGACTGAAAAAGCGCTATACAAATGCAAGCCATTTATCATTTATTTTGTGGTTTCCATGTCACACACATGGGTTTGAGAAGCCATGGATTTGAGCTTGCAAACTGAGTAAACAAATGGAAATGTACCAGCAATCACAGGCAGTTAGTGTGTTAGGACAACAAAAGCAGGAAGACAATGGCACTGGAGGCATATCTGCGCAGGCTCAGTAGTTCTGGAGAATTAACGCAGATTTGCGCAGGCTTAAGCCTAGTTTATACTTCGCTGTCTGCGGAGTTCCAGAGACAGCACCATTATTCGTCGACACAAAGGCTCTCCAACAGTCACTCAAGGACTTACAGAGTAAAGCCCAATTTTGAAACTATCCGTCGAATGCAACGGAGAGCGTATGTCTGTGATTGGTCAGCCCAACATCAGCCCAAGATCATTTCACCAGAACGGTGCTGTATAGCTGACTTAATTAGTAGTCAGTGCAGCTTTTGGGCACTACATGCTGTATATTGGCCAGTTCATCTAATATGGTCTTTTGGTGATTTTGAACATCAGGAGATGTAGAGAACAACAAAACAGAGTGCTATGTTTGTTTGTTTACATGTGTTTGTAAATGTAAACTATGAGTATTCAATGAGCTGCATTTCTAGTAAAAAGCTTTCCAGCTCAATCAAAACTCGCTCTCTGTCGGCCATTGGTCCTTAAAGTGTAACTGAACCCCATGAAAAATCCTAACCCCGCCCCCAGACAAGATTGGAAAAATTCTACAAAGTGGGCGGTGCCAGGAAAACGGAGGGGTATGGCCAAGTGTGGAGGATGAGCGGAGGGGGGAACACGGGGGTGTGTTCCGGAGGACAGGGACAGCTCGCTTAATGTGACACTGAAACATGGACAGTGACCAAAGCGACGTTGGCAGTTTTGCGACTGATCAATCTGATCGACGTTCATCTGTTTTTTAACTTTAGCCTATGTTAACATTACCACTCAGAGACCGGACTCCTCCTGTCTCCCTCTGCCTCAGCAGCACCGGGCTCGGGCGGCGCTGGCTTGGCGCCCTGAGCCAGCGGATCTCCTCCGTCTGAGTGGTAATGCTAACATAGGCTAACGTTCAAAACAGTATGTTAGTTATGCTAACTAAGTGCTAATGTGATAATAATGGTAACCTGAAAAACGCAATTCAACTCCAAACTTGCCACGGGGCTGGTACAGTGTTGCCAACTGTCTCCGACAGAAAGTAGCTGAAATTGCCCCAGAAAGTCGCTAGATGTCACCAGATGACGTCATCCGATAATTTGCATAATTATGATGTCATCATGTGATGCCGATTGAAACAAAGGAGAAAAAAATTATATTTAGATTAGGATTTGATCATACAGGTTAAATAATACATTATTTAAACATGATTTAAATAATACATTATTTAAACAGGGGAAACATGCTACGGAGAAATGTGACTTCTGTCTTCACAAAGAGACAGTGGAACATCTTATATAATTTTGCCTGAAGTATATTGTTGAGAAACCTGGTAGCCTACAAAATTGACAAGATATCAAATTGCAACTGGACATCAAAGACCTTTTAAAAAAAATTTAAGTTCTGAAACATACATTTGCTGAGATATCTTAAGAAGATGAAATTAATAGAGAGAATATAGTTGTTTGTTTTTTAGTACTTTGTAAAAATAAGCATGCATCAAATGTTTCTTGCCAACTGCCATTAAACAGAAGTTTATTGCTTATGATATTATTTTCAGTAGGTTTTTTTGTCATAAGTTTTAAATGTCCCATGTTTTTGAACCATACGTTTCGAACGTTCCTTGAATGCAGGTGTGAGATGCAGCGTAATACAGACAAGCTTCTGCCTTAATTCCAGTTGAAAGATCGGTTTTATATACATTCAGATTTATTTTTTACTTTTGAATTTACATTAACTACAAAACAACTTTGTTTGTGAGTGGGTGGAATGAACCGAAAAAGGTTTATGATTGGTCAGTCGACATACTCTGGACATGCTGCGTACACATGCGCAGATCATTCCCTTTCTGAGCGTCGGGAAGGATGAAGCTGGGTCTAAAATGCAGGAAATATCGGCGACAAAGTTTCACAGAAATTAGCTAAGGGTGGTCAGAAATGTCGCTAGATTTGTCGCTAGGCGCTTTTTGGAAAAAAAGTCGTTAAGGGGGTCTGAAAAGTCGTTAGACATAGCGACAAAGTCGCTAAGTTGGCAACACTGGGCCGGTATGTCTGATAGTTTTATACCCAAACCCACGGGGCGTGTCTGTGAGACCATGGCTGCTGTGACACAGTCGATGCCTGTGACATAGAGATGTACAGCTTCTATGCTCCTCTAATTTGGAACAAACTTCCAGACAACTACAAAGCTGCTGAAACACTGAGTTCTTTTAAATCACAACGAAAAACATATCTGTTTAGAGCTGCCTTTGAATAATGCTTTGATGTATCATGTTTTGTGTATGCTTCTTGCTTTACTGCTGTTTTTACATTAAATGCTTTGTAATGCTTTGATGTATATGTGTGTGCTTCATGCTTTATTGCTGTTTTTACTTTATATGCTTTGTCTGTGTTTTACTGCTATTTTTATTTTACCACTTAATCATGTAAAGCACTTTGAATTACCTTGTTGTTGAAAGTGTGCTATACAAATAAAATTGCCTTGCCTTGCCTTGCTCATGGAAGTATAAACCAGGCTTCAGTATTTCTGGCGTTGCAAGGTGGTGGATGAGTGATGATGTGGGTTTGTGTTGTGGTCACATGACCTTGCAGTCACCAATTGGAGATGAAGTGCTTTGTTTGGCATTCTAAAGTAAATTGTGAGATAATTTGTCTAACAGCTCAAGCTTTCCAAATTGACAACAAAATGGCTTAAAAAGAAATTAATATTTGTTACAATGACCCAATCAAATTTCAGATATTTCTCTGATATAATTGCATTAGCATGACTATAAGAGAACCATGCAAAAGAGAGATCTAAAAACCTAAAAGGAATTGAAGCAGTTTTGTAAAAACTCCACCACAACGATGGGCTTATAAGCTCTATAAACTATTGAATCATAGGTTGTACTTTATCCTATGAATATTACTGACAATTGTACATGGCAGTCTTAGCAAACAGAAAAAAACCCATTGCATTCAGAATGGTTGGGTTCAGGACTGAAACATCATAACTTTTTGCTAACTCCACTTTAATTATCAAAATGACTAAACCAATAAAATGTCACATAAAACATCCTTTTTGTCCAGTTTACCATTTTGTATAATTTCTCATATCAACATCTTGTGTGCGTCCTTTGATCCGCTTTACTGGAAAACAGCTGATATGCCAAGAAGATTGTGGCTTCTAACAGAAGCAATAGATTATGTCATCAATCATGCATTTAACACATACTGAGACAGTCCTGGCACTGAAAACTGCACTCTGCCTGGCTGCTGAGATGCCAAAACAAGTCTTTGGCATTCAAACAGCAGTATACTGTATTTCAGAGATTTAAGGGTATGTGTGCTGCATTGAAGTGCTTGAATTATGTGGAAGCTATTGCAGCAGAGTATCCATGAAATGCACTGCTTACTGACCTTATCCTCTTTAGTGATTCCTTTGGTTTAAATGGAAGCAAGCTAGTTAAAGCATGTGTGAGTGGATGAGACAGAGACAGGTACATTTAGTTTCTGCTTCATTTCCTTATTAGATCACTTCTTGCCACCATGTTATTCTGAGCAACTGGCTACCATCTTCCCTTTATTGTGTATTCCTGCAAAAGGTAATACAAAACCTACTTACGGTGTGTATATGTGATCTTGCAGAAAGACTTTGGGAAGCTACAAACTGACTAAAACATACCAGGAAAAAATAAGCGAGGCAACAGTAAACAAATACAGCTTTGCTTTTTTAAAAAGGTATATTCTTAACTGTTAAGATGCCAACTCCAGGTAGTACAGTTTAGCAGAATTAAGCAACTTAATAGTGCTAATGATTATAAATCTCGAAATCTGTCAAAAATGACAAAAGTAATCTCTGCAACAAATAAAAAAAGAAAGGACAAGATATATATACATTTCTTATGATTATGATTTATTTAGGATCAACAGTAAAAATAGAAAACGAGAATATCCAATGAGAATTTATAATAATTTAATTCAAGAATTACATTAATCATTAATTATTAATTAAACAAAGACTTACTCTCTAATCATTAATCAATGAAAGACAGACAGAAAATAAACCAATAAAAAAAATTATCAAAGTTTTGCCAGTCTCTCAGAAGCTTAAAAAAAGGGGTTTATTCTAAATTTTAATTTCCAATGACATATTTTTATCTTACTTGGAAATGTTAAAAGAAGGATAACATCCATAATCTTTCGCCAACAGAACCACCACGATAAACTCCAGAGAGAGTGCCTTACTTTGGTTCAACATAGGCAACATAGGCAGTTCTGTCACCAGAAACAGAGTTCGCTATGCACGGGGTCCGTGCAACCATCTCTTGGCTTAGTGAGTGTCCCTGGCCTTTGTTCTTTTGATCTGGGGGCACAAACAAACTGCTGAAGTTTTATTAGAATGTGTGTACAGTACAACAGGTGAATTTTCCACTAGATGAGTTCCAGAACATTTCTGGGCAGGAAAAACCTCACGGGCCAAATCCGCTGGCCCAGTACTCTCAGCCGTTGTCTCTTCATACAAAATTGGCTTTATAAGGAATTAGCTAAACATCAGCATATCGCGAGCATTTTGGTAGTGAGTGGCATCACTGATCAGCGCCAAAAGACACCCACAGCAGCAGAGAATAACAAGAAATTGACAATGGAAGAAGCAGGGATGGTTGTCATGTTTCTGTTTACTATGTTGTGATACACTGCTTTGCAGCAACTCTTCCAATTTTACAAACCCAGTTATTTGGCAATGTTTGTTTCTATAATTTCTCACTGAGTTACAACCATCTCTACTGGGCCATTTTCAAGTACATACTCGAAGGCTGGTACTTGGTTGGTTCCTGAAAAGGCCCAGATAGCGATCCTTTCAGGTCGGCCCAGTGAAATGGAGACAGGTCCATACAGTGAAGGTCCCGTAAAATTACCTTAAAGTTCCGATCGTGGAAACAAACCCAAAGGCAGCCTTTTACACTGACTCAGACTCTTATTTTGCTAATATGACATTAAAGTTTAGGAAAAAGGTGTACTGGCTAGCAAGATAATAAGTTATTTTCTTGGCTTTCATCTTAATTTGACAGTATTTTCAAATTAAGAAAAGCTGTTTTCATACCATGATATCCCCCACTAACAGCCACAATTTTTACACGTGTTTTAATAATATGTAGATACGCCTCCTGTCAGATGTCCAGATGTCCTCCTTTCACAGGAGTTGATCATTCAGTCAGATGTAGATTTGGGGTAGCGTAAAAACTATGTCACATTATACAACTAGTGACAAATGGACTCCATTATTCTCAGAAGTCCATTACTTTAGTTATGATACTACCCATTGATTAAGAATGTTTTACAAGACAAAGTTTCAAAATAAAAAAATAAATTTTTGAGGCAAGAACCAGCTTTTGATTATTTCAAAGCTTTCTAAATGTCTAAAATAGTAAGATCAGGTTATTTATTCACAAATGACTCTGAGATGTACGGACAGATGTTCAGGTAGGACTTTTTTAGCATACCAACTGATGAAGTCATACACTCCTCATACTCAGAGATCCTCCATTGAAATTAGATATTATTTTAACTGGACCTATGGTCTGGCAAGGACAGTTTGAAGGAACTTGGAGTAAAGGAGTTCTCTTGTCGATAAAAAGGTTCAATTTGAGTGTTTTGTGTGCACTACAACAGTATTCGCCAGACATCATCTAATGCAGAAAATATAAGGTTCTTTGCTCTAGTTTTTAAACCCAATTTCTTTAACAAGATGCCAAACACTGTACTATTAGTTACTGATTACTAAATAAATCCACATGGTTTTCATTCATCTTCACCAGGAATCCTCAACAACAGATCTGAATTGTTTCAAACTCCTTGTAAGTAAATACACAAAAGAATGGTAGCAATCTCCTTTATCATGTCATATCAGATAAGGTGTTTGCTCGAGGAAATACATACACCGAATAGCTCTGGGTTGCTTGTGAAGTGGTCGTAGCATCAAGAGACCTGTAAGCATGTTGCCAAAAAAGGATGAGTAATTAGACACAGCAGAAAGGTTAAACTGAAACTCGTACAGTAGGAAGCAGGAGACAAATGGTGGGTGACTGTTTAAACAGAGAGAAATTAATGATCTCTAATATAGAAAAATCTGTTTTTACATAGGTGCTTTTTATCTTTTCAATAAAAAGTACAATACAATTATAGTCATATTGGCTGCAGCTCTTGGGTCCTTGGTTTGACATGCTTAGTGGAGCCATTATAAAACAGCGGCGTGACAGCAGCATGACTGTAACCTATTGTCACATTAATCTAAGGATGATGAGTGGCCTACGAACTAGGCACTCTTGTCTTACGGGATTAATGTGATGTCAGGACAGGAAATGTGAACGTCCTTCTTCTCCTAATTAGTTTTGTCAGCTGTTTCCTAAACTGTGACTCAAGGAAGAATGACTGTGGATTACAGGTGCGTAAATCCAGTGATGACAAAATAAAAAATAATCACCAAAGTAATAGGCATACAAACTGTAACAAGTTAAATGAATTATTTCCATCCCTCAGGATAGTACAGGCAGTAAATATACTAACCTATTTCTTTCAAATGCCTAAATGGGCAGTTATAATACATTTTTTTCATATGTTTCACTACTTTTGACAGGTAAACCACTTTAATTAAAGGTCTTAAAGCAAATGAGTCTTGGCCAAGGTTAAAGAGAAGACAAACATTGAAATACATACAGATTTACTTAAAAATGTTTAAATGATATTAAGTAGGTACTTGCTTTATAGAAAATATTATCATGGAAAATATTTTATAAAATGTTATAAACTGAATGTTCTTAGTAAGACATTTTTAATTAATTTTCTTTCCCCTGATAATTGCATTTAATTTAATTTCAAAAACAACAGAAGTCAAAAAACTACCAAATTTTCACATTAATTGTACATATTTAAAAGATAAACCTGGATGTTTTCTGATGTCAAAACGTACATTTGCAAGAGAAACAAAAACACAATTTTCCAGGATTAAAGGCATATATTTATATTAAAACTAGGATATTCTCTGACATTGTAAAGTCCGACATTTGTAAGAAAACAACTTAGAAGTTGCCTGAGATCATAAAGTCCTATGGAGGTAGTAAACACTCTGTTTACTTTTAAGGCCAGGCTTAAAACTTTCCTTTTTGTTAAAGCTTATAGTTAGAGTGGCTTAGGTCATCCTGAGCTATCTCTGTAGTTATGCTGCTATAGGCTTAGACTGCTGGAGGACAGACTTACCAATTTTCTTCACTCTGCTACTTTCCTTTCTCTCCAGTTGTATTACAGTACATTCTGTTATTTCGACTGTTAACTTTGTTTTCTCTCAGTGTTTTTCTCCCCATAGAAGATATACCTGGTCTGGTATCCTGCTTGGCTGCAATGCCCTGTTGGACGGGGGGCATCGACTGGGATGATCCTCTCAGTAACTGAACATCCGCTGTGTCCTGTTATCAACTTTTTACTTTCTGTAACATAGAAATTACTCTTATACCAGATCTTCTGTTCCTTCTGTGTTCTGCTCTGTCTTCTCAAACCCCCAGACGGTCGTGGCAGATGGCCGCTCCTACTGAGCCTGGTTCTGTTGGAGGTTTCTTCCTGTTAAAGGGGAGTTTTTCCTCTCCACTGTCGCTACATGCTTGCTCAGTATGAGGGATTGCTGAAGGATTGCTGTGGTTGGAAATCTGCCCAACCTCACGCCAATGACTGACGCAATCTGCTGGGATTCCTTAAATAGGAAACTTTTTAACTGATTGGAATGTTTGTATAAATGTATTGAAATAACTTCTTGTTAAGTGCCTTGAGATGACATCTGTTGTGAATTGGCGCTATATAAATAAACTGAATTGAATTGAAATTGAATTGAATTAAATTTAAATGATGTGCAACTGGATATTTTACAAAGTGGAGATGGTAGATCTGGGCACTTTTCCTAAAACAGATTGACATCTCAGCTGAGGCTTTACTTTGTGGAGTATGCATGTTCTCCCATTGCATTCGTTCCCTCCAGGTCCTCAGGTTTCCTCCCATCTTCCAATATCATACATGTGGGCTTCAATCACCACTGGAATTTGCCCTCGGGTTTGAGTGTTTGTGCAATGATTAATGAAAATCTTTAAAATTTGTAACATTACCCAGTCTCTGGACATCTAACTATCTAATTGTTTGTTTTCAAATAGCAAATAAATTATGTCAACAACTTCAACAGTAACAGCCAAGTTAGCATGGTAATAATCCTGCTAATTAATAACAAAGATCCTCTGTACTTATAAGACGTCAGATTACAAGCAGGCCTAATAGTATGAAACAGTATCGATTATAACTCTCATAAGAATCTGTAGTTGAAGCATTCTGATATAGGTGAAAATGCGTTTCTAATCTGCACTGTATTGTTTTGACTATGCTGTATTAAAATCCCTATACTCAGCCATCTTAAATAGCACACATTCTCTTTACTATGCGGCTTTACCTGTTTTCTATCCACTCTCTGTAGCATTTAATCCCATTCAGGGTCACAGGAGGGCTGGAACGTATCCCAGCAATGTTTAGGCGAGACTACACACTGGACAGAGCGCCAGTTCATTGCAGGGCCAACATAGTGATAGACCACCGTGCAGACAGACACACAACAAAGATTTTCAATTTAACCAAACAGAGAGTTTCTTAGGCTGTGTAAAGAAAATCATGAGAACACAGGGAGCTTCTTTTCAAAATAGCTCAAACTCATTTGGGCACACAAGGGCGACTGTGGCTCAGTGGTAGGGTAGAGTTGGCTTGCAATCGGAGGGTCGTAGGTTCGATTCCAGCTTCCTCCAGTCACATGTCGATGTGCCCCTGGGCAAGGCACTTAACCCCAAAAAACATCGTCCTACCGAGCCATGTTGGGTGTCGGTGTATGAATGTGAGTGGGTGAATGTGGCTTCAATGTAAAAGCGCTTGAGTGGTCAGTATGACTAGAAAAGCTAGATAAGTTCAGTCCATTTAGATTGGATGCAGAACATCTGTGAATATCATTGTTCATGTCTTGCTACTGATTCCCAGTTAGTTTTTGTCTGGACTTCTCTGATTGATGCCCTTCTTGCCTGTCCTGTTTGTTTAGTTGGAACATATATTGGTAGGTTTGCAATGGTGCTATACTCCTTTGTTCCATTTTCAGATGATAGATTAAACAGAGCTCTACAAGATGTTTAAAGCTTAGATGTCGCTTTACAACTTAAACTTGCTTTAAATTTCTCCACAGCTTCATCCCTGACCATTCTGCTGTTTTCCTTGGTCTTTGTAAAACTTTTTTCCCCAATGTTGCTTGTACCGGATTTTATTTAGGGGTAATAGGGTAATGGGGAATTAATACATACTTTATGCAAGCCACACTTGTCATGATTGTATTTGTAAAACCATTTGTAAAAATCTATTAAGATTTTTCTGCCTGTCTGTCACATAAAATTCCAATAAAATTCACAAAAGTTTGTGGTTGTAACTTGACAGAATTTCAAAAAAATTTATGAATACTTTTGCAAGCTATTGTAGAAATACAAAAACTTACAATTGACTTTGAGAAAGGAAAAAAAATCTAAAGGTATCTCTTTTTCTACAGGCTTTAGCTAATATACTAAGGTTTAAAGGTTGTATGCTGTTCATGTGCAGTTGGTCACAAGGGAAAGCCTATTTTCTCTAAAATAGTGGCAGCACAACCTTCCAAACGTCTCCCCAGTTCAACTCCAGAAACCACAAAATTTATGTCTTCACAGAGATGATAACAGTCGATATGATATTAACATGGCCCAGGGGATACTCTACCTGTGTGCAATTATTCTGTGGTCGTGCTTTTATAGTTGTGTCTGGACAGGCTGCTGATAATAAAAGTTACTCTTCAAGATAAATGGATGGATGCAGGATTACATAGGTGTTGCTGTGTGAGAAATATCAGCCAGTTTTATTATGAGATGGCTGTGAGAAGCAATCAAACAATATGAATTCCGCTCACGGTCAACCCCCCCTCATAGTGGTGAGAAAGATGAGATCATGTGTGTAGTAGTGTGTGTGCTGCTCTCTATGGGTTTTCTCCTCAACCAGGTCTGTTCACACTTCTGCTCTGCTATCTGCTGGTTTAGGAATCACACACTCCAATTAAGGATTACTGAACATGGTAAAGGCAGTCAAAGAGATGTTTCATGTCGTGATCATGCAAAGAGCTTTAAATTATATTCTTCAACGTTTTTATTGATAAGTCATATTGACTCTAGTCACCAGAGGCATGCATACTGTATGTCAGTAAAACAGAAGTATATAATGAAACCTAAAAACTGAATAAAACCTAAAAGCAAGGTATAACCAATTTTTCTGACTCTTTACATCCTGTTGAGGAAGGTTAAGTTCCATAATCTGTTATAGTTAGTGGGGCTGCTAAGGAAGCACAAATGAACTTATAAACTTAAAAACAAAGAAAAGCAACCAAAACAGCAATAGAGAAATGAGGAAAAATAACTAAACATAGCAATACATGGTTATCCACTAAGAATACAGAACTAACAAAATGACAAACAAAAATCTAAACTTTAAGCCAAAACAGATTATATCAGCCATCAGCCAAGTAAGTTAAAGTAGGGAAATAAGTAAATAAAAGGAAGTGTTTTGAGGAAATTAAAGTACAGTTTATTTGAACAAATAACAACAGAAGTAAATAAAACAATTGAAAATAACTTTCAGAGGGCAGATTGCCAATGCTAGGTCATCACATGATAGGATGAATAGTGAATTACGTTATGATTTAAATGTATTTTAAGACTATAAAAAGTTAGGCGTTTAGGTTGTGCAGATAAATTAATTCAGCTTTAACCTTTGTGAACAAAACTTAGAACTAGTTCTTGTTAAGTGTGAACCTGCTCAACACTGCCAAGATAATTTTATTGTGGCTTTGACTATATCCCATGACCATAGGTGAGAACTGGAACGCAAAAGGACCCATTTGTTAAAAGCTTTGCCTTTCGATTAAGCTTCGTCCTCGCCATGCCAGACCAGAGCAGTGTCCTCCTTTGTGCAAATAAAGCTCTGATCGATCAATTCACCTTGCGCTCCATCCTGCCATCCCTCTGTACCGAAACACTATTATACTTATTCTCCTTCTCTTTAAAAATCAAGCTCATACCTGCTTCTTCATCTTATTCCAAACACTTTTATTCCAGTAAGATCTGCCACCATATCTTCATCTTAAACCCTGGACTGCAGCATAAGCAACAACAGCTTCAGACTCACATAGGTAATCTTTTCTCCTCTCTGTGTTAGTTACTTCTCTCACCAAACAAGAGCAGTAAATATACAAAATGATGACAGAAGGGGAGAGATGCAGATTTAAAATGAATATGAGAAAGAACGTGCTTTGATGTAGTTGAACCTGGCTCCTGGTCAACAATAACAGGAGGTCTCCAACCCTATTATGTAATTTCTGCCTTTGTACCCCAGTAAAGCTTTGACACATTTATTGTTCATTCCTACTGCCAGTGCATAACACACACAGTAACTTCGTTGGGAATGACAGCAATAAATGTGAAGAATGTGAGCACTAGGTTCTGATTTGAGGGTCTTCTGTACCGATCCTACAGATTTTGGATTTAGCCCCTCCTGTAAAGATATGTAAATCATAAAATAAACACTCAGGTTCAACCAGAAACCTTAGCGATGTTGAGGTTTAAAGTTCTATTCAGACATTTATGTGAACTCTTCATTACCATGAATGTCATAAATGTTGGGATTATAATGATGCACTTGCACTGTTCTCTTTCAGTATAGACTAATAAAACAAAAACTTGGAGTACAAGTTTCCCTATATTCAAATCATATCAAATCAAACTTTATTTATAAAGTATTTTCCTACAAGAATTGCATCACAAAGTGCTTTACAGATTAAAATGACCCCACATAATACTATATTCCCATCCCTCCCCCACAGATTTAAAAGCATCACAGTTATACCCCTCTCCCCGGAACCCAACTCCCATGCACCCACACAGTTAAAAGCAACAGTAAAAAGGTACATTGGGCCCAGTGCAGATGAACCATGCAAGGAAATGCCATCAGAGGAGCCATCTGCACCGGAAGCAGTACATCAACAGCAGCAGCCGAGGCACCGACACAGGGCGCCCAGTGGAGGCAAGGCCAAGACCCTCACCTCCACCCAAGCTCCACCTAGAGAGCACCCAGGCAGCTACAGCGTCACCGCTCCCAGGGCAGAGGACTCCCACAGAGGAAACACTGGAACGGGGATTAAGATAACTAATTAAAATATAAAAATAAGCAGTAAATAAATGTGATAAATAGAAAATAGTAAATAGAAAAACACTGATAAAATATAATCATGTAAAACATGTAGAGCAATCAAACAGACAATAATAAATAATAATCAGTTAAAAGCTAGGCTAAAAAGGTAAGTCTTGAGCCTGCTCTTAAAAACATGAACGTTCTCTGCGGCCCTGAGGTCCTCTGCCAGCCTAGTGAAGCAAGCAGGTCAAGGGCGGACTGAAGCCTATTGTTAAAATAATTGACAATAAAAAAATCACAGGGCACAGGTAAAGCTATAGGAGGATTTCTTTCAAAAACTTCCCGAACACCTGCAGCCACTTCAGGGGTTAGATGGCATTTCCTTACAGTTCTCACAGAGGTATCCTGCTGGATAAAACTGGTAATTTAAAAAAACACACAGTAGTGGTCAGAGACAACTAAGTCAACAACAGAGGACACACTGATGGACAGGCCATATGTGATGACTAAGTCCAGGGTGTGTCCTCTGTTATGAGTTGGCAGCATGACATGCTGGTCTAAAATCCATGTAAGTCAGAATATTTAAAAAATCTGTTGATAAAGGGTCTAAAAGGTTATCCATGTGTAGATTAAAATCACCAGCAAAAATTATCCTTTCAAAGGAGTTGTGCAGAATTGATAAAAACTCTAAACATTCTTGAATAAAAAGTGCGCTCTTGTTAGGAGGCCTATAAATTGGGACAATCTGAGGAGTGCTAAAAACAGTTGCCCTATATTCAAAATTAAATTAGTTGTCAAATAAAACAGGTTTGGCAGAAAGCGTTGATGAAATTATGAAAGCAGTTCCGTCCCCTTTTTGCTACTCCTCGTAGAAGTTAAAACTTGGTGGGAAGGCCTCTGTTCAGAACAACAGGGGCATCTGCACTCACCCATGTTTCTGTTAAAAATAAACAATGAAGATTATAGTCTAAAAATAGATAATTTATTATAAAAGTTCTGTTCAGCAGAGAGCGAACATTAAAAAGTACTGATATGGAATTAATCATGTTAGAAAGTTAGTCTCTTTGTTAACTGGGATATGTGTTGTTATGCTGAACCAACATGTGAGTGCTCAGAGATATGTGTCTGTATCTTGGGTCACGGACATGTGAGATGTGTTTGCATGGAGACTGAAGGATGTCAGAAACACTCCATATCTGCACTCTGACCCAGGGAGACTGAGCTAATATCAAGGTTATACTGTAGTTATTCTATCTCACTGAAGTCAGACACATAGTCTAAAGAGGAGGAGCTGTAGATTATTCAATTCTATATAGTAAAATGTTAGGGTGTGGGGAGCAGGTCAGTATCTGCAACGCTTGTATGTGCTGAACTCCTTGTTGATCAACAAGCCGAGTTAAAGCTCTTGAACTAAGTAGGAAATTCTTTCTCTATCCTTGTTAATAATATTTCCATAATAGTACCATATTAACAGTGATTGTAGATGGAGTGACTGTATGATTTACTGAAAGTGGGGTTTTTGGTAACTTTTTGAGATTATCCATCCATCCATCCATCCATTTTCTTCCGCTTATCCGGGGTCGGGTCGCGGGGGTAGCAGCCTAAGCAAAGAGACCCAGACTTCCCTCTCCCCAGCCACTTGTTCCAGCTCCTCGGGAGGAACCCCAAGGCGCTCCCAGGCCAGCCGAGAAACATAGTCCCTCCAGGGTGTCCTGGGCCTTCCCCTGGCCCTCCTCACCAGGGAGGCGTCCAGGAGGCATCCTGACCAGATGCCCGAGCCACCTCAACTGACTCCTCTCGATGTGGAGAAGCAGCGGCTCTACTCTGAGCCCCCTCCGGATGACTGAGCTTCTCACCCTATCTCTAAGGGAGAGCCCGGACACTCTGCGGAGGAAACTCATTTCAACCGCTTGTATCCGTGTATCTTTTTGAGATTATTGGGGTTGCATTTGTTCGGTTCATGATTTTTAGTCCGCTCTCTGCTGATAACTGGTATGAATGATGTAGAACAAGGTCCAAGTCCAGTATGTGAGTTACTGTTAAAAGCAGGGCTGAGTTCGTAAGGGCAGGGACCATTTGCACATCAGGATGTGGCAGAGGGGGCAGAGAGGGCAGGAGCAGCTGGGGCCGGTGTGGTAGACCGGGGGGGCGTGGGCATGCCAGCCTCAATGCCAGCATGCGGGTGCCTTGTCTGTTAAGATGGAGCCTATCTGGTCCAAACAGGTGCTTCTTGCCCCCAAAAATGTTATAATTGTCTATAAAACCAATATTGTGAATGATGGTGGCAGAGAAGAGACAAGTATTCAGGGATAAGAGTCTGCTAAAACGTCCAATACCTCTGCCAACAGTGGGGGTGGGGCCAGAGATAAAATCAGAGACGTGTGTTTTCTAAAAGATTAAAAAGGTGAATAAAATCATACTTCAGAAGCTCATTCTGCTGTTTACGAATGTCATTGGTGCCAATGTGAATCACAACTTTACTCACATATTTGTGTAGTTCAATGAGCTGCTGGATCTGTTCAGCAATGTCCATGACAGTGGCTCCAGGGAAACACAGAGTGAGGGCTCCTCTCATCCTCACATTTTTGACTATGGAGTCCCCGATGACCAGTGTGGTGGGCGGTGGGTCTGCAGGTGGATGTTTGCACTGGGCAGAGGATCTTTCACCATCCAGGACTTGCTGTATGCCAGGTGGAGAAGCATCCCCAGGACTGCAGCGATGTTTAATTTGTGCCAAGGGCTCGTCCTGTGGGTTCAGGGTGAAGTGGAGCACTCCTCAGCGAGATCTGGCTGCAGCCAGGGGTTTAGCGCAATGTGGAAGGCTGGCGGAGTCCGACTGTTGCTCCGGCTGCTGGGAGGGATTGGGCGCCAATCCTATGGAGCTACGGGGACCAGAGGCTATCGGAGGAGGAAAGTCTGCATCCAGGGTGCTGAAACGGTTTGAAAATGGCAGGCAGGTTGGAGGAGAGTGATGGCGGCTGATCCAAGCACCCTCACCGCGGCCGGGCCCAACGGTTGACTGGGCACCCTGGAGCACCGGAGTGGTGCTAATGGGGGCTTTTGGTTAAGCCCCCTGCTGGAACCAGCGCTTCTCCTCGGCAGTAGATAACACGCAGGTGTTTGGCACCCCGTCTCCGCTTGGAAATCCAGCAATGGATCCCTCCTCCATGGCTTCGCCGGGCTGGCAGTAAATAGTGTCCGCCAGCTGTGCACTGTTGGTGGTGGCAAGATTCCGGCCGAAAGTGATGTCCACATCACGGTCGTGGTCCTGGATTTGGTGGAGTATTGAAATCCTCTGCTCCAGCTCCAGAACCCTCTGACTGAGATTTGCGCAACCATCACATCCAGGACTGAAAGTGAGTGGAGGCCTGGTGTGGGGAGAGAAGTAGTCCGCTCCCTACCGATTAAAACGATCAGATAAAAATGTCCAGATTATTAATAAGTTTGTGGTGTTAAAATTGGTTAGAGCCAGTCTTTAAAAAGATTTAAAACCAGTTAAACCCTGTGCTTGTTGGGGAGCCGGTTTTGGTGGGTCTGACAGATGCTGACAGATGCTGACACATGTCCAACAGGAACCAAAAGGAAATTGCTTGGTATAGATCTAGGTGATACAAACCCATCTGATATAGACCCTGATCCTCAATATCTACTGCCCTGCAGGTTTTAGATGTATCACTGCTCCAACACAGCTGAATCAAATGGTTTTTGCCCAACTTGATGGCATGCTGGAGAGGTAAATCGATCTCATTTGATTCAGCTGTTTTGGAGTAGGGATGCATCTAAAACCTGCAGGACAGTAGATATTGAGGACCTGGATTGGAGACCACTGGTATAGACCTAGTTGATATAGACCCAACTGGTATAGACCTAGCTGATATTGACCAAAGTGGAATAGACCTACCTAATATAGAGCTAGCTGGTATAGATCAACAAATTCACAGACTGGTGATGGTAAGCTACATTGTAGTCATACCTGTCAAAAGGCACACTGGCACCGCCTAGGCAAGGCAGGTGAAGTGTCTTGCCCGAGGACACAACGGAGCAGGAGCAGGGGTTCAAACTGGCAACCCTCCTGTTACAGGACAAACTCTGACCTCATGAGCCCCCTATGATTATGAATGATGTTTGGGATCATTCTTCTTTTCCAACACCCAGTTGTGTCCAAATTTTTCTCACTGTGAAGTCAAATAAAAGATGCTCAAATTTGTAGTCCATCTTAATTTTTCGATTTACCATTGAAACAGCCTAGCACGCATAGCATGATGATGCCATTCCTATACTTGACAGCTGGTCAATTCTGGCAAGAAGTGCGGTAAAATATTCACTAATAATTATACCAGAAGTCTGTAAATAGCTTAAAAACTATGTAGTCAAAATGGAAGTTTCTCAACAACATTTACTCAAAGATTATTACAGTAGGAGTGTAGTGTATGTCTGTATTTGAGCTTCAATGTTTAATTTTGAACCTGTGTACAGTAGATCAGAGAAAATCTATGTTAAAATCAGATAAGTTCACCCAATTCTTTGTTTTAAAGCAATCACTGAAGCAGTTTGTTTTATTATCATTCCCCGCAAAAGGAAGGCTTCAAATGCATATTTAAAACCCCAACATAACATGTAAGTCATATCCATGAAGAATGTGTGGAAACTGTAACTATAGATGGGACCAGATTATTATGCAATTTATAGTGTGCAGATATTCTGAATGTTTTAATTCTTACCACGTGTTTGAGGAGGTTGCCCACCCATGCCCCTCTAGAAATGTGACCCCCAAACGGTGGATCTGATTAAAAATCCATCTGCCTGCTTCATTGGAGCAGGAGTGTGTGGATGTGTGACTGTGTATGTGTGTAGTACAGAATAATGCATGACATCCCGCGATTGCAAATGATCAAAAGCAGTTTCGTGATAAGAGGAATGCAGTGACAAGTTTCCTTCCTGAAACCCTAAAAATTCCCAACAGCGGAGGTGTGACGACTTTGATCAGTTATTCTACTCTCCAAGAACCGCTAAATAATGGACACGTACATTCACAGGACTCAGAAAAATCTATATTTAAACACATTTTAACCTTTTCCTTTTTTCATTTAATCTCCAGTAGTTTACAAGTTCACACGTTAGGATGAGATAATTCAAAGTTCAGCTCACACAGATTAAAACTGAATTAATTCATGTTCACGGTGAAAGAAATTACCAAATCTGAGCTAAATTCATGCTGCCAGCACCAACTAGCTCACAGTGAGTGTTGTATGAGATTAAGTTTTCTACAAAGAACTTGATAGATGGATGGAATGCATCAATTTCCAGTGTGATCTCTCCTTGTGTATTTACATGTGTTTATGCTCATATGAGCTTTGTGCTCATATAAAATTGTTTTTTATGACTGAATTGACGAAAAAGTAACAATGAAATTGAACTGAATATTATAGTTTTCATAGAGGTCGTTTTATAATAATGTGAAGTATTTCGTTAATTTCTGCAGAAGAAAAATATTAGTATTAACATTAGTATTAAAAAGTTATTCTAGTTCACTTTTTGCACTTTACATGTCAAGATTTGTTCTTACTATGTACCTGGAGCATACTCCTGTGGGATGCATGTTGGTCCTAAAATGCAACAACTCAGTAAACTCCTCCTGTTCTGCTGGTTGTGTCACAGGACTCCACTTTGTATAGGTTCAAATCCACCAAAGAAATATATATATTCAACATAAGGTTCCAATGGGAGGTGAAGAGATATAAATTCTGTTAATGTTGTATGAGGGTCTAATTTTGTAGTGCATGTGGAAACACTTAGAAACAGTGAATAATCAAGAGGAATGTGGCACATCCTGGGTGCCTTTTGTGAAGAAGCTGTGTGCCTTTTGGTGGGGAGGCTGTGACCATTCTGTGGGGGAAGATCTATGTGGGAGGAGTTTCTTTTAACTTGTTTCAAATAAAAACCTTATGTTGAGATAAAGCTGTACTCAGTTACTAGAACTGAGTCCAGTGAACGACGTCTCACTGTTAAAAGATATAATTGTTGTTTGTTGTTCTTATTGCTCCTTTTTACAGAAATGAACGAGCACGCTGGAAGGTGAAATGAGAGCTCAGAGAGAGCCCAGGGTCATAAATTAAATGTGTGTCTGTTCTTTTAAAATAGGTTTTAAATTAGAGTGAAAACACCTTCTCAACAGAGGTGATGGATGTAGTTAATTCTCTTAAGGGCAATTATGATGACCGGTTATTGTATAAAGTCGCTAAGATCAAGCCTTAAAACATAACTTCAGTATTCTGTATGTTAAGTTATTTTGAAATGTTCTAAGTATTTTATATTTTACCTGCACTAGAAGACTCTTGGTGTTTTAATTTTGTATGAGCCCTGTGGGAGCCCTCTGCCTCGGGAGCGGTGGTCGGCTGTAGCTGCCTGTGGGTGCTCTCCAGGTGGAGCTTGGGTGGAGGATGGGGTCTTGGCCTTGCCTCCACTGGGCGCCCTGTGTCGGTGCCTTGGCTGCTGCTGTTGATGTACTGCTGCGGTGCAGATGGCTCCTCTGATGCCGTTTCCTTGCGTGGATCATTTGCACTCGGTCCAGTGTCATTTTTTACTGTTGCTTTTAACTGTGTGTGTGCATGGGAGTTGGGTTGGGGGGAGGGGGGTATAACTGTGATCATGCTTTTAAATCTGTGGGGGAGGGATGGGAATGTGGTTTTATGTGGGGTCATTTTAATCTGTAAAGCACTTTGTGATGCAATTCTTGTATGGAAAAAGCACTTTATAAATAAAGTTTGATTTGATTTATGAATCCAGATTATTTGGTACCAAAGGCTGAAGCTAGCAGCTAGTCTGAGAGGGGAGAAAAGATCAAAACAGACCTATCATCGTAAAACAACTCCAATCTGAAAGGTTTCATTGCTTCTTTTAGCAAATGCTGTTTCATCAACCTTTAATCCACAGTGATGTTTGACTGAAAAAAACTTTACATGTTTTTTTTTTCTCAGCATGTATTTCTAACAGGAAGATAATTGGTGGAGCACCACCTCCTACTGCCACTTCCTGTGTAAAAGAGCTCCGGATTCGATGTAAATAACCCCTCAATGCAAACATGACTTAAGTTTCAGGGTAAATAAAACTCTTTGCAAAAACCGCTATGATGATTTTGAGGTTAGAGATTTTTATTAACCAGATATCCTCTGATAGTCTTAGCCCCTCATACTTCATCCTTTTGGACTAAACAGAATGTTGTTTAATGTCATCATGATCTTCAGTTCAAGTCTCTAGGGTAAAAAAAAAAACAGCCTTATTATGTTGAAAGCTTTTTAGAAAGTGTTAATCCTAGCTTCCTTATCCCTTCCTCCTTTTACATGTTCCAGGTTTTAGGTACTCTGCCATAGGAGGCATCTGTTTCTTGCAATATGCCTTAAGATGGGATATTTGAATAAATTCCTCTTAATATACAACCCTTAATGTACAACCTGTTTGGATCTACATACAAGAGGAAGGTTTGAACTTACTCTGCGACTGCTGAAGGAGGAGCAGCTGCTCTCTGTCTCTCTCCAGACCCATTCTCTTTATTTTATGTTCTGTTTGCTTTTCTTATTTTCTTTTCTTAACTTTTTCTTAGTTACTTTATCTACCCAGCCCCTGGAGTTTCTGTATTAGACAGGATCTCTTCTTGGATTACTTTTTTATGGACTTATCAACATGGGTTTTTGCTCAGCTGAGGATTTTGAAAAACTGCTCCACAGAATTGAGGGCATTGAAACGAAGTTACGTCGTCTGGAAATTAATTTTGATCTTCACGCTGATTATGGACAAAATGACACAACTTTACCGTTGAACAGGGAACAGCCTATCAGCCCGGTGTTACATCGGTCTAACCGTGTCACAGAGACTCCCTACAGGCGTCTGAGCGGCAGAACTCCGCACTATAATGAAAACTGGCCAGCTTTAAAACGCATGAAATCAACCCCAGCCTGTTCTCCGAGGAAGAAAAAACAAAAGAAACTCCGGCACAAAGAAACCTCTGAACCCAGAACTGCCGCTTCTGCTAAAAGTAAACAAAAGAGGTTTCAGCCAAAAACAAGAGATTTTTCTCCACCTGGAATCCCGCTTAAAAACAGATTCGCAGCCTTGAGTTCCCTTAAAGATGACGCAGCCCCCAGGACCAGTCAAAGCCACCAGGAGAAACCCAGCCGCATCAAACGAACACATAACAAAGTAAGAGCCACCCCAGCAAAGATTGTTATCATACAAGATGGATCAATTAATGGAACTGAGGCTTTTTGTAGCAAGAATACCAAAGTTTATAGCTGCTACAAAAATACAGTGAGAGAAATATCAGAAAAAATCCCTAAAATCTTGGACCAACATCCTGCTTTGGAAAAGCTCGTCATTCACGCTGGATCAGCAGATATCGCGATGAGACAATCAGAGATTCTGAAGAGAGACTTTTCTGATCTCCTACAGAGACTTGATGGACTTAACGTAAACATCCTCATCAGCGGACCAGTCCCTGAAGGGAATGATGAAAGATTTAGCAGACTCCGCATGCTCCATAAATGGTTGAAGAAACAATCAGCTGAGAAGTCGTTCACATTTATTAATAATTTCAAAGTATTTGGAAGTGCTAATCATCTGTTCAAAGAAGGGATACGCTATTTGAACAAGGCCGGAGTAAGGCTCTTAGCAGCAAACATTTTTTCTTATCAAAATCAGAAAGCAAAACACTTGCTCCCAAAAGCTGACCTTGAGGCGCCCATGGATATCAGAGAACAAAAACAGCAAGTCATGATGACACCACAGGACCGAACAGATAAACAACCATCAGAGATTAAGTCTTCATCTTCCTGTGACTCAGCCACATCAAATGAGTCTCCATTTAGAAACTTTACAGACAGACTGAACGAGCAAATCAAATTTGGGACACAATTAACACCTAAACTTAGACTACACTAAACGCCTGTGACTAGTGTCAATAAGCCTGGGAGCTTCCCCCCACTGATTATTACAGATATTTGATATTTGAGGGAACCGGGCAATAAATCCACCCCTACCGTCTCCCAGAATTCACCCGGCACCCCTGAGGCTATATCAGTGATTATCAGCAGCAGGAAACATAAACCGTTAACCACACGCTCTCATATTAAACAAAATCTCAAATTGATAACCTGTCAGAAGGTTCAGCTGCCCATCATCACAATACTTAAGTTAGCTTTATTAAACATTAGATCTCTATCCGGGAAGTCTTTTCTTATCAATGACTTCATCACTGAGCATAATTTACACGCCCTTTTTTTATCAGAAACTTGGCTAGATGAAAATAACGAAACAACTTCATTAATAGAATCTAGTCCTCCAAATTACAATTTCTTAAGCGAGAGTAGGAAACACAGAAGAGGTGGAGGTGTAGCCACCATCTTTCACAACTCAATGAACTTTAAAAAGGTAACTCTGGGCACATTTGATTCTTTTGAATACCTAGCCACCCAGATAAATGAGCCTAACAAAGCGTTATTTCTAAGTTTATATAAACCACCAAAACTTAACTCTAACTTCTTTAATGATTTCAATGACCTTCTTTCTGTAATATGTATCGACTATGACCAACTAATCATCGTGGGGGACTTTAACATCCATACCGACAACCCCCAAGATAGACAAGCAAAAACATTAGATGATACTCTCCACAACTTCGGACTGATCCAGCATGTCAAACAACCAACACACAATAAAGGACACACTCTGGACTTAATTTATCAGCAAAGGTTTAAATATTTCTGACATCTCTGTAATTAATATTGCATTATCTGACCATTTCTGTATTTTCTCTGAAAGTACCATCTCTGCTAAATTATCCAGCCACAGTAAGACCACTATAAAAAAGCGTTTTCTAGGGGACAGTTCAGTAGAAACCTTTAAACGTATTTATCCTTCCACCATATCCCCCTCATCTCCCAACTCAAACTCAGTAAATAAGTTGGTAGATAACTTCCTTGCGAAAATCTCAGACATCATGGATTCCATTGCTCCAACTAAAGTGAAAGTAGTCTCAGGTAGAAAGAAGTCTCCGTGGACAAGTAATCCACTGGTACGTAGTGAAAAAAGAGAGTGTCGACGAGCCGAGAGAAAATGGCGGAAAACTCGACTCCAGGTTCACTGTGAGATCTACAAAGAGAGACTGAATAGATATCAGCTAACTATAAAAGATGCTAGGGAATCGTTCTTTTCTGAAATCATCAAAAGAAACATTAATAATGCACGGACTCTATTTGCAACAGTGGAAAGACTAACTTATCCTTTAGTGACAGTAGCCCCTGAACTAAATTCTACCAGGGCCTGCAATGAATTTGCCAGCTTTTTCACTGAAAAGATTCTAACAATTAGACGGTCAATCTGTACCTCAATATTGAATCCACAACCAGTGCCATCCCCAATCAACAACAATGTAGAGATAATGTCTGAATTCCACGAATTAAACCAGAACTGCCTTGAAAAAATCATTATCCAATTAAGCTCCTCCTCCTGCTGTCTTGATATCCTACCCACAGCTTTTCTAAAGAAGGTTCTTCCTGTTATTGGTTCTGATCTTGTTCAAATAGTGAACTCATCACTGCTATCAGGTGTCTTCCCTCAGGCTTTAAAAACAGAAGTTATTAAACCACTGCTAAAGAAGAAAAATCTGGACAACACGTTAATGCAGAACTACAAGCCAATCTCTAATCTCCCATTCATCAGTAAGATTATTGAAAAAGCTGTGTTTCAGCAGTTAAATGGCTTCATAACAATGACAAACCGTTTTGATGCTTTTCAGTCTGGTTTCCGCGCTCACCACAGCACCGAGACTGTCCTCGTCAAAGTATTTAATGACATCCGCATAAATACAGACTGTGGAAGAACCACAGTGCTGGTTCTGTTGGACCTCAGTGCAGCATTTGACACTGTTGATCATGATATTTTATTGGAACGACTGGAGAGCTGGGTCGGACTCTCTGGTACACTAATTGGCTGGTTCGAGTCTTACCTAAAGAACAGGGACTTCTATGTTTTAATAGGAAACTTTTCATCAGAACGAACAGAAATCACATGTGGGGTGCCCCAGGGCTCCATCCTGGGGCCCCTCTTATTTAATATCTACATGCTCCCACTAGGCAAGATTATAGCAACCAATAACATTAGCTACCATAACTACGCAGATGACACTCAGCTCTACATTACAATGTCACCAGGTGACCCTGAACCCATTCAAACCCTAAATCAATGCATTGACCAAATAAATGGATGGATGTGCCATAACTTTCTCCAGCTAAATAGAAACAAAACTGAAGTGATTATTTTTGGACCCAAGGAGGAACGATCAAGAGTCAGCACACAGCTTCAATTAATACAGCTAGAAACTACTGATCAGGTTCGAAACCTAGGTGTAGTAATGGACTCAGACCTGAACCTCCAGGGTCACATAAAGGCAATAACAAGGTCAGCGTTCTATCACCTGAAGAACATCTCTAGGACTAAAGGACTGATTTTGCAACACGACCTAGAAAAACTCATCCATGCGTTTATCTTTAGTCGGATTGATTACTGCAACAGCATCTTCACAGGTCTGCCTAAAAAGTCAATCAGACAGCTGCAGCTGATCCAGAACGCTGCCGCTCGCATCCTCACTAGAACCAGGAAAGTAGAGCACATCACCCCAGTTCTAAAGTCCTTACACTGGCTCCCTGTAGCTCAGAGAATAGACTTTAAAATACTTTTACTAGTTTATAAATCATTACATGGTTTAGCACCAAAATATGTTGAAGACCTGTTGTCATGGTACCAACCACCAAGACCACTCAGGTCCTCCAACTCTAGCCTACTAAACATCCCTAGACTCAGAACTAAACATGGAGAAGCAGCTTTCACTTTTTATGCTCCCCTTATCTGGAACAGACTTCCTGACGAGTGTAGAGCTGCTGAAACTCTGAACTGCTTTAAATCGAGACTAAAAACCCATCTGTTTAGAATTGCCTTTGAGTAAATGCTTGATGTCATATGTATGAAATGTGTTCATGCTCTCTTGCTTTTTTTATTTTTCTCTTGCTTTATTGTGTATCATGTGTAATGTGTGTTTCTTTTATGTTTTTTTTTTTTTTTTAAATCACCAAATCATGTAAAGCACCTTGAATTACCCTGCTGTTGAAAGTGTGCTATACAAATAAAATTGCCTTGCCTTGCCTTGCCTTGATTTCCGCAGAGGTTAGGCTCTCATTACTCATCATAAGGGCAGTGTGGCCAGTCCCATCTTAATAACCCACCTCATGCTGTTACATTATGGTTTAAAAGACTAATTAAGATGAGGATATCAGGATGCACAAGTGAGTTTGATTAATCGCTGTCAAAGAGCGCCACCGAGTCAGGCAGAACATCATTCCCAGAGAGAGGCTGGCTCTTACCTCTACGCCTCTGTTAACTGGATTCCTCAGCTGCTGTACCTGCCTCGTAGCAGCTAAAGAGGGAAGGTAAAGCTCCGCTGCAGCTCAGTGGAAATGTCTCATGGTCTGTCATACAGAACGGGCTAATTGTGAGAGAGAAGCAGATGGCGCGAAAACTCTTTGACTGAAACGAGAACATAGTTACACCTGAGAGGAGGCTTTGTTTTTCCTATTTGAGCTGCCAGTACAGTTGGAGGGAAAAGGGAGAGAAAGTTGAGTGAAGCAGCTTTAATCTGCAGAGAATCTCTTTAAAGGGGAGCCAGGTTGGGGAGTCTGTGAAAAGGTGCTCACTGATGGGTACTCCTGGGCTGCGTTTCAGATGATGAATGTAAAAGTACAGTCTGGAATGTGGGCAGAAAAGCTTGATGAAGAGGAGTGCTGGTAAACAAGAAAATGGGAGAATAGGAGAAAATGATCAGTGGGAGGCAGGATGACGTGTGCTTGTTTCAGTCTTTGTGCTCCTATTCATTCAAGGCAGGACCCCCCAAGTAAAAATGCTGAGCTAATGATCTCCCGCAGGATACTTCTTGTTTTGGCACACTGACAGATTTCTCTCTTATTTCCAACCTGCTCATTGCAGCCCAATCTAGCTTTGCCTTAGTTTAGCTTCTCCAAACACAGATCAGAGATCTTCTAAACTATAAGCCCACCCTGTTATTTTGAGTAAAACCCTTTGATAAATCCTTGAAATCCAAAATATTGCCGAATTTATCCTCCTTGTTCTGTGACTTTGATGTATTTATTCCACCATATTCTCAACATTTGCTTATTTCTTACTTTTGTGCTTCTAGCAGGATAAAAAAGCACAGGTTCTGCTTGACAAAATGTAATTGTCTTTTTAATCTAATTCTGTTTCCCTGCTATGCTGTCAGCCGAAGTATTAATCACTTTCAGAACAACTGCGCTGACATGCAGGCATACAAGCTCAAACAGACGCACTTCACAAACACAAACCTCTGCATAGTTAGCTGTGCTTCATGTCCATTTAACCGTTTAATGAAATTTTAACATTTGTTTTAAGAACAGGCTCAATTTGTACACCACACATAAAAGAATAAAATCATCTGAGTGTTTTTATGTCATACACTGACTAACAATTACCTATATGATGAATATGAAGGATTTTTAAAACATATCGGTAACCTTGGTAAAGACTTGTAAAAATTCTCAAAATAAGTTCAGCTTTTACTGCAAAAGTAAAACAAAGAAATTGTACTTAAATTTTTAGAAAATCCAGCCCTTTAGTGCAGTTCTTTTATTCACCTATGTTGCCTATAAAACAGCAAATAAAACAGGATTTTGTGTCAGTTGAACCAGTTCTGTGTTGGTTTGGGAATACATTGCAGGTCAAAAGATGCAATAGGAACACTTTCGAAATTTTCTGCCAGGGTCCGATTGGATTTTGTTTAAAATGTTTTGGTATTTTAAACAATGTATGATTCCATGCACCCTGAAGAGCTAGTAGAACCTTTGGAAAAAATACATGCCCACACCATGAGAGGTCCTCCACCATGCCTACATGTAGTTTGTAGGAATTATTAGGGTTGCTGGTAAGGGGATTTGCTATGAAACAAATATGTATGGTGAAAAACCTGTGGTGTTGTGGGCCTAACTTAATGTATTCAAATGAATGGTTTCTGAACATTTTCATTCAGATTATAGTACTGCAATAAAACATGCATTTATTTTAAAGCCTCTTTGCACATCTTTACCAGGGGCCAATAATTATAAAGGGTACTGAATATATGTTTGTTGAATGGATAAAAACTTTCTTGACCTTATTCTTACTTTTTTAAGGTGTATTACTATTACATGTAGGCACTCATTCAAAGAGAATATCATTGTCCCCCACATGTAAAAGGTTCCCTTTAGACCTCTGTAAACCTGTGGGTAAATTTAACAAGCACATTATCACATTGGATTTCTCTCAGGATGATGAAATTATCCAGTCTGAAAATGACCACACCTCATGTTTGCTCAGCAGGTGTCATCTTATTTTGGATAGGTAACTGAGAGAGGGAGGGAGGGAGAGATAGAGAGAGAGAAGACTCCCGTGTGGAATGACGTTCTTGCTCTGTTGAGACCAAGCCAAATAAAACCAGCAGGGCGCATCTAAGATGCAAGGAGTGAATTTCAGAGCAGCTCTCAAACACAGCAAATGAAGATGGATTCCACAGGGACAGAGGTGGGGGTGTGTGCATGCGTGCGTGTGTGTGTCTACGTGCGTGCGCGTGTGCGTGTGCTGTCCAGCAGAGATGGAGATGAAAGTGAGGTCTTCTCTCATGAAGCTGTCAAAATGATGAGTCGTATCTGTGTCTGTGTGTAATGAAGCAGAGCACACGTATGAACAGTGAAGCTATGGAATCTCAATCAGTACATGGTTGCATTTACATTGTTGTGAGATATGTGCAAATCTCAAAGACCTGAGGTGGACGAGTGAGCAGCACTTAATGGTGTACCGGTGGTAGGATGTAAAGCTGAGGAGTCTCTGAGAGTCCTTTGGATTGAATTGATAAGAAGGCCATTAGCTGCTGCTTCAGCCTGTTGCCATGAGAACATGTTCTATGAGGAGAAAGGCGTAGTACCTTAGGTAGCTCTCCTGTGAGAAGCCAATGTCTGCTTGGGTGGTTTGTATAAAGAATTCACTGCTGAGTGGTTTTATGTTTGATGAACTAGTATATGCATGATTAACAGTTGGGGTCAGAAGTTTACATACATCAGCATGATCGTCTTGTTCATTTTAGGATTTTATTTATTTGAACAATTATTTTTCCAGACGGAATGATAATATAATAAACACCTTCCATAACTTTTATAAGCAAGAGGACAGCACGTGTGAATTTATTGCTGATTTTCTAGAATCCACTTAGGGTCAAAAATAAATTGGAGACTAAATATAAACACATACATACACATAGTTATAGTTAGATAAATTTCTCTTATCGCGTCCTCACTAGATCCAGGAAAGTAGAGCACATAACCCCAGTTCTAAAGTTCTCTTCTTGTTTAGAGCTGCCTTTGAGTCAATTATGAATAATAGCTGGAATGTAATATGTTTTAAATGTTGTGTTTTATGCTTTTGCTGCTTTTATTCTATCCCCTAATAATAATAGCTTGCATTTATATAGCGCTTTTTGAGACCCTCAAAGCGCCTTACAACAACAACTCCATTATTCATTCACACACTGGTGGAAGCAAGCTATGATTATAGCCACAGCTGGGGCAGACTGACTGACTATTGCGCCATCGGCCCCTCTGGCCAACACCAGCAGGTGGGTAGGTGAAGTGTCTTGCCCAAGGAAGGACACAACGACATGTAGCAGGTGGAAGCTGGAATCGAACCCGCGATTTCTGGGTCGCAGGCCGACAACTCTACCACTGAACTACAGCCGCCCTATGAATGCAACCACCTAATCCCCCAAAGCACCTTGAATTGACTTGTTGAAAGTGTGCTATACAAGGAAAGTTGCCTTGTTAATCGAGTTATTAATTGACCACACACTTATTGCTATGAACAAGCTGCTGGGATAAATCTGGCTGGTTATTGTACCCCTATTCTTATGAGACATTTTAGAGTTCAATGAAATTGTTTGACTACCTGGCAAAAAACTTGCAAATATTTTAACCTTTTTTTAACTTGCACATGACTTCTAAAGTTGAGAGAAAAAGAAAAGTTGGGCGGACTTAGAAAATGGGTCTTCAAAAAAAGTTTTCCCCCATTGCCTTTCAGGGCTTCTTTAGACCCTGCTTTTGACTATAGTGTGTACATTTTCAACAGGACTAAGCTCTGGGCCATTACAGAAGCTTAATGGCAACTTTATTCATTCCAGAACAAGCTGTGATGTGTGTTTGGAGTTATTGTCCTGTTGGACCATCCAGTTGTGTCGAGGTTTTAACCACCTAGGTGTTAGTTTGAGTTGAAGGTGAAGAATTTAGGGGTGGTTCTCAATTTTTAGTAAGTAATCTGCAAGGCACCAGGATCATTGGCAGGGTAACAGCCCCATCTCATGATGCTGCCACCATCAAAATAGGTTGGTCTCTCTTGGTGGCCACATTATTGACATTGACTTCACTGTGAACACTCACACTGGTGTTCCAACATCTTTTAATTTAGGACAGGTTGAAGCATTGGTGGTTCTCGGGTTGTTCTTCAGCATACCGACTAATTTGCCATCTACTGAGGGTGACAGTTTGGGTCAGATGCTTGAAACTTGGACACACTTAGCGTTAGGAGTATGAACCCATTTTTTAGTCCAAAATTCCTTAAAGTTGTATTTTATATTGTTTGACCACCCTGGAAAAAAAGAGAAAAGTTAAAATGGATCATTAAAAGTCTAAAATGAATATGACATTAAGCAAGTTTACCACCTATAAACCTTTGATCTATTTGTGTGTTACCATGAAACTGATCGGCTTTTAAACTGTTTTAACATCTGGACTCACCTCTTGAAACCTCTGTAGGGCCTAGCTAACAGCTGTATGTGCCTCTGGCAATCCATGGGCCACCTCGCCTGGCTGTCCGAAGGAGGGGGAGGGAGGCCATGATTTGCACTTTATTTTGAATGGCCACAGTGGATGCTTAAAGGTCAGTGCCGCTTGTGACTGAAATGTTACTCACTCTGCAGAGTGAGAAAGTGTATACAACCTGTGTGGGAGGAAATAATAATAAAAAAAAGTTTTAAACATACCCTTGAGCAAAGTAAACATGGCAGATTTTACATCACATCAGCATTAGGTTGCTAGTGAACTCAGAGAAATGTAGATTTGCATGTACTGAGCTTAACCTTGGAGAACAGTCAGAAATGCTTTTTATTTCTTTGTGTTTTGACAGTAGCGGATCACAAAAGGTCAAACTACTTGGGATTCTTGCTGTTACATATTCAGACAGAAAACTTGTCTTTTTCTTCTCTGGCCTCTGGAGCAGCAGCGCTCAACATTCATGTCATAGTCTCTGCCTTTCAGCTAATTTTGTCGTCTCAAGACTCAAAGCTATGTTTGTATCCATCTGTCTGCACATGTGAAATGTTTTTGTTTTGTTCTGTTTAGAGTGTAGTCACTGAAAATTCACACAAATGCTTTTTCTTACCAACTCATCCATCTTCCAGGACTTTGCTTGAGTTGAGGTTTTTATATCGTCTCAACAAACTTCTTTAGTATGTTTTCCAAGTGGGAGTCTTTGGAGAAGTTACTAGCAGTAAATATCTCACCCACAGCATATATTTAATGACTTTTAGAATTAATGAACAAGAAAAAAGTAGATTTTTTTCATGCTAAAACAAATCTAATCTCAAAATGTCATACATGTTCATGCAAACACGGTTTTAAACATCTTTAAACCCACTGTCCTGTTTGCATTAGAATGTCATTTGCACAGAAGTCTGTTTTTAAACAGAGCACAACGGTATGGTAGTGTGAACAAGTATTCCTCTCCTTACAGATTTATTCTGTTTTACTTTCCTGTTACATTTGAATGTTTCAGATCATAAACAAAGATAACCTGAGTAAATAAAAAAACAGTTTTTCAATGATGATTTCATTCATTTAGTTAAAATGCTTTGTAAAAACTAATTATCCTCTACACTTAACTTGTTGTGCCACCCTAGGCAACAACAAATACCATCAGGTGTTTGCAATAAGTCTTTTACATCACACCGGAAGAATGTTGGCCCATTCTGATTTAAATCAGTCACATTGGAAGGTTTTTGAATATAAAGAGGCTGTTCAAAGTCATGCCGAATCTTACTGGACTGGACTTTGACTGACCCACTCCAAAACCATAGACAGAGCGAAAGACTCCCATTTATTTCTTTTTACATGCAATTTTGCAATTTTGCTTCTGAAATTAAAAACCCTGTTTCAAAAATTAGGAAAACCCATCTTCAACCACCGCTGTAAACCATATATCAGCTTCCCGAAAAAGAAAAGCTTGTCAAGCATATAGCCGCATCAGCTGAGGATCAGGAGTTCAGGAGGAAAGCAATTACTTCTTATTTTTAAATGCAGCAATTGCAGTCAGGATGGATTCTGACTGAATTTAAATAAAGAGGCATCTGTGGCTCTCAAGGAAGGGAAGCAGTCTGACAGTCATCAGGTTGACAGAGGGATCCCGACTTCCCTACTCTATGTTGTTGAAAAACATCCTTGGGTCCGACACCAAATGACATTTTTACCCTGATTTAATGATTGTTTCGACTACTATTTTTGAAAAAGCACTGTCTTTGCCCATAAGCAACGTTATAAAACAGAAAGTGCTGTTAAAGTGTGTTGCATGTTCAACAAGGCTGGGGAAGCTCATTTTTAAGTGTAATCCATTTATCCTTCACTACTCCACAGAACGTGTGCATGTGGCTGTCAAATGCAGAGACACACACATCCACACAAACTCTCTGTCTCCTCATTTAATTTTGTCTTTCATGCTCTGGCAACTTCTGGAATGCTCTCAAATTAATCAGTGTTTTAATGGAAGCTATGTTTAAATTTTGAAGGCTGTGGCAGTGTTTATATTTGGTGAAGGGGCCTCTCGTTTGCAGTTTAAGAAAAAAAACATTTAGGAACATTTCAATCTTGAATAGTTTTACAAATCTTCTCACACTTCAATGCATTTCTATTGTTAATTGACCTTTCTGCTACCAATGCTTCTGCAAAAAATGTATTAATTAATCAAATCAACAACTCTAATCCACTTTGAAGCCTTTTTATCTGTTGGTCTCAAAGCAAAAAATTAAGTGTCCTAAATACTTATGTTCTTTAAAAGAGATTTTTCAGCTGCATCTCTGCTTGCATGTGGTGTTCCTCAAAGGTTCTCTTAAAGTCTTGGTATCTTTTTAAAATTATTTTTTCTTTCTGGTCTTAATGTTTCTCCAAAAATAATATAGAATAAATAATATATATGTAGGGTTCCTTAGGGCTCTAATCTCGGCCTTGATCAATTTTTTATTTTTAATCATATTTTTCAATTTGAATGCTACTGGAAGGAAATATAAACAAATAAGCAACAGCTCTATTCATATCCAAACATTTATTTTTCTATTAAAGCAACATCAATCAATAGTAAAGGTGTCCTGAAAAACAGTTTAACAAATCAAATATTTTTAAACATATCAAAGCCCCCATTCTGCTTTGAAAACAGACAATGAACACAATACCACCATTCCCCCCCCCCCCAAATGAGATAAAAAGTGATGGATCCTTGAAATCTATTAACCTGACAAAAAAATGATCAAGTCACAGATAAATAGAAAATACCCTTACTGTAAAGCAGTCTGGCTTTTATTAAGATAATGAGGAGATGGAAGCAAATTTAGTAGCTCATTTAACTGATCCAACCATCCATCCATGGGCTTGTTCCTATCTCCAGCGAAGTACAACATTTGAAAATGAGAAATGCTTTGGAACCCTAAAATTACCTGAGTTAAATGAATGCCTCATTACCGTAGCCCCGCAGTCTTTGGTGAAAGGCTCAGAAGAAAATACAGCTCTTTGGATCAGGTGTGTAGGAGCAGCAAAACGTCTAGAATCTGCAGGATACTGTGTATTGGGGATTGGGAATGTACAGCACTGTATTAAAGTGTTGGTGACTTCTGGTTTCCTGCCTTTGTTTTTATTGAAAGTTTTTACTTTTTTTTGTTTTATGTATTCTTTATTTTATTAATGTAAAAAATGTTGTGCTTCTTGCTTTGTGGAGCAAGCATTTGCAGCAGAATTTTTCTACTACAACTACAGCTAAAGTCACACAGAAATGTTGATTCTTGACTAACTGAAGTTTGTCAGTAGAGAAGTATTTTTTTTATTATGCTAACACAAAAATGTATAAAATAACAAAATCTAAACATCTCTGCTCTAGAATAAAACTTCCAGCACCAACAACACCTAAATCACCAGCTTCATGCTTAGCTGACCCAGCTGCAGTCTGAAACGTCCTCTAATGGCACCGACAGCATCACCGCTGACTTGTTGTTCAGTTTGTTGCGGCCGTCATTCCCAGTTCTCAGTCACCGGGTGGGGCTGTAAGCCGAGCGGGGGTGCCTGTCAAATAAACCATGACCACCACAACCTGTCACAAGCCCTCCTCACTTTTCCCATTAAATGCTGTGCTGCATTGAGAGCCCTGTCAGTCTGAGATGGCTCAACAGAGTACAAACAAACAGGAAAAAAAATCTGCCCTCATAGTGGAATGAAAGTGGCAACCTCAGACTGTACCTCCGACTTGATAGAATACTATGATTAAAAAGACAAAGTTCACATGCATCTACTCTACCTGTTTGCTTCCTAGTGGACTGTATGAGCAGCAATAATACCCGGCATCAAAAAGAACCTGGTGTTTTTGGTGTTAATAGATGCAGTATCAAGGTTTGTGTGAAGATGACAGTGATAGTAAATAAGCTAAAATTAGAGTGCAAGCCATCTCATGTTACCACACTGATTCACTATAATTATTAATGAGGGCTGAGAAATTATCACTGGTAAAAATGGCTCCTCTGTGAGACTAATGAGCTTGTTACACATTCCAGAAAAAAGGTTATTTAAAACAACTGATTTCTCGTTTTTATGGAGGTACATAATTGTATTTATATACTTGGCATCTGTTAAAATATATGATTGAATGAATTAGGGATTAATCTACTTTCTGATGAAAAAAAACAACAGAAGCTAAATTATTTCAATATTTTTTTACAATTCTCATAACATATACTTTTTATATATTTATATAGGAAACATTAAAACTTGTCACAAATAAATTTTCAACAGAGAAAGATGCTGAACAGAGAAAAACAATACATAAAGTGTGAACATTAATATCATTTTTCCTCCTTTATGTTTTGTTGATAATATAGTCCTAAGGCTATTTGTCAATCAAGCTTGTGATCTTATACTTTTTTTTTTATCAAAATGTGTAAATGGTACACTGTAAAGCGAGATAATTTTCCACAATAAAAGTGTCTAATAAATAAGGCAAAGTAAGGTAATTTTATTTATATAGCACAATTCGGACATGGCCATCCAAACTGTTTTACAGAACATGAAAGTAAACATAACATAACAAAAACCTTTACGCTTTGCTTCAAAAGAGTGATCAATATCATAAAATCCTTCAAAAGGATGCCCTGATTTAAAGAAACAAATGTTAAATTTTTTATTTAATCTTCAGTTACTTATCAGTGATTGGGGAAACAGTTGATTATTGAGACTTTTTGATTGAAAGCTACAATAAGGGAGTTTGTTTCAGAGCTGAGGAGCTTGGAAATAAAATGGCAGATAATGGCTTAATCAAATTTTAACAATGATTTGGGAAATACCCTAAACTATATGAATATTGTATGAATATTTTTAACGAAACTACTCCAAAAATATTAAGACAAAAAGCTATTGAAACTCATGAATTACCTGGTTCAGTTTAACTAACCCTAATTATTGCCAGACCTATATTGTTAAGTCCCTTGGGTGTTTGTGTTGAGTTTCTGTTATTTAATTTCCTTATTGAGTTCACCTTATCATTTTGGTTTATTCCTTGGTGTTGTTTTGGCACTTCCTTCCTTCCATTTTTTTCACTTCCCGCCTTTAGATGTTTTTCCTGCTTTTGTGTGTTTATTTGTTTCTCTTTTTATCACTTATCCCAGCTAGTTCATTTATTCTTAATTTCTATTATTAGTCCCTTTTTACAATTCCCTTTTGTTGTAGGTTTGTTTCTCATTGGGTAGTTTCCTAATTTATTTCTTCTCCAAGTTTTTATTTCCTTTTATTCTCCAGGGTTCCTTTAAGTTTCTCCTTCTTAGACATATTTTCTTTAGTTAGTTTCTAGTTTCTTATTTAACATAGTTTTCTGTTTCCCTTGCCATTCTTCCCTTTCCTGTTGCCAGTTTCACTTATTGCCCTCACCTGCAACTGCTTACCACTAATTGGTCCTCAGGTTTCTCTGCCAGTTCTTCATTCCCTCCTCAGTATTTAAACAGCTCTCTTTCTGTCACTACTCACTTGCCTGTTGTCAAACTTTTCTGCCTGGTCCTGGTTTCACCGTTGCTGCATTTTTTGATCCTCCTGAGTTTGTAAGTTCATGTTCCATGTTTTTTGTTGTAATTAAATCACTCTTTCTTTTTTTTTACTTTGCTGCATTTGGGTCCTCCTTAACACCAAACATGACATCTATAGAATCAATAAATCACTCAAATTTATCAATCAATCAACCAATCAAAGCCTGTCTGACAACAAGAAGTAGGCTTAAAGATCTCAAAAAGAAACACTTTATGCCCTGATCTAAAGAAATTTAAGAAAAGAATGATGAACAAAGTCACTGACATTGATCAGTATGGAAAAGGTCACGGAGCCATGGGTTTGCTTCTTCAAGACCTGGCAGACTTGTTCTATATTTGCCTGGCCATTCTTCTAACTTTTTGCCATTTGGTTTTATATGGTCAACTTAATCCATTGTTAATCAGTAATCAAGTCTCTCCCTGATATTTTCGTTTATGGTAACAACAAGGGTGTGCTCTTTTTACACAGTTTTTCCATTTTGGCCTTCTAATGGCAGTATAGAATCAGATTTGTCTTTTTTTCCACTTAAAGCCTTGCTAACTGAATTTGAACATTAACAGTTTTGCCACAGTTACTGATTAATCCTTTAAAAAGTAACTTAGTTACTACTTACTACCGATTTCTTGATTTCAACAGTAACTAAGTTAGATTATAAGTTACTTTAATAGTTATTTTTTTAACCCCCTGGTTAAAATGTTCTGGGGTCTCATTTATAAAACATTGCGTAGAATCCCTACTAAAAGTGTACGTACGACCAAAACAAAAAGTTTGTGTAGGCCAAAAAGATTTCTGATTTATAAAACCATGTCTACGCACAGGTGTAAGCAATTTCCCCTTTATAAATCACAGTCTTCTTGGAAGTTTGCGCACGTGAATTTGGCTCATATACCGCCCTGAACACGCCCAAATCCGGCTATTAAAGGTCAATGCAAAGCAGGACATGAATATTGATGCATATGAAGAAGAAGGGAAATATGGCAACAACAACAAAAAAACCAAGAAGAGAAACTACTGAGATGGAGATTGAAGTGCTAGTGGGTGAAGTGGAGGCTAGAAGAGACATTTTATTTCGTGGACACAGCAGTGGTGCCACAAATAAAAGGAAGAACTGCGAGTGGCAGCATGTGGCGTCTGCAGTGCAGACTGTCAGTGCAACTGAAAGGACGGCACCCGAAATTTTAAAAAAGTGGTCGGACCTCAAAGTCGAGGCAAAAAAAAAACTTGCCTCCCACCGCCAAGTATCATGGGAACATCAAGCGTGCACGGTATAGTGTCAGAGAAGGAGGGCGACACCGACCTGGCAGAAACGACAGATGAACCCGGTAAAGCACCTTTTGGATATATTTTATTACATGGCTATGTTAACAAATTTGAGCATATTTTAAGGAGACAGACTAATATGCCGTGTCTTTTCAGTTCTTCCACAGTCGGTAGGTGGCGAGGATGACGAGGCTGAAGAAGATGAGGTTGCCCAGCGTCCGGCTGCCCCCAACACCAGTGCTGCCGGTGCCCGTGGTGCATCCAGCAGTGGTCGGGTTCTGACTGAAGCTGTGATGCAGACACAGAGAGACACCATCAGCGCCATCAATTCTGTGACAAATGAGTTAAAGGAAATAAAGAGTGTGCTGTGCGAGATAGTGACAGCCATTGGTACCATAAAAGATACAATAAAAAAATTGAATAAATGAACCTTGTCGTTATCTCAAACGCCGCATTACATCCTGGCGGATCCTTGCTCCCTGGGTGAAGGCTTCCTGTCGAGGAGGAGGCGGCTGTGGGTCGGGGTTCTCATGCTGGGGAGAGGGTAAGCCAGGAGGGAGGGGAATTCCAATTCTCAGTGCCATGTTATGAAGAATTCCACATGCCCTCACGATCTTGCAGACCTTTGTAGGGTGGTATAATGCTCTGCCACCCGAGGCATCCAATGACAGCCACCTACATTTTAACAGGCCTATGGCACGCTCCACAACTGAGCGTGCATGCGTGTGACAGGAGTTGTAGCGCATTTCCTTTGCTGTCTGTGGGTCTGGGAACAGGGTCAGAAGCCAGCTCCTGAGAGAGTAGCCACTATCACCTGCAAGTGATAACATGTTTAATTCAGGCGTCAACAACCAGCATTTCTAATGACGGTGAGGACTTACCGAGCAGCCAGCCATCTCACACAGCGCCTGCCTGCAGTCTGTTCCCTACACTGCTGTGTGTCAAGATAAGGGAGTCATGTGTTGACCCAGGCCATCGTGCCACCATATAGTGATCATCATGTGTGACTCACATATGATTTGCACATTAATACTGTGTACATGTTTCCGATTGACGAAAACAAATTCATCCTCGGACGGGGCCCTTATAGCAATATGGGTGCAGTCAATTGCACCGATTATGTTTGGGAAAGCGGACATTGCTGCAAATTGCATCTTAATTTCGGCCTGCTCCCCCACAGTATATGGAAACGTGATGTATCGCCTGCTCATTTTAATGATCACATCCAAGACTGCAGGCATTATTGTGCTCAGGGACGGCTGTGATATCCCAGACCTATTAATAAGTATAACATATTTGAAGGCATTATTTCCAAAAAGGGACTTTGGGCAGAATAGTAAGAATCATGTCACTTAGAAACATATCTGTCGGCTAATTCCCGCTGGTAACAACCAGTTGCAAGAAACCCCAGAGTGGTGAGCACCTGCAGCTGAACCGGAATGGCACGGTTCCGCCTGGAGGGTCTCTCCAAAACCGGGCCCAATTCAGCACAGAGATCCAAGAGCACAGCTCTGGGGAATCTGAATCTGCTTATTAGCCAGTCATCATCATCGGCAAGGAGGTCCGCATGATCCCTGAACACGAGTTCTCTCCTAATCCTTCCATTTGCAAAATCTTCTAGCAACGCCAGTGCATCCATCTCAAATATTACGCTTGAAAGTAGTTGGGGTATTTCTATTGGCAGCAATAAGACTGATTGCTTCCTTCCTTGGCACAATGTACGTGTCAATCAATGATATATGGTACAAATGATTCAATTTATTAATTGGCATACAGTCCCGGCCCTTTTATCTGAGTTTAAGGTTTTGAGATAAATTTTATGTATTTATTTTAATATTGACATTTTTTTAGAAGAGCTATAGCTCACTGCAAAGCTACAATATAGATATCATTGCTAGTTTGGATGTTTATAATAACATGAATCCATAATTAATGTTTGGTGTGAGGTGAAATGATATGTGTGAGAGGAGTAATATGCAGTCTGGCTGCAGTTCACCACCTCACCAACTGCGTCCTCGATTCCCCCCGTCTCCAAAATGTCCGTACGCACGGGTCAGAGTTGGCTTACAGGTGCGCACATTTTCCCGTCATGTCTGTTTTTTATAAATCACAACTTTTGCTTTGAAAGACCGGAAGCCAGTTTCAGGCCCCGTTTTGTGCGTACGCAATGTTGATAAATGAGACCCCTGGTTTGGCACTGAAATCCATCTGCTGTTGTTTGGGTGGTGGGGAACCTCCTACATTTAAACTCAGCAAAAAAAGAAACATCCTCTGACTTTCAACTGTTTTTACTTTCAGTAAACTTAATGTATGTAAATATTTGTATGAACACTAAAAGAGTCAACACCATAAGACATAAACTAAAAATGTTCCACAGACATGTGACTAACAGAAATAGAATAATGTGTCCTTGAATGAAGGGAGGCTCAAAATCAAAAGTACCAGTCAGTATCTGGTGTGGCCACCAGCTGCTTGAAGTACTGCAGTGCATCTCCTCCTCATGGACTGGACCAGATTTTTCAGTTCTTGCTATGAGATGTTACCCCACTCTTCCACCAAGGCACTTGCAAGTTCCTGGACATTTCTGGGGGGAATGGCCCTAGCCACACCCTGCGATCCAACAGGTCCCAGACGGGCTCAATGGGATTGAGATCCGGGCTCTTCGCTGGCCATGGCAGAACACTGACATTGCTGTCATGCAGAAACACACGCACAGAACAAGCAGTATGGCTGTTGGCATTGTCCTGCTGGAGGATCATGTCCGGATGAGCATGCATAAAGGGTACCACATGAGGGAGGAGGACGTCTTCCCTGTACTGCAAGGCATTGAGATGCCTGCAATGACAACAAGCTCAGTCCGATGGTGATGTGATATACCGCCCCAGACCATGACCATGACCAGACCCCCCCTCCAAATCGATCCCGCTCCAGGGTACAGGCCTCGGTGTAACGCTCATTCCTTCGACGATAAACACGAATCCGTCCATCACCCCTGGTGAGACAAAACCGTGACTCATCAGTGAAGAGCACTTTTTGCCACTCCTGTCTGGTCCAGCGAAGGTGGGTTTGTGACCATAGGCGCAAGCCCTCAGTCCAGCCTCTCTCAGCCTATTGCGGACAGTCTGAGCCCTGATGGAGGGATTGTGTGTTCCTGGTGTGACTCGGGCAGTTGTTGTGGCCCTCCTGTACCTGTCACGCAGGTGTGATATTCGGATGTACCGATCCTGTGCAGGTGTTGTTACACGTGGTCTTCCACTGCGAGGATGATCAGCTGTCCTTCCTGTCTACCTGTTGCGCTGTCTTAAGCCGCGTTCACACCGGTCAGCGCGTCCAGGCGTCAAATCGCTCAAACGGACGAAAGTCGACGCTTTAAAATTAAAACCCAGCTGGTTGCACACTTGTGGTCTGCGTCGGCGCGTCGGGGCATCAGCACGTCACGTCATTACGTCAGCGTGCGGGCGTGGATTTGTCTGTTGCTAGTTGTTTACAACATGGCGGATCTTGTCGAGAGAGTGGCTTGGGCTTATTTAATTAATGAAGCTACACAAGCCAGACGTCGTCGTCGTTTGCGACGTGTGTGGGTACACCCCATTATTCAGAGGCGTTCGGACTTCGGAGAGTTTCACCATTTGCTCCAGGAGCTGCGTATGGATGAGGTTCGGTTTCAGCGCTATTTTCGTCTGTCCCGCGCCCATTTTGATGACCTCCTGACTCGCATCGGTGCTCGCATCACCTACCAGGACACCAACTACAGGCGCTCTATTCCTGCTGAAGAGCGCCTGTCCATCTGTCTTCGGTTAGTGGGTACATTGTGATTCTGAAAATGTTTTTTTTGTATAAACGTTTAATCTGATGCTCATGTGCTTATACTATGCATATTAAAGAGTCACTGTAAAACCAAACTGTCTACTTACCAAATATGCCTTTTTTGCATTTGGTACCAGTTTTTTTTCCCGCCACACATAACAGTAGATTAAAACAGTACACACAGGCAAAAAAAAAAAATTCATTTTCCTATATTAACATGCAGCCAAATAAAAGCCACAGGTAACAACATAGGTGAATGTATATTTAGTGAACAGTTAAGTAAGTTATCTCACCCCACTGTCATTTCTCATCTCCTGCCCAATATATACTCACACAGCATTTATCTTATCTATAAGTAATATACATTATAGTAGATAATGGTAGATTTAATAACTAATCTGGCCCACAACTAGTCTATTCACTATCGTTTTCTCTTTTATGCAGGTTTCTTGCCACTGGGGACTCCTACAGGACCATAGCCAGCAGCTTCAGAGTGGGCATTTCCACTGTCTCCACCATCATCCCTGATGTGGTGACAGCCATCTGGGATGGTTTAGTGGAGGAATTCATGGCTGTCCCAGGAGAAGAGGAGTGGAGGTCCATTGCAGAGGACTTCAAGGAACGGTGGAACTTCCCTCTGTGCTGTGGTGCTATAGACGGGAAGCACATCAGCTTAAAGGCACCCCCCAACTCTGGTTCTCTTTTTTTTAATTACAAGGGGCACCATTCCATCGTGCTCCTTGCTGTGGTAGATGCCCGTTACAGGTTTAGGGTGGTCGATGTTGGGGGGTATGGCAGAACCAGTGATGGAGGGATCTTGGCCAACTCCACCTTTGGTCAGGCTCTGCGTGATGGCACACTTGGTCTGCCTCCAGACCAGCACATGCCCGGAGCTGCACACCGAAGAGCCCAGCCCCATGTGTTTGTGGCAGATGAGGCCTTTCCACTGCGCAGGCATTTGATGCGCCCCTTTCCTGGACGTGGTGGCCTAACCCCTCAGCAGCGCGTCTTCAACTACCGGCTCTCCCGGGCCCGGCTGGTGGTGGAAGATGCATTCGGGATCTGGTCTGCACAGTGGAGAATGTTTCACCGCAGACTGGAAGTCAACCCCGAAGTTGTGGAGAAGTGTGTGAAGGCGACGTGTGTTCTCCACAACTTCATGAGGGTTTCTGGAGATGGCCAGGTACCTGCAGTGAGGGGAGCTGCCGCTGCTCATGGAGAGAGACCACTTCCAGCTGTGGGGCGAATCGGAGCCAACAACGCAACCAGAGAGGCAGTGGAGACCAGAGAAGTTTTCATGGCCCACTTCAGTGAGGAGGGGGCAGTGCCATGGCAGCCGGCAGAATAGTCATGTCCATACAGGACTGACCCAAAACGGCTCTTTTAAGAGCCACCCAATAAAAAAATTAAGAGCAAAACTTTCTGAAAATTTACACATCTATATTTACTATATTATATTTTAGTAATTTGTTTTTCTCTATACATTCATATATACATTCACAAATCCCTTTCATTTATGGATTATTGTTTGTTCTGTACCTATATACTTTTGACCTGTTCACCTGTACCTCTCGTTTCCAGGTAATGACTGACAGACTGCTCTGCTTTCTCCCACAAACTCGTCTATGGATATGGTGAAATCAATCAAATAAACTCAAATAGTTCTTGCTTTTGTACTTCTGTGGTATTTTATATAGTCAATAAAAAGGTATATTTCATTAAGGTAATTATTAGCTGTTATTAAAAACAATATTTTCACCCAAATGGCATTACATAGGACAGTAGAATTAAATTAAGGAAAGTAGCTGACCAAAATGTTACATATAAAAATATTTAATATAAAAAAAATACATACAACATATATACATATGATAAAACAATAAAATAAAGAACAGGAAGAGAAAGGACCTTATTTGGAGGAAGTGCGGTGGAAGACAGGAGGGACACAGAAAGGAGTCTCCTTCCTCCCCTGAAAAAGGTGTCAGCCCGATCAGTAAAACTACTGAGTATTGTCCAAATGGGTCAAATTGAGTGTTACATTAATTCTTTCAAAAATCAGTCTATGAATGTCAAATTTTAGGATGTCTCTTTCTAGAGGTGACACCCTTTTCAGGAGAGGATGAAGAGAGAGAAGGAAGTGCATTTCATCATCTGCAGGAGGAGCAGGAGCTGGTTCAGGCCGGGCCTTGAGCGCATCAAGCAGCTTTTGCTGGAACTCTGTTGGCACTGACAAGTCCTGCTGCCTCCGCCTTCGTTTTCTTGGAGGGCCTGTGAAAAAACACAGTAGAAAAATGTGTTAAAAATGCTTACAATTATGTTGAACAAATATACAAATTAGATAAAATTATAAGCAACATTTTAAGTCTGTATGAAAGGCTGAGTGTGAATTCCAGGGTATACACAGACATTTCAGAAAGTACAAAAAGTAATTCGCCAAGTGTCTGGGAACCGAAAGAAACAGATTGACATCTTTGAATAAAACCTACATTCCCAACCTTTCCAAACAGCACTACACACCTGCAGGTGCTGGAGCAGAGGAAGGGCCAGGCTGGTCAGAAGAAGAAGCAGCAGCAGAGGAAGGGCCAGGCTGGTCAGAAGCAGAAAAGGAAGGGCCAGGGGACTCTGGTTCAGCCATGTCACCTGCCTCCATGTTAGCTGGATCTGTCAAGACAGAAAGGAATATTATTGACCCTCCTGTTTATTATGCTTTATACCAAGATCACAAATACTTCTACTGCTAGCACTAATAATAAATAGCAAAACTTTGTAGTAGCAAAATGATGTCGGTTTCAGCTTTACAATAATTATTTTCATGTTTCTGAGCACGTTTTTGTGTGTGTTTGTGTGCCACTATGTCTGGGTTTTCTTCTCAAAATCACCAACCTTCTGCCTCTAACCGCCCTGCTGCTTCTTTTTCTGGCTCCTCTGGGTGGTCATACCCCTCCGCCTGCTCCTCCTCGACCCCCATGTTGCTCGATGTTTCGCGGGGGGCGATGAAGGGTTCGAGGAAGGACAGGACAGAGAGGTACTTCCATTTCTGCACTTTCCCTCCTTCTGCTCCGCTCTTCCTTCTCTCTTTCTCTTTTCTGCTCTGCCTGACATATGTGTCCCTCAATGTCTTCCACCGTTTTTTGCAGATCTCGTCTAAATACACAATGGGAAACTGATAATGCGTATTTAGTACCGTAGTTGCCCTAACCGCTTTTGGCTAGCGTAGCGTTAGCTAACATAACAAGAAAGTTAAAAGAAAAAATATTTTTTTCTATGTTTAACTGCTTACCTGGCACTCCAATATCCTCCGATATCTTCCTCCAAATCAGATCCGATCTCTTCCTGTCTTTGTAAAAAGACGAAGACGGGTCATACAATTCACGGACATTACATACAGCGACAATCAGTTTGTCCTCCATCTTGAATAAAAAATTTGCCGATTCCCCCATGGAAGGAGTTACTACGTCAGTACAACGAGTCGTTCTGATTGGTTGACGCCGCGCGTCTGCTGCCCGAAAGTTCAATTTTCCCAACTTGAGCAGCAGACGCCCCGACGGACCGTCGGGGCGTCCGGGCATCAGCTGCGTGGACGCGCTGATGCCAGCTGCGCCGACGCGCGCGACTTGCTGCTTGGCAGCTTGGCGCCCACTAGATGCGTAGATCCCATAGACTTGCATGTAATCTAGCTGCCCTGCTGCCTGGACGCGCTGACCGGTGTGAACGCGGCTTTAGGCGTCTCACAGTGCGGACATGGCAATTTATTGTTTAAACCCTTTACAATGAAGATCTGTAAAGTTATTTGGATTTTTACAACATTATTGTTGAAATACACAGTCCTGAAAAAGGGACATTTCTTTTTTTGCTAAGTTTAGCTGCAGCTCTCTGTTACCTGGTGGGACTTTCCCAGGGGCCTGTTTCACAAATCAGGTCTAGTGAAAACCCTGTGTTAGTTAACCCTGCGATGAGGGAAACTCTGGTTTTTCTGTTTCACAAAGCCAGCTCAGCATAACATTGAGTCAGTTACCCGGGCATCCGACTCTGTGAAACTAACCTTCTCGCAGGCAGGTTTGCATCAAATAACTCTAAGTTTCTCCTGCTCTTAAGTTGAAGCCTGCAGGCTGAAAGCAGTGGCAGACATGGCGTGTCCCTTTCTTGAAGAGCCTGTTGATGTAGAAGCCCAGATACTCCGCAGAAATCTCCGTCGGGAGAGGATGATCAGACCCCGAGTGGATGTTTTATCACTCCCTGAGGAGTAGGCTACCTGTTTGAGAATTTCCGTTTTTCTCGACCATCAATAATTTTTAAAACAATATTCTCAACCCACCCATTTCTCACATGACTCATCGTGGAAATGTTCTCTGCTCCGAGCAAATTCTTTGTATTGCACTTCGTTTTATTGCGAATGGCAGTTTCTTGTAAAATATTGGTGATGTGGAGCATGTGTCCAAGGGAACCGTCTGTCGGGCTGTCAGAAATGTGACCTCTTAACGGTAAAATTAAGGTCGTATTCATGTTTTGCGGGAGATATAAACAAAAGCAAAACACTGTATTGCAGCCCACTCCTCCTTAACAAGCACACACGCTGCGGGGACCGAGTGGCGACTGCTGCGCGCTCACGTGTGTGTTCGTTAACTCATCCGAGCAGAAGCCGCGTGGACGCGATGGCGCGACTTGCTGCGGGGCAGCTTGGCGCCCACTTGATGCGTAGATACCATAGACATGCATGTAATCTAGCTGCCCTGCTGCCTGGACATGCTGACCGGTGTAAACGTGCCATTACAGATACGATGGCAGAGCGAACAAAAATATCCAGAATTTGGCTTCATTTTATGAAAATAGATGCCGACAATGCACGCTGTCACATATGTAATAAAAGCTTTGCTTGCAAAGGCGGGAACACAAGTAATTTGACCAAAGACCTTGCCAAAATACACCAACTACAAACCGAAAGATGCACGGTGTTTGACCGCCTGAGTGCTGCAGCAACAATAACCCCTGAATCAGATACAACACGTATGTATGTATGCATGCAAAGCAAACACGTGAAGCATGGACATAAGTTTGCCATTTTATTCTTACAATTAATAAATGCTGGATATTTTTGAACAACAGCTTCCTTCTTATCTAGGTTTAAAAAATTTTTTCTTAAACTACAGTTAACCTGCTATTTTATTCTTACAATTAATAACTGCTGGATATTTTGAACAACAGCTTCCTTTTTATCTAAGTAAAAAAAAAAATCTTAATCTACAGTTAACCAGCTATTTCATTCTTACAATTAATAAATGCTGGATATTTTGAACAACAGTGCCACTTACATGTTGGTTGGTACTCTGTGACGGGGTAAGCCGTATTGCGTCATTTCCTGTTGTCACTGTTGTGCTCTGTGAAGCAGTTGTTCAGACTCTCTTGAATTGATCTTATTTTCTCTATGCTGAGGCCTCTCTAAGTTATTTTAACACACAAGCACACTAAAACACACGTTTTGTGGTGGTGTACTTTACGTTTTGGGAACTCCTTGTGTTTCACACAGCTTTTCTTGGGGTGGTAAGGTCTCGCTAGCTCAGTTAGCTTAGCTTCATTGCGGCTATGGCTACTCTTCATTCTCCTGTCTCTAACTCTCCTCTTCTCTCTTGCTCTCTCTGTCAGATGTTTAGTTACTTCCCTGCCTCCTTTAGTGATAATGGTAACTGTAATAAATGTAATATTTTTGTAGCTTTGGAGGCGAGGGTATCAGAATTAGAAGCACGGCTCGGCGCTGTTAAAAAACCAGCAGATAGCCGAAGCCCATTAGCCAGCGCGGAGCCAACAAGGATAGAACCCCCTAGCTGTCCTCCGGTAGAGCCCGTGCAGCCGGGACCCCAGGCCGGCTGGGAGACGGTACGTAGGAAGCATAGTTCTAGGACCCAGCCCACGGGCCACCACCAACCGGTCCGCGTTTCTAACAGATTTTCCCCGCTCAGCGACACACCCGCTGAGAAGCCGACCCTGGTAATTGGCAACTCCATAGTCAGAAACATGGCATTAGAGACACCATTGACCATAGTCAAATGCTTGCCAGGGGCCAGAATGGGCGACATCAAATCCTACCAGAAACTGGTGGCTAAAGATAAGCGTAAATACAGTAAGATTGTTATTCACGCTGGCAGTAATGACACCCGGTTACGCCAATCGGAGGTCACTAAAATTTGTGTTGCTTCGGTGTGTAAGTTTGCTAAAACAATGTCAGACTCGGTAATCTTTTCTGGTCCCCTGCCCGATCGGACCAGTGACGACATGTTTAGCCGCAAGCTGTCATTCCATCAATGGTTGTCTGGGTGATGTCCTGCAAATGATGTGGGCTACATTGATAACTGGCTAACTTTTTGGGGAAAACCTGGTCTGATCCGGAGAGACGGCATCCATCCCACTTTGGATGGAGCAGCTCTTTTTTCTAGGAATATGGCCGAATTTATTAGTCCTCCAAAACACTAACAACCCAGGGTCCAGACCAGGAAGCAGAGTCGTAGTTTAACCCACCTCTCTGCTGCTTCTGTACTGTTACCCACCCATTACCCTATAGAAACAGTGTCTTGCCCACGGCCTAAATTAAATGGATTAAAAGTTAAGCCAACAAAAGCAAATGATGGAAATCTCATAAAGATAAATACGACTTTGACTGAACAGAAAAATAAATCTATTAAATGTGGTTTATTAAACAGAAGATCTCTCTCCTCAAAGACTTTGTTAGTAAATGACTTGATTGGTGATAATCACATTGATTTGCTTTGTCTCACAGAAACCTGGTTGCAGCAGGAGGATTATGTCAGTATAAATGAGTCAACTCCTTCCAGTCATTTAAATTTTCACATTCCTAGAAATACTGGCCGAGGAGGAGGAGTTGCAACCATTTTTCGTTCTGATTTACTAATTAGTCTCAGACCAATTGATAGCTACAGTTCTTTTGAACATCTAACCCTTAATTTTCCTCATCCAAGTTGCAAAACATTAAGACCATTTTTGTTTGTGGTTTTGTATCGTCCACCAGGCCCTTACTCTCAATTCTTGGATCAGATCTCCCATTTTTTATCTGATTTAGTATTAAATACTGATTGGGTCATTATAGTCGGGGACTTCAATATTCATGTGGATACTAAAAGTGATAGCCTAAATGCAGCCTTTAGTGCTATTTTAGACTCAATTGGCTTTACTCAAAAAGTACAGGGATCGACCCACTCGGCCAAACACACTTTGGACCTTGTACTTGCATACGGTATTGAGTGTGAGGAAATAACAGTCCACCCACATAACCCGGTCCTGTCTGACCACTTCTTAATAACTTTTGAATTTACTTTAACTGACCATCTTAAATCTGAAAGAAAATTTCATTATAGTAGAGCTTTATCAGACAATGCTGTAACAATTTTTAAAGAATCTGTAACATTCTTACTTTCCTCAGTGTCTCAGAGTAACGCAGTGGATGGCAGCAATTCTATCTCTAACCCTTCAGAAATTGATGGTCTGGTTCACAGCATTACGTCCTCATTGCATTTGGCATTACATAGTGTAGCCCCCTTAAAAAAGAAAGTGGCTAACCATAGGAGGCTGACTCCTTGGTTTAACGCAGAGTTGCATACTTTAAAGCAGAATACTAGGAAGTTGGAGAGAAAATGGCGCTCGACACATCTAGAGGATTCCTATTTAACCTGGAATAACAGTCTACTGCTGTATAAAAAGACCCTTCGACAAGCTAAAACAGCATATTTTTCATCATTAATAGAGGCGAATAAAAACAATCCTAGGTTTCTTTTTAGTACAGTTGCCAAACTTACACAGAGTCATAGCTCTGTTGAGCCAACTATTCCCCCAGCTCTTAGCAGTGATGATTTTATGGGATTTTTCATAAATAAAATTAATTCTATTAAAAATAAAATCATTGGCATCCTCCCAAACATGATTACTTCTTCCTCAGTAAATGAGGCAGCATCGGAAAGAACTGTAGAACCTCATTTGTGCTTATGCTGTTTTGATTCAGTCGAGCTTTCGGGAATTATCAAAAATATTAGCCTCATCTAAACCTTCAACTTGTATGCTGGACCCAATCCCAACCAAATTATTTAAAGAAGTGTTCCATTTGGTTCCTGGCCCCATTTTGGATATGATTAATCTATCCTTAGTAAACGGATACGTACCACAAGAATTTAAAATAGCTGTAATTAAACCTTTACTCAAGAAACCTTCCCTTGATCAAGATGACTTAGTGAATTACAGACCTATATCTAACCTTCCCTTCTTATCCAAAATCCTTGAGAAAATTGTTGCCAATCAAGTCTGTGAGCATCTAAACAGTAACGAGCTGTTTGAAGAGTTTCAGTCAGGTTTTAGAGCTCATCATAGCACTGAAACAGCACTGGTGAAGGTTACTAATGATATTCTCATGGCCTCAGATAATGGACTGGTGTCTGTTCTGGTTTTGTTAGATCTCAGTGCTGCTTTTGACACAGTCGATCATAATATTCTCTTAGAAAGGCTTGAACATGTTGCAGGGATTAAAGGAACAGCACTAGGCTGGTTTAAATCATATTTGTCTGACAGATTCCAGTTTGTTCATCTAAATGATCAATCTTCTTCACTCTCAAGGGTTACTTGTGGAGTTCCACAGGGTTCTCTGCTTGGAACAATTCTTTTCACCATATATATGCTTCCAATTGGTAGAATCATTAGACAGCATGGGACAAATTTCCACAGCTATGCCGATGATACACAACTATATTTATCCATAAATCCTGATGAACCCAGTCAGTTAGGTAGATTACAGGCATGTCTGGAAAACATAAAAACATGGATGAATCTAAACTTTTTGCTTTTAAATTCTGACAAGACAGAAGTTGCTGTCTTTGGACCAGAAGTTCTAAAACAGAAACTGATTAGTCAATCACTTCATCTGGATGGCATTAAATTGGCCCCCAGTAATAACGTAAAGAACCTCGGCGTTATTTTTGACCAAGACTTGATATTTAAATCCCATATTAAACAGGTTTCTAGGATTTCCTACTTTCACCTCCGGAATATTGCTAAAAATAGAAACATCCTGTCCAGGAGTGATGCTGAGAAACTAGTCCATGCATTTGTTACCTCAAGGCTGGACTACTGTAATTCTTTACTATCAGGTAGTCCACAAAATGCCATTAAAGCCTTCAGTTGATCCAAAATGCGGCAGCAAGAGTTCTAATGAATATTAAAAAGAGAGATCACATTTCTCCTGTTTTAGCTTCCCTTCATTGGCTCCCTGTTAAATCCAGAATAGAATTTAAGATCCTTCTTCTTACATACAAAGCCCTTAATAATCAAGCTCCATCATACATCAGAGATCTAATTGTTTCATATGTTCCCAACAGAGCACTTCGCTCTCAGACTGCAGGTTTACTTGTAGTTCCTAGGATTTCTAAAAGTAGAATGGGAGGCAGATCTTTTAGTTATCAGGCTCCTCTCCTGTGGAACCAGCTCCCAGTTTTAGTCCGTGAGGCAGACACTCTGTTTACTTTTGAGGCCAGGCTTAAAACTTTCCTTTTTGATAAAGGTTATAGTTAGAGTGGCTTAGGTCATCCTGAGGTAGCTCTGTAGTTATGCTGCTATAGGCTTAGACTGCTGGAGGACAGACTTACCAATTTTCTTCACTGCTACTTCCTTTTCTACTACTACTCTCCAGTTGTATTACAGTACATTCTGCTATTTCGACTGTTAACTTTGTTTTCTCTCAGTGTTTTTCTCTCCATAGAAGATATACCTGGTCTGGTATCCTGCTTGGCTGGAATGCCCTGTTGGACGGGGGGCATCGACTGGAATGGTGCTCCCAGTGGCTGAACATCCACCGTGTCCTGTTATCAACTTTTTACTTTCTGTAACATAGAGAGTACTCTTATATTGGATCTTCTGTTCCTTCTGTCTCTGCGCTGTCTTCTCAAACCCCCAGACGGTCGTGGCAGATGGCCGCTCCTACTGAGCCTGGTTCTGTTGGAGGTTTCTTCCTGTTAAAGGGGAGTTTTTCCTCTCCACCGTCGCTACATGCTTGCTCAGTATGAGGGATTGCTGAAGGATTGCTGTCGTTGGAAAGTCTGCCCAACCTCACGCCAATGACTGACGCAATCTGCTGGGATTCCTTAAATAGGAAACTTTTTAACTGATTGGAATGTTTGTATAAATGTATTGAAATGACTTCTTGTTAAGTGCCTTGAGATGACATCTGTTGTGAATTGGCGCTATATAAATAAACTGAATTGAATTGAACAGCTTCCTTCTTATCAAGTTAAATTTTTTATCTTAAACTACAGTTCATTATTTGTGTTTTCCCCTTTTGTTTTAGTCTTTCAAAAAAAAAATGTACAGATAAGGATACCGATAAAGTACCGGATCGATAAGGAGTATCGTTAAGAGTAGTAGTATCGATAAATCCTTAACGATACCCATCCCTACAGGTAAGCCTAAATAATAGTTTTTAACATTACAAATGAAATATAGTTCATAATACAGCTATTGCAGCTAATAATTGTTCTCCACTGTGAAGATCATAAGTGATGCAGGATATCTGATCAGTAATGTGGACGCAGAGTGGCCTGGGTCTGTGCATGATAGTGATGTTGGTCGTGAACGAAACCACCCAATCGGAGTCGGCTCCCAACCATAACAACCGGTTTCTCCCAAAAGAGCCATAATTACCATCACTAGTGCATGACTCTTGAATTTTTCCCCACACCACACTGAGTAATAGATTTGACTGGGGTGAGTTTATATAGATTTTAGCTATATGTTGTGATCAATATTCCATTTCAACCTTTTGTAAATTTAGCTGGTTTCTTGTTTTAGAATAGGAATTTAATGGTTATCTTCTAGTTGGCTAAAAATATCCCTGCCAGCACAAATTTGTAGACCCCTTATCCTGATGCTAAACCTGGCTCATATTGTCCTCACCCATTTGTGCACGTATTTACATTAGTACACTTTATAAGACCACAAACAGTCATATTTTATCAAGTTATACAATGTCCCATGACCCTTTGCTATCACACTGGACTGCATCAAATTACCTCTAAGTTTGCAGATCACCACGTTGGCTGCTAGCTTAAACAACTATTAACAACATTGGAGCGGGATCGTCAGTGGTATACAGACAAAATACATTTTTAAATATATGTTCATTTTCTGCATATGCAGTCATTAATATATGCAAATGCACTGGGGAGAAGTAGGAGGATCTAAACTTTTTTTCACTTGTTGACATGGTGACTCATGTTATCTGCCTCCCATTGATGAGGGGGTTTTAGGTCCTCATGCAAGAGTGTAACTCAGGGTAACTTTGACTCAGAGTTGATTGAACTAATTCTTAACAACTGTTCTGAAACCAAAAACTGAGATTAACAACTTAGAGTTGGCCAACCTAGAGTTCAGGTTTTGACTCAGTTTGTTAAACCTGCTTTGTGAAACGGGCCCTAGGTTGCCTACGCCATGCTGCGACTCCAAATGTTTCTTCAAATTTGAAATAGTGTTTTTGAAGCTAGATGACTTTGTCACCAACACAGAGCATACAACGAACCATAACATTGTCATCTTTAGCTGACAAAAATAAAACATTTTCCCAACGCAAAAAAGAGCATCTCTCTCCTCCATCCATTGTTGTTTATGTTTTGGTTGCTGGCTGCTTGGTGTATATTACAAACGAGTTGTATTCATGCTAGAAAATGTGACTTGTTGAATACATAAAACCACTGACTGAGGGGCAAGAAGAAAGCAAATATATCTTTTTACAAAGGACAATGACAACAATGCACAGTGACTTGGATGAGTAACTTTAATCTGATTACTGGTTTAGAAATGGTAATGTGTAAGATTACTTGTTACTGAATAAAGGTGGCCACATTAGAATGACTCATTTCTAAGTAACACATTACTGGGATCTTTGATTAAGTACCAAAACTTTAAAATCGTCACAATCTTGAAGACATAATTTCATAACTTTAAATGTTTGGTAGTGATGTACAACAGCTAAACAGCAGTTCCTACTCAAAGAACAACTAAGAAGACTTTCTGAAAGTGCATACAAGCACTGACATTGTGTTTACTCACTTCATATTTCATTGGAAAATCTGGATTTATCCTCCACTTCCCAGACATAATTGTTTTTCTACAAACAAGTCAATTAAATTGTTCTCCCAAATGTCATTAAGGGAGGAATACCCACACAATATGCCCTCATCATCCTAAGGGGAATACTATTAGAAGATGTTAAAAAGCCAACCTCAGGGTAACCGTATAGCATTTGTGATCATGTGTGAAAAACGGAAAGGAGAAAGTGGCCTTTTCAGTTAAGCTATCCTTGTTTCCAACAAAGGAATGTGTTTGTGGTTTAGTTCATGCATTTCAGTCCTAAATGTACTGTGAATCCCACGATAGCTTACCAGTTATTACTGCATGTAAAATAAAAAGGTGAGAAATATCAGTGCTACAGAGAAAGAAATTCAAATTCAATTCAAATTCAAAAATGCTTTATTGATCCCAGAGGGAAATTAAGTGTTGGTATAGCTCATATAATTAATTCTTTAAGGAGTTGTTGTAGATGATGATGGCTGTGGGCAGGAAGGATTTCCTGTAGCGGTCTGTATTGCAGCGAAACTGAAGAAGCCTCCGACTGAAGACGCTCTGTTGTTGTATGACTGTCTCATGAAGAGGATGCTCAGGGTTGTCCATAATTTTTTTGATTTTATGAAGAATCCGTCTTTGCATCATCATCTCCAGATGTTCCACAGTTGTCCCAAGAACAGAACCAGCCTTCTTTATCAGGTTGTTTAGCCTGATAAATTGCATCATTAAGAAATAATTATGAAATGAAGGTTCTTTTTTGTTATTAAACTTAGAGGTAACAGAAGAAGTTTTGAGCACTGGGCAAGAGTAAGTGTACATCTTCTTGATTTCTAAAAATAATCAAGTCTATAACATACACACATCGTCCCAAAGCTCCACTGAGCATTAACATAGTCATGCAAATTAAAGAGACACACTCTTCCATATGTTCATGGGAAGCATAATAACTGTGACTGACAGAAATACTGACAGGAACACAAACATTTGGCTGCAAATTAATGGTAGTCAATCACAGCTGTCAATGATCCCTCCATCCTCTGTGACAGTAAAAAGCCTTTTAATCTACAGGATCCACAGTTTAGAATTTTTTTTGTCAATTTCTCTCTCAACCATGGAGAAAGAATTGCTGTAAACTGCAAATCAAACCTCTTACTCCAGACAGTGATATTCATTGGACTTGTATAATATTTAACCAGAGCTGTGTTTGAGCTTTTCCTCTCAGATGTAGTGTCAGCGAATTTGAGAGGTTGCTGCAGGAGAGTCATTTTGAATGGCTTGATCCTGACAGCCATGGCCTTTCCAGGGCAGGAAAAATCAACCAACAGCCGCTAAAGAATCTCTCAAATGTGGTCTACCAGCTTTGAAAGGTTGCCCAATTTAATTTTAGTGCTTCCATTTGGATTGTTTTTTTGTTTGTTTTTTTACATGAAACACTAATTCATGAGTATATCCATAATAACCTGAAATAAAATACCATCATGAACAATAGATTTCCAGATTTCCAAATATGTTTAGTTCATGTTAAGAAATTGAACTGAACCAGCTCCTTTATGGAATATACTTATTAATAAAAGCAGATTATTAAAACTGTGAAATGCAGAAACATGTCTGAACAACCAGCAGACCTTGATAAATGACATCACATGTTGGAAGCACTGGTGTATCTCAGTAAATTAAAATATTGAAAAGTTCATCCTCAGTAATTCAGCACTAAAGGTGAATCTCACATTTTATACATTCGTTGTAGAGTGTTACTTTTAAGCATTTATTTATGATCATTTTGATGACAGCTAATGAAAAGCCAATAATATGTTTCTCAGAAAATAAGAATAATATATAAGACAAATAAAAAATAATTTTTAAAACAGAAATGTTGAGCTGTTAAAAAATAAGCTCATGCACTGTACAGTACAGTATGTGCACCTGGTTGCAGCCCCTTTTACAGTAACCTATTTATCTATGCAGTGAGGCATGGAGATGATCAGCCTGTGTTCAGGAAACCTTCACAGATTCTCTGTGGGGTTCAGGTCTGGCCAGTTTGCTGACAATTCCAGTACAGCGATATCATAATCATTGGAAGAGATATTTGTACTTTTGGCAGCAAGGACAGGTGCCAAGTCCTGCTGGAAAACTAAATCAGCATTTATAACAGTGCATATTTTTTCAGAAGCAGAAATGCTTACTTTTCATGTGCAGCATACACAGCTGATGTGTTTAAAAAGATGGTGAACACAAGAAATTACCTCAAGGTACACCAATATCCAGACTATTTGATCATAGACCTCAGAGATTGTGTGCAAGGCACAATCTGTAAGTGACAAATCTGAATAGGAAAAAAATTACATAATTCAATAATCATCGAACACATCAATTAATCATTTACTTTCCCTTTAAACTACACTACCCTTTAGTTTCTCTCTTGATAAACAAACAAAACAAACAAAGTTTAACCTATTCATGTCATGTTTGGGGTTCGAAAGAACCTATATGCAGAAAACTCGTGGTTGATATTGAGATTTTTAATAAAACAAAGAACTTACAGGTAAAAAAATGTAGAGAAAGCAGGACAAGGAAGCGGACGGGACTAGGAGATGAACTGAGACTGAAAGAAATATAGAGAACAAAAACAACAATGCTGATCAAAGGGAACAAAATCTAAGAGACATTAAAAACAGACAAAATAATAGATAGAGAAACTGAACAAAAAAAATTAACTTACTTGGCAAGACCTTTCTAGCAATAATGAGTACCACAACAACAGTGAGATGGTAAAAACACCCAAGGAACTCTTTGACAATAAAATTCTGAACAGGTTGGAACACTAAAAAATGAATCTCCGCAGGTCCATTAAAATAGTTCCCCCTTTCTAAATCCAGATGTGTAACAATGTGTACACAATAAAATAAAGGAACAGAATTAAGACTCGCTGTTAAACCAAAACCAGACAATGATATCCTGAAAATATATCTGTGTGCGTGTGTGTGTCTCCGTTTGCTTGTGTGTGTTTGGCCCCTGACTCTGAGTCGAGTGACACCCCCCCAAGGTAATCAACAATTTATAAAAATCCCAGTCTGCTCCTGGGTTTGAGTCAGAACACAGAATCCATTGCTGCACAGCTCCCTGTTTTTCCCAAACAGCCCGTTTTGGACAGAAATTAACATAAGAACCCACAAACTCCCTTTATTCTCAGCCACGCAGTTGTTGTTTTTTACACCGACACATTTGCACTTTGTCAGCAGTGGGCAAGAGTCCAGCTGCGAGGCGCCCTGCAAATTGCCAGTGATTACAGAGGTTTTAGAAAATTCAGGAGAGGAGAAAAGCAGAAGTGAGAGAATGGAGGCAAGACAGAGGAGAAAGAAAATCAATAAATCTTGAGCCGAGCACCAAAGAAACTGACTTTTTGATCCATTTCTGCTCCTCTGGCTAAAGTTTCGGTTTGATTATGCAGTGCTATGCTGTGCTTGGGTAGAATCAAGCTGTTTGTTGATGGGTGAGATGAATAAGGGGATTTTTCATTCTTTTCCACCTGAGATAAGTCAAGACAAGACATCTTTTAAGCACCCTTTTCTTTACTCAGTTCTGCATTTATAAATCCTAAGTATTTAATTTGGAAAAGCTCCTGATCACTTTTATGTAATATCTTAAAAAAAATCTTTTGATCTTCTGTTTATCATTTTCTTCTGTTAGTTCTGTTTTACTTTATGTATCGCATCAGGATTATTCTGTTATTTGAGTTCTGCTTAGTGTTTACATCTTTATTTTTTCCTACTGTTTTCTCCTTTTGTCTCATCCTTAAGTGTTCATGTTCAGTCATTCCTAATTGGTTTCTCTGTTTTTCATTTCCATAGTCTTGTCACATTGTTTGTATTAAATAACCTCTGTTTATTTCTTAAAATGAAACTATTTTCTGCTTCAAGAACATCTGCATTTGGGTCCTACCTGCTGCTAACCAAGACAAATTTTACTTTTAGAAAAAAAAGTTTATGGTAGGACACATTCTTTCAGAATTGTTTTACAATTAGAAAGTCAAAGGTATAGTTATGGATTCTTTTAAAGTCTTAAAGACACAGAATTAGCAGAATCTATTAAAAATGATCAAGGACTATAATTATACAACATCAAGCAGACCTGGACATCAGTACTCAGAAAATCCCCCACTATGGAGTCCTGGCAATGTTAATTATACATTTCGTTGACAGTCATGAGTTTAATTAACCATCGTGGTTTTTTTTGCACATGTTGAGTTGTATCTCCTGAGAAGCCCATTACTGACTGGCTCCTGATGGCCAATAGTCTCCAAAACCCCTCAATCAATTGAATGACGCATTACCAGGCTTCTACAGAGCTGAATGACATGCTAATGATGGAATCCAGGCAATTGATTCAGGCGTGTTAGAGAAGGAATCCCTCTAAAGGTTGCTGTGGGTAAGAGTTGCATGTATAATGGGTTTGTTGCATATAAAGGCTGGCCAGCTACTTAAAGCCCCTATAGTTAGCTAAGAAAAGCATCTGCAGGCCCTGTCTTTACGTTCATTGGTGGATCATGAGATTTTTTTCAAACTGCATATAATGCAAGAAACCAAAGTTTATAATAAAAACATGATCAGCAAAGAGGTAAAAGAGAACTCAAAGCAAAATGCAGACATGTTAAACATTTTTAATCAAAGTCAACTCAGTTTCTATTTCTAATTTAGACTGAGGCGAACAGCGCAGAGCAGGTGCCTCAATCTCTGTCTGCTTCTTTTTAAAATGTTTTTTGGTCTTATTTTTGAGAAAACAAAAGTTTCATAAAATACAGCAAAGTGGTAATGGGTCCTGGTAGGGTCTATGTGAAAATTAGGCTGAGTTCCCCTTGATTCTACTAGTTGAAGTCAAATGTTAAAAATGGTAATGTGGATCTAGGTGGTTGTCTATGCCTCTGATAAGCTGCTAAGTGTGTCAGGGGTCAGAAGTGGAAAATAAGCACATGTGAAAAAAATCCTTTTAGTTAACTAAATGAAATGCCTATATTTGGAGTGAAATTGGTGTCTGGTTTTGAGGCTGGTAGATCTGCAGCTTCTGTGTGTATATTCATGGTAAGGTCAAGGCTTGAATGAAAAGCTTAGTCTACTGCTGGTGTATGCCAGACAGATTTAAACCACTGGGGTCCAATTGGAAGTGCTTGCGGACCCCCCCTCCCTAATTCTTTTTAGAGATACATATGCTTAAAGAGCATTTTGCAGGTTAAACTCCACAATAAACCACTGTTAGGTAAAATAATAATGTTGTATTATTATTTTCTTAGGGTGTCTTTCTTTATTTCATAGTTCTAATGTACTTTTTAAATGTCATTTTGTTTTCAGTCACATGCTCCTTTGCATGACATCCTGTTTTTTTAATATGTTAATGAAGTCTGACTAAATAAAGAGAGACTGCAGAGGGGATGCTCTTTGAGACCAGAGACTAGAACACTGGGAGGCTGAGAACAGACAGACACGGTTGGCTCATTCCTTATAGTATTTTCCTGGTCTCCCTCTGCAGAACTGATTATCCGCATCTACCTCTGCAGAGCTTATTGACTCCATATTCTCTCCGACCCCTGTGTGTGATTCTTTCTAGGTCAACCTCTATTTTTTACCTAACAACCACTGTTTAGAGAAATATATTAGGAACTGGTTCTAAATAAAAAATTACTCGTAAATAAATTATTTAGACTTCTGGAGTTGTTTTGTAAGAAAATGTATCCTCTGCCAGACCGGTGTAGGTACCAGATCTGCTCGGGGGCCTGCGCCTAATTATGACATCATATTACATGATTGGCTGAACGCTAACACCACACTACATGATTGATTGGATGTTAGCACATTGACGTGTGCATTTTTTAGAAATTTATTGAACAAATAGCAAGTATACAACACACGAACAAACGAAGTATACAGAAGAATTCAACAGATACAAATGGGAAGGGGTGTTATATAAATACTGCACATGCAAAAATCTACATATATGAATTGTTTTGCGAGCCTTTTTTTGATAGTCTGATATTGATTTGATTATAGTTAAACATTTATATTCTGTTTGAGGTATTCTAAAAGAAACCCCAGAATAAAAAATGTTTGCATCGTAAGGGAAAATCAGTCAAAATACGATTAATAAGATTCTAAACTCTTTCCAAAGCATATGTGTGAAAGAGCAGTACCAGAAAATGTAGTTTGCAGTGTAGTTTGTCACAGTGGCGTTGCCGTAGTGTGACGTTATCGGCAAGCGCAGTGCCCCCGAGCAGATCTGGCTACCCGAGCAGATCTGGTACTTACACCGGAAGTGACGTAGGCAAAGGGAGATCCGTCAGCTCCATCAATAGAAAACTATGGATTTTAATGCTGGATCAGACACTGAATAAACCTTAAAGTTGAACTGAACCCCATGAAAAATCATAACCCTGCCCCCAGACAACATTTGAAAAATTCTACAAAGTGGGCGGTGCCAGGAAGCACGGAGGGGTATGGCCAAATGTGGAGGATGAGTGGAGGGGGGAACGTGCGGGTGTGTTCAGGAGGACAGTGACAGCTCTCTTAATGTGACACTGAAACATGGACAGTGACCAAATCGATGCTGGCAGTTTTGCAACTGATCGACGTTCATCTGTTTTGAACGTTAGCCTATGTTAGCCTTACCACTCAGAGACTGGACTCCTCCTGTCTTCCTCTGCCTCAGCAGCACCGGCCTAAAGCAGCGCTGACTCAGCTCCCTGAGCCAGCGGATCTCCTCCGCCGTCACCGGAGGTAGAGGGAGGAGCCCAGCAGCCCCGAGCCGTATCAATTCGAGCCACTGGCTCAGGGCGCTGGGTCAGCGCTGCCCGAGGTCGGTGCTGCTGAGGCAGAGCGAGACAAGATGGGTCCAGTCTCTGAGTGGTAATCCTAACATAGGCTAATGTTCAAAACAGTATGTTAGCTATGCTAACTAAGTGCTAATGTGATAATAATGGTAACCTGAAAAACGCAATTCAACTCCAAACTCGCCACGGGGAGAGTGTGTCTGAGAGAAACCCACGGGGCGTGTCTGTGAGACCAGGCCTGTGACGTAAAGAGTAGAAAAGATGTACCGCTCTCTGCCAATCACAAAATTCAAATGCAGTAGCCACAGTTCAACCCTAAGAGGGCAGCACTAAGACGTTCTTAGGCCAAAAAGTGTAGAATTAAAAAAGTTTACACGAAAATGTAAAACAAATCCCTAGAAACTGAAAGATTGTATTGGTAAATACCCATTTATACAGTTTAGAACCAAAAAAAGTTATTTTGGGGTTTAGTTACTCTTTAAATGTTTACAATTACACATATGATGGAGCACAACCATAGAGCTATTAGCCTGCTGCGTGCCCCAGAGAGCAGAGAGACCAGGGGAATGATTAATGACCAAAGAAGAGAGATAGAGCTGTGGTGTCAGGAGAATCAGTGGAGAGTCGGGCAGTTGTCATGGTGAGACCAATGGTAGCATAAACTTCTTTGCTAACGTCACAATTTCGTACAGATTACTATCATATACCAGAAAATAAAAAAACACTAATATTTGTCAGCTAATATAGTATTGATCCTTGCCAATAATAACCAATAATGAGCTTTTCTAAGTTCTCAAACTCGTTAATATCCGTTCACGTAACTGGTAGAGCACGTTAGAGAGAGAGAGAGGAGACGTACACATTTTCTTTACACTCCTTTTGTACTGGTTATTTGACAACCCACATATCACGTGACATCTAATTTTCCGGTCTGCGTAGAGCTGATCCTCTGATGGATCCGTGACCGCGTCTCCCTGCCTGCTGCAGCCCCAGAAACAGCTGCTGACAGCGGTGTCGATAAAGTTGTGTGCACTGAAGGAACGGCGCCTTGTGTCAGTCACACCTGTTCTTTGCTTCTGCATCCCATCTTGAACTCCATCACATTGCTGGGATGGTAATCCTCCGGTCTGAATTGAGCGCCACAAATGACCGAGTTTTTGGTAGCCGAAGCAGAAGGGAAATCTCATCTTTTCAGCCGCACAAAATGGACCCATGAATGGAAGATGGCTCTGTTTTTATTTGAAAACTTGTGGACTCGATGTCTTGACAGCCTGCTGTTTGTACAGCCTCCACAAACACAATAATTTACAATTTTTAAGAAAAATGCACCCAATACAAAACTAGTGAACACACTGATTCTGGATAACACCACTGCTCTACCTGATAACTACCTACTTGCTACACTGAGCTGAGGCAGTGCACAGCAAATAAGTCCCTTCGCTTAAGTCACACGTCCAGATTATGAAAATTTTATATTAAACTTTGTGGCGTTATGTAGCCTACTGTAAAAACAAAAAATATCCTCAAACATTTCAAATAGTACTTTTGGACAACAGGTTGTATTTTAGAAAATATTTTACCTACAATATGCTCTTTAAAAAATATTTTTTTTTTCTAACAATGTTTCAGAAATTCCGATAGAACAGTGCATGTATGTGAAATCTTTGGATAATTATTTTTTGGGGGGTTGGTTTTTAAAAGGGTCTAAAGACCTCACACATTCCAGGTGCATCTCAAACTTCACTAATCCTTTTCAAAAATTACTAATCACACACCTTTATTACACACAGATGGATGTAATACAAACATTTATTTCTGCCTAGTTTGATAATTATGGCCTACAGCTTATAAAATCAAATATTTACTTTTCCCCAAAAATAGAACATCACTTTAGAGCAACAAAAATATTTTTTAGTACAGAAATGTGATGTTATGACCAACTTGTGGTCTATACAGTTATGGGGAAGGCCCTAACGCGAACCTTAGATTAGCTGATGAGTAGAACGTTACACATAAACTCAATGACGATGGTGTAGGCTATACAATTTTATTGCTACAGAAGCTGAGCTGTTCACAAATCCAAACATTTTAAGTGAAAGGAAAAAGTATGGGTAAAACAGTAAAGCCCATTCTGGATTTTGAGGCTGACTGAAATCGAATGAAGAGTTTTCATCAGCTGTAAATCTAAACCATAATCAACAGGAATAATTGGTTAAAATAGGTGTATCACTTTGTGTGTACAGTTGGACTACATTTTATTATATTAAGATGCATCTGTATTAGATCGTGATGTAGTGTAAAGTTTTTACTGTTAAAGGGATTTGAAATGTATTCTGTATTTATTCAGTCTTTTTTACAAGGTATTGATGTTAGGAGTACGACTTATAACTTCTCAACTTTAAAGAACCCAACCGAGCAATGTTCTATTGCTTTTTGAATGAAGGAATGATGTCCAAATCTGTGCACAGACAGCTCTCTGAATCAAGGGAAACAAAATCCCCACTCTCTATTTCTGTACCTGGTGCTTGGCGGGCGCTGTAATAAGCCCATTGTTCTATGACTGCAGATTTTAAAAAAGCTCTCCGCCTTTAGCATGTTAGGCGCACAACAACAGACACGCTCTGAGTGTTTTTATGAAGGGGAAAATGCATAATTCTCTGCAAATCAGTTTATTAAACCAATAGTATGGTTAAAATACATGATGTAAGAGCAAATCTTTTAGACTTACTTTTTTTTTTACCAGTGTTAAACTTGTGACATCATTTTTAGGCTTTTATGAAAGTGTCATATAAAGTATGGCAAGGCCAGATAAAAGGCCTATAAAATACACAAACTCTATATTTGCAGGATCTATAATTTTTGACTGTGTATTTTTCTGTTTTCTCATGCCTTTCCTATCTGTTGTTCAGAGTTATACACAGATTAGGAGTTTTGTATTCAAGGTTCTTCTCTTTCTGTTTTCCTGCCAGGAGAGATGGTCTCATTCACAATAATCAGAGCTGGGGGGGTTTGTTTTCATGTCTGTGGATTCCCTGAAGCCCAGGCTCGAGGCAGGGTGGGGCTGAGCCGTCTGTAACTCGGTATTGATCCAAAACACACGCACACACACACAGAACTGAGATCAAATCAGACAATGATTCAGCCTTTTTTAGAACATGGGCTTGCTTTTGATTTTCTGCATTCATTAGCATGTGTTCAGTGTGTGTTAGTAAGTGATTGTGTCCTTACATGGGTTAAAGAATGTGTGACAGATAAAGGTGGCTGCTGGTTTTGTGAGCACTCACACAAACAGGATGCACACTGTGGACAAATATCAATCCACCGACCTCTCTGTGCAAAACATTGTAACCTATAGCAACATCACTTAGTAGTGTCCAATTCAGCCATGTAATATATAATCAATAAACTGCCCTGTTAGATATGACTCTCAATACAGTCACTAATAATTACCTGACCAGCTTGTGAGATGTTTTGCACCTAGCAAAAAAAGGAAAGAAGTTTGTGTTTGTTTTTTGTTTTTTAATTGTTGCTTTAACAATGCTTCTTGGCAATACATGTTATACTGTTAAAAATATATATATTTACCTTGCAGTGGTGCTACATTTGTAAGGAAAATGCAATTGAGAGTTAAACTGCAAAGTTGAGTATTTGTCTGCTGGGTGTACTGTAATACCTGTTTTATTCTTGCAGGGTTCACCCCTATGACTGGCATTACATGCTTAAACTAACATCAAAAGCTTAAGTCAACCTGTGGGATTTTACACAAGGTACTGTTTAAAAAATTGTATGTCCTATAATATAGTTATTCTAGTACCATTTCACTGTGTAGTTATTTTCACAGGGGCAACTGTTGTAGTTTATAAGGAGATTTGCAGCAGTGTAGTATATCTTCAGTTTGTTGACCAAACAACCCGCCCATGGAAAGGCCAATGCCCAAGCATAATCTTGGCTTAAGTATTAATCACCTGAGGCCAGCTGCTCTCTTTAATACCGTTTTACTAACAGAGCTTTCTTTATTTGCAGCAACACAGTTCAGCAAATTTGGTAAATGTAGCATGTTCTGGTGATGATGCTTCGCCTGGTTTGTGCTTTATCCTGATCTGCTGATCTCTAAGTTCATTGTGGGCAATTATAGACCCTAGTTTCTTGCATGTTTTAGATGCCCTTCAGCTTGAACACACTTGATTTACATGAACATGCCATTAGAAAGTTTGTGCAGGACTTGGTTGACAAGGATGACAAGATAATTCAACTATTTAAAGATGGTTTGTTGAAGGAGCGATGCATCTAAATCATACACAACAATGGCTCTTGAGGAGTGGAATTTCATACCTCTGGTCCAGCAAGAAGGAAGTACAAAATGATTGAAGGATGATACAAATTTATACAGACTGATTCTGACCCATAAAGGACCCTTCTATCACATGGGTCTAAACAAATCGTGATTAGGGATTTATGCATGAAACCTTGGGAGACCAGGTGACATGTTTTGTACGTAAATGCACTGCAGTTAATGTCGCCCCAAAATGACTTTCTGCATTTTTTTTGGTTGGAAGGTGGCAGAAACAATGGCTTCCCCAGGAAGCCATTCATTAAAGAACTACCATGAAAATTCACAGAAAACTCTGACAGCAGTTGTTTTAGCAAAGTCTTTAGCCTTGCCTTTTTCAGACCAAAGCCAATTATTGTTATCGCCACCTGCTGGAGTACAATGGGTATTTCAGTACTTTTTTTAGATCCTGTGTGAATGCAGATGTTAGTTTTACAAAATGAGGATGAAATACCCACCCCTATACAGGAGCACACACATCCTTATAGATCTATGGCTAATAATACGTTTAATGTATACATACAGTATGTTTGTAACCTTCTGGGGTATTTATATAAATTGAAATGCAGCTCCATTAAATTCTCGTATGTGATGTGAAGTTTAGGTATGTGAAGTTTAGGTATGGCAAAAGTACAAGTGTGAGGGGAGACTAGTGCGCATGCATTAGCGTCTGCCAGACCAGCCTGGACCGGCTCCCCAACAAGCACGGTTTTTAACTGGTTTTAAATCTTTTTAAAGACTGCTTCTACATGATTTTAACACCACCAACTTATTAATAATCTGGACGTTTTTTATCGGATCGTTTTAATCAGTGGGGAGCGTGGACTACTTCTCCCCTCACCATGTCTCCACTCATCTGCAGTCCTGGGTGTGACGTAGGGCTGAACGATATGGACAAAATTTCATATCCTGATTTTCATGCCAGATATCTCGATATCGATGTGATACAATATGACTCGGTGAAAACCAAGCATTTCTCAGAAAAATAAAAGCATAATACAAAAAAATATGGAAAGTGCAGTTTTATTTTTAAGAACTCACTGCCAGTCATCAACATTAACATTCTCTCTCGGGCCAACACGGAGACACTGATGCATGCTTTTATCTCCAGTAGAATTGATTATTGTAATGCCCTGCTTCCTGGCCTTCCCAAAAAGAGTATATCAGGTTTACAACTTCTACAGAAACTTAGCAGCATGTGTCCTGACGAAGACCAGGAGGCGGGAGCACATTACACCAGTCTTAAAATCACTGCATTGGCTCCCCATATGTTTTAGGATCGATTGTTTTAGTTCTTTTAATGTTTTTTAAGTGTCTTAATGGTCTTGGGCCTTCTTATGTTTCAGAACTGTTTTTACCGTATGAACCTTCGTGCTCCTCTGGCAGCTGTCTCCTTGTCATCCCAAAAGTATAATTGTCATCATGTTTTTGTTGTTCGGGGGGGTTGGTTATGTGGGGTCATTTTAATCTGTAAAGCACTTTGACATGCTATTTTGTTTAAAAAGCGCTTTATAAATAAAGTTTGATTTGATTTGATGTGTTAAGCCACCCAAAAGTTAGTTTTAAATTATTTTCATTGCCTTAGCAACAAATAGCAATGCATGATGGGAAACGGGAAGTAGCCTTGCTAACCAGTAATCAGCTAAGCTCCAAACATGTGTTACCTCTCTCCGTTTTCAGCTCCCAAAACATTGTTTTTCTTTTTCCTGTTCTGCTAAAGCAACATCTGTAAGTATTTCTAGGCATATTACCTTGCGTTATTGTTTGTTTTTTGATGTGTAAAAATTATAGTAAATCAGATATGTTGGCTAGTTCTTATAAGCTAAGCCAGTCTTATGTTTAGCACTGCTGGTATTTTTTACTAGCTCATTCATGTTTATTATAAAAGTAACAAGGCAACATAACTAAGCTTTCTGTTTATTTAGAAGTTGTGATGTGACTTGACTAGTGATATAGACGATGGTGGCTGGTGAAAAATATTCTTGATGGGGCTGTGCTTTTTCTTTTCTTTTTTCAAATCAAACTTGTGCTTTCTGAGCTTTGTGCACAACTCCACTATTTCCTGAACTAAGTACAGCTCTTTTATTTCCTGTCTTACATCATTGGACAAACTGATCAATCCAGGGGCCTGTTTCACAAAGCAGGTTGAACAAACTCAGAGTTAAAACCTCGACTCTGAGTTGGCTAACTCTGAGTTGAAAAACTCTGAGTTTTCGGTTTCAGAACAGGTGTTAACAATCAGATCAATCAACTCTGAGTTAAAGTAACTCTGAGTTACACTCGTGCATGAGGATATAAAAAGCCCTCATCAATGGGACACAGATAACATGATTCACCCTGGCAACCAGTGAAAAAAAGGGCAGATCCTCCTACTTCTCCCCAGTGGAGATGGAAATATTAATGACAGCATATGCTGAAAATGAGCATATCCTTAAAAAAAAAAAGCAATACTGTGGCAGCGGCAAAAGAGAGAGAGCTTGTGTGGCAGAAAATTGCTGATCAAGTCAATGCGTGAGTATTAACTGGAGGGGAAAAAAGACATGTTTGGTCTTAAATGTTCCACTCATTCAACATTGATATCTTACATGTTTTTTTGAGCACATAGGTGCAACCCAGCAGGCCGAAAAAGGACATGGCAGCAACTAAAGATGAAATACAAAAATACAGTTCAAACAGGTAAGGTATAATTAAATTATTACCCATTGTGGTGATGTTTAGCCTGCCTTCATTAAACTGCATTCAGTGATTACATTCTACATGTGATAGCTATATTTAAGTAATTAGGGAAAATCCCTAAACAATGAAAACGCCACATCTTCAGTCATACCATCACTGCCAGTATTCAATATTGTCTATATGAAAGCCACACCTTAATTCCTGTTATATGTGCATGTCTCAAAATTTGAGTTCTCTGCATATGTTCAAACTTGACCTCCATCGTAGCCAACAGAAAGAAGGCTGAGGCCAGAAAAACAGGCGGTGGTCCAGCACCACCACAACTCACAGAGGCTGAAGAGATGGCCCTCAGTCAGAACCGTGGGCGACCAACTGCTGAGGGCATCTTTGGGGGGAGTTCGTCGGACCCAGCCATGCCTCAGGACACAAAGGTCTACATTAGAGGTATATCATTCAAATAAATGGCATATGTTAGATGTAATGGCCATCCATTCATCTGCTACAGTTATCTGTAATTGGCTGCTCAGATATCAATCTAATCTAAGGTGGCTAAGAGTCATAAGAATTGTGATGGGACCTGCACTGTATTTCCAAAACGAAGGTAGAAAAGAAAATAGGTAGGGGACTCTTCTGGGTAATAATCAACTGTATAATCTTCTTCCACCAGTTGTTGATGGTGTGATCTGTCTTGTGGAGCCCTTACTATAACAGACTTCCATGCTGTTGTAAGTAGCTACCAGAGTTTTTATTTATGTTTTTTTAATTTATTTAATTCCAGAGTTTTGATGATGGGTAGAATATAACACAATAATTGTTACAGGAGGATGATGAAGACACCTTGTCAGCCACCACAGGGAGGGAAGATGCAGAGAGGCCTGTTGAGGTCAAAACCTTTGTGTAAAATGACCTTGGTTTCAGTCAATGTTAGTGTTGTTCTGCAATAGAACTTGCAGCTTCTTTTTCTCCAACAGAGCAATGCTGGAAACAACAGAGGGTCCATCAATGAGGAAGAGGTTCCATCAACTTCGAAAGCACAGCTTACCTCAGTAGGAATATTCAGTATTGACCCACAACTTACTATGACACTAAGTAGACATGGCACTATGACATTCAACTTCATTTGTGTTCCTATAGCTCCCTGTGAAGCAGCTATATAAGGTCTATCTCCAAAAACAAACTGAAAAAACAAATGTGTAAATGGAACACATAAAGCTACAAGTGAGGAAGACACAAAGGGAAATACAACTGCTGGAACATAAGTTAAAGGTGGGTGATGTGCCCACAGGTGGATGATTTTTTATTTTTCAATCAACAAAATAACTGTAAACATGTGTACTTGCAGGAAATAAAGAAGACCTCATAAAATTAGAGGCCTTTTGTCCTTCTCTGACTAGGGGGGGGGTTACAGTTGGAAATGATTCTGGCAGACAATGTCTCGAACAGCTCTCCCATCTTGTGCATCAGCAGCGGGGTTGGGATAATCATCTCCATCATCAGGGGTAAGGGTGGAACATTATTCCCCTCTGATCATGGCAATATTGTGCAGAATTACACATGCCACAATGATGTCACATGCCCTTTCTGGGGAGACCCTGAGCATACGCAGGATCTGGAATCGGGCCTAGAGCATCCCAATGGTCATTTCCACCCTGGCTCGCGTCCTGCAGTGAGCTATGTTGTAGCGTTGCTGTGGCCCAGGCTCAGGATCAGGGTAAGGGGTCAGCAGATGGCGCTGGCAGGGGTACCCCCTGTCACCCAGAAGGTATCCATCAAACTCCCCTATGATGATAAAATGTAATGTTTCAGTTGCAATAGAAGGATATACCATATTGATCACAGTAGGCTATATAACTATACTGTATATAAACTCACCACGGGCAAATCTGTCACTCAGTGTGGACTCACGGAAAATTCGAGAGTCATGTACAGACCCAGGCCACTTTGCTTCGACATTACTGATGATGTATTCTGCATCACTTATGATCTTCACAGTGGAGAACAATAATTAGTGGCAGTTGCTGTATTGTGACGTGTACATTTCATTTGGAATGCTGAAAGGTATTATTTAGGCTTACCTGTACATTAATGCTGTGGACAGATTTCCTATTCACATAATCTCCTTCATTTATTGAAGGAGATATGATAGGAATGTGAGTCCCATCAATGCAGCCAATCACACCTGGAAACCCTTAAATATATCAAATTGAGTTCTTCCAGTCTCAACATTTTTAATTGCTTGACATTATTCATTGCTTACACTGATACCTGCAATTCTGTGGAATGCTTCCTTGAGATGTCTGGTGGTTTTGTGACCTGGAAACCCTACAAACGTGTACAGTAACTGTTTAAGTGCAAGGGTCACATTTCTCACAGCCCGACAGACGGTTGCCTTGGATACATGCTCCGCATCACCGATATTGTACAAAAAACTGCTGTTCGCAAAAAAACGTAGCGCAATACAAAGAATTTGTTCGGAGCAGAGGGCTCTTCCACGATGAGTCATGTGAGAAATGTGTGGGCCAAGGATATTGTTTAAATAAACTATTGATGGTCTAGAAAAACGGAAACGTTCAAAGAGGTACTCATCATGGAGTGATAAAATATCCACTCGGGGTCTGATAATCCTCTCCCGACGCAGATTTCTGCGGAGTATCTGCGCTTCCACATCGACAGGCTCATCAAGAAACGGACACGCCATGTCTGCCACTAATTTCAGACTGCAGCTTCAACTTCAGAGCAGGAGAAACTCAGAGTTATTTGAAGCAAACCTGCTAGCGAGCAGGTTAGGTTCACGGAGTGTGTTGCCCGGGTAACTGATTCAGAGTTATGCTGAACTGGCTTTGTGAAACCGAAAACTCAGAGTTTCCCTCATCTCAGGGTTAACTAACTCAGAGTTTTCACTAAACCCGCTTTGTGAAACGGGCCCCAGGTGTGTCTGACCATTGTTGTTGAGAATACTGAGGTCAGACACACCTGGATTAATCAGTTTGTCCAATACAGACAGGATATAAAAGGGCTGTACTTAGTTCAGGAAGTAGTGGAGCTGTGCATATAGCTTATCAAGTAATTTTCAATAATCATCCCAAAACAATTGAAAATTAACGGCTGGATACCAGTACTATGTGAAATACTGATTATTTTAATTCCAATATTAACAGCTTGAGGCATTCTTATACTAAACATAAATACAATACTGCACAAGCAAGTTTAGAACCAAACTAGAAACAAATAACTTATTAGGTTTACACAAAAATGTTACACAAAAAGCTGTTAACTCTTACAGCAGCGCCCCCTTGTGACAGAGAAATCACACTGCCAATGTCACCACCAGATATCTTGCCCGTCCTCACACCAGCCTTGGGGCGATTTCTCTATCGCCCTTCAAGCGTCCGAATCAACGACGCTGATTGGATAAATTCCTGTTGTGATGTGCGAATTTCTTGTCAGTAATTGGCTGGCTGCTGCACTGCTTGGAGCGATATTTCTGTCGCCCCAGCCGCTCAGCAGCGGGAGCTTATTCTCCGAAAATTATATATATTTTTATATATGATACTTTGTTACGAAGTTAAACACACAATTAACTTAGAATATGTGATTATTGTAAAAAAAAAAGTAAAAATCAAAATCAAAAACACTTGGGAAACACAGGGGGGGTGGCGCCCTATCGCCCTCTATTGGCCAGCCGCCACTGGATATTTTGGATAGATATTTTTTTATTGTGTTACGGTTTCACAAAATTCCCAGTTAACTTCAAGGAGATCATACTACCGTATCCTGGAGTTATTGGGAGTGTTTAAGCTAAATGGAATGAATACTATGATTTGATGCATAAAAAGAAATCATACAGGCGACCATTTAATTACATGTTTAGCTAAAATAATCCATTGTTAATCATTTTAAAATTCAATGCTGAACATTCATTATCTCAAAATTCAGTTTTTATTTTGTAAACTGGTTTCTCCCTTGTAGACTATTGTCGCGAATTTGCCTAAGACCATCATTCAGCCAAGGGAAAGTATAGATAACCCTGAGGTCTTTTGATTCAAAGTTAAAACATATAAATGTTATAGTGAAAGCATTTTGTTGCCATCTAGCGGAGATATGTCCAATTATGCCTAATTTAGCTATGTTGCTTTTAGAAGACCTAAATGTATGGCCATTGATTATATTAACAATCTTTACCTAATTTAGAATGTGACTGAAAGCAAAAATGAATAAAATAAAATTCAAACAGTAAAATAAATGAAATGGTGTATATGTTCAAAGTTCAGAAAAGAGGTAAGGAGACAGCTTGTTTTAGCTAAAAGGTAAAATAGTTTTGCACTCGTGAAATACAGAGATACTTTCATAACTATCTAATGTTAGACTCCCATTTAGCACAATTGTTTTATTACTTTACATAACTCTTAATGTTAGCAAAGACTTAAAACAGCCAAACAAAAAACTTTCTAATTGGCTGCCTCTGTTGTATTTTAACTCAATGTATAAGGGTATTTTATAATTAGTTCTTTGTCTTTTTTTACTGCCTGCTTTGTTTACTAGTTAATTAGGCCTACTTTGCTCTTTTATGTTTTTAATTTTTAGATTAAAAATAGGTATGCATTAGTGGAGTAATCACCAGAAATTTTTTTCATATGACCATCAGTATTTTGTAAGATTTTCATGTTTAGTCTTTCAATGCATGTCCATCATCAGTCCAGTTTTTAATTCCTTTTAAAGATAACGCTATTAATAAGCTGTGTGAATGATTTGATTTTCATCAACAATCAGAAGGTCAAAGTTGTGGCTAATCGTTACAGACTAGAGAAGAAACAGGAATCCACATACAACATTGGTCAAAAGAAATATCTGATGTTTGGACATACTATTACCATATGTTTATATTCTTTAAAGCTTGCCATTTCTTGCACAGAATCAGTTATGCAACTCAGCCAACAAATCAGCATCTCATGGAGGACCTGTAAGGGTAATTGATACTTATTCTGTTTTTCTGGGAGCACAATGTAACTATGTAGAGCTCAACATCAGCTCTCACACAGTAATATTTCTGTGATCAAAAGAACATATATAAACCATTTGTGGAGTGTTTACTCTTTGATTTGTTGCATTGACATCTTGAAAATTATTGTTTACCCATGATTATGAGATAATCTTATTGAAATGAAAATGTTCAACCTTTTATAGGCCGTACTGGGAATATTCTTCCTCCCTGTGTCTTCTAAAAACAGTTTTGTTGAATTTACCATAAATTGTTAAATTCGTCTGCATCTTCCTTTTTTCCTTCTTTCCTGCTTGCCTGCGTTAGCCTTGGACCACAAATGCCACCACATCCTTTCTGTTCTGCTTGCAAAGTCATCCCAAGACATTCTCAGCTGCTAATTATGCACTGACAACAGGGCACCTTAAATCAGCATTCGGCTGATAAATTCCCACTGATTCTGTGTTTATGTGAAAAGACAAGGCGGATGAAGAGAACACAGTTCTGTTTTGCTTGAGTTTACAGCTCTCTTTTAACTTATGTTTGGATGCTTAGTTGGTATTGGGGAGGACAGACTCATGGAGTAGAGAATAATGTTTGGAAATAAGAGTGAGCTAGAAGCATGCAGACTGAGATGCAGCCCAAATAAATATAAATTAACCAGTAGTAAGGCAAGGGAATTTTATTTGTATAACAAACTTTCAACAACAAGTTTCAATCAGCTGTTCAATCAGTTTCAGGTAAAGCTGATTGAACAGCTCCCCCTCTGGATACCGAAAAGTGTGCCCACCCCAAAGTCCCTACGTGTGTGTCTCATGAAAATGGGAGTGGGAGTGTCTAATTTGTACAGTAAAATTGGGACCCAGGCAGCCATGGGATAGTGAAGATGGAAACCCCTCCTCGCACCCCAGTGATGTGCCCATGCCCCAAGACCCTATATGAGTGGTAAAGTGATGGAGAGGGTGTACAGGAGGTTCGGGGATGGGGAGGGAAGGACTGGGAGACAAAATGCCTTCCCGGGGAACCAGCTCCCCCACTGGCCCCAATAGGCACTGCTGTTCACCAGGAGCTACCAGTGGAGGCACCGGCAACAGAGACCCCACACCGGCCGACCCCCAGCCAGAACCACAGCCAGGGGGTGCGGTGCCCCAGAGCCCCCAGGCCACCGCAGACCCTACTAAGGCGCAGCACGGCCACCAGGCCAGTAACCCATGTCTGCCAGTGCATCCCCCCTTAGGCACCGCATGCAGCCGTCGGGAGTCGCCACCCAAAGCCACCAAAGCCCAACCCCGGGGTGGGGCCATGACATCCAGCGCCCCATCCGTACAGTGATCCCACCCCTAGGGATCCCCTCCCAGACGCCCCCAAAACCAAAAAACCCCACACCAGCAACAGTATCCCACATGACAAAACCAAGGCCCCCCGACCCCTACTAGGTGATGGAGCCGATCAAAGAAGCCCATAGAGATTGATCAGACATGAAGGCAGAGGCTGTCTCAAGACCAATGTGGTCCAACAAGAGGCCTCAATACTGATTAATATTAAGAACCTTTTTATTTTTCCAGTTCAGGAGGATAGTTTTCTTAGCGATGCATAAGGCAATGTGAACCATTTGAACTGACTTTGTGTCCATGGTGACATCATTAAAATTTCCTAGCAAGCAAACTGAGGGAGAAGGTGGAATATTACATTTCAGACACTTTGATAAGTCCTCACATATCTGGCACCAAAATTTCTTAACAGGTGGAAAGAACTAAAGCGAATGAATATAAGTATCCGGTATATTGCTTGTGCATTGTACGCAGGTATTTGACAACATAAAACCCATCCTGAACATCCATTGACCTGTATAGTGTACTCTATGAAGGATTTTGTATTGTATTAATTGTAAATTAGGATTTTTACTTATTTTAAAGATTCTTAAACATATCTAAGACCAGAAGTTGAGATTAAGACAATCTAAAACTCTTGCTGGGATTTGTAATTCAACTGTATTGAGCCTACATTTACCTTTTTATAACAGATAAAACTTGTTGATATTCTAAAAATTCGTTTTTATTAATTCCATATTGTGTAATTAATGTATTAAATGGGATAAAGTCTGTTCCTTCAAATATATGTTCCAGGTATTCAACTCCATTACACCTCATCACACCTGATGAACTGTAACATTGGTTGAGTCAACCAAATGGAATATTGATGGATGACATTGAGTTGTTTAATGAATAACCTAGGGGTGGGATCCACTTTGAGAGGGTTTGCAATCAAAATAAAATCTATTTTGCAATTAATTATAAAATAAATTCAAATAAATGGTAAAATGTGTAAATACTTAAGCAGCTTTTTGATCTTTTGTTGTCTTTTGTGTGGATATAAATATTGAATTCCACTGTCTTGCCTCCATTATTTGCTTATTTCTCTTCCATGTACTCCGGTTTTTATTAGGACATTTTGTCAATGAGCAAGAAAATCTGGTGATTAACAGGAAAACTAAATATATAGCTTACAATATCTTCCATAAACAAGTGCACATACTGTATCTTCATTTTCCAAATAATAATCAAGCTTTTTTTTTTTTAAATGGTAGATCCAAATATACCTTGCTTGGGCATTTCTGGCCACATCAAATCCAGTACAGTTGCATTCTAAGACCTTAATGAATTAATTTTTTTGTTTTTTTGTTCTGATGCATATTGCATCATGTAAAGGCAATGATATGTATGGTGTCTCATAGTTAATGGTAGAAGGAACATAAAAATAGAGCTGTTAAAGTGCAAAGCCTGTTCCATACAATGATTTATTCAGATTAGATATGACTGCATGCACACAGAATGACAACGTGGGAGCTAACAGGACAGCTCCAACATATAATGAGAGCCTCTGGCAATGCGCTCAGTAATTTCACCCAGACTGATTCTGATTTATTTTATTTCCTGCAGACAGTTTGGAGAAGCAAAATGATAGCATTTAGTGAAAAATGCACTGGAGCCCTGTTGTGTTGATTCCTCATGCAAGCAGTTATTTTCAATTGCCTGGACTCATCAATAACTTGCAGGGTGCATGTTTCTTTTTGAATAAGATCAAATACACTGACATTAAAGCAAAATTTTATTGATTAGATGTGGGAATGTTTTGTTGGTGGAAAATACTGCCCTTTTCAAACACCAGTCATTTCTTTATATGAAAGCCTAAATACCAGCTTTAACAGAGAGATAATATGCCACATTTTTACACAGTGATACAATAGCTGGAGGAATAACGGAAGTATTTGTACTACCTCTGTAACACTGTCTTCTTTGGGTGTTTTTATTTATTTTTTTTAAGAGGAGTAATCGAAATCTTGACTTCAATCCTCGTCTTGTATTGCAGACCAGCATTCATGAGGCAGTTTGGTGGCATAACAAACCTCATTTACGTTGCACATAACTAAGTGCAATGTGAAGAAGCAGTCATAATGACCCAGGACTAAGACTAAACAACAGTGCTTGACAGTGGAAAAAAAAACTAGACATGGAACAAATAACATTGAAGATGTGGAAGCAAACAAAGGAAAAATAGTATTTTAGGAAATTAATTGCAAAACAAGCAGTAGGTTGGTTAACTGGCCAGAGATTTCAACTTGAGTTGCTCATATGTTTCAAAATCAAGGCCTATAACCTGATGTCTTTCAGATGCTTCAACAAAGTCGTTCAAAGTATTTTATAACCACAGATGTCAGGCCTGTAGTCATTTAACATTGTGTTGGTGCGTTTTTTGAAGACCAGGATGATGGTGGAGCGTTTGAAGCATGAAGGAACCTCCCGAATCTCCAGAGACTTGTTAAAGATCTAGGTGAAGATGGGGGCCAGTTGGACAACCTCATGCATGAGGAGGAAACACCGTCAAGTTTTGGAGCTTTTCTGGTCTTCTGATGCTCAAAGAGTCTATTCACACCTTCCTCAGAGATTTTTTTGTGCAAGCCGGAGGTCAGAGGATAGGAGCTTGGTTGATGTATTTGGGGCATTTGTGCCAGAGTAAAATATGGGTCAGTTTGTGGAAGGTGTGAAAGTCTGCTTTTCAAACCTGCTGTAGAAGCTCTTAATTGGTCTGCACAGGGTGGGAGGATGGACTTATGTAGTTAGTGATGTTTTTCAGACCATTCTAAACTGATATTGGGTCATCTGCTGAGAAGCTGTTTTTGGCTTCTTGCTGTAGCATTTCTTAGCTGCCCTGATCTCCTCAGTCAGTTTGTTCATGTCAGTTGTTTATGAAGTATCCAGTTCAGTCCAAAGTCAGTCCAAGTAATTTCAATACAATTCAGTCAAAGAGTCACATTCAGATCCAGTTATATACAGTCCAGCTCAATCCTAACTAAAATACCTACCTATGCATAATGTGAGTTGGTAAAACAATCAACTATTGAATCCAACAGACAACATCAAGTGTGGCTTCCTAAAGGTCTTTTAAAGTTGTCACTAAACAAAGATCAGGAGTTCTTGAATCATGTTCTTTGGACGTATGTTTCTAAAATTGAATTGTTTGGATACTAGAATAGAGGATGTGATTGGCATATACCAAATATTATTCAAGTCAAAGACCTTTCACACCAACTTTGAACCATGGAGGTCGAAGTGTCATGGTTTAGGGATGTTTTGCTGCAGCAGAACTTGGCTTGCTCAGATCATTAAATCTGTCATACATTCTAACATGGTTTAGAGGGTGCTTGAGGAAACAATGTGAAGCAGATCTAAAGCCTGTGACTTGACAATGACCCAAAACACACCAATAAACCCACAAAAGATTTAAGAAATAGAAAGTCCTGGACTGAGTCAAAGCCCAGATCTTGATCTAATAGAAATACTTTAAGGTGAATTGAAATGATCGTTTCATGCAAAAAACAACAACCCTCAAACATATCTTTCATCGGACCAGTCCCAGAGACTGAAAGATGACTACAAGTACAGTCTCACTGAAGTTTTTTTTTTAACCGAGGAGGGTAACAATAGGTGTTGGGAGGGTGTACTAGCCTTTTCCTTACTTAGAATACACAGTTTTGTTGATACCAAAAACATCTCACGATAATCTTTGAACATTTCTTTTAAATACCCAAATATTTAGTGGGGTATCCAAAGTTTCTTTCCTGTCCAGTGGTGGTTCTGGCATGATCTGTTAGGTGGGGCACAACAACTCAACACCTAATAGCAGCAATTAATTATTGTGATGCATACAATCTGACTTTTATCAACAATATTGATTCAATATTAAATGAAGCACAAAAAATAGCACACATCTACACACTACTAATGCCATTTTATGTAAATGTAATTGAAGAAGGAAACCTTTTATAGCCTACATAAAAATACAAATAATGGATCACTCACCAGTGGGGTTATTCCCAAAAAAAATGCAGATCTTTCAACTGGGCAAAATTTTCAATAACTGTATAATCTTTCAAATAATCCCCTTTAAATCTATAATAATCTCTTGACTTCATCAAAAAATCTACTTCATTCTTTTTTGTCTTGGTAGCTAACAAGGATATTAGATGGCTACACACTTCTTTCCAACATAACATAAATGTTACCATCTAAAATATTACAATATTTTAAAATGAGTTATGCTGCACAACCAACCTTCGCATTTGGCAAAATGGGTCGCATCACTTTCTGCAGTGGTTTGATAGCGGGATCTCTTCTTATTCTTCTTCTGATAAATTTCTGGCAGACTGCACGTCAGATGACGCATTGCTACCTTTCTCAATCGAGGAAGGTATCGGGATCTCAGCTTGGGGCCATGGCATCTGTGCCACTCGGCTGTCTATTGAGCGCACGTTTGGTATGTGCACTGTGATTACAGATATTCATCATTTAAACAAAGTTTAAGGGGCTGGCCCCAATCGCTGCTTCAAGAGGATTTAGCCTACTGAGCTTTTCAGTATTCTGGCAAAGACTTAGATAGTTATACACAAATGTTTATAATAGAATCATCTTGGTAACAGAATCAGGCATTATATAATTTTACTCTTTAAAGAACTAAACTTATTCTACGAATTAATTTAAGCATGCCATGCACACAGCAACATCTGATGTGGCTGGGCCTCACCGGTCCCAAATGCAGAGACGCCACAGTTCCTGTCCGTATCTCTGACATTTGTCATCTACTACAATGAAAAAACTAATATTTAATCCATCCATTGTCTAAACCTATTTATCCTTGCAGAGTCCCAGGGGGGCTGGTGCCTATCTTCAGCAGTCATTTGGTGAGAGGCGGGGTACACCCTGTTAGGAAGTATTCCAACTAGCATCAAAAGAAGTGTTTAAATTTTTAGTCGAAAACCAAGTAGGGAAAACTGACCCTGAAATCAGTAGTTTTTAAAATACTTTCTCCAGCCATATTAATCCCTCAGGTCCCTTCTTTTATCCCTCTTTCTTTGGAGAAGTATACAAAGCAACTCGGACTTAATTTTTTTTTTTTACAATGCTATCCTGCAACCCAGGGCGTTTTAGGTATGACTGCAGTCATTTCCAATCTGTCTCTTGTACAGTCATGGTGTTTGTTCCTATTACATTTTACGAAGGAAAGTGGCCATGTGAGGTGGTTTCAATCTATAAAACATGGATACAGAGTAATCAAAAACAAGACCAAAGATTTCAGGAGACAATAATACAAAACCAAAAACGGGACAGAAAACTTTAAAAAACAAAAAAAACAGTCTCTGAGCATATCTTTGTTCTTCACATCCGAACCAGGCATAGTGAATTATACTATTTATAAAATGTCAGTTTCAATAAATGCATTTTCCCAAACATTGCTGCCTAATTGCTTAGACTCCTGTGTTCCTTCCATTTCTATATCTGAACTGTCCTCAGGTCTACCTCTGAGCTGTCTCCTTGCTGTCTTCTTTGCTTTTGGCTCAAACTTCCTCTGCTAATATCCGTCCTCTTTGACCGACAAACCTTTCCTGTGTTTCTCTCTTTTCTCCATTTCCCTATCTTTGCAGCTCTTGACATGAATGAAGAGTTTTGCTGAGATAAAACACAATGTCAGAGCCTACCTCAGCTCTCTCTGCTGAGTGGGAAAATTGACTGGGATTGTCTCTGGCAGTCTCCCTCTCGCAGCAGTATGTAAGCCGTGATGCTTAAAGTGCTGTGCTAATTAGTTTTTGCTGTTCCTCTGTCCATCCGAGTCTTACTCTGACACACCAACTACAATGATTTCCCCTTTTTTCCCTTTTGTGCTGCCTTGCTTCTATGCCATGGCCTATCTATTATGTAATAGCACATAGACAGTGTGGACAAACCCTCTCAGGGGTTTTCAGTGTGTGGCTTTATGTGTCATCTTAATTATGTATTTTCCAATATTTGCCTGAACAGTGTGTTAAGACAGAATAGAAGAGTGAATATAAAGCAGAATCTCAGAACCAGTAAGCATGTGACAGACCACAGTAGTTATTGGGAGATGACCTAAACATGAAGTAGGGATCGGATTCTTGCATCTACTTTTAACTCTGTGGTCTCTGCCAGCTTCAATTACTTGGATTCACTATTGTTCTAAATCCACTTTGCTTCAGTGATTCACAAACAAATGTCTACACATTTAAGTCAGTTGCTGCCAGTATGTGGGAGCTCTCAAAAATAAGGGGAGAAATATGATATATTGGCTCTTTTGAACGGTGTTTATGTTTGCTCTTTATAAGGATTTCAGTGTTATATGTGTGAGCCTGAGAATAAATCATACGCTGTTGTAGATTCTCAGACATCCGGGATATGACGGTTCGAAGTATTTGGGTAGATGGCAATTGGACTTCTTTTCTTCTCTCTTCTTGATGTATCACCTCTCATCCAAAAGGCTTCTTTAGTTCTGAACATAGTTGGAAGCAAGAAGCCTATAAGTTATCAGAACAATCACACTAATAGGCTCATTTGGGTCACTAATGAGGCAATTGGGACAGATGGGTCACTGTTGCTGTTCGTTATTGATAAGTCTGACCATTCCCAAGTCATCACCAGCTAACGTAAATGCCGAGGCTGTAGCAAACGGTGAAAAATAACAATTTATAGTTTACATCCTGATGTTTTTTTATTGCTTTCTGCATACGTTCACCCTCTGTAAATGACTTATTCTGCTGGTATCACAAGATAAAGGCTTGATCTCACCACTACACACCTCTTTTCAACATTTTATGTATTACTGGGTTTAGAAAAAGGATTTGATACTTTTTAACCAGTTTGTGTACTTGTTTTGAAAAATGAGCGAAAAAATATGAAGCAAACACATAAATAGCCAACCTAAGGTTGAAGAGGGATGGCAGCATAACAAGGAACATAACCCAGAGGTAAAACACAGAAAAATAATGGGTTGAGTGACCAAGATAGTGAGGAGTATTCTAAAAACAGCATTTAAGAATGCCAGAAGGAGCTATGCATGGATTTGACAGCAATTAAGAGAATGTTAATACTAGATTGCTGTCAGGATTCATGAGGGGGTAGAGCAGTAAATGTATTAGCCACAACAAAGGGAAGGTGACTTGCACGCCGTGTAGGGATTTTTTGTGTGTGGAGGATTTATGTTTATGGCTTCATTAAAAATTTTGTTGATCAATTGTATGGAGCTCTCACAGAAGATATACAATAATGCATAAAAATGCATGTTTCTAAACTATTAAGGAACACAAATCTAAGTAGAACGAACTGAGAACAGTTGTTATTTTTAGTTGTTCATTAGCTGAATAATAAGATGAAATGAAACAACTTTAAATGATTTACTGGCTAACTTAGCAGTTAGCTAGTTGAGTCAGTTTACACCACAGAACCACTTACAGCACAAGTTTTTCATACTTACATGGCTCACTGTCAACTTTCCCTTTACCAGTTCATACAAACACATTAGTTTGTTGCATCTCTTACCTGGAGGGGTGCTACACTGGCATCAGGAGATGTGACAGGTACTTTTTGGTTTTTGTATACTCCTGCCGTCTTTTAGTGTTTCCACAAAACTCAAACGTTTGGCCATATTTTCAAAACCCAAACAACCCAGTAAACAAAAAGTTGTGATGAATTCAATTGAAAAATTAGCAACCTCTCCACACATCACACTGCACTTGCCCAAGAGGTTTTTACATCTCATTTTACATATAATTTTCCAGCTAGGGTAGGGATGAGTAGATAACAAAAATATAATTTTGAAACAAAAGATTTTGTCCAAATTTGTCAAAATTTTAGATGTGTGTGTTTGTGTAGAACAAGGACTCCATTGAGTGCAAAAGCAAAGTGAAGGACAATTTTGCTATATGCACAACTAAATCTGTTGCCATATTATACTGTCAGCTTGTTCAGACTTTGTTTTTTCTTGCAGTCATGTCAGGACTAACTGGTTTGATTGGACCAATCACCAGTTTGTCTGCGTGCCAACCTTTCTTGGCAGTTGTGGTGGGTTTGTGGTTGCTTTTCAGGCTGAATATGCATTTAGTACTTGAAAAATAAAATCTCTCCATTCCAGTCTACTTTGGTCCCCATACACTACTCACAAGTTAGGGATATCGTGAGAGACTCAGTGGATGTCATACATATGATGTTTGTTTCACCTCTGAGATTTTTGGGATAGAGAGGCAATTGTATTGGGGTGATAGACACACCTCATTTTGTGTTTTCCACATAATGGTCTCACTGTGTACAGTGTGCGTTACATATTGGTGCCAACACCAAAAAATACTAAAGACAACCCTTTTCAATGTGGCATCAATTTCAACATTCTGTGGGTTTAAAAAGCTGGTATTGTCAGTAAGTCATTCCAACTTCATCCTCCAAACAGCCATGAACACAAAATGTCACTTACTGGACAAGCAGCGCCACCTGGCCATAGCGCGCCTTCGGGTCGGTGGCAGGCAGTCAGATGTTGCACGTGAACTTGGTGTGTCTCAACGTGTCATCAGCAGACTTGCATCGAGACACAGAACTACTGGGAGCATTTGTGACAGACCCAGCAGTGGAGCCCAACGAGTGACAGACCGCAACAATGACAAGTACCTAAGGATCTATGCACTCAGACATCGTCATGGAACTGCCACACAGCTGCAGGCCCGTTTACGAGATGTGAGGGGTACTAGGGTTTCCAGACAAACCATTCGACCGCTTTGGCTTGAATGCCAGACAACCGTTGCAGGTGACTCCACTGAGACCAAGACACCGGCTTGAACATTTGCAGTGGGCACAAGACCATGTGACCTGGACAATGCAGAAGTGGTCTACCGTCCTGTTCATGGACGAGTGTCGGGTCACCTTGCACAGAAATGATGGTCGTCAGCGATGCTGGAGAAGGCGAGGTGAGCGATATGCCGAGGTCAATATGGTCCCCAGGGTTAGCTTTGGTGGAGGAGGTGTAACAGTCTGGGAAGGTATCACCAGCCAGCGCAAAACTGATTTGGTTATTGTAGATGGCCCAGTCACTGCACGTTCTTACCTCAGAGACAGCATAGAACCCATCTTCATCACCCAATTCCGCCAGCACACCACCAACTTTCTGTTCATGGATGATAATGCTTCACAACATCGTGCCGGAATTGTCACAGCTCGACTTCAGGAAGTCGGAGTGCCTCATATGGTATGGCCAGCAATTTCCCCTGACCTGAACTCCATAGAGCATGTTTGGGACCAGCTGAAGCAGAGACTGGATGATCGTACCCCACCCCCACGTGACCTGGCAGAACTGGATGTAGCACTTGTGGAAGAGTGGAATGCATTGCCTCAGGACAACATCATGACGCTGGTGAGAAGCATGAGATGTTGCTGTCATTGTGGCAAATGGTGGAAACACTGTTGTGGTAGAATGATGAATGTTCAAAATGTTCTTATCAAAAATGCTACGTGAATTAATTTGTGTGTTTATTCAGAGAAGGTCACTCTGACACGATAAATTATAAACTTGGCTAGCAGAACATGTTCTCTCAGATAGCGTGTTATCGAAAGGATGCAGCTGGGTTACAGACAGCACTGGCACCAATATGACGCACAAACTAAGTATAAAATCTGTGTGTTAATAATAGAAGAGGGAGTCTAGTCTGGGGCTTGCTGGAGAGTCTTGCTGGGGTATTTGAAGATGACAGAACTGTATGTCATCAATGCTTTGTCCTGCTCAGAGAAGGTATGTAAACTAATAAACCGGCAGAGGCTGTATTCCAGAACTGAAGTTGTGTTGGCTTTGTTTGTTTGTTTAACTGGACTCAATATCTTTCCATGTTAACCTGGTCCAACATTCAAAATAACCAACAATGCCCGCTACTGACATTGTCAATTTGTGTTATTTGGGGCAACCCTTGTTATTGTCTATATATTGGGTAATAAATATTACACTAATGAAAATGGTGTGTCTTTTCATTCATTATGCGTAATATCAAAGAATTTTTTTACTTATTTCATTAAAATTGGGTCCAATTAGGAATAGCACTGATGTAAATAACAATATCCCTAACTTATTGAGTGTATTTAACTACTTCAGTGCATTCTAGTTGACAAATTCTGGAAAGATGTTGAGGTATTTTGTTGCAAAGATTGTTGTACTCAAATAATTGCACTTTGAGTGTATTAACCGCCCTTAGCATTACTCTATTCTGTAAATGTCTTTTGTGCAGGAGTTGCAGAAGTCAATGTTTTGCAAGGGTAAATTTTTTTTATTGTTTAATTTTAATTAAAAACAAAATAGCAAAACAAACTGAAAACATGAGTTTGACTATCACCTGAAGAACATCTCTAGGATTAAACGACTGATGTTACAACACGACCTAGAAAAACTCATCCATGCGTTTATCTTTAGTCGGATTGATTACTGCAACAGCATCTTCACAGGTCTGCCTAAAAAGTCAATTAGACAGCTGCAGCTGATCCAGAACGCTGCCGCTCCCGTCCTCACTAGAACCAGGAAAGTAGAGCACATCACCCCAGTTCTAAAGTCCTTACACTGGCTCCCTGTAGCTCAGAGAATAGACTTCAAAATACTCCTACTAGTTTATAAATCATTACATGGCTTAGCACCAAAATATGTTGAAGACCTGTTGTCATGGTACCAACCACCAAGACCACTCAGGTCCTCCAACTCTAGCCTACTAAACATCCCTAGACTAAACATGGAGAAGCAGCTTTCAGTTTCTATACTCCCCTTATCTGGAACAGACTTCCTGACGAGTGTAGAGCTGCTGAAACTCTGAACTGCTTTAAATCGAGACTAAAAACCCATCTGTTTAGAATTGCCTTTGAGTAAATGCTTGATGTCATATGTATGAAATGTGTTCATGCTCTCTTGCTTTTTTTTATTTTTCTCTTCCTTTATTGTGTATCATGTGTAATGTGTGTTTCTTTTATGTGTTTCTTTTAAATCACCAAATCATGTAAAGCACCTTGAATTACCCTGCTGTTGAAAGTGTGCTATACAAATAAAATTGCCTTGCCTTGCCTTGCCCTCCCCCCCCGTCCAAGTGCCCTCGTAGGGGGAGAGCACCTGTCGCTAGTTAGCAATAGCCTCCCCGCCAGCAAAGGAGGCCCCCAGCGCCACCCGCACATCGGAGGCCCCCGCAGCCCAAACCCCGGCGACGTACCCGCCCAGACCAGGAGCAAACTGATGAACCGGGCGGCCGACCCACCAGGCCGACATCCACCATCCCCATTCCCTTGTGGAGCGACCACTGCTGCTCAATGGCCCGGCAGGCAACCAAACCCAGCGCCCCACCCACTTGCCCTGCACGCCCACTACCCGGCAAGTCCACGCGCAGGCCCGACCGAACCTGGGCAAACGCCCGACCCCAGCGCCCCGCAGCGCACAAAGACCAAGACCCAGGAGCTAAGTCAAGTGCGAAAAAGGACTGATCAGGCCCAGAAATGCCACCCAGCAGCCGCGACCAGCAGCCAGGCACCCCAACCAGCAAACAAGGCGAGACGCCATACAGGGACAGCGATGACAATCGACTGATTTTTATTTTTTTAGACGACTTTGGCCAGTGAGTTTTGGCGAGCAATAACTGTTTTGTTTATTTACTAATAAACAAATGCATCCTGCAGTGAGATAACAAAATGGGCAACACTGCAGCTATCAACTATTCGCCTCTGCATACATGCTGATCTGTCCTCTAGAAGCATTTTCCTACTGTAATCACATGTGGACCTCTAAAGAGCAGAGCTGACATGTTTTTCTAACCCCTCTACCTCTCTCTCTGTCTGTGTCTCTTTTTAAGCTGCGCACACACATTCACCATGGCGTCGATGCACTCTGCGTGAACAGGCGGATTGCTGCGAGGGCTAATGAATTGTGCTGTCAGTGAAGCAACAGATTTATTTACATTGAGAAATGGATATCTCTTCCAACCAATCCTGGAGAGCGCTAATGGATCAAGCAAAAGTAATGAGAGGAAGAAAAAAAGGAGGTGAGATATTCAAGAAGCAGCATGAGGCTGGAGAGCATGCTGTTAGCCTGCAAAACTGGATATTGGGGAGAAATTGCAAAAGCAAAGAGGGCGATAGAACTAAGTTGAAGGGTAGTAGTTGAGAATCCACTTTAGGAGATGTCGTGCTGTGGTCGAACACATGTAAAGTCACGCTTGAGTGGCCTCGAAAAACAAGTACACAGTAGACCGTTTCTTAAATTTAGGAAAAACACATAAACTGCATAGATGTGACTGCAGCATTCAACGTTCAAGTTAACTGGTTTCTTTGAAAAAAGGAAAATTAAATAAACATCAAATAGAGTTCCCGACAAAGGTATTCATCCCCCTTGAAAGTTTATACGTTTTATCAACAACCTCAAAAATCTTTGTGGGAATTTTATTTGATGGAAAAGAAATAAAACATAGTTTTCTTAAGCTCAGTCAGTATGACATAAAGCAAATGTAGACATCTGTTCTCAAGGCTTGTCTCAAACTCTCTATCAGACTAAGGTTTGGCCTTTGACTGGGACATTCTCACATGAATATGCTATATTGACGCTTCGGCTGGTTGAGCTGGCTCGTTCTGCTGCTCAGGGTCAACCTCTGCCTTAATCTCAACTCTTTTGCAGCCTTCACAAGAATATCTTCCAAGATTGTACTGTATTTAGCTCTACTCCATCTTTTCGGAGCTTGATGCAATCAGGGACTATTGGTTATTATTTGGAGAGATGCGTTTATTTATTGTAACTGATGCTCAAACACGAAGAGAACAAACCCATAGCATTGGATTGTAACCATGGTAACACAACAATCACACAATTTATTTATCTTCACTCAAACTGTCAAATATTTTCCATAAGCAAGCATTTAGATCTGTGGTCTGTGTTTAAATTCAAACATTTATGAGGAGCCCCTGATGGTCTGGGGCCGGCTCTGCATTCAATTTAGCACTCTTTCTTAAAGGAGTGCAAGACCAATAGTTGTCCTGTTGACATACTCTCCCATCTGTGTTTTTGATCGCTGCAGCTCCTCCACAGCCTGTTGGCAGCCCTTCTGATAAATGCCCTCCTTGCTCGACCTGTCACGAGGGCCATGTATTGGTAGCAGCAATTGCATTTTACAATGATTTTTTTTTAACAAAAAAATGTTCGTCATGAGCCCACAAAAAGTGGGAACTGCGAAATTCTGCAGAGATGTGCATTTTCAGAAAAGAAGCTGGCAGTGCAGGACAACAAGAGGTGCGGTGTGGCTTTGTCATCAGCAATATCTAAATGCTTTTCTTATTTTCTTTTCTTAGCTTTTCTTAGCTTTTTTTCTTAGTTACTTTATACACCCATACTCTGGAGTCACTGTATTAGACCGAATCTCTATTTTGGATTCCTTTCTGAAGGACTGTGGATTACCAAAATAGCGTTTTGCTCAGCTGAGGACTTTGAGAAACTGCTCCAGAGAATTTAGACAATCAACACGAAGTTACACCATCTTCAGATTAATTTTGATCTAAACACTCGATATGAAAATGGGACAACTCTACTGATGACTACACGCAGGGAGGAAGAACCTGGCAGCCCGCTGTTATCTCGGTCCACCAGTCTCACACAGAAGCTACAGAACAACGCTACTCCTCCAGCCAAAAGATGGTTAAAGGGTAGAACACCCCATTCCCAATTTGACGAAGACTGGCCACCTTTAAAGTGCACTGAACCTGCACTCTCTCTGCTCCGAGGAAGAAAAAACAAAAAATTGCAACCCAAAGCAAGAGATAACACTCCCCCTGAAATACTGCTGAGAAGCAGATTCGTAGCTCTCAGTTCCCCGAAAGACGACGCAGCCCCTGGGACCAGTCAAGGTCACCAGGAAAATTCCTTCCACATGAAGCGGACACATTAGAAAGCAAGAACCCCCCAGCAAAGGTTCTCATCATACATGACGGATCAAATGATGTTATCAAAGATTTTTGTACCCAGAACACTGACTTCTCAGATGAACTTGGCTGCTGCATCCCAGTTGGTCCAGATGGAGAGGACCACAGTGAACTGTCCTCCCCACCTCCTACTCATCTGAACATCCAAGCCAAGGACTCTTTAGTGGAGCCAGCTCAAGTAATAAAGGGTCTTTTGAATAAATAAGTCCACCTCCAGGACCCCATCAGCCCTAGTGATATCAGCTGCCCCAAGAACACAGTGAGAGAAATATCAGAATAAAGCCAGACAATTTTAGAACAACACCCTAAACTGGAAAAGCTTGTTACTCACACAGGTGCAACTGATGTAGCCAAAAAAAACAACAATCAAATTCTCAAAACAGACGACTCTGATCTGCTACAGAGACTTGATGGGCTTGACATAAACATCTTTATCAATGGACCAGTCCCTGAAGAAAATGATGAAAGGTACAGTAGACCTTGCATGCTCCATAAATGGCTGAAGAGAAAATCTGTTAAAAAATCAATCCCATTTATTAATAACTTTAAAATATTTGGATGTGCAAAGCACTTGTTCAAGATAAATTGATGTTATCTTAACATAGCTGGACTGAGACCATTGACCTCAAATATTTTCTGTTATCTGAATAAACACTTGATAAAGTACCTGAGAGCTGACCTCGAAGCACAGCCCACGGATACTATCAGAGAACAAACATTTCCTCACAAACACCAAGTGAAATCACGAGCCCAGACAGCTACACGGACTGACAGAGAACAAATATTTCCAGCAGCGAGTAAAGATGTACATTGCTCAGCAAACTGTTCTTCAAGTATTCCTATGTCACCAGACTCATCAACACTTAATGACTCTCCGTTTAGAGATTTCTCAGATAGACTTAAAGCACAAATTAGAATTGGGTCACAACTAACACTGAAGCTCAGACTACATCAGGCCTCTTGGACTAACACTGGATGTATTCTGCACATGCCCCCACTGTTAATAACATACATCTGATATAGAAGGGAACCTGATAGTAATTCTACTCCCACTGTCTTCCAGAGTTGTCAAGTCATTACAAGCAAGAGAAAACAAAAAAACTAAAGCCAAACACTCTTATATTAATATAAATCTCAAACTAATCACCTGCCAGAAGGTTCGGCTACCGATGATCAAACCACTTAAGTTAGCTTTATTAAATATTAGATCTTTATCAGGAAAGTCACTCGTAATCAATGAATTCATCACTGAAGATAATATACACACCCTTTTTATCAGAAACCTGGCTAGACGTAAATAATGAAACATCTGTATTGATAGAATCTACTCCTCGTAATTACAATTTCTTAAGCGAGAGCAGGAAACACAAACGAGGTGAAGGCGTAGCCACAATCTTTCATAACTCAATGAACTTTAAAAAGGTACCCCTGGGCACATTTGACTCTTTTGAATACCTAGCCACCCAGATAAATTAGCCCATAAAAGCTCGATTTCTAAGTTTATATAAACCCCAAAACTTAACTCTAACTTCTTTAATGGTTTCAGCAACCTTCTTTCGGGAATATGTATCCATTATGACCAATTAATCATTGTGGGGGACTTCAACATCCATACTAACAACCCCCAGGATAGACTAACAAAAACATTAGATGAAACTCTTCAGAATTCCGGCCTGACCCAGCATGTCAAACAACCAACACACAATAGAGGACAAACTCTGGACTTAACTCTTTAAGCGGCAAAGTCACAAAATTACGACAAGCAATATTCCTGAAGTTTAGCTGCAGCTGCAAATATTATCCCTCATGTAGTTACTACTTTACACCAAGAGATGGCAGACATATATAACTCCAAACTGAGCAACATTTGGGGGTATGTTACCATGGAGATTTTTGGAGTATTTATAGGTTGAAAAACGCCAGTCAAGAAGTTGTAGTGGCAGTCGTAGAGAGAGTGAATTGTAGAGAGAAAACTTACCATGGCGATCGGTCTGTTCACCGCTGAAGAAGCACTTCGTCAAGTAATTGCTACTTCAGATTCTGAGGAAGAATATTCACTTTCTGATGAATATATCCAGCAAGACAGAAAGTGTTTCAGTGTGTAGCGACAGCCAGTCGGTTCGCCGTGATAATCCAAGGGCGCATAAAATGGGCCCAACGGACAGCTTCAGCTTGTCCGGGTTGGGAGAACGGGACGGGGAGCTGGTAGCAGTGGGGTTCAAAACACCGCAGGTGCTTCTGATAGCCATGATGGTACACCAGCAGCACATATAGCAGTCGATGCTTTGCTTCACCGGAGAAGGGGAGGTGGGAGAAACTCCCTGTGGGGTAGGTCTGTGCGCAGTACCTTGCAATGAAATATACCAAGGCAAGGCAATGCAATTTTATTTGTATAGCACACTTTCAACAACAGGGTAATTCAAGGTGCTTTACATGATTTGGTGATTAAAAAAGATAACAAAACTATAAAATATAACATTGTCAGTTAAAAGTCAATAAAGCAAGAGAAACATCAGTAAAGCATCAGTAAAACAGATGAGTTTTAGTCTCGATTTAAAGCAGTCCAGAGTTTAAGCAGCTCTACACTCGTCAAGTCTGTTCCAGATAAGGGGAGCATAGAAACTGAAAGCTGCTTCTCCATGTTTGGTTCTGAGTCTAGGGATGTTTAGTAGGCTATAGAGTTGGAGGATCTGAGTGGTCTCGATGGTGGGTACGGTGACAACAGGTCTTCAACATATTTTGGTGCTAAGCCATTAAATGATTTATAAATTAGTAGGAGTATTTTGAAATCGCATGGATGAATTTTTCGAGGTCCTGTTGCACATTAGTCCTTTAATTCTAGAAATGTTCTTCAGGTGATAGAAGGCTGACCTTGTGATTGCATTTATGTGACCTTGGAGGTTCAGGTTTGAGTCCATGACTACACCTAGATTTCAGGCCTGATCAGTAGTTTCTAGCTGTATTAACTGAAGCTGTGTGCTGACTCTTGATCATTCCTCTTTAAGTCCAAAAATATTTACTTCAGTTTTGTTTCTGTTCAGCTGGAGAAAGTTATGGCACATCCATCCATTTATTTGGTCGATGCATTTACTTAGGGTTTGGAAAGTTTCAAAGTCACCTGGTGACATCTGCACAGTTACGGTAGCTAATGTTATTGGTTGCTATAATCAGGCCTAGTGGGAGCATGTAAAAATGAAATAGGAGAGGCCTTAAGATGGAGACCTGGGACACCCAACATATGATTTCTGTTCGTTCTGATGAAAAGTTTCCTATTGAAACAAAGAAGTCTCTGTTCTTTAGGTAGTACTCAAGCCAGCCAAGTACTGTACTAGAGAGTCCAACCCAGCTCTCCAGTCGTTCTAATAATAATACCACTCACTGAAGCACTACAAGCAATGTCATCTGGATTGATAAACATCTGCAAATATAAAAACCTCCAAAGAAACAAAAAAAAACCTCCAAAAGACTAAAAAAGACCCTTTCAAGAAAGAAAAAAAAGAAAAAACAATTTTAGTTTACAATATGCCTTTATCTCTAACCATATTTAAGCTACAAGCTTTTGAAATAGTGATATCAAAATGTAAGATTTTACTGAAAGAAACCCAGCGCCTAAAGAGGTATTTATCTGCAAATGTTTAACTGTTTGACATCTCGGTAATTGATATTGCACCATTGCTGTATTTTCTATGAAAGTACCATCTCTGCTAAACTATCTCGCCACAGTGAGATTACTGTAAAAAAGTGTTTTCTAGGACAGTTCAGTTGAAACCTTTAAACATATTTATCCTTCCACCACACACCCCTCATCTCCCAACTCCAACCCAGTGAATAAACTGGTAGATAATTTCCTCGTGAAAATCTCAGACATCATTGATTCCATTGCTCCAACTAAAGTGAAAGTAGTTTCAGGTAGAAAGAAGTCTCTGTGGACAAGCGATCCACTGGTTCGTAGTGAAAAAAGGGAGTGTTGACGAGCCGAGAGAAAATGGCAGAAAACTCAACTCTAGGTTCACTGTGAGATCTACAAAGAGAGACTGAACAGGTATCAGTTAACTTTAAAATATGCTAGGAAGTCTTTCATCTCTGAAATCATGAAACATGAACAATGCATGGACTCTGTTTGCAAAAGTGGAAAGACGAACTAATTCTCCAGTGACAGTAGCCCCTGAACTAAATTCTGAATTTGCCAGCTTTTTCACTGAGACGATTCTAACAATTAGACGGTGGGTATGTACCACAGCACCGAACCGACTACCAATGTTATACCCAACTAACACCAATGTAGAGAATATGTCAGAATTCCATGAATTAAACACAAAAAGTCGAATAAATCATTAACCAATTAAGCTCCTCCTCTTGCTGTCTTGATATCTTACCCACAGCTTTCCTTAAGAAACTTTTCCCGGTCATTGGGTCTGATCTGATTAAAATAGTGAACTCATTCCTCCTGTCAGGTGTCTTCCACCAGGCATTAAAAACAGCAGTTATTAAACCACTGCTAAAAAATAATAATCTGGACAACATGTTAATGCAGAACTACAGGCCAATTTCTGATCTTCCATTCATTAGTAAAATTATTGAAAATGCTGTGTTTCAGCAGTTAAACAGCTTCCTAACAATTACCAACTGCTTTGATGTTTTTCAGCCTGGTTTCTGTGCCAACCACAGCACTGAGATTGCCCTCGTCAAAGTTTTCAATGACATTTGCATAAATACAGACTGTGGGAGAACCACAGTGCTGGTTCTGCTGGACCTCAGTGCAGCATTTGACACTGTTGATCATGATATACTATTGGAACGACTGGAGAGCTGGGTCGGACTCTCTAGTACAGTACTTGGCTGGTTCAAACCTTTTTTGTTTCAGTAGGAAACTGTTCCTCAGAAAGAACAGAAATTACATGTTGAGTGGCCCAGGGCTCCATCCTGGGGCCCCTCTTATTTAATATTTACATGCTCCCACTTGCCCAGATCACAACCAATAAGATTAGCTACCATAACTATGCAGATGATACTCAGCTCTGCATTACGATGTCACCAGGTGACTTTGAACCTATCCAAACCCTGAGTAAATGCATCGAGCAAATCAATGGATGCATCAACTTTAAATCGTATTTCTCACCTTCTTATTGTTCTCACTGGAAATTATTTTTGAGTCTTGTTTATGCTTTTAAATCCTGCTGCTGGCTGCACAAATCATGGCTAATCACCACATAATTCCCTTAAGCAACACTAAGTAAGTTTTGCTCTCTGGGTCCCCCTACAGTTGGGAAAAATGTATTGTTTTCTACTACTGTCGTAAAATCTGTTATGGTTACATCAGGGGATTCACATTTACAAGCGATACCCTCTAACGTTAGGGCAGCCTTTGTGTCAAATGTCTTCATCCCAGGTACATTTTCTATATTTCAGCATGTCATATGTACGGCGTAGAGCTGTCAGCCATATAATAAAGAAATTAGACCATATCACATAACGTTATTGTAAAAACTTGAAAACCACTTGAAACTAAAACATTATAACATAATAGTTTCACGTTTTTACAATAAACTATCACGTTATAACGTGAAACGGTCTAATTTCTTTATTATATGGCTGACAGCACTGTTCTGACGATCTGTGCTACCTCCTCAGAATGTCCTAGCGCACATCTGTCAGTGCTACCCCTTGAAAAGTATGTCTACATGCCGAAAACAACAACTGTTAGCTTTGATGTTAAACATAATCATCAGAAAATATTTTTCAAGTGACGGGATTGAAGTGGCAGTTTAGCAGTAATGCCTAACATAGCAAAAAAATTATGAATAATGAAAACTTTTCTTTCAATCCACAGAACATGCTACCCCTTTAATATAAAGCTAAAACTAACACATAAAGATGCACTAAAAACCATGATCAGAATATCCTACATGTTAAATAGGCCTATAGATGAATAGCACACTCTGGAAATCTGTTAGTTTGTAAAGCAGCTAATGAATATATACCAAGCCAGTAAGACGTAGAGCAGATAGCAGTATTATTACTCCAAAATATTAAAATGTAGTAGCCGATGATTATAAGCACAAATAGCTCGCAAAATAAACCGCATTTCCTGTACGACTCTAATTAATGCGACTTGTTTACATGCAGCGTAATGATATCACAGAAGTGAAACTAACATAGGCTACAAGGGCTGTCATGTAAACTTGAATCTAGTAGCTTAAGGAAAGCCTTAAAATATTTTGAATAAAAATTAGCCAGTAATGAAATAATTTGAATAAAACTCCCCGTAAACTTCAAAGAAATAAAACAGACGAAATGGATCTTCCAGGTAGGAATTCTTGATGACAGATTTGCTGAGTAAGCGAATTGTGACGTAACATCGAAATGTGCATGCAGGTAGCACAGATAGTCGGAACACCGGTGTACAGATGAATACAATTTCGGCTCCGTCACGATGACAATTATTCAAGCTACCTGCTGCTAGGTATCTTCTTTTTTTTTGTGTGTGTGTGTGAAAAATCTTTATTATGAATTACTGGGGGTTTTATTTCCTGATGTTATGGACCCGGAGACGGAAAATTAAGGGGAAGAAAGAAAGAAGATGAAGAAGAGAGGTAGGAAACAAAATGTCATGAGAGAGGGTGAGTTGAAAATACAAGAGAGGAAAGGGAACAAAGAAAACACAGGAAAACTAAGTCTGCCTCCATACCCACAGGACGGCAGAGAGAGGGGAAAAAACAAAACAAAACATGAAAAAGGAACATTGACAAAACAAACCTAACATTGTGAACTAAGAACTACAAAACCACATCACACAAGAATGGATATAAAAATAAAACAACAATGTCAGAAAAACTCATGTTACCGATTAATCAAGCTCTAGTAATGATAACCTCAGCCCAAGAATATATCTGTAAACACCAGAGACCCCACATCTATGTGTGTGTGTGAGCATGCTGGTGCATATAAGGTTTCTCCATAAGAGTGTTCGATAGCTGGTGTGAGCAGGCATCAATCCGTCACCCAGGAATCGATGCAGACATGAAGGAGATCGGAGCCAAGACGTCCAAAGGACCCCCAGAGCCCCAGGCGGACCCGGACGGGGCCGACCGCATCCCCCAAGAGAGGAGCAAAGGAGAACCCCAGGGGAACATCCAGCAGCTACTATGCAGGGGCCCGGGGGGCTGCAGTGACAAGCCCACGGGCCCCGCCGGCAACCAGCCGCGCCAGGGCGGGCCGGTCCATGGACCGGGAGAGCCGGGGCCCAGGGGTGCCCCACCCCCCAGCAGAAACCCGACAAGGGACCGCGCAACGAGGAGCCCCCGGCACCGCAGGGGCCGCGGCCGGCCGCCACGGGCCAACATCCTACCGCCCTCCCCCACGTCGGGGCGCCCCACCGGTAGCTGCAGCGGATGGATAGCATCCCCAGGCCAAGCTCAGCCAGCACCTGGACACCAAGTTGTATCAGCTCCCGAGTCCTGATCCCGCGCAACGCAGAGTGCCGAGAACAGGCATCCAACAAAGGCCAGGGCCGGTCCAACCCGCCAATGAACCGACCACGCACGGTGCGCACAGAACAGGTGATCGAACGAGCAGAGACGCTGGATCCATGTCCCACCGAGCCACCGAGCAGGCACCACCCAACAAGCCCAAACCTGGCACCCCTAAAAGAGGTGCCCCAACCAACCAAAGGAAGATATCGGCCCAGCGTATCAGCCAACCAACACACCGGCCCCCCCAGGCACGCACCAGGTCCGAACCGGATTGACCACCGATGCACCAGTAGGCAGGGGCATCCGTCACCGGCGGGGAGTGACGGAGGGAAAATAGGCCCCCAATTAAATGTAAGGCCTGAGGTTCGGCGCCAGGCAAGAGGGCAGCCCAAGACCCCACCTGACAGGCAGACAAAGACATACAGACAGTCATACGTTCCCTCCCTCTTAAACACATACATTCTCACTAACTCACCAATACACCCAAGAAATGACGCTGTACCCTCACTCATACACCCCATACACACTTCATGCTCCCAGGTCCAGGTACCGATGCCCCAGTAGAGCCACCAGCCCCCGGACCCAGGAGATGGACCCCCTACCTTCTAGGACGGAGACAAGCAGACCGCCAAGGGCCCCACAGTGGCGAAGCAGCCCGACAGCCCAGGACCCCGACCAGACCACCTGTTCCTCCTCCGGACCCCAACCCCTGATGGCCGGTAGCAAACAGGGGTGTAAGAAGACCCCTAGCCTCTATCCTCCCGCTCGAGTATGGTGTCAATGCATGTTGTAATAATGTGCATTTAAAACAGAGGGGTGGGATGTGGGGAAGGCAGCCACACATCCCCCAACCCCCACCCAGAGCCCTCAGTGTCTGTATGTGGTTTAAAAGTGGGCACCAGCACCAGAGGTGAAGCTGATTGAACTGCTCCCCCTCTGGATGCCAAAAAGTGTGCCCACCCCAAAGTCCCTACATGTGTGTCGCATGAAAATGTTATAAGTGGAAGTGTTTAAGTTGTAGACACTCCCACACACTCCCACAGCACACCCCTCAGGCTGCGACTGCTGAAGGAGGAGCAGCTACTCTCTGTCTCTCTCCAGATCCATTCACTTTATTTTATTTTCTGTTTGCTTTTCTTATTACTTTATCTACCCAGCCCCTGGAGTTTCTGTATTAGACCAGATCTCTTCTTGGATTACTTTTTTATGGACTTATCAACATGGTTTTTGTCATGTTCCTGTCTAACCTCCGGACCCACAAGCAGAACCACACTCGGACCACAGAACAAAGTTAAGATGTTTTTATTAAAGAAATGAAAATGATCAGCTGGAAACAGCGGGGACTGCTGGGCGTCTGGATATGGAGAGATGAGGTTAGAGAAGGTCGTTGACGGATGGGAATTAACTGAATTCTTGAGAGCGGTGGTACTCACAGATCTGAGGTAATTTCCAATTTCAGGGGAGATAAGTGAGATCTGCTGAGCGGAGTCAGAGGCTGCTGAGGTCCGGTGGAAGGTGACAAGGAGGAGGCGGCGTGGCTGAGAGCGGGCAGGCAGGTGGAAAAATGGAGACTGGCTGGATCAAGAGACTCCTCAGTAAGAACCTGGGAAACACAAAGAGCGCAGGGGATCACTGGAGATCACTGGGAACAATCTCGGGAGAAATACCTGGAGATCAGAGGCTTGGAGGTACCGGTAGGGCAACCATCAGGCGTTGAATGTTTGTCAGCCAGCTCCTTAAGAAGCCCAGGGACACAAAAGGCCTGATTGAAAACAGGTGAGTGCAATCAGCCCGTGCAGCAGCTCTTCACCACAGATCCTCCCTGCGACAGATGACTCACAGCAGACACACAAACACAGAACCTCACAGTTTTTTGCTCAGCTGAGGATTTTGAAAAACTGCTCCACAGAATTGAGGGCATTGAAACGAAGCTACGTCGTCTGGAAATTAATTTTGATCTTCACGCTGATTATGGACAAAATGACACAACTTTACCTTTAAATACAAACAGGGAATAACCTATCAGCCCGGTGTTACATCGGTCTAACCGTGTCACAGAGACTCCCTACAGGCGTCTGAGCGGCAGAACTCCGCACTATAATGAAACTGGCCAGCTTTAAAACGCATGAAATCAACCCCAGCCTGTTCTCCAAGGAAGAAAAAACAAAAGAAACTCCGGCACAGAGAAACCTCTGAACCCAGAACTGCCGCTTCTGCTAAAAGTAAACAAAAGAGGTTTCAGCCAAAACCAAGAGATATTTCTCCACCTGGAATCCCGCTGAAAAACAGATTCGCAGCCTTGAGTTCCCCGAAAGATGACGCAGCCCCCAGGACCAGTCAAACCCACCAGGAGAAACCCAGCCGCATCAAACGGACACATAACAAAGTAAGAGCCCCCCCAGCAAAGATTGTTATCATACAAGACGGATCAATTAATGGAACTGAGGCTTTTTGTAGCAAGAATACCAAAGTTTATAGCTGCTACAAAAATACAGTGAGAGAAATATCAGAAAAAATCCCTAAAATCTTGGACCAACATCCTGCTTTGGAAAAGGTTGTCATTCACGCTGGATCAGCAGATATCGCGATGAGACAATCAGAGATTCTGAAGAGAGACTTTTCTGATCTCCTACAGAGACTTGATGGACTTAACGTAAACATCCTCATCAGCGGACCAGTCCCTGAAGGGAATGACGAAAGATTTAGCAGACTCCGCATGCTCCATAAATGGTTGAAGAAACAATCAGCTGAGAAGTCGTTCACATTTATTAACAGTTTCAAAGTATTTGGAAGTGCTAATCATCTGTTCAAAGAAGGGATGCGCTATTTGAACAAGGCCGGAGTAAGGCTCTTAGCAGCAAACATTTTTTCTTATCAAAATCAGAAAGCAAAACACTTGCTCCCAAAAGCTGACCTTGAGGCGCCCATGGATATCAGAGAACAAAAACAGCAAGTCATGATGACACCACAGGACCGAACAGATAAACAACCATCAGAGATCAAGTCTTCATCTTCCTGTGACTCAGCCACATCAAATGAGTCTCCATTTAGAAACTTTACAGACAGACTGAACGAGCAAATCAAATTTGGGACACAATTAACACCTAAACTTAGACTACACCAAATGCCTGGGACTAGTGTCAATAAGCCTGGGAGCTTCCCCCCACTGATTATTACAGATATCTGATATTTGAGGGAACCGGGCAATAAATCCACCCCTACCGTCTCCCAGAATTCACCCGGCACCCCTGAGGCTATATCAGTGATTATCAGCAGCAGGAAACATAAACCGTTAACGACACGCTCTCATATTAAACAAAATCTCAAATTGATAACCTGTCAGAAGGTTCAGCTGCCCATCATCACAATACTTAAGTTAGCTTTATTAAACATTAGATCTCTATCCGGGAAGTCTTTTCTTATCAATGACTTCATCACTGAGCATAATTTACACGCCCTTTTTTTATCAGAAACTTGGCTAGATGAAAATAACGAAACAACTTCATTAATAGAATCTAGTCCTCCAAATTATAATTTCTTAAGCGAGAACAGAAAACACAAACGAGGTGGAGGTGTAGCCACCATCTTTCACAACTCAATGAACTTTAAAAAGGTAACTCTGGGCGCGTTTGATTCTTTTGAATACCTAGCCACCCAGATAAATGAGCCTAACAAAGCGTTATTTCTAAGTTTATATAAACCACCAAAACTTAACTCTAACTTCTTTAATGATTTCAATGACCTTCTTTCTGTAATATGTATCGACTATGACCAACTAATCATCGTGGGGGACTTTAACATCCATACCGACAACCCCCAAGATAGACAAGCAAAAACGTTAGATGATACTCTCCACAACTTCGGACTGATCCAGCATGTCAAACAACCAACACACAATAAAGGACACACTCTGGACTTAATTATCAGCAAAGGTTTAAATATTTCTGACATCTGACCATTTCTGTATTTTCTTTCAAAGTACCATCTCTGTTAAATTATCCAGCCACAGTAAGACCACTATAAAAAAGCGTTTTCTAGGGGACAGTTCAGTAGAAACCTTTAAACGTATTTATCCTTCCACCACATCCCCCTCATCTCCCAACTCAAACTTAGTAAACAAGTTGGTAGATAATTTCCTTGCGAAAATCTCAGACATCATGGAATCCATTGCTCCAACTAAAGTGAAAGTAGTCTCAGGTAGAAAGAAGTCTCCGTGGACAAGTAATCCACTGGTACGTAGTGAAAAAAGAGAGTGTCGACGAGCCGAGAGAAAATGGCGGAAAACTCGACTCCAGGTTCACTGTGAGATCTACAAAGAGAGACTGAATAGATATCAGCTAACTATAAAAGATGCTAGGGAATCGTTCTTTTCTGAAATCATCAACAGAAACATTAATAATGCATGGACTCTATTTGCAACAGTGGAAAGACTAACTAATCCTTTAGTGACAGTAGCCTGAACTAAACTCTACCAGGGCCTGCAATGAATTTGCCAGCTTTTTCACTGAAAAGATTCTAACAATTAGACGGTCAATCTGTACCTCAATATCGAACCCACAACCAGTGCCATCCCCCATCAACAACAATGTAGAGAAAATGTCTGAATTCCACGAATTAAACCAGAACAGCCTTGAAAAAATCATTATCCAATTAAGCTCCTCCTCCTGCTGTCTTGATATCCTACCCACAGCTTTTCTAAAGAAGGTTCTTCCTGTTATTGGTTCTGATCTTGTTCAAATAGTGAACTCATCACTGCTATCAGGTGTCTTCCCTCAGGCTTTAAAAACAGCAGTTATTAAACCACTGCTAAAGAAGAAAAATCTGGACAACACGTTAATGCAGAACTACAGGCCAATCTCTAATCTCCCATTCATCAGTAAGATTATTGAAAAAGCTGTGTTTCAGCAGTTAAATGGCTTCATAACAATGACAAACCGTTTTGATGCTTTTCAGTCTGGTTTCCGCGCTCACCACAGCACCGAGACTGTCCTCGTCAAAGTATTTAATGACATCCGCATAAATACAGACTGTGGAAGAACCACAGTGCTGGTTCTGTTGGACCTCAGTGCAGCATTTGACACTGTTGATCATGATATTTTATTGGAACGACTGGAGAGCTGGGTCGGACTCTCTGGTACAGTACTTGGCTGGTTCGAGTCTTACCTAAAGAACAGGGACTTCTATGTTTCAATAGGAAACTTTTCATCAGAACGAACAGAAATCACATGTGGGGTGCCCCAGGGCTCCATCCTGGGGTCCCTCTTATTTAATATCTACATGCTCCCACTAGGCAAGATTATAGCAACCAATAACATTAGCTACCATAACTACGCAGATGACACTCAGCTCTACATTACAATGTCACCAGGTGACTCTGAACCCATTCAAACCCTAAATCAATGCATTGACCAAATAAATGGATGGATGTGCCATAACTTTCTCCAACTGAATAGAAACCAAACTGATGTGATTATTTTTGGACCCAAGGAGGAACGATCAAGAGTCAGCACACAGCTTCAATTAATACAGCTAGAAACTACTGATCAGGTTCGTAACCTAGGTGTAGTAATGGACTCAGACCTGAACCTCCAGGGTCACATAAAGGCAATAACAAGGTCAGCGTTCTATCACCTGAAGAACATCTCTAGGATTAAAGGACTGATTTTGCAACACGACCTAGAAAAACTCATCCATGCGTTCATCTTTAGTCGGATTGATTACTGCAACAGCATCTTCACAGGTCTGCTTAAAAAGTCAATCAGACAACTGCAGCTGATCCAGAACGCTGCCGCTCGCGTCCTTACTAGAACCAGGAAAGTAGAGCACATCACCCCAGTTCTAAAGTCCTTACACTGGCTCCCTGTAGCTCAGAGAATAGACTTTAAAATACTTTCACTAGTTTATAAATCATTACATGGCTTAGCACCAAAATATGTTGAAGACCTGATGTCATGGTACCAACCACCAAGACCACTCAGGTCCTCCAACTCTAGCCTACTAAACATCCCTAGACTCAGAACTAAACATGGAGAAGCAGCTTTCACTTTTTATGCTCCCCTTATCTGGAACAGACTTCCTGACGAGTGTAGAGCTGCTGAAACTCTGAACTGCTTTAAATCGAGACTAAAAACCCATCTGTTTAGAATTGCCTTTGAGTAAATGCTTGATGTCATATGTATGAAATGTGTTCATGCTCTCTTGCTTTTTTTATTTTTCTCTTGCTTTATTGTGTATCATGTGTAATGTGTGTTTCTTTTATGTGTTTCTTTTAAATCACCAAATCATGTAAAGCACCTTGAATTACCCTGCTGTTCAAAGTGTGCTATACAAATAAAATTGCCTTGCCTTGCCTTGCCTTGCCCTCCCCCCCCGACCAAGTGCCCTCGTAGGGGGAGAGCACCTGTCGCTAGTTAGCAATAGCCTCCCCGCCAGCAAAGGAGGCCCCCAGCGCCACCCGCACATCGGAGGCCCCCGCAGCCCAAACCCCGGCAACGTATCCGCCCAGACCAGGAGCAAACTGATGAACCGGACGGCCGACCCACCAGGCCGACATCCACCATCCCCATTCCCTTGTGGAGCGGCCACTGCTGCTCAATGGCCCGGCAGGCAACCAAACCCAGCGCCCCACCCACTTGCCCTGCATGCCCACTACCCGGCCAGTCCACGCGTAGGCCCGACCGAATCTGGGCAAACGCCCGACCCCAGCGCCCCGCAGCGCACAAAGACCAAGACCCAGGAGCTAAGTCCAGTGCGAAAAAGGACTGATCAGGCCCAGAAATGCCACCCAGCAGCCGCGACCAGCAGCCAGGCACCCCAACCAGCAAACAAGGTGAGACGCCATACAGGGACAGCGATGACAATCGGCCCAGAGAAAAAGAGAGAGGCGGCCGCACATGCCAACCGGCCCCGACCCCCACAGGCAACAGAGACCCCACGCTGGCCGACCCCCGGCCAGGACCACAGCTAGGGGGCGCGGCGCCCCAGAGCCCCAAATCCCCAGGCCCACCCCAGACCCTACCCATGCGCAGCACGGCCACCAGGCCAGTAACCCATGTCCGTCACTGCAACCCCCCTAAGGCACCGCATGCAGCCATCAGGAGTTACCACCCAAAGCCCAACCCCAGGTTGGGGCCACGACGTCCAGCGCCCTGTCCGCCCAGTGATCCCACCCCTAGGGATACCCCCCAGACGCCTCCAACCCCAAAAACCCTCACATCAGCAACAATATCCTAAATGACAAAACCAAGTGCCCCCCACCCCTACTAGGTGATGGAGCCGATCAAAGGAGCCCAGAGAGATTGATCAGATATGGAGCCAGAGGCCGTCTCAAGACCAAAATGGTCCAACAAGAGATTTCTATACTGATTAATATTAAGAGCCTTTTTATTTTTCCAGTTCAGGAGGATAGTTTTCTTAGCGAACCATTAGAACTGACTTTGTGTCCATGGTGACATCATTTAAATCTCCTAACAGGCAAACTGAGGGAGATGGTGGAATGTTACATTTCAGACACTTTGATAAGTCCTCACATATCTGGCACCAGAATTTCTTAACGGGTAGACAGAACCAAAGCGCATGAATATAAGTATCTGGTATATTGCTTGTGCATTGTAAGCAGGTATTAGATGACGTAAAACCCATCCTAAACATCCGTTGACCTGTATAGTGTACTCTATGAAGGATTTTGTATTGTATTAATTGCATATTAGGATTTTTTGTTATTTTAAAGGTTCTTACACATATCTGAGTCCAGACGTTTTGGTCAAAGCTGACTGATAAATCCACCTCCCATTTTGAAATAGGGATGGCTATTGATTCATCTAATGTAGATAAAGTTTTGTATATTTTAGACAGCAATTTGTGGAGGTTGAGATTAAGAAAATCTAAAACTCTTGCTGGAATTTGTAATTCAACTGTATTGAACCTAAATTTACCTTTAATAATAGATTTAATTTGCTGATATTCTAAGAATTTGTTTTTATCAATTCCATATTGTGTAATTAATGTATTAAATGGGATAAAGTCTGTTCCTTCAAATATGTGTTCCAGGTATTCAATTCCATTACACCTCCAGTCTGGAAAACTTGTCATACATTTTTTTTGCAAGATGTCGGGGTTATTCCAGATGGGTCTATGTCTGCATGGGATTATTGTGGACTCTGTCATTTTAGAAACTCCCACCATGCTGTCAGAGAGGGGCTGATATTTATGCTTTTAAAGCATTTATGTCGTTTTATATTTGAGCTAATCAATGGTAGGTCTGAAAGTTTTATCTTATTGCATAGTGTCTGTTCTACGTCTATCCAGGACTCATCTAGGTAGCTATGTTTTAACCATCTTGAGATGTATTGGAGCCTGTTGGCTAAGAAATAATGATGGAAGTTTGGTAGATCTAGACCTCATTTTTCTTTGGTCTTCTGCAGAGTTTTTAAGCTGATACGTGGGGGTTTATCTTTCCAAATAAATTTAGAGACAGAGGAGTCCAGAGATCTAAACCAGTCTAGTGATGGTTTACTTGGGATCATTGAGAATAAGTAGTTGATTCTGGGCAAAACCATCATTTTTATGGAAGCGACCCTTCCCATAAGTGATATGGGTAGGGATTTCCATCTAGCAAGATCATCTTGCACTTTTTTTAAAAGTGAGATGTAGTTTAGCTTTATTAAATCTGCCAGTCTTGGTGAGACATTGATACCTAAATAACTAATATTCCCTGACTGCAGTTGTGTATTAGTTGGATTCTGAACAGAACAATTGATTGGAAGAACTGTAGATTTTAACCAATTTATAGAATAATCTGAAACGTTTGAGTAAGAGTTTATCAACGCGATTACCTGAGAGAAAGAGGTTTGTGAATGCTGGAGAAAAAGTAATACATCATCTGCATAAAGACTGGTTTTATGTTCAATGTTATTGCATTTTATGCCTTTAATATTGTGAGTTTGCCTGATTGCTGCAGCTAGTGGTTCAATAAAAATAGCAAACAGGGAGGGAGAGAGAGGACATCCCTGCCTGGTACCTCTCTGAAGATAAAACCTAGATGATGTTTGGTTATTAGTCCTGACACATGCTGTTGGTGAACTGTATAATATTTTCAACCTGCTGCTAGGTATCTTCCGTTTATATGTATCTGCCGAGTATGCTCCACCCAGAGAGCCTTGCAGGATGCTGCACCTACCGGCTTTTGTGAAGCCTGCCGTAAAGCAAGTGGCATTTGAACTATAAAACCGCTACCTGACGACCCAAAGTTACATAGTGCTATTATGGCTGATAGAGGGCCGCAAAGCGAATGCAGAAGTGTTGTTTCACCCTGTTATGAGTTGATCAACCACTGACACAAGTTCGGAAACATTATTTAAGGTAAAAAAAACTCTTTAGTGTTGCTTTAAATAGCAAAGCTAGCTTGGTCAGTAAATACCAAAGCTAGCTTGGTCAGGGACAATCCCACTAGGTAACTCAGGGGCACAACAGAGGTAGACTGACTTGAACCCAGCTTACTGGAGGAATATGTTTCCACATCGTCCCCTCTTCCTTGGGGTGTTCCTCAGGGATCCATCCTGGCCCCTCTTTTGTTTTCATTGTATCTTATTCCCCATGGCAATATTTTTAGGAAACACAGGGTTCAATTCCACCTTTATGCTGATGACTGCCAAATTTATGTTCCTTTTAACCTGGAAACTTCACTCCAGCCATTACTAGACTGTCTGGATGAGGTAAAGAGCTGGTTGGCGGCTAATTTTTTATATCTTAATGATACCAAAACTGAACCAGTCCTCTTCCAGCCCAATAGTAAAAGTATGCCCACTCCTACCGTAATGGCATCTATTCCTGTATCCCTTAGTAAGGCCGTCACCTCTCTAGGACTAAAAATAGATTCCAAGCTGGCGATGGATGCCCAGGTTAATAGCTTAGTTAGAGCATGTTTTTATCAACTAAGGCGAATTACGAGATTGAAGTCTATACTAACAACTAAGCATCTGGAAACTATACTACATGCCTTTGTTACTTCTCGCCTTGACTATTGTAATTCCTCCTTGGCTGGTATAAATAAACCTTCTCTATCCCGTCTGCAACTCGTTCAGAATGCGGCAGCTAGATTTCTGTCTAGGGCTGATGGGAGGCAACATATCACCCCCGTTCTGAGGTCTTTGCACTGGTTGCCTGTTCATTTTAGAATACGGTTTAAACTGCTTTTATTTGTTTTTAAATCACTGAATGGACTGGCCCCTCCATATTTGGTAGAGCTTCTTTGCCCATATCAGCCTTCCCATGCTCTTAGGTCTGCTGACCACCTTCTTCTGCGAGTCCTGTATGTGCGTCTAAAATGTCGTGGGGAGAGAGCTTTTTCTGTGTGTGCTCCGAAATTGTGGAATGTGCTGCCTCTTGAGATACGCCAGTCTACTTCGCTTCATGTTTTTAAATCTCGATTGAAAATGTATTATTTTAGTTTAGCTTTTAATTAGCCCTACTGTCACCATTAGCTTAGAGGGTTGACCTGTCATATGTGTTCTCTAGCACTTGTATCAGCTTTTTTATTTTTTATTCTGATTTTATGCTATTTATCTGTTTTTACTGTGTTTTATATTGTGTTTTATTTCCTTATGTTTCTAGCCGGTGTTCTGCGCTTTGGTTGACTTCTGTCATTTGTAAAGCGCATTATAAATAAAATGGTATGGTATGGTATGGTAATGTATTGGTCTTTTTACAAAACCCATGGAGACTACAAAAAGCATACCTAACCACCCTTTAAACGTTTTTACTGCTTTACTAATAAGGTGACATCTGAAGGCAATTGGCTGCATAGGATTTTATTTTGTGGAATCAGCTTTAAGGGGTGGAAAACAAATGGCAACAAACAGAATCATGTATTATTCTCCTTCCACTTTTCAGTTATCCACATGTTAATTTTTCCCAATAAAATACATAGAAGTTTGGGGTTTTAATGTGACAAAATGTAAAAGGTTCAACGGGTACGATTAGCATGGTAGTGCATAGCATATTTCTTGGTTGAAAAAAAAGGGATCAGACATGCACAGCTTTCCTCAGGCCAGCCTCAGGGGTTTTTGAAGTAAACAATTGCTGGCAAATACGACCCTGAAAAACAATACCCGAGCAAGCAAAGAGAGCAAGTAAAAATTGGGACAACAGTCGGAGAGAACAAAGATCTGTTTTTCAGTCGCTTGCCGCTGGAAATCACAATCCGTCTTTTGATCTCCACTTTAAATCCCAATCGCTCTCCTTTTCTGTGCCTGTGTACAGAAGTTTAGGTGTACCCATACAGTGCCGTGTGGTGAGAAAATGATTGCAGACATGGTTTATGTGGTAGGCTGCAGAATAGTTCAGTTATTTGAAGAAAACTGGACCTCTGCTGCATCGCGTCTGTCTCTCTCTTTTTTTTGTTTATTGTTAGGAACCTGGACCAAACTGCTACACAGGGTCCAACAAAGCAGAGTGTTAGCCCCTACAGTAATATTGGAGAGGGCAAGAAAGGACGAGTCTCTGGCGGTATGAGTCTGTGCGCTCTTGGATATTATCAGTCATGTCAGCTGCTGGCTCCAGATTATGTCATTAGGCCCTGAAGCAAGGCAGAATATTTCCTGTCCTGTCTCCTTCTGTTAATAAGTCCACTCAAATGGCATGTTGTGGAAAGATGTGTACGTGACTTTAGGTCTGCTGCTAGTCTCCATGGGTAGTGACAGTCATTACTGATGTATGCATGGATTTAATAGCATCTGAGTTTGTGTGGTTTTTTTTAATCTATAAGTGTGTGTTTGGGAAATCCTCTCGGTGTGCTTGTGAAGTAGGCACATTGTATGCATTTTAATGCAGCATCATGGAGATTTGGTACAGCCAATCTTCTATCTTCATGGCTGTTCATGTGTGTCTAGAAACCAGCATGGAGTCGTGCAAATCAGCAATTAATAGGCATCTATGAAGCGAGCAAATGAGCAAGCAGGGTTTAATTGCTTCAAGCAGCATTTCTATTCATAGTTTGTGGTATTTCCAACAATCTATTGAAATTTTTTATAAGATTTCATTTTTGCAGTTTTTCATATAAGATCCCATCTGAGCATACTGAATGCATGCAGCTCTGAACTTGTAACATGGCTTTTCATAATCTGTTTTGTACCAGCTTTATGGGGCACAAACAGTTCCTTCAACACCTATTGGTCCCTCTGGTAAAGATGTGAAAAAATAAAAGAAATTCCTTTTTTAGTGCAGGATGGGATGGGAGGCAATATTTCTTCAAAGCTCAGTGTTAAAGATCTGCACCAAATAGGGTCACAGTCTTAGGATCACCAAAAACTCCAGAATAACCGTTTCACTATATTTACAAGCAACCAGGGTTTGCATTACACCAAAGCGTTTGGGGGAGCCATATTTTTTATTGTGCACTGTGATTTCCAAATTCACCTGCACACATGTATATATTTTATGGCACAAAGGTCAATAACATAAACAAAACCATTTTGCATTGTTCGGTCTCTGCATTGCGTCTCATGTCTCTCATCTTTCTACTGGCAATGCCACATAGATTTGCTATGGGGTTCAGGTCAGGCCAGTTTGCTGGTCAATCAAGCACAGTAATCCTATGGTCATTGAATTAGGTTTTGGTACTCTTGGCAGTCTGGGCAGGTGCCAAGTCCTGCTGGAAAGTGAAATCAGCATCTCCATGAAGTCCATTTGCAGACGGAAGCATGAGGTGCTCCAAAATGTCCTGGTATATGGCTGCGTTGACTCTGGACTTAATAAAGCAAAGTGGACCAACACCAGTAGATGACATGGCAGCCCAAATCAACACAGACTGTGGAAACTTCACACTGGATTTCAAGCATCTTGGATTGTGTGCCTCTTCATTCTTCCTGCAGACTCTGGGACCTTGGTTTCCAAATGAGATGCAAAATTGGCCATTCTTTTTTTTTCTTTAGCTCCGGTAAGACACTTCTCATGTTGTTCATTGTTCAGGAGCGGCTTGACAAAAGGAATGGGACATTTGAAGCCAATGTCCAGGATCCGTCTATGTGGGGTGGCTCTTGATGCTCTAACTCCAGCCTCAGTCCACTCCTTGTGAAGGTCCCCAAAACTTTTGAATGGCCGTTTGCTGACAATCCTCTCCAGGCTGTTATCATTCCTGCTTTTTGTGCACCCTTTTCTTCCACACTTTTTCCTTCCACAAAACTTTCTATTAATGTGCTTTGATACAGCACTTTGGTATCATCCAACTTCTTTTGCAATTACCTTCTGACGCTTTCCCTCCTTATGGAGGATGTCAATGATGGTTTTCTGCACAACTGTCAGGTCAGCAGTCTTCCCTTATGATTGTGATTCCTACTTAACCAGACTGAGAGACTATTTAAAGGCTCAGGAACCCTTTGTGGGTGTTTTGGATTAATTAGCTGATTAGAGTTTGACACTTTGAGTCTAAAATATTGAACCTTTTTACAATATTCGAATTGTATGTTGTGGAGCCACATTTTCTGATATTCTGAATTTGGGGTTTTCATAATAATTAAAATTATAACATATAAAGGCTTAAAATATATCGTTTTGCATATAGTGAGTCTCATTAGTTTTACATTTTAAGTTGATTTACTTAACTAAATGAACTTTTGCACAATATTTAAATTGAGTTTCACCTGTATTAACTGCTGGTCCAGTGCGCAATTGTCCTCTTCACTGCTCACTTTTTTTTGGTGTATAAAACCGAAATGCTCCAGTTTACATTTAGACATGTCAAAAACTTCAGTAAAACTTTGCACAATCTAATCCCAGGCAATATCCACGACGTTCCAAACGTGCTTGATTCGCTAGAACCCAACACAGATTAGCATTAGCATGCATCACATAGCATATGTCAATAAAAACAGTCAGTATTTGGAAAATTTTATGTGAGAAATTTAACACCCAAAGTGGATAAATTAGGATTTTATTTTAATCTAAAACACATTAGGATTCTTGTAAAGAAAAAAAAAAAAAAGAGTGCAAACTAAATTGAAAATGGACTATTTTAAAGCTCACCCTTGATGTGTCAGTTGAGGGCTTTCAGGGGAGCCCATCTACCTTTAAAGTGGAACATAACCCCATGAAAAAGCATAACCCGGCCCCCAGACAAGATTTAAACAATCCTACAAAGTGGGCAGTGCCAGGAGGCACAGGGGGGCGTGACCAAGTGTGGAGGATCAGTGGAGTGGGGAACGTGGGGGTGTGGTCAAGGAGGACAGTGACACCTTGCTTAATCTGACACTGAAACATGGACCGTGACCGAAACGACGTTGGCAGTTTTGCGACTGATCAATATGATCAACATTCATCTGTTTTGAATGTTAGCCTATGTTAGCATTACCACTCAGACTGGACCAATAATGACTCCCTCTCCCTCAGCAGCACCAGAAATGCCAGGCTCGTGCAGCGCTGAATCAGCGCCCTGAGCCAGTGGATCTCCCCCGCCGTCACCGGAGTCTACCTCTGGTGACAGCGGAGGAGATCCACTCAGAGACTTTATGGAGCCCAGCGGCCCCGAGCCGTATCAATTCGAGCCATTGGCACAGGGCACTGGGTCAATGTGCTTGAGGCCGGTGTTGCTGAGGCAGAGGGAGACAGGATGAGTCCAGTCTCTGAGGGGTAATGCTAACATAGACTAACGTACAAAAAAGTGTGTTAGCTATGCTAACTAAGTGTTAATGTGATAATAATGGTAACCTGAAAAATGCAATCCATCAAAACTCGCAATTCCAACTTGCCACGGTGACATGATTGTTATACTCAATAACAGCACGGCAACAGACACAATTAAAAGAGTAGTAAAGTTTATTTGGGGAAGTTTTAAACGTCGTCTTGGGAGAACCAGGAAGGAAGCGCCAGGAACAGGGAACTGATGAGAGGTAAGTGGATAGTTAGATTTCTGTTTAAGAGAGGATGATATGATGAAGTTGCGGAGCTTACAGTTGAGGGTTTGGTCTCGGAGCTTGAAGGAGAGGAAAGTAGGAATCTGTAGTCTGTTGATCTCTGTGGATGGATACTGATTGTTGTTGTTGCAGGTGTTGGAGCTGGTGGAGGACTGGAGCAGTAATCCGGAAATGGTGAGGATGGTGAGAACAACCAGAGTGCTAATGTCAGAGATTGCATCTTACTTGGAGCAGATGACTGGAAGGCAGACGGGCGGGCAGGCGGGCGACCGACATTCAGGTCGGATGGAGAGGGTACCAGAGGGAAGGTGTTGCAGAGGCTGACCGGGATAAATGTTGGAGAGGTGAGGAGATCCAGAACTGAAGAATCCAGGAGTCTTGGAAGGAAGGTAAGTGGATCTCCGGGAAGATAACTCTGGTGAGGATCCGAATGACACGAAGGAGAACATCTTACTTGGGTTTTCGTTAGGAAGTTGGCCTAGTACCACGCTGACTGGGAGTACCATCTGGGGTCAGCTTGCAGCACCCACTCCCATTATGAAGCTGGTAGGTAACGAGCCTCAACGAGCTGCACCTGTTCAGAACTGCCTGCCACGCTCCTGTGAAGAAGGTAAGAAAACACACAGCAACCAACAGACGCAGAAACCTAACACACAGTGTGTCTGAGAGATGGTTTTATACCCAAACCCACGGGGCGTGTCTGTGAGACCATGCCTGTGACTTGAAGAGTGGAAAAGATGTACCGCTCTCCACCAATCACAAATTTCAAATGCAGTAGCCACAGTTCAACCCTAAGATTGCAGCATTAAGACGTTTTTAGACCAGAAAGTGTAGAATCAAACAAGTTTATACGAAAATGTAAAAAAATTCCCAGAAACTGAAAGATTGCATTGGTAAAGACCCATGTATACAATTTGGAGGTAAAAAAAAGTTGTTTTGGGGTTTAGTTACCCTTTAAGGGGAGCCGAGCTCCCCTTAGCTCCCCGTAATTCAAACCCTGCAAGCAACCACCCACACATCCATACAAATAATCCTAAAGGCTGAGGGATATACAACCATAGGTACCTATTTCATCAATGTGGCCTGTCTACTTTAATGGAAGATGTAGTCTTGATTTGATGAAATCAATCACGCAATAAGGATAATAGAAGTGACTAAATAGTGTGGGGCATTATTAATGATCTTAAAAACGTTATCTTACAGTTGCTTTTGTTATAAAAGGTATTACTTATTTACAGTAAAGCTTAAGTATGGTGCTACTGTGTAAAGTCTTGGACAAGACAAACTTGCAAAAGGCGTTTGGAGAATTAAAGATGAATTACTTCCTCAATAAGGACTAAGTGCTCTATCTACCAAAGCTGTCATGCCTAAATAAATGAATTCAAATGACTGGGGAGCAACATGGGGACTGGAGGAAAAATGGAGGGAGTGCTGATAAGAGAAAGGATGAAACAAGGAAGGAAGGAGAGGGTGTGCAGAAAATGACAGGAAGCGGGGGTAAATTCATCTTTTAAGAAAGCAGTAAAAGCTGTTTTGCTTCTTATTAAAACTTGTCTTTTTTCCCCCCACTCTCACACTGGCTTTCATCTTTTACACCTTTCACACACTCGCACCTCCTTCTCCTCTCTTCCCTCAGCTCGTTTCCTCCATTAGCGGGTCTCTTTGCACTCATTGGGCCTTTACAACTTGCTTAGTCGAGCGATGATGTGAGCAGATACGTGTGTTACTGAAGTAACGTTAAGACGTTGGGCATACCTCTGACATTTTCTTCTGTTCTGATATTTGAAGTGCTGTCAGAACACGCGCTTAATTTGTTCGAAAAAGCAGAACGAATAGACAGACATCAAAGAGGCTATAAGTAAAATGGGGGAGGTGGGAGGGTGATCAGACCTTCCTAGATTATTATTATCTTTTAATATTTTTACATTTTGTCAAGAGGTAGAGACTTTTACAATTTGTGGCAGTGGACCAAAAAAGAAGAGCATTAATGTGAAGTTGAAATAAAATAAAGAATAGTTTCACTTAAAAAATCTTTTTTCTAAAATCTTTTTTAACAGTAATCTAAAAGTGTGCCATGCATCTGTCTTCAGCCACCTTTATTCTGATACCACTCAAAAATATCCATCCATCCATTTTCTGTACCCATCCATCCTGGACTGTCACGGGGCAAGAGGCAGGGTACTCCCAGTTCATCGCAGGGCAACACAGAGACATACAGGACAAACCCACACACACACACACACGCACACACACACACACACACGCACGCACACCCATACGCACACACACACACACGCACACAAACACACACCCCTAACGGCAATTTAGAGAGACCAATTCACCTAACAGTCATGTTTTTGGACTGTGGGAGGCAACTGGATTACCTGGAGAGAACCCACGGGAGAACATGCAAACTCCATGCAGAAAGTTCCCATTCAGGGATTTCAACCCAGGACCTTGCTGCTGCAAGGCAACAGTGCTACCAACTGCGCCACTGTGCAGCCCCACTCAAAAATATGGTGAAACCAATTACCTTCAGAGTTACAGCTGTTCTGTAAGGACTCCAACCTTTTGAAATTGAAAAGAGTATTTTTCAATACATGATTGTCCATCTAAACAGACTAGTTTATTGAATTGTATAGAATAGTAAAAGAAGAAATTTTAATGGAAAGGCAGCCAAGAGGCTCATGATAACTGGAGGAGCTCCAGATCCACATCTGATAACAGGATAACTATTAGTTTTGCACTTCCCAAATCTGACTTTTATTTAAAGAGTGCCAATAAGAAAGTCAATGGTAAAATAAAGCTATGGCATATAGATAGAAAACCAAGACTGCACATAACTCCAAACACACCTTCTCTTTGGTGAAACATAGGGTGATGGGAAGAATGGTTTGGATATGTTTTTCTTTAAAAGGAAGAGGGAAGCTGATGATAGAGTTAAATGGCCTGCATTTGTATAGCTCTTTTTCAGTCAGAGGACCACAAAGCGCTTTACACTACATTCAGTCATTCACCCATTCATGCACACATTCACGGTGGCAAGCTACTGCATTGTAGCCACAGTTGCCCTGGGGCACACTGACAGAGGCGAGGCTGCCGGACACACGCGCAAACGGGCCCTCTAACCACCACCAGCAGGCAACAGGGTTAAGTGTCTTGCCCAAGGACACAACGGCTGAGACGGACCGAGCGGACTCGAACCAGCAACCCACCGATTACGGGACAAATTCCTACCACCTGAGCCACAGTCGTCCCAACGAATAATAATAAATAGGGGCAATCCTGGAAAAAACAAAACAAAGAAAAACCTGTTGGGGGGGCTGCGAGAGACAAGACCAGGGCAGATGTTCACTGTTTAGCAAGACAATGACCCTGTGTTAAAACGGCCCAGTAAAAGTCCAAAATGAATCCAATTTACAATCTCTGGCAAGAGTTGAACATGAGATATTTGTGAATTTTTAAAGTAGTAATTATTTTCCTTTTTATCCACTTTAAGATTATGCACTGTTGTGTGGGTCTACCAAACGTTACAATAGTTGTTCATAAGCAATCGGGCAACATAACGAGAGGCCATTATTTAAAAGAAGAAGCTCAATATTGCTCATACTGCAGGAAAAGTGAGATATGTATCATATTTTTCTTAGATCCTTGGCAATGTGGCTGACATGGTTGCTTTCAAGAGGCACAGAAGAAAAGCATCAGCTCTAAACTAAACAGTAATCCTTCGACAAACAGAGCTGAAGACCCAGAAACACACTGCTGCTCCAACATGAGGAAAGCAATGTACTGTGGTTGCTTGTGCTACAGCTCATTAACAGCAGCGTCAGCATGTCAGTGGATTGTGACACTTTTCCCAGATCACATGTTTTAATTTGATTTAAAGTAATGTAAGAAACAGTGTTCAGAAACAAATACACACAGGAGGTGTTAACTAGCTGCTGTGTAGAAATAAATAGTCTGAAATTCTCATGTTACCCTTTTGTTTTTGCTTAGCCAGGGCCGTACAGATACCTTTAGAGGGGCAGGTGCTCAAAGTTAAGAAGGGGCACATGAAGAAAGATTTTAACATAACTTATAGTATACCATTATGAACAACAGCAACCGGCATTAATCAATAATCTAATAGGGAATCACAACATAATATAACATCATCATCAGATAAGGACCATGCAAAGCAAAAGCAGCCTATTTTTTATCTGATGGGGTACAATGCTGCTGTTGATGCTGCTGCTGGGCTGTGTTGATCTGAGACTGTAGACACTGAAAACACCATAGGATAGCTGGCAGCTGATTAAATAAATTATTAATTACATTATGAAATCATTTAATTTGAAGCTGTGTCTTACTAAATAAACCCTAATATCTGACTCCACAGCAACTCAGCTGCAGACTGCTTTACAGAGCAAAACAGTTCAGAGGGGCTAGCTCTACTTTTCTATAGTAGTGGTAGTACCTCTTTTAGAGATTTAGATTTTGAGAGATAAAATCAATTTATGATATCTTCAGCACACAGCCATAAGATAAGAAAAATCTTGCTAAAATTTCAAGTAATGTAAATATTAAAAACTATTTATTTATTTATTAGGATAAGAATAGATTAATTTATTTGAATCAATGTCAAGTTTGTTAAAATGTTCACATGTAGGCCTATAAATGTCAATTTTTGGACATATTGATTTATCAAATAGTGTCACTTTCCATACATGCTGCGGTCCAGTATTTTTATGGTGCGTTCACACCGGTCACCGCATGCAGGCAGCAGGGCAACTAGATTACATGCATGTCTATGGTACCTATGCATCAAGTGAGCGTCAAGTTGCCCTGCAGCAAGTCGCACACGTCGGCTGGCATCAGCGCAGCCACGCAGCTGCTGCTCGGACACGTTGATGGACCGTCGGAGCAGCTGTTGCGTGAAGTTGGGAAAACGGAAACTTTGGGGCAACAAACCCGAGGCATCAACCAAACGTAGGGACTCTTTGTACTGATGTGGATCGCCAAGTCATTCATTCAAAATGGATGATCAAATAATCGTTTCTGTCTGTAATTTTCGTGAATTATATGTCTTCGTCGTTTTACAAAGACAGGAAGAGATTGGATTTATTTGGAGAAAGATATTGGAGGATATTGGAGTGCCATGTAAGCAGTTAAATATTTTCTTTTAACTTTCTTGTTATGTTAGCTAATGCTAGCCAAACCCGGTTAGGGCAAATACTAGACGGGACACACTGACGTGCCGACGCGGACTACATTAAAACCCAGCTGCAAAGCAGCTGGGTTTTAATTTTAAAGCGTCAACTTTCGTCCGTTTGAGCGATTTGATGCGTGGACGTGCCGACCGGTGTGAACGCCCCATTAGGCTACTATTTATGTGACATTTTTAGATGTGAGCCGCAAAGGATATAGGCCCAAGCTTTCAGCAGCTGAGGGTCTACAGCAGTAACCTCATTTCATTCACCGCCACTCACCTCCAGTCCAGATACGGTGTGCAGTGCTGGTGATGCTGTACCTTTGAGGTGTTTTCTTCAAGTGAAAGTCACGGCACCCTTTCTTTATATGAAAGTGATGGAGCCTAGCTGACCCAGAGGGACAGACTGAGGCTGCGTTAATTTTTCTCCTAGCCTGTAGCGGACCGAGCATTTTGTAGCTACAACGTTGGAGCAGCCTAATAAACTCAAAATCAGAAGTTTTCTCTGTGGTCCACTTCTGTGTTTGGGGAGGGGGGCGAGGGGAAAGAAAAAATAAATAAAAATGGTTTTATGTAACTTCTAAATCAGGACTAAATTTTCCTCCGCAAACAGGTCTATTTCAAAAAAAAAAAAATTATTGGCTATAGTTTGATATTTAACAATGGTTAAATAGTTATTAATAGTTCAATGTTACAGTTGAGGGTCACAGGCAGGCCTTCACATGCACACACACTAAAAAAACAAAAAAAATAAAATAAAATAAACTAAACTAAAACTAAAAATTTGCTGGGGAGTCATTTTTGAACTGCGTTCAGTGGCCACAAAGAATTATTCCAAGGGCCACAAATGGTCCACACATTAAACACCCCTGATGTAAACCACAGATATTTTTGTTTGATATCTTCACTCTATAACTGCTCTTGACACTCACTGTCTCTGGTATTGTTCAAGGGATAAGCTCCGCCAGCCAAAAGTGAGGCCAACGCAGAAAGGGCAAAAACTGCAGTTACCCCCTCATCCACTGGGGGCTGGTTGGAGAAAGAAGCAAGTTCCCATTGACTCCAATGTTAATAATGCCTAATTCACAGCAGAAATAAACTTGTTTACAGCTTGGTTCAAAAAAACATTTTAGGTTTAATACAGGGCTGCCCAACCCTGGTCCTCGAGATCTACCATCCAGCAACGTTTAGTTGCATCCATTCTCAAATGAAGGCCTCATTCCCAGGCCTTTGAAGAGCTGACAGACTGCTGATGAGGGAATTGAACAATTTGATTCAGGTGTGTTGGAGCTGAGATACATCTAAAATTTGTAGGCTGGTAGATCTTGATCACCAAGATTCGGCACGCCTGGTTTAATTGGTCAAGTTTACCATCATGACAACTCTGAAGGGGAGTGACTTTTTTTTATAACTCATCCGTTTAGCTGTAATTTAAGCTTGAAATTATGAATAATTATGATTGACAGGTCTCAGCAGGCAAGATGGCGGTGGTGGGAATTGCCCACTGGACTTCAATTCACCTCTTCAGAAACCTACAGGTGACGTCACGGAGGCTCCGTTCATCTTATATATACAGTCCACAGTATGGTACTATTACATATTGCCATGGTTATGCTCTAAGATGGGCTGTGGAGCCATTTGGCGACTTCATTGAAACTCCTATTCCTGCTCCTTTGTCGCAGGACAAAGGAGCAGGAACCTGGGAGGCCCGCGGCGTGTCCCTCTGGACACCCTCGGCGGAGCCAGGAGCACGAGGCGTGTCCTTCCTCTCTGCAGGCTGGGAGGTCGCCAAAGCCGTTTGTGGTGGTTGAGAGGCCACTGTGGCCAGCTGGGAGCAGACTGAGGCTGGCTGCGGTGGCTTGGAGGAGGTGGAGACGGCTGACTTGACAGACCAGGATTGTGTTGGGACTGGTGATGAGGATGGATTGATTCTCTTACTGTGTTTGGGAGTGGTTAATGGAAAAATGTCTGTTCTGTCCCCATAAAAGAAGTTAATTTTCTCTGACCTGAGGGGGATCTGTTTCTTTGATGGTGGATGATGCGACTTCCGGGATCGAGGCTGATGCCTTCTTGCAGCGATGTGTACGGTGACAGGAGGAAGAACCAGGAGGAGCAGAAACCGGAGGTGAAGAAGCAGGAGTGGAGGAGGGAAATGCTTGGACCGGTGCTGTGCTACAGGAGGTCGACTGAGGTGGAGGTGGCTTACCCAGAGACTGGGAAAAAGCTGCCCGCCGCTTATTGTATGCTAGCGGGAGTAGTAGATATGGGTTAGATATGCTGAAGCATTACCTGCGGTGTCAACCCCCCTCCCCTTCCTGCCACCAATCAACGCGCCCCTCATTTGCATTATTACAATGCCCGTCCACGACAGCCAAAGTATCGCATCAGATCTCGCGAGACAATAATGCCTTCAGAAATAAGGGTAAGAGGAGCTCTGTGTTTATTTTTGTCACTTTTTTTCAACTTTTTTTTTTAGAAGGGCCTGAAAGACTATAATAGAGCATGGGTATCCAAGATAATACTAGGTTATGACTCCTTTAATTCCTGGTAGAGGTTGGACAGGCAGGTAGCTGCTGGGTCTGATTGGCTGGTTCGTTCTGTCATGTTTTTTTATAGAGGAACCAAATGCAGCGGAGTAAAAATGAAAAGATTTAATTACAACAACAACAAAGAACATACTTACAAAACTCAGGAGGATCAAAAAATGCAGCAACATGGAAAAACGGGACCAGGAAGTAATGTTACCTGTGACACCCGAGATTCAAAGCTTGTATCACAAAAACGAACCACTGCAATGTAAAGCACTGTGTCGGAGCTTGATTCGTTTGCTGTTGGTCACGTGACCAATGACGTTCGTAGCTCCGTTTCAACCACTCACTCACCCACGTGACCGCTTCAGACGTTGTTTCAAATCTTTAAAGCGGCCCAAACAGGGGACGCGCTGTTTTTATATTGTTGTGAGTTACGGTGAGAACAGAGATTGATGGTTTGGTATTGTTCCAGTATTCCCAGACAAAACAAGGAGTTGCATAAAATGGAACCTGTTGCAAAGAGAGGGCGTTCTGAGATGTGGGAATTTTTCAATTTAATCACTCCAAATAAGGTTTGCAAATTTATATGGTCTAGTGAGCTTATAGTAGTGTACTACTTACTAAGTAGTACTACTAGCTTCATACTGTAGGGCTGGAGCTTTTAGACAATTCGTCATTCCTTGTAATTTAAAGAAATTCTAGATTGGTATGATATTTTTTCTTTTATTATTAATTCATATAATTATAAGTATTGATGAGCTTTTCAGTTTGGTTGTTCATATTCTATTTGCAAAAAAAATAGTGGACTTTGTTATGTCCTATCCTTTTATGTATTTTTTTAATCTTCATTTTATTACCCTATTTTTATAAAAGGATACATAAATAGAGCTATATGTATTAGGAAGGGGGGAGCAATACATAATCAGATACTCCTGCCTAATAATGCAATAGAAATGTGAAAATGACAATATTTCAATATGTAGACAATGTGAATAGGTATAAATTAAATATATTTTCTCAATTATCCCATAAAAATTCACTGTTGAATAACATGTTATATTTTGTAGGTGCAATGTGTTATTTGTAACCAACAACTGGCGTACAATAACAACACCTCATTAATGTTGAGGCACTATCATGCCAAGCATGACACTTCTGCTGTAATGTTACAAAGCAAAATATTTTTATTATATGGTCCTAGGGGGACTTTAATGCTTTATTTGTCCATAAAGTTAAATCCACCGTTCATCTTCAACAGAGTGGAATTGTCTGGAAACAATAGAATGCAATACAAACATTTACCATTTACCTCACAGAGTTCTGAAGCATCGAACCATAAACCTTTTTTCAATACTATTGGATTGAAAAGCTTTGGTGGTTCAAAAGGCTTCACATCCCCATCACTACCAGGAAGAAATGTTTGACAGGCGACAGGGAAGGCAGGAACCAAACAGGGAAGAACGACGACAAACCAGCGAGTAGTGACTGAATGAGAGCTGAATATATACTGAGGAGGGAATGAGGAAGTGACAGCGAAGACCAAGGACTAATAAGTGAAAGCAGATGCAGGTGAGGGCAATGAGTGAAACTTGGTCAAGAGCAGAGTGGCAAGGAGACAGCAGGAAAGGGAAAAAATGGCAAGGGAGACAGAAAAACTCTTAAGAAACTAGAAACTAAAGATAATATGTCTAAGGAGGAATCTAAGGGGAACTTAAGGAAACACTGGAGAACAGAAGGACGAAATAAATTAGGGAACTATCTAAAGAGAAATAAACTATGGAAACATAAATAAGAAGGAGGACACAAACAAGAGGTGAAAACATCTAAGAGCATGAAGGGAAATGAAAACAAGGAAGTGCCATAAAATAAATACTAAAGAATACATTAAAATAATAATTAAACCGAATAAGGAAAATAACTAACTTCAAACACCAAAACTGAGAACTTTGACAACTTCAGGGCTGTACATTAACTTTTTTAGCTTATAGCACTGGTGCTACAGAGGTTGCTGGTTTTGTAGCGCAGACGAAAACGTTGTAGCTCCAACACAAAATGTCTTTTACAATCTCTATAAACCAACTGTAGTGCATCTCATTACTTAAACACAAATGATAGAAATGTGTACAATAAACACACAATAGTAAGAAATATTTTTAAACATGTTTATTTCAGTGAAAATGCTAACGTATTAACTTTATTTCTATTTGTGTGGATGTATTTAAAACATAGGTGTCTGCATATGCATTGAAAAATGTGAGCAATTTAGGTCATAATGCAATACATATAATAGAAGAGAATAGAAATTCCCTTTATTGTCCCACACAAGGGCATAGAATTAGCATGGACGGAAGGGACATGTCCCCACCAATGTTCAGCGATTATTGAATTGTCCCCACCAATAATTTGATCTCCTCAAGAAAAGAAAAACAAACCCGATAGAAAGCAAAAAAGAGAAAGAAAAATACAGATCTGTCAACATCTTAGAGGTGCAGAAAGAGTTTAATTGCTCTCTACTGGAGTCCTAGCTCCCGCAACATATATGGCCAATGTGATTGGCTGTGCCTTTCCCTGCTGTCAAGTTAGACTCTGCAGCTGTTTGGTTGTTAGCAGCGCCAAAAGTGCAGGGAGAACTTTCCAGTCCGCGAGAGGACTCAGGTGCAACGTGGGTGACACATGAGTGTCAAAAGCGAGTAAGGATGGCAGCAAAAAAGAAAAATTTTGACATAAGAAACTATTTTTCAAAGAAACCTGTAAGTCACTTATAGTCAAGTTCACTAATGAAATGCATCTGTCATACATCATACATCATACAGTCTCAAATTGTATGTCACTATAGATTGCATGGTTTGGAAACTAACTGCACAACAACCTGCCCACTATTAGTTATCTTACATCATGCATCTAAGGATGGCGCAGGTCTGTCCAAGCTTCCCCCAGGGGGATAGGTGGGCATTCACTGTGTGATTTCTGTCATATTTTTTAAGCCCATTTCCCGGTCCTTCAACAATTTTTGAGAATTGGTTCGTCTTCAAAGCTGTATAAAAATGAATATTGTTTCCCCAAGAATTTCTGCTTGCATATCTAATTTCCCTCACATATGTTTTAAATACAAAATAATTGCAGTAAAAGTATACATTTTACTGTTGCAGAGTCCTGCACTGGTCCAATTTTACCAACCATGCATTAAGATGATTTTTTAACCCGACCCTTTACCCACAGATATCTCCAGATTAAGTCCTGACCCAACCCGCCTGTTGATTCAAAACTGCCATCGGTCTGTGTCCGCCCCAGCTATGCGCTCCAATCCCTCCTTAACTGTCCATTGTGCTATCAGCTGAGCTCTCAGATAGTGATGCTTTGAATACGTGTCCAGGTCTGAGATGATAATCAGACAGATGCTCTCATAGGAATCTTTTTTTGATTGATTTAGCTACCTGAACTCTGTGCATAAAGTTGAAAATGTCTGCGCGTCTGCAACAAGTGGTCAGGGATGTGAATTGTAAACTGCTTGTGTTTAAAAAAACAAAAAAGCAAAGCAAAACAAAATTAAAAACGTGACCCTGTATTATAATAAATTATTTCCCTATTTCTCTGGAATGTTGCACAGCTGATACTTATTTTATGCAGAACTGTAGTGAAGTTACAGTTGAAGTTTATGCGCACAGAACAACGAGGGTTGCAAGGGAAATGCGTTTGTTTTGTTTGCAGTACATTCTTCTACTGGGGCGAAAATATTATTAATGTAGCCAACATTATTCTTTGTGCTGTTATTACACCACAGTGTATATTATAATAAAATGTCAGAAGGATAAATACCTATATATGAATGATTATTTATTGTCCCCACCAATCTTCAAACCACACTCATAATTTTTTTTTTTACAAAATATGTAGATTAGAATAGAAAATAATATCCTTTTATTGTCCCACAAAGGTGAAATTCAGCTGTAACAGTAGCAAAGTGGCTGGTGAAGAAGCATTTAGATTCTCACAAGAAAAGTACAAAATCAAAACAGAATTAAGAATAAGATGTACATTAAGGACAAAATCACAAAACCAAAGTACTGTGCAGTTATTAAAATTAAAGTGACATACGTCAGATTAGGATGCGCAACTGAGTTGGATAATTTAAAAGCAAAAACAAAAGATATTTACAAAATGTGCATGTGTAGTTAATCATGAAAACCTAAACGTATTATTTCAAAGAAGTTAACAGAATATGAGCTGTGAAAAGCAGATGTGCAGATAACAGCAGCAGAAATGTTAATTAAGTTAGTTAAAAGTTGTAACAAATTACAACAGAGGTGTAAACATTATTGAGTTTGTTGGGAGCAGTTCTAGAGTCTTAACAGCTACAGGGAAGAAGAACCTGCAAAAACGCTCCTTCATACTAGGAGTCTGTCACTGAAGGAGCTCTGCAGCTTAGTAACATCTTGCGTGGGGTGGGAGACTCTGTCCATCAGTGACGTTATTTTGGCCAGAGTCCTTCTGTCTCCCACCACTTGCACTGGATCCAGGGGACACCCTAGAACAGAGCTGGCCTTCCTGATGAGTTTATCCAACCTCTTCCTCTCAGCTGTAGATAAACTGCTGCTCCAACATACTACCCTATAAAAGATGGCTGATATCACCACCGAGTCAAAGAAGGTCTTTAGGAGTGGTACCTGGACTCCAAGACTCAGGTAGAATCTGCTCTGACCCTTATAGAGAGCATCAGTGTTCTGGCTCAAGTCCAGTTTATTGTTTAGGTGAACACCCAGGTACTTATAAGAGTCTACTATCTTGATGTCCACTCCCTGGATGTTCACCTGTGTCATTGTGGTAGGTCTGCGCCTGCGGAAGTCCACCACCAACTCTTTGGTTTTCCCCTCCTTGATCAAGTACATGTCTATTTGTGCATGGAAGAACAGGCTATTTACAAAAATTGACAAAAAATTGCGCAAACAACAGATGTGTGATAATGGACAACCCTGAGCGTCCTCTGTGATACTATCATACAACAAACGAGTGTCTTCAGTTAGAGGCTTCTTAAGATTTGCTGTAATACAGACTGTTCCTTCCTGCCCACAGCCATCAGAATCTTCACCAACTCCTTGAAGATATTTGAATAGTATGAGCTACGACAAGACTTAAGTTTCCTATTGGGATCAATAAAGCATTTTTGAATTGAAAAACGGCAGACATTTTTATGTCAAAATGAGACGACAGTACAAATAAAAGCAACAATGCAAACGCTTATTGAATTTGTTGGGAGCAGCGATGGTTTTACTGTCCTACTGTTGTTATAATAATAAATGTTACTCCACCAACTGCATGGGTAATCTTAAGTTTTTGCTGCCCAACTACCTTCTTTTTGAGTTTTACGTTTTGAATCCTGCACACATAAACATCTCACACATCTTGTTGGAAGCATCTATATCACCTTCAATTATGACCAAAATATAACGGGCTCATCTGATACAGTATCTTCTGTTAGACTGGATTTCATTTCTCCCATGGTGGTAATCATCTCCCCGCATTGGACGGGGTTGGATTTAGAATGGAGTGCTATCAGAGTGAAGATTAGTCACAGCACGCTCCAGATGCTTTGAGATGAATGCACTCCTGAAAATCCTGCTTCCGAATTCGGTCAGATTCTCTAAGAATGCTTATGCCGTCTACCGGTGGACTGGGAATTGTTGTAGGATATGAAGCTAATTACATTAATATAGTAACCCTTGGTTATCACCATAGACTACAACCACTATGTAGCATTGAGACGTACCATTGCTTCATCTGTCGCAGTTGCACCTTCCTTACAGTTAAAAACAAACAAGCAGCTTGCAAAGCTGTCGCACGAGTGCTACGTATAAAAAATTGTTTATCGCACAGTTTTTTTTCATCGCACGTGCGGCACTGTACAGCCCTGTCCTTGGTCCTTAAATGGGTAGGTCTCTTCAGCTGTTAAAACACAGTGGTGCTGGCAGGCTTCTGGTTCAAAGACACTACACCTCGAGTACTAAGCAGAAAGTCAGTCAGTTTGATAATCGTCTCTAATGACCTACTCCTATGTGTAGTTCAGCACAGTTGTTACTAATCAGCAACTGTCTCAGTATCCAGCCAGAAGAGAACAGGGACAGACAAAAGTGAGCATCTGTGAGGATGAGGTTGCTGCTGCTGCACCTCATACCTGTATTACAAAATAGTCCCTGGAGGACATGCAGTAAGTTCCAAGGTGACTGCATGGACAGAGTGACTCTGCTGCTCAGTTCAAACTCCTGTACTCTTTCTCTTTGTTAAAGGGCGTTCTACTGTTTCCTGAATATTCTTCTGTTGTTCACATTGGGTCATTGAAACAACAGCAGCAGTGTGTTGTTGTTGCTCTGAGCTTCTAAGTCTTTCCTGTCCCAAGCTGTAGATAAGAGGTATTGATTGGATCCTCGGGTTTGAATGGGGAATAAACACTGATTAATAGCACCTCGTGCTGGGTTAGTGTCCAGACCAGAACAATGCTTGTGAAAGTTGATATACAGCCACTGAAGAAAGAAAAGTTTATTCTGCACCTCACAGAAGATAGATAAAACCTTGTTTCAGAAGCTAAAATCATGATTTCAATGTTGACGTATGCAGTTTTACTTAGTGGCTTGTCAGTCCTTCAGTTTTTTTGATAAAGACTAATGCAGACTACTAATGAGACTTGGCAGGTCTTATAATATCACACAATGATTTGATGATTTTGTTCAGACAAATACTATAATTTCTTAGGCTACGTTCACACTGCAGGCAAAAGCACATCAAATCCGACTTTTTGACTATATGCGACCCATAACTGATTTTTTTTATGACAGTGTGAACAACACAAATCCGTTTTTTTTTTTTCAAAACCGACCCAGGTCACTTTAATATCTGATGCTATATCTGATGTTTTTGAATAGTTATGTTGCTGTCTTGTACATTACTGACACGAGACAGACATACTAGTCTGCGCTGGAGGAGGCACTGACATAGGTATTTAAAGGTCTGTCTTGACATCCTGAAATGATGGATGTACTCAATCAGAGAAGTACTTCACATCACAACTCCACACACAGATATACCTCTGTACGGAGGTAGCAGCCACAGCTCCACAAAAATCCATTGTTAAAATTTGGGCTATCTTTTCTCTCAATGTCCTTCTTTCTCTAATTAATTTGTCAACATTTTGCCGATTCTGACTGGGGATTAATTGCCAAACTGCTGCATGAACACAAGCTTCTGTAGCTGCCATTTTTACTTCCATAAACAGAGCGCATTGTATGGGTTGTCTTGTCTTCTTCTGCGCATATGGGCCATTTCAGGTCCATCACTTGGGTTTGTTAGCTGTCGCATTTTAGTTTATAGTGTGATCGACCACACTAAAAAATTGGATTTAATCCAAAAATTTGGAATTGAGCATGAAGACCTGCAGTATGAACTTAGCTTTAGTTATAGCCAGCATTTTGTCATTCATAAAAGTTAAAAACATCCTAGAATGCAATATATGAATATGAATGAATAAAGAACCAATAACAAAACTTGGTTAATACATTTATATGTGCATTTTTTTGTCGAGTAATATGTGAAGTCAGCACAAAAAGTGCTGTAAAAAAGTATTTGCCTCCATATAGACTTCTGATGTTTACCTTTTTCTACAGCTAATTGTTATTAACTTATAACAAATTTTTATATCAGCATTTGGTCATTCATAAAAGTTAAAAACACCCTAGAATGCAAGATATGAATATGAATGAATAAAGAACCAATAAAAAAAGCTTGGTTAATCAATTTATATGTGCCTTTTTTGTCGAGTAATGTGTGTAGTCAAGACAAAAAGTGTTATAAAAAAGTATTTGCCTCCTTTTAGATTTCTGATGTTTTTGTTTTTTCTGCAACTAATTGTTAATTAACTTAGAACTAATTTTGAAATCAGATAAAACAAACCTAAGTGAATAAAAAAAAGCATTTTTAAATGGAGAGTTTCCTTTATTAAGATAAGAAAGCTATCCAATCCAACCTGGTATCAGGACATTTTCAACAATATCAGAATTTATATTCTGTTCAAATAAGTGTTTACAGATATCCAAACCCTTACGAAATGAATAAAAGAATAAATAAAATTAAGAAACTTTAAAGGATGAAAATAAAATAAAAAGTGTTGCAACTACTAATTACACTATTTTTTCCCCTGCAAGGAGACAGTTCTATCACAGGTTAGGTTTCACAAATATGAGGATGAGTTAAAGAACAAATCTCCAACATTTTTAGTTACAGTACATCAGAATGTCCTTTTCTGCAGTATGAAATATTAGGAATGATGTTATTAATCTAAATAAAGAATACAAAAGAAATTGCACTGCTGGCTGCAAATGTGTTATTCAATGCATAACATATCTTTCTTCTAATGATGCCATTATCTTGTTTTCCTGTGTATAACAGAAGAAATATGTCCAACCCTTGTTTAGGCATATTGTGTGGTTATATTGGAACCAATGCTTGCAAGTTCACAACAGCTCACCTGTTCCTTACATACTGAAATGAGCAGTTCTGGCTCCTGGCTCTGCTTCTGACACTAAATCACATTTTAAAAATGGTTATAATTCTCTGCAGAAATACCCCCTTTTCACAAAGCCTTCTGAATCAATTCAACGCTATGATATACTATTCAATATAATTTATTGAAACGATAATTAATTAAGGTGGTTTGCGGGCAAAGTTCAACATCTTGCCTTATCTGTTTCTTTGTTCTCATTTGATGTCTCAAACTGCAACCTTGTTTTAGTAAAGAATTTGCCAATCTTTGCATTTAGCAGCTTCTGTTTCCAGAGCCTACCTATTTTTGCTCTTTCTACTTTCCATCTTTAAAATACAACTGACGGAATGCACTAACGTGTTAGGTCAGGTCGGGGTGCATATGCAGACATACAGAGAGAGAGAATAAAAAAACAAGAGCTACGAGTGGAGGCAGAGGCAGCAGAGTGAGAGCGGGAGCAGCGGATCAATCCAGTGTATAGCATGCCATTCGTGTAAACAAAAAAAGAGCAAGAGAACACGGGCCTTTGCGGCCTGAACATTACATTGGCCTGCCGGGAATTATCCCAGTGCTCCCAATTAGACACTCCAGGCCTGCTTGGCATTGTATTGGAAAGCTGAGTTTGCTTTCATTAGCCACATCCAGACCTGATTCCTGCCAGAGTCGTTAAATTACCTAAAGATCTTCTAAAGTTTACTAACATGCAAAACAGATCCATTGACAGCTATCCTTCTGAAAAGGTCTACAATGTATTTTCTAAGGCATCTTTTCTCTAGTGAGTTGAAAAAAGAGCCATTATACATCAATGGAGAAACCATCGAACACCGGTAACCCTTACAGAGGAGAGCCTTGTTACTAGGCAAAGGCCGATCTCATATGTGCCAAAAACATCTTTAGGATTCTCAAGGCCTTCAGAAACTTATTCTGTGGACTGACAAGACACAAGTGGAAATCTTTTGAAGGTATCTGTCTTCTTTAGTATTACATAAATCTAACAACATTTACCATTCCTGACATGTTTTTAAAATGGCCTACCAGACATTTGACAACGTTTAAAAATGTCTAAAATGTTAAAATTTTGTCCAAATGTCTGTTCATGCATGTATGAGGAATGGCATACCACAACACAGTCTGTTTAGACTGCTTCCTGAAAACCTACTTTTAGGAAAATTGGCACAAATTAACATTGGGAATTGACGGTTGCAAAATGTTAGTGGAACATTTGAGACAAAATTGGTAAATTTTAGTAATAGGCCATTTTACAACTACAGTCTGCCCTTATTACTAAATCCAAGGTAGCACATAAAAACTGTGTAAAAATTAACTGGCTTCCCTGTACTCTACAACGATGTAGCCAGGGGTCTCTGAAGCAAGTTTACCAAGGATAGGCTTCAGTATAAATCCCTCTGGTACAAAACCAAGCATTCAGGAGGACTCTGTTAAAGATGTACACAGGATATCCATGGATCCTGAGTGAAGTTGTATCTTAGTCCCTCTGGTCCAGAACTAGGGAACCATGTACAATGTCCACACACACTTGAATAAGACATTAGGTCCAGAACCAGACATCCAGTTGGATTGTGTACACAGGGTGAACTCAACAGACCTTGGGTAAGTTTGGACAAGAGGCCCCATTGTCCAGACCGGGTACCCAGGGGGACTCCAGACCAAGATGAACCAGCATAGACCCTAAGAACAGTGGGTAAAGTTTACACAGTTTAGGCTCCACTGACCTCATCATCTTTTCTACACAGTGGGCAGGAACACTCTATTTGCCATATCAAACTGAATCATATGCCACTGATAAACTTGGGCTAATAATGTTAGATAGTCTCAAAACAGTTTCCAGTTATGGTGAGTCCTTTTTGGTCTCTGAAAAGACTCTAACGATTAGACAGTCAGTCTGTAGCTCAGTACCAAACCCACTACCAATGTCATCCCCAATCAACACCAATGTAGAGAAAATGTCAGAATTCCATGAAATGAACCAAAACAACTTTGAAGAAATAATTAACTAATTAAGCTCCTCCTCTTCCTGTCTTGATATCCTACCCTCAGTTTTCCTTAAGAAAGTTTTCTCTGTCATTGGTCTGATCTGATTCAAATAGTGAACTCATCCCTCCTGTCAAGTGTCTTCCCACAGGCTTTAAAAACAGCAGTTGTTAAACCACTGTTTAAGAAGAATAACCAGTACAACACGTTAATGCAGAACTACAGGCCAATCTATAATCTTCCATTCATCAGTAAGGTTATTGAAAAAGCTGTGTTTCAACAGTTAAATAGCTTCCTAACAATGAACAACTGCTTTGATTTCCGTGCTCACCACAACACCGAGACTGTCCTCGTCCAAGTTTTCAATGACATCCGCATAAATAGACTGTGGTAGAACCACAGTGCTGGTACTTTTGGCCCTCAGCGCAGCATTTGACACTATTGATCATGATATACTATTGGAACGACTGAAGAGCTGGGTCAGACTCTCTGGCACAGTACTTGGCTGATTTGAGTCTTACCTAAAGAACAGGGACTTCTTTGTTTCAATAGGAAACTTTTCATCAGAACAAACAGAATTTACATGTGGGGTGCCCCAGGGATCCATCCTGGGGCCCCTCTAATTTAAAATCTACATGCTCCCACTAGCACAGATTATACCAACCAATAAGATTACCTACCATAACTATGTAGATGATACTCAGCTCTACATTACAATGTCACCAGGTGACTTTGAACCTAACAAACCCTAAGTAAATGCATCAAGCAAATCAATGGATGGATGTAACACAACTTTCTCTAGCTGAACAGAAACAAAACAGAAGTAATTACTTTTGGACCTAAAGGGGAACGATCAAGAGTCTGCACATAGCTCCAGTAAATACAGCTAGAAACTACTGATCAGGCCCAAAATCTAGGTGTAGTAATTGACTCAGACCTGAACCTCCAGGGTCACATTAAGGGAATAACAAGGTCAGCCTTCTATCACCTGTAGAACATTTCTAGGATTAAATTATCTTGAAAAACTCATCCATGCATTTATCTTTAGTCGGATTGATTACTGCAACATAGGTCTGCCAAAAATGTCAACTAGAAAGCTGCAGCTGATCCAGAATGCTGCTGCTCGCATCCTCACTAGAACCAGGAAATGAGAGCACATCATCCCAGTTCTGAAGTCCTTACACTGGCTCCCTGTAGCTCAGAGAATATACTTCTATAAACTAGTAAATAATTTTACTAGTTTATAAATCATTGAATGGCTATGCATCAAAGTATCTTGAAAATCTACTATCACTATACCAACCCCCCAGACCACTCAGATTTTCTAATTCCAGTCTACTCAACATCCCTAGAATTAGAACCAAATATGGAGAGGAAGCTTTCAGTTTCTATGCTCCTCTAATCTGGAACAAACTTCCAGACAACTGCAAAGGTGCTGAAACACTGAGTTCTTTTAAATCACTGCTAAAAATCCATCTGTTTATAGCTGCCTTTGAGTGATGTTTTCATGTATCATATGTTTTGTGTGTGCTTCATGCTTTATTGCTGTTTTACTTTATTCTAAATTCTTGTCTGCTTTTGAGTAATGTTTTTATCTGTCATATGCTCTCTGTGTGTTTTATGCTTTATTGCTGTTTTTACTTTATCCCCTAATCATGTAAAGCACCTTGAATTACCTTGTTGAAAGTGTGTTATACAAATGAAATTGCCTTGCCATGTCGGTGACTAACAGCTACTTTCTGCACACATAGCATTTTATCATTGTAACGTTCAACCGACTTAAATTGTATTGTGATGTATATCAGTGTTTCTCTACTTCCTATCTTTTTTCACCCCCCCTTCCCCTACCTTGCTTTTCATCTCCCTAATTTTTGCAACAGTTCTCAAAGTCAAGCTAGAGGTTAACTGCTATCATTCATTAACAAATCCAATATTTGAGGCAGCAAGGCTTCCCATTACTTTTCTTCTGACTGCAACATTAGATCAAGATTTTGCATTGACTTTGTTAAAGATTGAGAGGATGAACCTTTCTTAGACCAGTAAGATTTGACAAGACTGACAGGGTTTGCAGCACGTTTTTAACAGTGTCCTGCTAATTAAATAGGGGCTGACAGAAGCATAATTTATTCTCAGTCTATCGCTTTAGATTAAAAGCTAAGCATGGTGCTGGCTGTGGTCTTCGTAGGATGGTAATGTGTCTGATAGCTGGCATATCTTGTGCTTGTCTTGCTATATTATTTAGCCTCACGGTGAGGCGTCTTTTCAGTATTATGGCCCTCACCACTGGAACAGGCCGCTGGAGGACCTCAGGGGCGTAGTGAACATTCATGCTTTTAAAAGCAGGCTCAAGACTCACCTTTTTAGCCTAGCTTTTAATTAATTAATTGATTATTACTTATTGCCTGTCTATTTACTTTTCATGTTTTACTTGCTTTTATTGATCAGTGTTTTACTACTTGGTCTTGTATATATCCTGTTAATTATATTTATTTATTTATGTATTTATCTACCTCTCTACCTCTCTACCAATGTATTTATTTATTTATTTATTTATTTTTGTATTTCAACATGTTATCCTGTTGTTTTACACAGATAATAAACAAATAGACACATTGTTCCAGTGTTTCTCCTGTGGGAGCCCTCTGCCTCAGGTGTGGTGGTCATCTGTGGCTGCCTGGGTGCTCTTCAGGTGGTGCTTGGGGGGAGGTCAGGGTCCCGGCCTCCTCTCCTCTGGACGCCCTGGGTCAGTGCCTCGGCTGCTGCTGTTGATCAGCTGCTGCCGGTGCAGATGGCTCCCTTGATGGTGTTTCCTTTCCTAACCATTCTCATCTGTAATCGGCTCAGTGTCCATTTTATTGTCTATTTTAATGTCCTTTTAATGTTGCATGCTGCATGCTAAAGCAGTTGCTGACACTTAAAGGCTGGTTAACTCCAGTTTCTCCTGCTGTACATATTGAAAAGGATGATTATCTTGAATCTACTTCACTGTTTTTAACTACACCTATGCACATCTACATACCTACATGATTCTGTTTTTTCCTAACATTTATGTTTGTTTTTTTGTTCTCAGGTTTGTCCATAGCTTTCTAGCGAGTCCCATTTGATTAATGGGTCCATCAGTGTGGTACCTAGATGATGCCATCACCCCCAGCTGCCGCCCCCGCCCTTGATAGCTGCGTGCAAAACAGGTATGAATTTGATCATTTTTTGTGTTTTATTTTTATAATCGGAAACCACATCTCGCTATGTTTCTACCTTTCAGCCTCTGCTCTGAACTTACCCTCACAATGCTTCAGAGCAGAAATGCTCCGGTATTTTTATGGTTTTCTGTGTGAATAATGCAATTTAGGTTGTAAACTTTGTTACGTATTGTTTGGTATTTATTTAGACACATTTTGTCTCACTTAGTCAGAGTTTTTTTTTGTGTTACATTATGTTTTAGATCCATTGCATTTCCTTCTGCTGCAGCCATTTTAACTAGCTCTCTAGTGGCGGCTTTGTTTAGTAATCTGGAATGGGTTTAGCGCTATTTTGTTCTGCTCTTTTTGTAATGTTTATTTTGCATTGTAGGATCTACAAATGTTGTTCGATACCAGAGGACATATTTTGAGTTTCTTTTATGTCTTCTGCAGGTATGTGAGGTCTGTTAACTGGTCATTTTGTTAATGAGAGTTCCGACATGTGATAGTACGTTGTTATGTCCTATTGTGTCCACTAGATTGCAATACTCGTGATATACTGTTTTATTGCACTTTTTTATGTTATATTGTTATTTATGTTGTAGCAGCTGTCGTGGTTGGACAGACTTGTGGTGAGGGTTGGAGCAGTACTCAACTAAACTAGTTAGCAGGTTGCTAGCAACTAGCAACAAGACTGAATGACAAGGCAGGGTTAGTAGCTGACCTGCACCGCATACACCGGATGACCCTGAGCAGCCATTAAGAGAAAAGGCACAAGATGGTAAAGTCTAGAGCGGGGATGTCCAACCCTGGTCCTTGAGAGCTGTCATTAATCAACTTTTAGGTGCTTTCCTTCTCATCACAGCTAAATCAAATGAAGGCCTCATTACCAGGCTTCTGCAGAGCTGAAAGTCTGCTGATGAGGGAATTGCACAATGTGATTCAAGTTTCTTGGAGCTGGGATACATCTAAAATTTGCAGGATGGCAGAGCTTGAAGACCAATATTGGGCGTGGGTTGTCTAAAGCTCTCAGTGCAAACCATTTAGTAAGCCCTCTCCTCCAACAATGCCCTGAATGACCTCCCCACTCATGGTGCCAACCACAGCAACAAACGAACATCACTAACAAAGAACAACACAAACCCCAACAATCAAAAGGCAGCAAACAGCCAAAATAGAACAAAACAGCTGGAAACATGGCTACCCACAATGCACCCGTCACTCTACTGGTCCCACAGTGGGCGGGGTCATCACAATATGTTTAGAAAATAGATTTCTATTGTTTAAAAAGTCACTCTGAACCACACCCTCCGGGTACTCCGGGTTCCTCCCACAGTAGTCTAGTATTGTGAGGAATCTACAAATCCTGTTCATTCCCAGAAGACATATTTTGAGTGTCTTTTATGTCTTCTGCAAGCATAAGGGAGAACAAACATGGAGAATCAACTTTTTGAGTCTCAATCTTCTATGCTAAGTAAGCAGCATTACACTGATGCCGTGACTCTTTGGATCGTCAGATCAGCTTGATGCTCATTGCCGTTGATCTTGCGCTGCCTTCCAGATCTGCTTCTCAAGTCAAATGTGGTTGGTCATTACAAAGTGTTGGCGGCAAACAAAAATATTTTTTTTGGGTGTTTTAGTGTACAGTTCATGTTTGTACACTTCATCTGTTCAGACATTGACACTTTTCTGCCGCTTTTCTTTTTTTAACACAATGCAAGTGCAGTGGCTGTAGAATGGATGAGTTTACTAGTCCCATACTACCTAAAGGTAGTTGGGCTTGGCCTACTTGTATTGCTAACAGCAGAAATGTTACACATCCTGGTCCTGTGGAGAGTGACATGGGGTTAGGTCAAAGCCCAGGTTTTATTCCCACTGGTAGAGATGTGAATAAGGAGCCCCATGTTTCCACTCCTAATACAGACAGTGACGTTTTGCACAGTTTTACTGAAATGGTAGGGCAAATATGAGCCAAGACTGATGAGTCTATTGTTACTAAACTGATGTCAGTTGGTATTGTGAACTTACTGGTGACTCTAAAACTCAGACTGAACAATGCAATAGTACGGCACAAGATGTGCCAAATGTGACCAATAATGAGCTTCAGATTTTTAGGGATGACGGCACTGACAGATGTTTTGTTCAGGATTGAATTGACATGACAAACACTTGTTTTTGGAAGCAAGAAGTCCCCATTCATGACCAGGATGCTGAAATCCTTAGCCATATAATGGGAAAAGCCAGATTATTGTCATAGTAAGGCCCGACCTGATCTTTGGTGTCCTTCAGCATTATTTTAGTGACTCTTCGTCATGCCTCCCTTTTGCTGATTTTTATGCAACACTCATTACCAGAGGTGAAAGCCCAATAGATTACTGGAAAAGACTGAACAAGGCTGCTGAGTTGGTCATAGAGGGGCTATGCAGGCAGGGGGAGACAGCAACCTCTTTGACCAATGAAGTTGCTTGCATGTTTTTAAAACACTGCCCTGACCATGAGTTGTCTTATGTCTTCAAGTGTAAACCCGTACATGATTGGACTGCTTGTGATGTACAGCGTAGGATTGATGATTGAGCTGAGAGCTAAGCAGAGTCAGTGGTGCTGTCCATCTCAAATGCTGTAATACCACAATCCTTGTTGTGCACCCCTGCATTCCACCCACAGCTGCTGCTCTGGAGCAATGCTCTCAAAGTGTCTCATCCCCCTCTTTGGATCCCCAGTGTTTTGTTAGCTCGTTTCCCACTGCCACACTATCATGAGGGGCTCCTGTTGAATGTCCAAGTTACTCCTCCTCGACAAAAATGGGTCAAAATCTTCAGGAATCAAAAGAGAGGCAGAGAAAGTAGGATGCCTGTAAAGTCTGCAGTGATCCAACCCACAGCACAGCATTGCTATGTTTGGCCTGCTTCTCCCCTGTCCATTTTTGATTGTCCTGTCCATGTACTACTTCTGCTTATGCCTAACCAGAAGACAGCTAGGCGACCTGTATTTGGTGGTAGGTAGCAGGTCTTAATGCAAGCTGCCAAGTTGTTGGCAGCCGGGACAGTCTTTTCTTTCATTTATTTTATTCTTTTATTTTCAGTGGGTTTTTGAATATGGAAGGTATATTGGACAGGGGATTTATAGCGTCCAGTATGAATGAATCAGGTGAGACAACATTACGACAGACAGGATTGATATCTGATCGTGATGTTTTTGACGTGGATGTGACTCTTGCTGGGTGCGGAGGACTACGTGTAAAACCCAAATTTGCCTTCAATGTGGAAATGGAAGTGTATGGGTGCAAAATGTTGTTTCCCAGACTGGTGGTTCAAGGACAGCTTGATGAACTGATATGGGTAATGAATGTCATAAAGCACATACTGCAACAATCTAAAATGTGTGAGCCTTAATAGAATACTGTTTCCAGCACTTGTTCAAAAACTGATTTTGAAACTAAAAACTTTCTGTCTATGCTTTCTGGTTTGAGCCCAGGGAAAGGTTTTAAAGTCCCTGACAGAGTAGGCACAGTTAAATGTAATTCCACTGTGTGTGACAAGTTGGTTCCACTGAAACTAATCAATACATCAGAACAGCATGTGATTCTATGACAAAATACAAAGCTGGCTGGTGTTTACTCCTGTGTAGCATTTGAGGACTTGGATGCTTGCACACATTCCAAGATGACCCTGAAGAACTGTTGTTAGTCTGCAGTGTCAACGCCATGAACAGCCATTTCTGTTAAAGGGAAGCTTGAGTCAGTTGGGCTTGCTGATGTTGACATAGAGTCCTGTCCTGCAAGACATCCAGGCAGTCTAAGGATAGAATAGTTGATCTTGTTTTGCTGTATGAGGATATCTTTTCACAACATCATCTTGACTGTGGTGAAGCTAAAGACTTTGTCCATCACATTTGCTTCTCAGAAAACAGACCTTTCAGAATTCCCTACAGATGCGTGTCCCCAAGTCAGTACCAGAAGTTACGACAAGTCCTGACTGAGATGGAAGAGAGGGATATATTCAGGAAGTCTACCAGGGATAATGCATCATCATTGGTGCTTTTGTGGAAAAAGAATGGTGATCTTGAACAAAAGGACCCTGAAGGATGCTCAGCCCCTTCCACCAAGCAGACTGTTTAGCTGCTCTGGGTGGCAACTGTTTCTTTGGTACGACGGACTTGACATCCGATTTCTACAACATACCTCTCCATGAAGATGAAAGGAAAGATTCTGCCTTCACCACACCCGTGGGTCTGTACGAGTACAATTGGTTGCCGCAGGGACTAGTCCAGCGAGCTTTATGTGTTTTATGACCAGCATTTTTGGTGACCAGAATTATTTAAGTTTTCTATTGTATCTGGACAATCTGTTGGTGTTTGCCCCTAACAAAGACTCTGATTTGCAGCGGTTGAAAATGGTATTCGACCGGCTGTGTGGACATAACTTGAAGTTGGCGCCAAAGAAGTGCTTCCTCCTGAGAGAGACTGTGAAGTTCCTTGGTCACATAATTGATCAAAACAGTGTATTGACAGATCCAGCTAAGGTCGAGAACATTGCAAATGTAAAAAGTGTAGACCTCATGGAACCTGACAATGGGTAACGGAAGTGTGGAATGTTTTAATCGGACTCTTGGTGGAATGATTTGGCTTACCTGACAGCATGGATAAATCATCTGGCTTGGTGTTGGACTCTGTACCCTTGGAATCTGACAAAAAAACTGCAGTGTGGGTGACACAGTTAACTGTCTCAAGGAGATGGCAGTGATGTGTCATGTGTGGTTTCAGCCCGGAGAGCCACTTCTTCTTTGGCTGTTACCTGTGTCCCGTGCCATTTCCCCTGGGGCCAATCTCACTACAAGTTGTGTGAAGAATGTTCAGCCATGCCCTTCTGTTACCTGCTCAGTGGTGCAGCCAAAAGTCCCTGCTCTCATTCCTCGGGCCTCACAGGGTATTCCTGACCTTACCAGGGACTTTACCCAAGTTAAAATCCAGACTTGGATATCTGTTCAGACCAGTTTACAGGCTGATACAGACTATGTCCAAACAGGTTGTAGTCCATGACAAGTTTCAAGTGAAATCTGTTTATAAATCTCTGATTCAGTGAATCTCTGATTCTGCATTTTCTCAAGGACATTTCAGCTCAAACCTTTAAACAAATTTACTCTCCCACCTCCCCCCATTCCCTTCATCCTCCGACACAAACTCAGTAAACAGGCAGGTAGATAACTTTCTCTCTAGAATTTCCGACATGTATATCATTGATCCAACTAAAGTTAAAGTAGTTTCAGGTAGGAAGAAGTCTCCGTGGACTAGCGATCCACTGGCACCTAGTGAAAAAAGTGAGTGTTGACGAGCCAAGAGAAAATGGCGGAAAGCTTGACTCCAGGTTCACTATGAGATCTACAAAGACAGATATCACTTAAAGTGTAACTGAACCCCATGAAAAATCATAACCCCACCCCCAGACAACATTTGAAAATTCTACAAAGTGGGGGTGCCAGGAAGAACGGAGGAGTATGGCCAAGTATGGAGGATGAGCGGAGGGGGGAACGTGGGGGTGTGTTCAGGAGGACATGAGACAGCTAGCTTAAAGGGGCTATATGCAATTTTCTGAAATTTAAACTCGCGACTGACACCTGTGGCCAAAAACGGAACTACTCTTCCTTTCTGCTTGCTCTTGCAGTGCGCGCTCGTGCGCCGGTTGCTCTCAATCTTTCGATCTTTTTCGGGCACTTGCCAGGGGTTTAACTTTCTTAGTCTTATGTGGAGTTACTGTTGGTGTCAAAGTTGTCCTGGGTCTCTTCTGTGTATTTGCACAATCAATTGAACTACCTGCGAATGCTGACTAGCAGTGGTGGCAGAGTGATCTGAAACATTTAACATGAACGTGCTTGACGTCACATCTGCAGACAGCACGGGAAAATCCGACCCGACAGAAAATAGAAAAAATTGGATACAGGCTTATAGGTGCACCCACTGTGAGCTGACAAGGTGTCAGTATGCTCATCAGGAGATGTTTGAGTCATAAATGGTCAAATAAAAACGCTATTGTTACGTTTATTTTGGGGAAAAAGTTGCATATAGCCTCTTTAATCTGTCCCTGAAAAATGGACAGTGACCGAAGCGACGTTGGCAGATTTGCAACTTATCGACATTCATCTGTTTTGAATGTTAGCCTATGTTAGCATTACCACTCAGAGACTGGACTCCTCCCGTCTTCCTCTGCCTCAGCAGCACCGGTCTCGGATAGCGCTGACTCAGCTCTCTCAGCCACCGGATCTCCTCCGTCGTCACCGGAGGTAGAGGGAGGCTTTATGGAGCCCAGCGGCCCCGAGCCGTATCAATTCGAGCCGCTGGCTCAGGTTGTTGAGTCAGCGCTGCCCGAGCCCGGTGCTGCTGAGGCAGAGGGAGACATGATGGGTCCAGTCTCTGAGTGGTAATGCTAACATAGGCTAACGTTCAAAACAGTATGTTAGCTATGCTAACTAAGTGCTAATGTGATAATAATGGTAACCTGAAAAACGCAATCCAACTCCAAACTCGCCACGGGGCCGGTATGTCTGCTAGTTTGGGGCGTGTCTGTGAGACCATGCCTGTGACACAATCCAGACGTTAAGATGTACCGCTCTCCGCCAATCACAAAATGCAAATGCAGTAGCCACTGTTCAACCCTAAGAGAGCAGCACTAAGACGTTTTTAGACCAAAAAGTGTAGAATTAAACAAGTTTATACAAAAATTGTTTTGGTAAAATTTGTTAATTAATTAAACTAGTTACTCTTTAAATTTGAAAGTTGCATGGAAACCGTTATTTTCTGCAATCCGTAATAGAGACATTAATATTGCGTAGACTTTATTTGCAACAGTGGAAAGACTAACTAATCTTCCAGTGACAGTAGCCCCTGAACTAAATTTCACCAGGGCTTGCAATGAATTTGCCAACTTTTACTGAAAAGATTCTGATAATTGGAGGATCAATCTGCACATCAGTACCAATACTATAACCAATGTCATCACCACTTAACACCAATGTAGAGAGTCTTGTCCACACGTATCTCACAAAACGAAGATATTTTCTATGGTTTGGCCTGTCATCCACACAAAAATGCAGATTTACAGCACTGAAAACGAATCTTTTTTAAAACTCCGGCCAAAGTGAAGATTTGCGTTTTCTCCGTTTTAAGAGTTTGCGTGTGGACAGAAATAACCGGAGTTTTCAGCTCCGCAACACCACTTTTCGCAACAAAAATGCTCCGACATCATTTGTGCAACCTGTGTTTACACTCAAACAGCATTTATGTGCTAAGAGATGTGGCATCATCGATTGTCCAAGCGCTTTTTGTTTGCTTGTTATTACAAGCTCAATTACTGCTCTATGTAGAAGTTAGAACATAGAAAGTTACTCTGAGTGGATAGTATTTGGGGTTACTACTGCCCGTTACAGGTTTGGCATGTCTATGAATGTCCTGAACTATGCACTTATGCAGTTAGGTGTGGACAGAGATTTTTTTTAAACGAAGTGGTGAGAATATTCTTTTTTTTTTTTTAAACCTGGCAACGTGTGTACATAGCATGACTTCCAAAAACTAAACCAAACAAATCTTGATGAAATCATAACTCAATTAAGCTCCTTCTCTTGCTGCCTCGATATCTTATCCACAGTTTTTTTTAGTTAAAGATAATAGTTAACTCATCCCTCCTGTCAGGTGTCTTCCCCAGGCTTTAGAAATAGCAGTTATAAAGCCACTACTTAATGAGAACAAACTGTACAACAGGTTAAATGTCTCATTCACTAAGAAACCATTTAAAACTCACTTTTTTTAAATACGATCTTTCACTCTTCCTTCACTCTGAGTAGGACATGTATGCTCCACGTCATAATGTTGTCTCACACCCATTGCCTGCTTCAGCCCCAAAAAAAGATCTGAGCTGAAAATGAGCGAGTCAGAGAAGGCCGTGTTATCTACTTAGTAAAGCCACGCCTACCTTAACTTGTGACTGTCCGTGGGAAGGTGGGGGCCAGAGAGAGGAGAGCGTATCTTGCCTGGTGGAAGCTAACCATTAGCAACTCCACAGCATGGCAGAACACGGGCTTGAATTATTTGTGGACATGGCACATCAGCATTGCATTTTTTACCCAAGAAAGAGGAACTGAGGAAGAGAATGTTGGAATGTTCCTTGGACCACCACCAGCAAAGTAAAGTAAGTTAAGTTAAATATTTGATCAAAAGCAACACGAAAGTCGCATTACTGTTAGCCAATCAGAGACCAGATGTTTGCATATTGTGAATAATAATGAGTTAGACTCGTGATCCTAACGTTTCACCCCACCCACTCCTTCAACAAACTGCAACCTCCTGAAACAGGAGTGAGACGGAATTTTTTCCACATAAAACAGCTCATGAGGCATATAATGGGGCTAGAGACCACAGGAAATTCATTGAAAAAATTAGTAAATGAGACCTTTAATGCAGAACTACAGGCCAATATCTAATCTTACATTTATCAGCGAGATTGTTGAAAAAGCTGTTTCAACGGTTATTTAGCTTCACAACTATGACCAACCATTTTGAGGTTTTTCAGTGTGGTTTCCGTGAGCACAGTGCTGGTACTTTTGGACCTCAGTGCAGTATTTGACACTGTTAATAATGATATATATATTGAAACAACTGGAAAGCTGGAATGAACTCTCTGGTACAGTACTTGGCTGGTTTGAGTTTTACTTTAAGAAGCTTGGGAAGCACATACTGGTTAAACCGGTGAGGTACACTGTGAAATAAGAAAGATTTTTTAAATATTTTCTATTAGTTTTTAAAGTGCGTTGTATTAGAGACTCACAAAGCAGTCTTGCATTGTGACTGCTTCTAGTGTTCACTGCCAGAACACATATTTTAAGTGTCTTTTATGTGTTTTGCAGGCTTAAGGGAGAATAAACATTGGAGAATCAACTTTCTGAGCGTCTGTCTTCTATGCTAAGTGGGCAGCGTTACACCTGCGCATCTTCATGTTTATCTCATCTGTTGAGGTGAACATTCTCATTATTTTTCATTTTCTGCCAACAAGCCAGAGGGATGTGAACATTGTGGAGGAAGGGAACAATAAGATATCCGAGAACCTAAAGACAAAACTAACATGGATGTTGCTGTTTTCATGCTGCCTTCTATTCAATGTTCCTTATCTACTATTGTCTGTTTGTATGTTGTACTATACTTTATTCAAGCAGAATTTCAAGTAAAGCTGCTATGAAATGAATATTGCTTTCTTTTTGTAAACTAGATATGTTTGCTGCTCCATGCTAAAAACCCCTCTGCAGATTTTATTGGCAGTTTGTAATACTGGCTTGATGGCTGATTGCCCAGGGTGGCACCACTTTGGGGTTTTCACAGTCAAGTTTGCATGTGTGTAGTGGGAACACCTTAGTTTTGTGCTCAGTCGGCTGGCTGGATTTATCTTACATGCAGCTTCTCTTTTGTTGTTTCAATAAAATACAATTTCATTGTTTCTTTTAAGAAATTTGGACGCAATTTGTCATCTGTCACTATACAGATTGATCAAACCTGAACTAAATAATTTTACATTGACCAGAGACTTTTTTCTACTAAACAATTTTTTTCAAACCGTGATTTTATTTCTGAAGACAAAGTAATTTCAATGTTTTTCATTTTTTTTGCTAAAATGTTCAAATTAGGCTTTTGCTGGCTGATACCACTTTAGAGTTCACGTTTAGCTGTGAACTCCTATTTTTGACTGATTCTAATTAGGGATGGACGGCATGGAATAAAAATGGTATTTTGTAAAATAAAATTGACAGTAAAAATGTGACCCTTTTCCCAAATACATCTATCACTCATTTAGAGACAAGTCTGAGAACAACAAATACTGCTCTAAAATAAAACATATACAGTATGTTATTAAATGAGCTACTTCAATACACCAATTACAGTTCTACTGCTAAATGGACATAATTCCATTCAATCATAGTTTCACAGTGTGATCATTGACCACAAGGTCTGTTGGAAACCACACATTACTTATGTTTAGGGGAAATTGGCATTGCACATATTATACTGTGCTTTATTACTGCCTATGAGCTATGTGTAGAGGTATGAGGAAACACATACAAAAGTAACATACAACCAATACCTATGATACAGAAGAGGGCCATTGGGGTACAGGGACCATACAAATGCACTCTTCATCAAAATGCAAGTTATTAAATTCCAACACTTGGTGAAGTTTGAAACAGCACAAATAATATATAAAGTAAGAAATAAAATGTTCTAAAAATAAATTTGTAATTTTTTTTATAGAAAGAGAAGGTGGGTATAACTTAAGAGGGAAATTGAATTTAAAATACAGAGTGGTAGAAAAACTTAAAAAAGTATGTCAATCTTAATAGCAGGAGTTAAATTATGGAACAGTCTAACAGAAGACATAAAAGAAAGTAACAACATAAACCAGTTTAAATAAAAGTTTAAAATAAAATATAAAAGACAATTTTTAAACAAATATTAGAATGAAGAAAACGGGGTTAACCCAGGACTGTAAGGTTGTTGGGAATGGTGTTTTAGTTTGTTTGTTTCATAATTTGTGAATCTGCTAAATTGAATATTCTGTCTTTATTTATATGAAAGAAACTATACTATGGTGGGGCTTGTCTGTTTGTTTTTTGTTTGTTTTTGTTCGTTTTGTTTCATATGTTGTTTGTTTAATTTAGGTCTAAAATAAAATTAAATGAATGAGAGGTAAAACTTGAGGGGGTAAGGCCAAATAAGTGTATACTTCTGCCTACTTTCTTTTCAAACAAAATAATGCAATGATATTTTGTAATGATTGTGAATGTACATGTTTGAAATAAAAATGAACTGAACTGAAATATATTCATATTTATTGATGTCCTCATGGAACTAATAGTAGAGAACAATGGCAAAAGTGACAATCCCAAACATACTGTTAGTCTTGGGGTTTGCAGACATAATCAGTCTAGACTTTATTGTTATAAAGATAAACACATAAAAAGTTAGGTATTGAGAAAGTTAGGTATTGAGTAATTCAAGTGATTCAAATGAACAACTGAAAACGGAAGAAAATACATTTAGTAAAATGTTATTACAAAAGGTATGGTTGTAAAATGTTTTTACAAAAGGCTATTCTTGGTGATGCTTTATGAGGAAATACATACATTTATTCCTATTTAAAATGGTTAAGATCACTCATAGGTGCATCACATTTTACATCAGGGACACATGAATAGAACATTGTTACTCAACATTTTAAAGATGGTTTCCGCAAGATGCTAAAAGAGGTCTAGAAATCTAATTCCCTAATGCACTTTAGTATCTACAGTAGCAAGATACTGATGTAAGTCCTGGTTTTTGTAAAGTGCATTCCACGACTTTCACCTTCATAGAAGGTGTGTAAGAACGTGTGTAAGAATATTCTCTCAGTAACAAGAAAATGAAGGCCAGACTAAAGTTTGTTGGAAAAAAACAGACAAAGACCGGGACTTCATAGATTCCGCCATGAACTGCACAGTGTATAAATGGGTGCTATTTTGTGCTTGAGATGATATTTGATGTGAATTCGTGCTATGCAAATAACCTGAAAGAAAAAAATGTGAGACCATATTTGAAAAAACCTAAATTAGGGAGTAGGGTGTTGTTATCAATTGGAATCCACATTTTTGTTTATATATTTTGTTAAATAAGTAAAGCAAGATTATTGATTTCACATGAAAATGGTATGGTATTTTAAGCAGATTTTGTTTCTGTGACATCATGATTGGGAGTGGTAACAAGTTAGAGGTTGCATATTGATTAGGATGGTATATAATTAAAAACTTTTATGAGTTGCACAGTGATCAATATGTTGATTCCTAACGGCTTAATCTTGTTCATAGGGGGGCTCGAGGTGTAACATGTCTCCAGCACATCAAGTGGCTGCTCAAATGTCTCTGTTATCAACTGAATTTATATAGCACTTTTCTAGTCATACTAATCACTCAAAGCGCTTTACACTGGAGCCACATTCACCCATTCGCACTCACAAACATTCATACATGGATACACAAATCATTAGGATTAAGCGCCTTGCCCAGGGGCACATCAACATGTGACAGGTGGAACCTGGAATAGATCCTTGTAAATTATGGGATGGGGTTTTTAAGCTCATTCTCCAAGTCCCTCTGCTACTGCAGATATGTTGTTAACCTTTAACACAACTAAAACATTTAATCTTATTGGGCTAGAGGCAAAGGGAAGCCCTGGATGAGATCTAAGAGAAGCTGATTCTCTCTAAAATACTTAAGAAGGCGCTTTTGAACCTTCATTGATTTTTAAAAGGCACGTTTATTCCACTGACTCTAGGAATGATTTACATTATCTTCTCAATTAGCAAATGAGAATGAAACCCCCAGCATTTCCTACTGCCCATACTGCCCTAACAGTTTGCTGTTCTGCTGTGCTGGACGAGTGTGTTTTTCTTCTTAATTGTCTAGGTTTGTTCTTGTTGTTCTTAATCACTGTCAGAAAAATAAAACTCTTGGCATTTGCTTTTGTTGTAGATTTGGAAGTTCAGCAATGTGGATTTCATTCAATTAGATGCTCATACGTCAGTGTCAGACTGGCAGCCATTTTATCTCTGGCTTCTGAGTGAAAAAAAAAATTGAAGTGAGGCTAAATTGACTGAGTAAACAAAATGCACCCGTCAAAAGCTTTCTCTCCTCTTGCCACAAATGATGAAGTTAATGCTATTCTCTTTTCAAGTGATTAATATAACCTTCCAAAATCTTTGGCTTACACTAGAAGCAACTACTTAACTGAATCCCCTCCATCACAAACTCTTTTTCTCTGCATACAATGGCATTGCCATCTTTTTGAGTCCCTATCTGAATACTGCACCGGGGGTCGTCCTTGTAACCAATAAGCTGATCTCCGTGCCACTGGATGTTGCAACACCTAAATATGTGACATTTTTATCTTTTAATTTTCACCTCAACTCAACTACAGAGTTATTTCCAATTCCAGCTTGCTGGGGATGCTCTGTTAGAATGATAGACAGAGCAAAGGCCTTGAGGCTCTCTTCACTTTCTAATTGAGTATGTCAAATTATTCTAGTCATTTTAAACTGCTGTCCCAGAATGGTTATGAATTGCACGTTTAGAATGATTTTGAATACTTATGATTACAATGACAGTTTTCATGTTCAAGGTAAATTAATGTTTTGTTAGGTTTAAAGATTTGGGAGAACTTTCTTCAGATGCCAATGTTGGTCCCAGTGGCTGTTGTCCCAGCAGTTTGTGGGGCAGTCATTATGCTTTCATTAACGCTTTTCATTCATTTTTCTTGACTTGTTCTTCAACCTATGGTTGGTGCAGGTATTATTATAGTATGGTGTTATTGGTACTTTGGCTGTGTCAACGGACTCAAATGCACTCATACCACATTTGAAAAACCTCCAGCTTGTCTGTGTCAAGTCTAATCTGTGATCCAGATTTCAAATTGTGTGGAAAAGGCACATCTTTGTAGTTAGGGGAATTTGGGCCTCTTCCAAACGCACCATCGTAAGGATTTTAAGATTTTTTATTAGTGTTTGAGCTTAGCTCTTAATTATTAATTGTGTACTTGTATTTTTTTAGATTACACTGTAGTAAACATTTATTATTTTTTGCTGACAGATTACCCTGACACTGTTATAAGAACCTTCCAAATGCATTTTAAAGTACAAGTAGAAAATTCAAGAGCTGGAGGCATGTTTTTGTGAAATATTCATGGCTTTCAGAGGCTCCCATGGCTCTTTTCCGTGCCTGAGAAATGTCTGGAATAATGCTATGCTGTAGTGTGGTTAGACATGTCTGACCTGTCAGGAAGGATTACTGGAAATATTCACTAATGAGCTGCTGGACACAAGCAGCTGAGTCCATCTCCTGCAACATCTGATTGGATGTCTTCAGTCATATAGTCCAAAGTCATACTATGCTGTCTAGTATTCACTAAAACATTTTAGAGCTTTGGCTAGACATACAGGAATTGCCATTTTTGTTTTTACTGGGGCTGTCAAACAATAAAAAAATGTAATCTAATTAATCACAGGGCAACTGTGAATTAATCACGATTAATTAAAATTCCTAAATATGACTCAAAAACTACAACTTTTGGTGTAGATAAAGGATAAAACTGGAGGCTTTGTTTTGAACTCCACTATCACATTTACACATGGCCCTTTCAACCTATTTATCTTTTAGCCAGTTGCTAAGGCAAACTAACTGGTTAACATTTTCTAAATGTAAAGCTTCTATTAATATTGGACACCCCTGAGCATCCTCTTCATGGAACTACCCTACAATAGCAGAGTGTTTTCAGTCAAAGGCTTAAACAGTTTTGCTGCAACACAGACTGCTACAGGAGATCCTACCTGCCCACAGCCATAAGAATCTACAACAACTCCTTTAAGAATTAAATAGTATGAGCTATAACAACACTTATTTTCCTTCTGGGATCAATAAAGCATGTTTTAATTGAATTGTATTCTTCTGAACAATAGAGGGATTATTTGCTTCAACATGAGTGCAAATGGTGTGGAACTGAACCCTACCATAACTACAGTTCACACTGTTGATATTTGTGGTTATCTTGCAGCTGCACTGTGGGTTAGCTATGTTAGCTTGTTTTTGTTAGGTGAGGCTTACCTGATGTAAAGTTATCGCTGCGGATTGTTGCTCTACCTATTGCTTCTTCGGATCTTTTACAACACCATATTGTGTCTCTTTCTGCAACATTAGACCAATAATCCCTCTATCTGGCCTGTGACAGAGAAGAGACATTCACATGGAAGAAGAAGAAGGAGAAGAAAAAGAAGAAGAAGAAGAAGAAGAAGAAGAAGAAGAAGAAGAAGAAGAAGATTTTGATTTTTAAAACACCATTTATTCACACATTATTACGATTCAAAATAGAGAAAAGTAATACAATTACTGTAAAATGGTGCCAAACTCTAATTTTCCATCAATAATTTTACACAGAATTCCTTTCTCCACCCACTTCTGTTCAAATTCTTCCAAGTTCTGACACACAGAATAGTAAGTATATTCAAGCCGAAGCCTGGCTTTGACATTGATTTTCCATATTGTTACGACATCATAAACCTGTTCTTTTTGCAATTTATCCCTCCTATAAATAAATAGCCAGCTTGGCCTCGCCGACTAAAAAATGTAAAACCTTGTTTCTAACTTTATGCTTCTTACTTTTTCTCACACCCCCAATAAATACTTCCATGGAAAAACCCATGTAAAAAACGTAAAAAATCCAGCTAAGAACATTAAAAAGAGGATTAAGCCTTTTACATTCAGTAAAAACACGAAAAACATTTTCAGATAAATTGCAAAAAGGGCAAGAATTCAAAACATTTGTATTAAACTTGGATAAAAAGGAGTTAGTTGCAATCGCTCCATGGAGTATCTTCCATTGTAGATCTCCAGTCCTTTTTTTCAGGGGAGGACTATATATTGTAGACCATTGCGGCTCACATTCTTTTAGTTTGGTGGTCCAAACCGTTGGGAGCCTGCCCTTCAATTTATCCATTTTTAGTACCTTTACACAGTCTTTATACATAGTCTGTTTCTCAGAAGTGTGAAGAGACTGTTTTTTTTCCTCCCCGGTCCACAACAGAGGACCATCAGTGTCTTTAAAAGGAAGGAGTTAAAAACAGGTCTGGAGGTTCATCCAAGGGTCTGGCACAAGTTCATTTCTGTCATATCTCCTTAAAAGCACCCATTCTTTTTCAGAAAGCCTTTCTCCAAAGTTCCAGTGCTTTCTGGGATAGTCTAACAGACGAGATTTCCAAAGAGGAGGTTAAAGCAATGGCGTCTGAGAGCAAAGTTCCAGCCACCTGGAACAGTCTTCCAAGATTTACAATCTTTGATTGACACAAGATTCTTGATAGTCCAGGCAGTGATTGACAGCTTATATCTAATCTTGCATCAAACATTAAAGCCTCCTTCATCAACCAAAATAAAGAGCCGTGCTCACATCTGGTCCATTTGAAAAGAGCACAGGCCTTAAAAACACTTTGGTAAAACCCAGGCAAGGTGCTTAAAAACTGAGATTTAAAACCCGTTAAAAACCATTCACAGTCTAGATCCAGATCACCCAGACGCCTCAACACACACCTTGCTACATTCCTCCACACTAAATCTATAGGACCAAATAAAAACCTCTTCACAAATTGCAACCTGAAAGCGGCCGCTCTGCTGGCCAGGTGGACTAGGCCCTGACCCCCCTCCTCACGGTGCAAAAAAAGGACGGCTTGGGGTACCCAGCGAAATCTATCCCAGAAAAAATCAACTATTTTTGACTGTATTTCAGCCAGCAACCCATTCGGTGGTTCCAGGCACACCACCCGGTGCCACAGCTGGGAGGCCACCAGATTGTTCACCACCAGTACCCTTCCCCTATAGGATAGCTGTGGATGTACCCACCGCCACTTTGCCATTTTCTCAGAGATTCTCTCTAGAACACCATCCCAGTTCTTTTTTATTATGTTTTCATTGCCCAAGTAAATGCCTAGATATTTCAAACCATCTTTTCTCCATTCTAGATGCTGGGGAAGTACAGGAGGGCTCCCCTCCCATCTTCCAGTCAAGAGAGCATCACTTTTTTTCCAATTAACTTTTGCAGAAGAGACTTAAAAAAAATGTTCCACAACACTAATCAAGATGTCAACGTCTTCCTGGTTTTTTATAAAAACAAGGACGTCATCAGCGTAAGCTGACAAACAAATTCTTTCACTAAAACCAGGCAACGTCAGGCCACTCATAGTTGACCTTAACTTGCAGAGGAGGGGTTCCAGGGAAAGCGCATAGAGCATACCAGACAGAGCGCAGCCCTGCCTAACACCTCTATGCACCTTAAAAGGAGCACACAGACTGCCATTAATCTTCAGTACACTCTCGATGTCACTGTACAGCACCTTGATCATGGCTATGAAGCCAGCATTGAACCCAAAACTTTCCATGGTTTCCCATAGAAAGCAGTGTTCAACGCGGTCAAAAGCCTTTTCTTGATCCAGTGAAATCAGACCAAACCCATTCTCCAATGAACTGGAGACCTCCAAAACATCGCGAATTAGATAGATATTATATACCATAGACCTGCCTGGCACACAGTACGTCTGGTCAGGATGGATGACCTCCTCCATTGCTCTCCGTAGTCTCAGGGCCAAGGCTTTTGATAAAATTTTGTAGTCTGTGCACAAAAGTGACACTGGACGCCAGTTTTTCATGTCCTGCAGGTTCCCTTTCTTAGGCAGGAGAGTGATGACAGCTCTGCGGCAGGAGAGCGGCAGGACACCATCTATGAGACTCTCATTGAACACATCAAGCAGGTCTTCAGAGAAAATGTCCCAATAGGCTTTATAAAATTCCACAGTTAAGCCATCGATGCCAGGAGCTTTTTGCCCCTGCATTGTTTGCAGGGCAGCACCAAGCTCATTAGCTGACTGGGGTTCAGCCAGCTTTAAATTTGTCCCATTTGAGACTTTTAACATTCCAGTTAAAAAGTCTTCTCTCAAGTCTCTGTTGTCCACCCAACCACTTTTAAAAAGCGATGTATAAAAACTGACGGCTCTCTCTCTTATCTTGGCCGGCTCCGTGAGTTCATGTCCTTCATCTGACAAGAGGCATCGAACAAACTTTTTCTGCCCTCGTTTCTTCTCCAGTCCGAAGAAATAGCTGGAGGAGGCATCCATTTGGGAGATGTTCTTTACCCGAGAGCGAACCAGAGCGCCCTGCACTTTTGTGTCAAGCAGGTTAGCCAAAGTGGCTTTTGTAGTCTTAAGGGTTTCAAAATGCCCTTGATTTCCTGTGGATTCGCATAACCGCTCATACTCCACTATACCTATCTGCAGATCTCTAATAGATCTGGTGATGTCACCTGTGACACCCAGACTGTACTGTTGGCAGAGCTGTCTAATCTGTACTTTTCCATGATCCCACCACTGCCTCAGGGATGTAAAATCATCCTTCCTCTGTCTAAAATCAGCCCAATAAAACCCCAAAATCTCCCTAAAACACTTATCAGCAGTCATATTAAGATTAAAATGCCAGTAAGCGCTCTTAGGAGACACATGCAATTGTGAAATTGAACACTCCACTAAGGCATGATTGGTAAAACCAACAGGTAGAATCCTACACACTTTAAAAATATTAACATGATGTGAAAAACAATAAAAACGATCTAAACGAGCCAAAGAGATCCTACCTTCCTTGTGGTGGGACCATGTGTACTGTCTGCAGTCTGTATGCATCCTTCTCCAAACATCCACCAGACCATGACTGCAGATCAGCCGCTTCAGAGCATGAACCGATGGTAAATGAGGCTCTGTGTGGTTCCGATCTGTATTGTCATCAACAGTACAGTTAAAATCTCCCCCAAAAATCAAATGATCCGTAACATTTAGATCTTTCAGTTTTTCATTTATGACGTCAAATAACCGCACCCTCTCTGCTCCTACATTAGGAGCATAAATATTTAAAAAAACAATTGTAAAACAATCAAAGATGGCCGTTACAGCCAGAGCTCTACCCTCAACCAGTGATTCCACTTTTACAGAGTTGGGGGAGAAGGTTTCAGAGAATAAAATGCATACCCCCGCTCTTGCTGATGAGCAATGATTTAAGAACACTCTTCCTCCCCACTCTTTGTTCCATTCAATCTGGTTATTAATATCACTGTGAGTTTCCTGTAAAAACATTATATCTATGTGTTTGAGTTTAATGGACTCAAAAAGCACTGCTCTCATTCTCTGGTCTCTTGCTCCATTTACGTTTAAGGAGCCTATTTTAAAAGCACTCATTGAGACTAAAATGTTTAAAGACACATAGACAACAATAAAAAAGAATCTCAGAGTTAATTTCAAAGCCATCTTTTTTATTGCTTTAAGGCCGTTTTTTTAACTTTTGCCAACAGTTTTTTTAACCTGTACACTTCCTGATTTGTCAGCCCAATTTTTGCCTTATTTGCCATATGACATTTTACAGATCTGCAAAAAGCTTTAACATCAGGAAAGAAAGTTTCAATGTTCAGGCCTTTCACGTTCTTAGTTTCGATCAGAAAACTTTTAATAGCAGCAGCAGGATACAATTTTTCTTTTGTCTCAGAAAACTGGCTCAGTGACATGTCGCTTATATCTGAAAAAATGCTTTCACAGTCGCTTTCCTCTGACTGATCTAACTGTGAGTTAGGCAGCCCAACTTGTCTGCTTGTTTTAGCTCCGGCGCTTGTTTCAGTATCACATTCCACTGTCACATTACGCTTTTTAGAACTCCTTTTCCCAGTTGGAGCAGGGAGTTTTAGCTCCATCTCCTCCACAGGCTTCACCAGGTTTACACCATCGTTTGTCTGACCACTCTCTTCATCGGCTTCCTGCTCATCTCTTTTTCCTTCCTTACTATTCTCAGACCCTTTCACTGTGTTTCCACTATTATTATTCTGCTCTTCCACTACCTCCCTACTCTCCTCCGTAGCTTTTCCACTGACTTCTTCCTCTTGCACCACTATGTACTTTAAATCAAAATTTTTGAAGGGTGTTTTCGCTTTTTCTTTTTTACTGCAGGCTTCAGCTACCTTACACACTAAAGTGTTTTCACTTTTGGCTGCTACCTCCAGGCTACGGCTCACTCCACTCCCTGTGCAACTTGACTCAGTTCCTGCAACCTGTGCAGCTTCACTGGGTTCCTCCATGTTAGGTTTAGCCACACATGAACTTGCCTCATCATTCACAGCAGGGGCAGGAGATTTTGCCCCATTACTAACTGGTCCTGGAACGGTTTTATTTGGACATATTTTAAAAATATGTCCTTCCCCCCCACAGCCAAAACACTTTAAGGCTGATGAAGTGACAAACAGAATCTAATCGTATTCATCCACCTTCACATGGAACTGCAAATTGAGCTCCTCTGATTTATTAGGCAGAATCATGAAAACCTGACGCCTGTGTGACACAACATGGTTCAGTAGAGGAGACTTACACCCAGACAACACCTTCTTAATCGGGGAGACTATCTTCCCATGCCTAGACAGCTCTCTCTTTAATAATTCATCACTGATGAATGGAGGAACATTTGACAGTACGACCCGAGTAGCCGGTTGGGCCAACGGGGCGGCCGGTACAAAAGCTCCCCCCACGGTTATGCCCTGCTCTACTAGCTTGTTTGCTAGTTCCACTTTTGACACAAACAAAACCACAGCCCCATTCATGCGCGCTGCGGATTTGATAAAACTGTGTCCCACTACCTCCCCCACTGCCAATGCGACCTCCTCCACGCTACACGGGAAGCCGGTGCTGACACGAACACCGTGCTTCCTGGTGAGCGTGGCGAAGCCACCCGCACCAGCCATGGCGCCGGCGAAAAATCACCGCCCAGGCCGGCCCACTACCTCCTAACAACAAATAACACTTAAAACTTAAACACGAAACGAAATCAAACGACAAACAGTAACTAGAAAAGCTTAGAAAAACACACTCACTCGAGACGCTTTCTCCCACTTTCCACTCCACTTCCGCTCAGAAGAAGAAGAAGAAGAAGAAGATTTTTAAAATACCATTTATTCACACATTATCTCCATGTGACTACATTATGTGATACAATCACAGTAATGTGGTGCTGAATTCTAATTCACCATCAACAACTTTGCATAATATTCCACTTTCCGCCCATTTCTGCACAAATTCATCTACATTTTGGCACACAGAGTGGTATATAAATTCCAATCGAAGTCTGGCCTTTACATTAATTTACCAGAGTAGAACCACATCACACGTCTGTCTATTTTGCAACCTGTCCCTTCGAGATAGATAAATGGCCAGCTTGGCTTCACCAACCAAGAAATTTAGCACGTACTTCTAATCCTATACTTATTGCTCTTCCCCACCCCTCCAATAAACACTGTGTCAGAAGATACCATGCTAAAATCCCTAAAGGTACACCTAAGGATACTAAAGAGAGGGTTGAGCCTCTTACATTCTGTAAAAATATGAAAAACACTCTCAAAGACATTGCAAAAAGGACAGGTGTTCAACACAGTTACATTAAATTTCAATAAAAGAGAGTTAGTCGCTATTGCCCCATGAAGTATCCTCCACTGCAGATCTCCAGTTCTTTTCTTCAGTGGGGGACTGTATATGGTCGACCATTGTGGTTCACATCCTCCTAGTCTATTGGCCCAAACCGATGACAACCTGCCTCTCAAATGTTCCAGATTTAGCACTTTCACACAAATCCTGTAGACATTGCGTTTCTCGGAGCCACGAAGAGACTCTTCAGAGTTTCTTCAAAGGGAGGAGTCAACACCAGATTTGAGGGGTCATCTGACGACAAAAATCTAGGTAAGGTATTTAACATGGGGTACTCAAAACATGTTAAAAACCACTCAAAGTCTAACCCCAGACCGCTTTGACTCCTCAAAATGTAACAGGCCGCACTTCTCCACACTAGATCGGCATTCCCAAATAAAAACCTCTTTGCAAATTGCAACCTGAAAGCAGCTGCCCTACTGGCCAGGTGGACTAGGCCTTGACCCCCCTCCTCGCGGGGCAGAAAAAGGACCGCTTGCGGTACCCAGTGAAATTTATCCCAAAAGAAACTTAGCATCTTTGATTGTATCTCAGCCAACAAGCCATTGGGCGGCTCCAGACACACCAACCGATGCAACAGCAGATAGGCTAATAGATTGTTTAGTACTATTACCCTTCCCCTATATGACAACTGGGGGTGTACCCATCGCCACTTTGGCAGGTTCTCTGAAACTTTCTCAGAAACACCATCCCAGTTTTTTCTCACTACGTATTCTTTTCCTAAATGTATGCCGAGATATTTCAACCCATCCGTCTTCCATTGAAGGCTCAGGGGCAGTACAGGAGGGGGGCCATCCCACTCCCTGGCCAATAGGGCATCACTCTTCTGTCAATTCACTTTGGCCGAAGAAACTTTTACAATTTTCTCAACAACACTGCTTAGTATGTTAATGTCATTCTGGTCCTTTATAAAGACAATGACGTCATCGGCATATGCAGATAAAACAAATCTGTCACTAAGCCCAGGTAGTGGGCCGCTCATGTCTGATTTCAGCCTGCAAAGGAGAGGTTCCAAGGAGAGCGCATTGAGCATCCCAGACAGAGCACATCCCTGTCTGACACTTCTACACACCCTAAAAGGAGCACACAGACTGCCGTTAATCTTCAGTATACTCTCAATGTCGCTGTACAGCACCTTGATCATGGCTATAAAATCAGCGTTGAACCCAAAACTCTTTATGGTTTCCCACAGAAAGGAGTGTTCAACGCGATCAAAGGCCTTTTCCTGGTCTAGTGAAATTAGACCAACATTTTTTCCCAATGAACTGGAGATCTCCAAAATATCGCGAATCAGGTGGATATTGTCCACCATGGACCTGCCTGGCACACAGTACGCCTGGTCACGGTGGATGACCTCCTCCATCGCTCTTCGCAGTCTCATTGCCAATGTTTTGGACAGGATTTTATAATCAGTGCACAACAGTGACACTGGACGCCAGTTTTTAATGTCCTTCAGGTTTCCCTTCTTAGGTAGAAGGGTGATGAGAGCTCTCCGACAGGACAAAGGCATGACACCATCTCTGAGGCATTCGTTGAACACTTCCAGCAAGTCTGCAGAGAAAATGTCCCAGTAAGCCTTGTAAAACTCCACAATCAGGCCATCAATGCCAGGGGCTTTCTGCCCCTGCATCAGTCGTAGGGCAGCGCCAAGCTCCCTTGTTGACAAAGGCTCGGCCAGCATTGAGTTAGTCCCAACAGAGACTTTAGGCAATCCAGTCAAAAAATCCTTTAGTGCACCCTGGTCATTCACCCATTCGGACTCAAATAGTGATGTGTAAAACCCAACAGCTCTCTCTCTTATCCTGCTCGGTCAGTTCAAGTCCATCATCCGACAGTAGGGATCGAATGACTTTCTTTTGGCCGCGTTTTTTTTCAAGTGCAAAGAAAAAACTGGAAGAGACATCCATCTATGAGATGTTTTTGATTCGAGAACGAACCAGAGTGCCTTGCACCTTCGTGTCAAGCAGGTTCGCCAACATGGCTTTTTTAGTCTTAAGGATTTCAAAATATCCTCGATTTTCTGTGGACTCGCATAAGTGCTCACACTCCACTATATCTGTCTCCAGATCCCTAATAGATCCGATGAGGTCACGTGTGACACCAAGACTATACTGTTGACAAAGTTGCTTAATTTCTACTTTCCCATGATCCCACCACTGTCTTAAGGATGCAAACTCGCTTTTCCTACATCTAAAATCAGACCAATAAAATTCTAAAATGGTTGACCTTGGTTGGATGCTTGGTCATCCCTATTGGCATGGGGGGGGGGCGTTGAGATGTCGGCTGTGGGGATTGGCCTGGGGGTGGTGGCGGTGCATGTTGGCCATCGGCTGGCCATGGCCCCCTCGGCCTGGCAGCCCTCATCGGCCGGTCCCTGGTCGGGTCCCCTCTGGGGGGTGGGGCACCCTCCGGCCTCCGGGCCCATGCCTGGATCCACCCCGGCATAGCCTGTTGCTAGCAGAGCCTGTGGGCTTGTCACTTTGGTCCCCCAGGCCCCTGCATTGTAGCTTCTGGATGTTCCCCCAGGGCTCTCCTCTGCTCTTCTCTTGGGGGTGCGGTCAGCCCTGCTTTGGTCCGCCTGGGGCTTATGTGCTAGTTTTATGGTCTTTTGGGTATCTCTGGCTCCGATCTCTTTCGTGGTGTCTGCGTTGATTACTGGGAGGTGGATCGATGGCTCCTGTTAGGACGCCATTTTCCACAAATGAACTGAACAGACTGTTGGACGGCTGGAAGACATTTTCCCCAGATGGACTGAGCAGACCACATTTCCCAGCGATCCTAGCAGTGACCCCAACACACTCCAATTGGTCCATGGCCACCAATGGTGACATCACGGTCAAAGGGCTATAAGAAGGGAGGTGGCTGCCGATTCAAACTGTTCTCACCAGAACTTCTGCTACACAGAGGACATCTCACCGGTGAAGATTCACTTTTGTTCTGACCCGCTGCACCTGGGAGAACTCTCATTTCAACACTTCAAAGTGCCCATCCTGTTTCTGTATCCAGCTTGGGCTATATCAGGACTGTTCCAAGAAAGTTTGTTACAACTTCGACCTGCAAGCCATCCGGCCTGCAGTTGGGAGACATGGTCCTAAAAATCAGGTTTCCTAACTCTTCCCTTTCTAGCTCAACTACGGACACATTTTGCTCCCCTCTTCGTGGACTGGACTTCACTCAAAGCAAAGTAGGACTGAACTGGTTCATTTATGCTAATCATGTGTCTGGGCAGATAAATAGGAAAAATAGAATTCTTAACGAGTTAGATGTCGTTCATTGTTGGTTTAAAGTGTTTGAAGCGCTGACCCTGTTGGCTCATTTACCGTCGCCGCATGCTGTATTTGCTGCATTTGCTGCATTTGCTGTGTTTTAAACTGGTTTTTATCCTGAGCGGATCCTGCACTTTCTTTTTTTCTCTCTTTTCCTTGTTCTTTTTTGTTCTCTGATCACCTGGTCGGCAGAGTCGGGCTCAGTCCGACCTGCTATAGCTGGTCTGTTAGCTGAAAGGTTAACTCTGTTGTTCCTTCATCTGTTAGTTAAAGCTGTAGCCTCCATTTTAGCCAAGCTAGTTTTATGGCCCCTTGTCTCCTTGCACTCCATGCGCTGTTCTCTATCTTGGCCAGAGCTAAGTTTATGTCCCTTAGTCCCACAGCCTATCTCTACTTGACCCCCCTTGGAGTGAGGGCCACCTTCCTTTCTGAACACACCTCACCTCCCCTCCCCTGCGAAAGGGGGAGCTGTCTGTCTGTCCCTGATCCACTTCGTGTTAATTGTGTTCAATTTGATAAACTGTTTTGGCTGTAAGGTTGATCTATTTTCTTAATAAATTCCCCTTAGCTTAAAGGGAAGTGGTCTGTGTTTAAATGGTGAATGTGTGCAATTATTGTCCACAGCGAGATTGTCAAGAAGAGACTGGATGTCAGGTCTAATACAGAAGTGGTGCCCCGAATATTATTAAATTAAACTTGAACCTCATTCGTAATTATATTAATATTAAATTATTGATCATAATTATTGATGGTTATGTAAACCAGACAAAAACACGCTCCCTCTGTGTCATAACACTCCTCACACCAGCTATTGAACACTCGTATGGAGAAACCTAATATGCACCAGCATGCTCATACACACACACAGGTGTGGGGATTCAGTGTTTACAGATACGTTCTTGGGCTTAGGTTACCATTACCAGATCTTGTAATAATCAGTACCATGAGCTTTTCAGGGATGCTGTTATTGTATTCTTATATCTGTTTGTGGGTTGTGGTTGTGTAATTCTCAGTTTGCATTGTTTGATTTATTTTGTCATTGTTTTTTTCCCTTCTCCCTGACGTCCTGCGGGTGTGGAGGATGACTGGGATGTTTTCTTGTGTTTTCTTTGTTCCCCTTCCTTTCTTGTATCTTCAGTTTACCCTCTCCCTCTTAACCTTTTACTCCTACCTCTCTTCATCTACTTTCTTTCTTCCCCTTTATTTTCCGTCTCCGAAAACCCCCCCACAGAATTTTCTAATAAAGTTTTCATAAACTTATATATTAAACGGAGTAGGCTACTATAGCAAAAGCTGTAGTGCTCCACTTGTGATACTAAATCTGTCGGGCTTCTACTTGGTACTCAGACACCAATTCTGAGTTCCACACTGCCAGATAGGACACATGTATATAAAAATCAAAACTTGAAACCTCAAATTTTTTATTCAGCTCTCTCTGTCAATATGGAAAATTGATCTATTGGCCTATTTAAAATTAAAATGTTAAAGTTGATTATTTTCCAGGGTTAGTAAGTTTGATTTTGTTGAACTGTTTATGGAGATCAATCACATGATGTCATCGCATACATCTCAAAAATCTAATGTTATGTTCACTAAGTGACTCATTGGCAATCCCCTGAAAACCATTCTGGAGTGTATTAGTTGCCTTAAGAATATTAAATCTACAAGAAATTCTGAAAACTTCATGTATCTTTTTGCAACTGCGTAACAAATGAAGAAAAATGAGCAAAATAAATTTCTGTATTTCATAAAACAGCTGGAATCCAGGACCAGAAATGTGAATCCCAGTGAACACTTCTCTGTTCAATCAATCAATCAATCAATCAAACTTTATTTATAAAGCGCTTTTCATACAAAAAATAATACAGTTCAAAGTGCTTTACAGAATAAAAATTACCCCACATATGTCACCCCCTCCCCAACAAGTTTAGGCATGAACACATTTATACCCCCCTCCCCCCAATCCTATCCCCATGTGCAGACACACTCCGGAGCAACATTGAAAGGACTTTAAAATAAACAATAAAATGGATACTGGGCGTGGGAGTTCGCCCAACATGTGTTTTGTGGACTTGGAGAAGGCGCTCGACCGTGTCCCACGGGGGGCCCTGTGGGGGGTGCTCCGGGAGTATAGGGTACCGGGCCCTTGATACGGGCTATTAGGTCCCTGTACAACCGGTGCCAGAGTTTGGTTCGCAAATAAGTCGGGCTTGTTTCTGGTGAGAGTTGGACTCCACCAAGGTTGCCCTTTGTCACTGATCCTGTTCATAACTTTTATGGACAGGATTTCTAGGCACAGTTAAGGTGTTGAGGGGATCCGTTTCGGTGGCCTCAGGATCGGGTCTCTGCTTTTTGCAAACGTGGTCCTGTTGGCTTCATCGGAACGTGATCTACAGCTTTCTCTGGAGCGGTTCGCAGCCGAGTGTGAAGCGGCTGGGATGAGAATCAGCACCTCCAAATCTGAGGCCATGGTCTTGAGCCCAAAAAAGGGTGAGGTGCCTTCTCGGGTCGGGGATGAGGTCCTTCCCCAAGTGGAGGAGTTTAAGTATCTGGGGGTCTTGTTCACAAATGAGGGAAAAATGGAGCGGGATATCAATAGACGGATTGGTAGGGCATCTGCAATTATGCGGGTGCTGTACCGGTCTGTTATGTGGTGAAGAGAGAGCTGAGCCGAAAGGCTCATCTATGGTCAAGAACTCTGGGTGGTGACCGAAAGAACGAGATCATGGATACAAGCGGCTGAAATGAGTTTCCTCCGTAGAATGTCTGGGCTCTCCCTTAGAGACAGGGTGAGAAGCTCAGTCATCCGGAGGGGGCTCAGAATAGAGCTGCTGCTCCTCCACATCAAGAGCAGTCAGTTGAGGTGGCTCGGGCATCTGGTCAGGATGGCTCCTGGACGCCTCCCTGGTGAGGTGTTTCAGGCACGTCCCACCGGGAGGAGGCCCAGGGGAAGGCCCAGGACACGCTGGAGGGACTATTTTTCTCGGCTGCCCTGGGAGCGCCTTAGGATTCCTCCCGAGGAGCTGGAAAGAGTGGCTGGGGAGAGGGAAGTCTGGGTGTCCTTGCTTAAGCTGCTGCCCCGGCGACCCGACCCAGGATAAGCGGAAGGAAGGAAGGAAGGAAGGAAGGAAGGAAGGAAGGAAGGAAGGAAGGAAGGAAGGAAGGAAGGAAGGAAGGAAGGAAGGAAGGAAGGAAGGAAGGAAGGAAGGAAGGAAGGAAGGAAGGAAGGAATGGAGACTGGGCAGAGTACAAATGAGCCAGGTTAGGTAAGGAAACACCATCAAGGGAGCCATCTGCACCGGCAGCAGCAGATCAACAGCAGCAGCCGAGGCACTGACCCAGGGCGTCCAGAGGAGGGGAGGCAGAGACCTTGACCTCCACCCAAGCATCACCTGGAGAGCACCAAGGCAGCCACAGCTGACCACCGCACCCAAGACAGAGGGCTCCGACAGGGGAAACACTGGAACGATGTGTCTATTTATTTATTATCTGTGTAAAACAACAGGATAACATGTTGAAATACACAAACAAATAAATAAACAAATAGATTGGTAGATAGGTAGATAAATAAATAAATAAATAAATAAATAAATAAATAAATAAATAAAATTAACGGGATAAATACAAGACCAAGTAGTAAAACACTGATCAATAAAAGCAAGTAAAAAATTAAAAGCAGATAGACAGGCAGTAAATAGGAATCAATTAAAGCTGCAGTCTGGAAAATATATTTATGTATCAAAGTTTTATAAATCTTTAAAATGATAATGGGGTTCAATACTATGATAAAAGGCTAGTACTCCACAACACTTGTTATTTTTCTTAATCCCACCTTCCTCCCATAGACCATTATGCATTTCACATGCATTTCACTGAGCGGCGAATTTTTTTATCCAATAGAATTACATTTTCCAGGGGAGAGTGTTTTGGGAGGGCCCTTGGTATGTCGGATTCAAAACATCTCTCTCCTTCAAATACTCCAGACTGCTGCTTTAATTAAAACCTAGGCTAAAAAGGTGAGTCTTGAACCTGCTTTTAAAAACATGAACGTTCTCTGCGGCCCTGAGATTCTCCGGCAGCCTGTTCCAGAGGTGAGAATCTGAATCTGAATCAGAATCAGAAAGGGTTTTATTGCCAAATATTGGGTAGGTTTCCAACATTAGGAAATTGCTTTGTACAAACATACAAGAACAAACAGACAAATACTTAAATAAAAATATAATATGCTAAACAGATTGTTATATACATGAGTGCAGGTAACGATCGGTGCAAATCAGAGAGGTGCAAAAAACCACAATATGGGTCAAGTAACTGAGCGGGTGGTGGGAACAGTCTTAGGGTTATTGTTCATGAATCCAACAGCAGAGGGGAAGAAACTGTTCTCATGGCGAGAGGTTCTGGTCCGAATGGACCGGAGCCTCCTGCCTGAGGGGAGCAGGTCAAACAGTCTGTGTCCAGGGTGAGAAGGGTCGGCTGTAATCCGACCTGCACGCCCAAGTGTCCTGGAGGTGTACAGGTCCTGCAGAGATGGGAGTCTGCAGCCAATCACCTTCTCAGCAGAGCGCACCACACGCTGCAGTCTCTGTTTGTCCCTGATGGTAGCTCCAGCATACCACACGGTGATGGAGGAGGTGAGGATGGACTCGATGATTGCATTGTAGAACTGCATCATCATCCATGTTAGCAGGTTGAATTTCTTCAGCTGCCTCAGGAAGTACATCCTGTGGTGGGCCTTCTTTATGACCGAGGTGATGGTGGGCTCCCACTTGAGGTCCTGGGTGATGGTGGTACCCAGGAAGTGGAATGAGTCCACAGTGGTGATGGGGGTGTCAGTCAGGACGATGGGGGGGAGTGGGGCTGTGTGCCTTCTAAAGTCCACAATAATCTTCACTGTCTTCTGGGCGTTCAGCACCAAGTTGCTGCGGCTGCACCAGGACACCAGACGTTCAGCCTCCATCCTGTAGGCAGACTCATCCCCGTCCGAGATGAGTCCAATAACGGTGGTGTCATCTGCAAACTTAATTAGTTTGACAGACTAGTGTTTGGAGGTGCAGCAGTTGGTGTACAGGGAGAAGAGCAGAGGAGAAAGAACACAGCCCTGAGGGGAGCCGGTGCTGATGGTCCGAGAGTCCGAGACATTCTTCCCCAGCCTCACATGCTGCTTCCTGTCCATCAGGAAGTCAGTGATCCACCTGCAGATGGGATCAGGCACGTTCATCTGGGATAGCTTGCCTCGGAGAAGGTCTGGGAGGATGGTGGAGGACCATAATGTTGAAAAGACACCTCACCATGAGTGTGTGTCCTGACTTTTGGGATGACAAGGAGTAGTCGTGTCTTCGGGTAGCTCCTCCACCCTCTTGTTAGATACTCGCTAAAAACCAACACTTACTCAACTATGAGCGGTTCCAACAAAAACAAAGCTAAGGAGAAACCTACGCATCCGAACTCAAACCCGAAGAAAAACGGAAAGACAGTTCCTGCCATGAATACGGTGGCCCCGAGCTATGCCCGGCTAGCGGCCCATGTACCACCACTGCTAGCACCAATAGACCTTGAACTTCTCAGCCCACGCTGGCTAGTATCATGGCTGCCATCGGAAAACTGGACGAAGACATGAACACCAGATTTAACACGCTCGACTGCACACTCCACCAAGTCCAGGCTTCCCTAGCGGACCACACAGCACGCATTTCCGACCTGGAGGGCTATGCAGCCGACCACGAGTCCCGCATCACAGATCTGGAGAATCAGTGCACGGAGCTACTGGAAATCAATAAATCAACTAAACGTAAGCTAATAGATCTCGAGAACCGATCTAGATGCTGCAATATTAAAATCACTGGCCTACCAGAAAAAGTTGAGAAAGGTAACCCAACACAGTTTGTCACTGAGCTCCTGCCACAGCTCCTCGGAGCCAACAACTTCACCACCGGACTCAAATTTGACCGGGCGCACCGCATTGTTCCACCCGCAGCCGGACATCAATGCACCATGATTGCCAGAATTCATCACCCTCCAGAGAAGGAGAAAATCCTGAAACTCGCTCGGCTGCACGCTCCACTGACCTACAACGGTCCCAGGATCAGCGTGTATCCGGACTTCTCACCTGAAGTCACCGAACAACACCGTGCCTTTGATGGAGCAAAAAAGAAACTGAGGGACGCCGGGGTCAAACACGGTCTCCTCTTTCCAGCCAGGCTGACCTTCAACTACGGTACGGAGCAGAAAATATTTCAGGATGCCAGGGATGCCGAGACTTTCGTAGACAGATTCATCACATCCTCCGCCCCCGCTGAGTGAGCTGCACCCCCGGCCGGGGATTATTTAGCCTCCTGCCGCTCCCAGTCACCTGTGTAAGACACCTTAGTGGTTCTCTAATGTTTTTCAGTCTCATCAAGAATTTAGTTTTATTTAACCGCTAAATATGCAAGTGTTTGTTTTTGTTTTCACACGAGTGTGGAGATAGTTATGCTCTCTGCTTTAATTAGGAGTATTATTCTTACTCGACGGTTTCTTGCGGTGTCTAGCTGTTTCTCAGTGTTCATGGTCTTTTCGACCCACCTCGTTTGGGGAGGGGGTCAGGGGTAGGGATTTAACCTGGATGTTTTCCTGTTTTTTCTTTTTTACCTGCTCCTTTTAATATATACCCGCTAATTAATTATGCTTTGTATATGTTACGTGGTCATATACTTTTTATCCTTTTATGGTTGCTAATGACCCTCTCACCCCACCACACGGTGGTAGCTTAACATTGATCAGCTGGAATGTCAGAGGTTTAAAGACTAATTTAAAAAGGGGCAAGGTTTTTTCCCATTTAAAGTCACTATCTGGAGATATAATTTTTATGCAGGAAACACATATCAAACATAATGAGCAATAGAGGTTGAGATGTGCTTGGATATCTCAGATATACCAGTCAACTTTTTCCTCTAAGGCTAGAGGTGTAGCCATATAAATCAGAAGGAATGTTCCATTTGAACATATTGCAACTATTTCTGATCCTAATGGCCGCTATTTGATCGTGTCAGGTCGCATTCTGTCACGACATGTAACCTTTTTGAATATTTATGCGCCCAACTTCGATGACCCTGGTTTTTTCAGGAAAGTCTTCAATCCTATCCCAGATTTATCATCTACCCACTTAATTCCAGGCGGAGATTTTAACGCAATTCTGGATTGCTTTCTTGATAGACTCTCCACCCGCCCCACCAGTCCCTCTAACGCTAGTATTGCTCTTAATAATATAGTTAAGTCAATGAACCTGGTTGACATCTGGAGACTGCAACACCCAAATGATAAGGACTTTTCCTTCTTCTCTAACGTTCATAAATCATATACAAGAATTGACTACATTTTGACTGACGCCATTTTGGCCTCGGATGTAATCTCCTCCAAATATCATCAGCCCTGTTGAACTAAAAATCAATATCGGTAGAACTAAAGCTGCGTTCAACTGGCGGTTCAATCCTTTACTACTCAACAACGTTCAATTCCGCCAACAAACAGCCAACAAAATAACAGAATACTTTGATCAAAATGACACATCTGAGGTAAATGACTCCATCCTGTGGGAGGTCTTTAAAGCTGTTACACGAGGAAATATTATAGCCCACGAGGCTAAAATAAAAAAGGATAAGGAGAAAGAATTAGCAGATATCACAGACCAACTCAAACCATTAGAAAAAGACTACAGGGCGACCGCCTCTCCAACCAAGCTTAATGAAATAATCAAATTAAGGTCGAAATATAATGCTGTTCTCTCTGACCGTGTCAGTTTAATGCTGCTAAAAGTAAAACAAAAGCATTTTGAATTAGCTGACAAGCCAGATAAACTACTGACGCGCCAGCTCAAGAACATCCAGGCCAGCAGAACAATTCACAAAATTAAAGACCAAAACGGGAACTACTACCACAGATCCTGAGAAAATTGACAAATGCTTTCGTGAATTCTATGAAGATCTTTATACTTCAAAGTCCACCACTACTACATCACATATCTCTGAATTCCTTCGTGCCCTCCACTTACCTAAATTGAGTCCCCGAGCACAAACCGACTTAAATACAGACATAACATTAGAGGAAGTTAAACTGGCAATTCGCTCCTTTCCTAATGGAAAGGCGGCCGGGCCAGATGGATTTGGCATTGAGTTCTACAAAGCATATTTAGACATTATAACTCCTTTTATGTTAAGAATGTTTAACCATTCTATATCAGCTGGTCTGCTTCCAGAAACGCTTTACTCTGCCAACATCTCTTTGATCCTGAAAAAAGGGAAGAACCAGACAGACACTTCCTCATACCGGCCCATTGTGCTCCTCGGCTGTGATCTTAAGGTGTTTACCAAAATCCTCGCAAACAGACTTAATAAATGTATTGCAGAAATTATCCATGTAGACCAAACTGGATTTATCCCAGGTAGATTTTCGTTCTTTAATGTTAGGCGTCTCCTGAATATTATGTACACTAAATTTAGCAAAGATTCTAAAATTGCCGTTCTCGCCCTTGACGCTCAAAAGGCGTTTGATCAAGTTGAGTGGTCATACCTTTTATCTGCAATTGAGGAGTTTGGTTTGGGGGAGAATTTCGCCTCCTGGGTCAAAATCCTATACGCTCGCCCCACTGCCTCGGTCATCACCAACAACAACAGGTCTCCTGCCTTCACTTTGCAACGATCCTGCCGACAGGGCTGCCCCCTCAGCCCTTTATTATTTGCTGTTGCTATGGAACCCCTGGCTATCAGTATCAGGAATCACCCTTCTATTGCCCCTTTAATTTTGGGTGGAGTAGACCATCGCATCTCGCTGTACGCGGATGATGTTGTTCTGTTTCTGTCTTGCCCAGAAATCTCTCTCCCCCCCTTATTAGGACTCATTGAAAAATTTGGTGAAATTTCTGGCTACATTGTAAATTGGGATAAAAGTGAATTCTTGCCGCTCACAGGCGATCTGGACCCAAATTTCCTTAAAAACCTGTCATTTAAAATTGACTATGATAAAATCAGGTACTTAGGAGTTACAATCCATCCATCCATTTCCTGTACCGCTTAGTCCAATTCAGGGTTGCAGGGAAGCTGGAGCCTATCCCAGCAATTACCAGGCAAGAGGAAGGGTACACCCTGGACAGGTCGCTGGTCTATCGCAGGGCCAACTGTTGTAAATTCTAATTAAAAATTTATGTTTTAGTATCAGTCAAAATTAAAGCATTACTTCATCAAAAGACTTACTTATAGCTCAAAAGTCCCTGGCCTCTGCCTTCTCCTCCCTTCCACTCCATCCTTGCTCAGCCGGAGTCTGTTTTGGATTGCCAGTTCCACTTCAGCCTGTATGTTTTGTGGAAAGGCCCAATTTCTAAGAACTGATGCTGCAAAAAAAAAAAAAAAAAACAAGAGTTAGGCAAAACCTAAGTTGGTCAGTGTTAGAGTTAGTGATTTTTAACCACTAGAAATTAAATGTTGTCAGGACTGAAGCAGTAGTAGACACAAATGCAGGCCTTCTCAAAAGGATTTAATATAGAGGGACAAGTAGAAAATTGACGATCAACTCAAGACTACACAAAGACACTGAAAACAGGCTATAAATAGAGGGATCACAGGTGAAACACAAAAGGGTAATGATGAGGACGCTGTGCAACCCAAGATGGCTTGAGCAGAGGAATTGTGGGAGTTTTACGACAGGACCGGTGATGAGTAGGCTAGTGAGGCTGAACATGGAAGCAGAGGAGCAGGAATGACAAATGCTCATTTGATAAAAAAATAAAAAACATTAAAACCCCTCAGAGGAATAAACAGAAATATGTGCACTACACAATTAAGTACATAGTACTACTGCATGGCAGTGTAGCACTCAAACACAGCTGTAGTAATACTTACTCAATAGAATTTCATAGATTGGTCTGCCCTTGATCCCAGTCTTCTGTCCCCTCCCACACCAAATCAATTTGGTAGCCACATCAGGGGAAAACAATTTCTGCCACACTGTTTTTTCCACCGATTTCCCCCCAATTATGGCCAGTTCTGCAATCTGAGGAAAATAAGAGAACAAAAGCAAGTGTTCCAAATAATGTAAATTAATGTCTTTCACATATGCCTGTGTTAATCTGGAACACATTACTTTGACAATTTTTAATGGATTTTTGCAGCCCAGCAGAAACAATGAACTCCACACATTTACTGTAGTTGATAATATTTAAACTTTTTAAAAACATTTTTGTGCATCTGATACATTTTTGTGCATCTGATAAATTTTTGTGCATCTGATACAGTTTGGTATTTTGACTAATACTAATTAAAAAATGATGATCCAAAAAAGCATAGATCTCTATGGGGGGAACACATCCTGACTGACGTAACACCGGTTGCCTTGGCAACGCATCACAACGGCAGATAGCCCACTCAGCCGTTTCTTTAGAAAAAAACTTTTTAAAAATGTTATAAAACAACATTAACGTATTAATAATTGACTTAATATTTCTTTCTTTCGTAAGTGACCATTGTATAAGCGGGATAATGGCCAAGTGTCCACAATCAGAAAAGAATGGAAGGCGCGGAGGCGTGAACCGTCCAACACGATGCAAACCGTTTTATTGGCCGTTCTATGGAGGTTCAGTTTCAGTCTCATTTCTATGATGCTTGAAACCACATTGACTTCGTAACAAGATACATGACGACCGTAACCTAACCTATATGCGATAAAGTCAAAACAGGATGTCGAAAACAATTAAAGATTTCAGAATAAGACAGCCGATCGGCACACTTCTACCTTTTTACAACCAAATAACGTCCAATAGAGGAAAAACAATAGGACTTAACCCTTTGGTGTCGGCTGTAGACCAACTCGTACATCACTCACCGGAAACGTTTAACTTTCACAGAGTAAAATAAATTTCTTTTCTTGGCAATTTGTGACTTACCTGAAACTCTGAAACTCACTCTGTGACGTCCCTGGACCGCAACTGACAGGATAGGTCCCGCCCTCTGGGGGTCTTCTGTGTGTGGGCAGATCTGGGGCCGACTTAAAGCCGACGCCGCACAACGTTTGATGAGCAGGCGCTATATGCGGTCATGGGCCGATGCTTGACAGATGTTATAAATTATAGGGCCAACGTCCATCCTTAGGCCGACGTCGGCCAGACGTATGTGTGCTATCTGGGTTAACTCCACCTGTGAGCAGTGGAGTAGCGTATTAGCAATGTAGGCTAACAAAGACGCTCCAGCTATGGCGCTAACAAAGAGTTAGCGCCATAGCTTAGAACGAGTTAGCTATGTTTGCTGGTATCAAAGTAAATCCACCCTGTTTCACGTTTGATAGTTTGATGTTGTTGAAATGTTTTAACGTTATTGAACGTATATGGCATTTCAGTCTGAAACGGCGTCTGCTGCTACTTTGGTGTGGTCTTCGTAAGCTGAGTGTCCTCTAACATCAACACCAATCATGCAACCACCCCTGTCTAAGCAGCACAGATTGTAAGTTTGTACAGCACATTCGCTCTAATAGAGTTCTAAAACTAATGTATGATTGAAATTTGTGGAATTTAACACTGAAAAGAAACATCTTCTTGATTTTACAGTTGCCATCCCCAGGCCTGAATAGAAGTGCCAGCAGCATTGACGTTGATGTAACCGACAAAAGCTATCAGCCTGAGTCAACCATCAGCCCCACATCATCAGAAGATGAAGGTGGAAAAGACTGGCATGAAAAGAAGTTCGTTGTCAATGAATCCAACCTCATGTCACTGTTCAGATTCTGCCAGATGTGTGGGAAACCGATTTCTGCAAAGAACATCTATGATACTGGGGCACAGAGGAAGGTGAAATTGACTTGTCTTGGGGGCCATTCGGGGACTTGGACATCTTCATCTGATGTTAGGGGTATGCCAGAGGTGAATCTCCTTTCTGCGGCAGCTGTTCTGTTCAAGGGTGGAACATACACTGAACTGTCAGACTGTGAATAAAACAAAACTTATTCAATACTGCACTCTTTTCTGTCTACACCAAAGTTCAACATTAGGAGGTAAAAGGAGGAAAGTGGATGTGAATGAATGAAAGTATACCACAAGTACTCTTATATATATTGCCATTGTACAACTTAAATACTTCTAGTCCACATTTTAGTTTATTTACCTATACTTGAGGTATACTTTAATGAATTCAGAATTACTAAAACTAATATTACTATTTTGCTAGTTATAAGTATACTTGTATGTTTCCTAAGCATGTTACCTGTAGCATACTATCTATATACTTCTTAAATTAGTTTTAAGTTAACTCTGTATGTACACCAGACTAATATTTACAAAATCACGACAGAATGTTGAGAAAAATTTAGATATATTTTAAGTGTTTTTTTTCACAACGTACCATACAGTGCATTTGTAATCCTTAGATCATTAAAGATGTGCATTAAAAAAAAAGAGCATCTATGAAATCAAGCCCTCTTTAGCTGAGAAAATCAAAGGAAAAAGTGTACATTTGCACGTAAAAATTTAAACAAGTGTCCAACTGAAAACTCCCTATAAAAAAGAACCATATATAAATAAACAAATAATACAATAAAGTATACATCACCATACTATTAAGTATATAAAATATAGTATATTAAAAGTAACCTTAAAGTATACTGCCTCACTTTTAGTATAGAAAAAGTATACTCATTTTGCTAAGGGTATCTTGGGTCCAGTTCTAAAATGTGTGTCGTACAATAACTATTTCTCTATATACTTGGAGAAACACTACAAAGGAATAAAACAACGTGAATGCAAATAATTTATTTACATAATTATAATCAACTACAACAGCAATAATGGAAGTTATAGTTCCTCCAGAGCGTCCTCAACTTCTTCATGTCCTCTAATATCCGTCCGCAGCTGGATACTTCTGGCGGATTGCCTGCACAACACAGGCGGGTAAAACGACACGATGGCCTCAGCCTAATCTCTCACCCTGCAGCACCCATTCCAGAAAGTGTCTGTAGGCTGTTAGGCGACATTGTCTACAAAACATTGAACACACAGTTAGCGATGCATGGTCTTAGTGTTTAGAGTGACACAGTCACGTTATAACTATAGTTAGCGATGCAACTGCAAGCTATTTGTCTAGTAAATAAGCCAGACTCAGCTGGTTGATGTTACGTATTAACTGGGAATAACTTTGTGATAATGCTTGAACAAATCGTGTACATAGATGTACTCACTTTATAGTCAGACGTCCGTTTGCGCCTGCAGGCTTCGGCTGTCTTTTCCAGATGATTTTCAGGATTCTGAAATATGTGTCCAGGACGCCACTGTCCATATGCGGGGCGCAACTCAGGTGGTCCACCACACAAACGTCCATATTCTCATCTGAGGCAGAAATTTCGCCCAGAAGAAACTGACATCTTTGGAGTTCTCTGCAGCAGAGGGACTCAATTTCTGTCTCCGTCGCCACACACCGAGAGCACAGGCACCACCAGTTCGTCTCAGCCCGAGACAGTCCTCCGGACGAAGCCGGCTCCGCTGCCTCCTGCTCCTCCATCTGCCTCAGCTGCTCTTCGCTGTATTGTGGCTCATAAAGGTAGCCACGAAAGTCGGATTCGAGCATCACGCTTTCGAAGTCACCCTCTTCCATATCGGATTGATTATGTTCCGCCAAAATTGTGATATCAAGCCTGGTTCTATGATAGTCTGTTAGCTTAGCTTCCAAACAAGATGGCTGCTTTTTCATTTCAGTTTCTTAAAGACAAGTCCCACCCACTGGTCTGTGATAGGTCTGTAGCGCGAGAGGGTCCCACCTATTAGCCCCCTCCTGGGAATATGAAAGAAAAAGTTTGTAGTCTAACACACTAAACAAAGAAATAGGACTTCCTGCTTTAAATGACGTAAAATTAAGATTTTTACGTCATTTAAAGCAGGAAGTGCAACACTGAAATCCCTATTTCTCTTGTCTCAGGGGAAACTGAGGGTATAATGCACGACCATTCAAAAACATGACTGGGTTTCTAGCGATACAAAGCTTAATGCAAATGGGTGAAGTTTCCCTTTAAGTCACAAGGATCTCAGGTGAAATCATCACCTTTTAGCATTTTAGAAGTTTAAAATACTTACAATACTGGTCAGATCTGGACTGGAACTTTTCACACTGCCCTTAAATAGCCCCTTACTTATGAGCTAAATTGGAAGCCTGTGAGTCAAATGCTGCAATGGGGAAAAAAGGTATTTGATTTCCTCCTGATTTCCATGTTTTTTCAAATTCAAACAAAAGTGCAGTTCACTAGCAAGGACCATGCTACAGATTCAGAATTTAACAGTTTATTGAAGGCATGTAGAATTGAATGGTCTGGGGAGAGGCCGAAGACCCAGAGGAAGACTCAGTGTGGGGGTGCAGTCTTTGGGAAATCGTCTTTCCGAGCCTGCTCAGGACCCCCCCCCCCCCCCCCCCAGACGGAACCTAAAAGAGAGAGACGTTAGAAGAGGTGGTACAGGAGTGAACTGGACCGCAGAACTGGGAGGCTGTGCCCGATGAATGCTGAGAAAAAAAACTAAGAACAAGGGGAGGGTCGAAGGGGTGGGTCGGCAGGACCCAGAAAAGAGAAGGTGGGTCAGCAGGACCCAGAAAAGAGAAGGAGAGTCGGCAGGACCCTGAAAAGAGAAGGCGAGTCGGCAGGACCCTGAAAAGAAAAGGCAAGTCGGCAGGACCCAGAAAAGAAAAGGCGAGTCGGCAGGACCCAGAAAAGAGAAGGCGAGTCGGCAGGACCCTGAAAACAAAAGGCGAATCGGCAGGACCCTAAAAAGAAAAGGCGAGTCGGCAGGACCCTGAAAAGAAGAGGCGAGTCAGCAGGACCCTGAAAAGAAAAGGCGTGTCGGCAGGACCCAGAAAAGAAGAGACATGTCGGCAGGACCCAGAAAAGAAGAGGCGAGTCGGCAGGACCCAGAAATGAAAAGGCGAGTTTGCAGGACCCAGGACCTAGAGGGAGGGGTGAAAACGAAGGAGACAGACGGGGGATGAAGGGCAGGCAGAGTTTATATGTGTATTGCGGTGTGATTAGAGACGTAGAGCAGGCGTGAGGTACCGGGTGAATCGAGTTAAGACTGATTAGTATCTATGAAGCGGGTTTGAGGCGTGGCCTTGCTCCTGAATCTCAGCTAACCTGTTAGCTCCATTTCACTAGCAAGGACCACGCTACAGATATAGAATTTAACAGTTTATTGAAGGCATGTAGAATTGAATGGTCTGGGGAGAGGTCTCGCCGAAGACCCGAAGGAAGACTCAGTGTGGGGGTGCAGTCTTCGGGAAATCATCTTTTCGAGCCTGCTCAGGACCCCCAAAAAGGTCTTGTCGGAGAGATTAACAGAGAAGAGAATGAGCGTGGCGCAGATCGTGTAGATTATTACGAATGTAGGTTTGGTATGCTGAAGAGGACCAACGACCTAAGATTTGGATGATGTTGTCTGATATTCCTGACCTGGCTGCTGAGGTAGCTGCACCTATGCGGACTGAATGGACGGAGTAAAAGTCAGGGGAGATACTGGACCGGCAAAGAATCTGGCGGAAGTGATTAATGAACCAGAACCGGGTAGTGGGGCTACACAATTCGGTAATGAAAAGTGGGTCGAATGGAGAGGCTTTAGCAGATGATCGAGACTGAATGTAGCAAGTGATGGGTTCGTAGGGGCTGAGGCTAGAACTGAGGCGGAATAAGTGTATTTGGACGAAGGTGCCGAGCTAGTCTGTTTTACTTCTACGTAGGGTGTAAATGAGGGTGTCCTGACTAAGGATAGAAATGTCTGAGAGACATGGGTGAATGGAAGGGTTGTGTCTAGAGGAGGAGGGGGCGAACTCAGAACAACGCAGGAAACCAAAATATGTGAGCAAGCGCATGGAATGAAGAGTTAGGTCGATGAAGGGGGATAGATAACCGGAACGAAGCGTGAGAATGCAACGGGTGAGGAGGTCGGAGGTGAGTGGTAAGCGATGAGCAGCGGAGGGTTGTTCTAGCTTTTTAAAACCTTTCAAAAACTTCGAAATGTGGCTATGGTCGAGAGCTGGACAGGGGTTACCTGTTGCCAGCTTGATGAAGAAGCTGATTCCTGATAAGATTTAATGGTGGAGACGCAGATTTTCTGGACTGAGTGTGAGTGAGAGATGAACTGGCAGATAGACAAAGGAGTAAGAGAAGGGAAAGAGATACCATACATTACGTGAAAGGCCTTGAAGCCGTTCCAGCTGGACAGGTAAATAGAGAGGGTACCGGATGAGAGGCTGTCAATGATGAAGTTCTGTGAGATGGTGGTGAGGTTGTGGAGCTGCGGCGTCAATTGAAGATGGTGGCTGAAAATGGTGGGACTGGAGTTGGGTGGAGGTCTGCGGCAGGAGCTAAGGATCTGAATTTCTGAAAGGAGAAACGAGAAAGAGAATCAGCAATGGAGGATAGGTGACCGGGGATATGAGCTGCGTGGAGTATGAACTGGTGTTGGACTGATAAGAGAGTGAGTCTGCGGATGAACTGCATGATAGCGTGTGATAGAGTGAATGAGAATAGAGTTCCACTCGTGTCCCCAAAGAAGGGCCGCTATTACGATGGGGTAAAGCTCGTGGAGAGCAGAGGAAGGGAGGGTGGACTAGGGCTGAAGGGAATCAAACTCCGGGGGCCAGTCTGAAGCGAACCACCTCCCTTGGTAGTAGCCCCCAAAACCGATGGAAGGGGCAGCATCAGTAAAGAGCTGTATGTCTTCGGGAAGGGAGACAAAATCGTGATAAAAGAAAGAGATACCGTTCCAGGAGGAGAGAAAATCGCGCCAGAGCCGCATCTCTGTACGACAAGGCTCGGTGAGGGCGAGCCGATCGTGGAGGCATGGCACGCTAGCGGCAGTGGACAGAAGGTGGGACAGGAAGGACCGACCCTGGGGAATGATGCGGATGGCGTAGTTAAGATGACTCAGGAGAGACAGCAGTTGCTGTTGAGAGCAAATGTTAGGGAGGAGAAAGTTTGATAGGATGAGGGAGATCCGGTGGACCTTCTCAAGCGGCAGAGAAGCCTGAAGGAGACCGAGTCGAGGGTGATGCCCAAGAACTCCAGAGAGGTAAGGGGCCCCACTGTCTTCTCGTCAGAGAGAGGGACACCTATGTTTGAGAAGGCCTCGGTGAGAGCGCAAAGCCCCGAATGGGGTGGAGAGGAAGCGGGGGTGATGACCAAGAAGTCATCCAGGAGGTGAAGGGCATATGGCAGATTGTATGTATTAAGCAAAACCCAGCAGAGGGCCTCTGAGAGCGAATCAAAGATCCTGGAACTACTTCTGCAGCCGAAGGTGAGCCGGACGGCGAAGTAGTAAGCCCCCTTCCAATGGACACCGGAAAAACGCCAGAAGTCCGGGTGAAGGGGGAGGACCTTGAAAGCGCTAGTAATCTCCGCCTTGGCGAGCCCTGGCCCGCCAGGCGGATAAGGCCGATGGCGTGATCGATGGTAGCGTACTGCATTGAAAAACCTGGAAAGGGGATAAGGCTGTTGATGCTAGGCACAGGAGAACCGTGAGGCGCTGACAGGTCGATGATCAGACGTTTCTTGCCGGAGTATTTTCGAGTGGCGACGCCCAAGGGACTAACTCGGAAGACTGGGAAAGGGGGGCGACTGAAAGGGGTTGGGTTGTGGGGGCAGGAGCCCCTGAAGTGCACCCCACCGCAGAAGGAGCGTGAGTGCAGAAACCTGCAGCTCGTGGAAGAGCAGCCCTGCCCATTGAAATTGTTGCAGACCATCCGGCCCCCCTGACACAGCAGAGGACAGCCATGCTTGTCGACGCCCCTAGGGGCTGGGGCATTGGCCCTGGGCCTGGTAAGCGAGGGTCTAGGGATGAGTGGAGGGGGAGGAGCGGCGACGGACAGGCGATCAGGGGCCCCCGAGCTACGGGCTGCGGGGGCCTGGGACCCGAGGGGGGCGATAGAGGTGCAAGCGGTGGCGGGGTGGGAGGGGGCGCCGCAAAGGCTGCAGGACAGGGAAGCCCGGGCTGCAAAGACGCGGCAATAGAGCTCAGAGTCGAGCGCGCCCCAGAACGTCCCCTGGTTAAACTGGGCGAGCCGGCCTGCAGCCTGGGAGGAAAAATGTTTATGGTATGACCAGAACCCCGTGCCCCCGAACCGGAGAGCCAAGTCCAGCTCAATGGACAGGTAACTATCCAGCTCGGGCCGGCGGTCAGGGAACACGGAGCAGATGGTGTCCCGGTAAAAGGAGAAGGCAAGGGCAAACTCAACCGGGGTAAGGTCCCGGGAGCGGGGGGTGAAGGGCGGGCCCAGCTGCATAGGCCCTAAACTAGTTAATAATTCCCGGGGCTGTGGAAAGAGAATAGGGGTTTGAACCTAGAGGGGGGAGGGTGGGGGGAGGTAGAGGAAAGTTGAGGATGGAGGAGGGGGGCAGGTCAACGGGGGGCTGAGATTGGGACGGCGGAAGAAACTGAGGAGGGGCGTCAGGGCGGCTCGGAGCTGCAACCAGGGAACGCCGAGCGTTGAGCTCGTGGCGCCGGAGCTCGGCGTGAGCAGCCAGAGGATGGAGGAGGGCGAGCCCGGCCCGGCTGAGCCGAAGCAGCGCCATGAATGCGCGTGGGCAATGGCTCGAGCCGAAGACGGAAGCTCCGAGACGAGGCAGAAGAGGGAAGCTGGCCCGAAATGCTGATGGCTCGAGGAAAGCCGTACACGGCGGGAAAGTTGGCGAATGATGAGCCCAGGAGATGCCCCAGGAGATGCGGGACCACCGCGGAGCAACTCCTCGTCCGACTCGGACGGATCGACGCCGAGCGTGAGAACGTCCATTCGGGAAACAACGCAGCAGAAGCTTTGAGCGAGGCAAGCGAGCACAAATGACACGCGAAATCCGAAATGATTGCGAGACAGACGGGGGATGAAGGGCAGGCAGAGTTTATATGTGTATTGCGGTGTGATTAGAGACGTAGAGCAGGCGTGAGGTACCGGGTGAATCGAGTTAAGACTGATTAGTATCTATGAAGCGGGTTTGAGGCGTGGCCTTGCTCCTGAACCTCGGCTAACCTGTTAGCTCCATTCTCTAAATGTTATGGTAGTTTGATTATAAAATGGAGAGACAAAATATCTAAGACTAATCCAAGAGAATGCATTACAGAACAGTTAAAAATGTCTGCATGTCAGTGATCAAAATAAGTATTTGATCCCTAAGAAAACAATCAGAAACAAACAGGCTGAATTGGCTCAGATATGAGCCCATATTAATCATAAAACAATCAGTTTGCATTTTTAAAATACTCCTGATTTTAACTTGTGTTTATGCCACACCAGTCAACAGAACTAGTTTCCAGGATTTTCCCCCTGTTGGCTATTTCCCTGAGTTTTGGTCCTGGCCTCAACAAATCTGGCTTTGGTTTGCTGGTTTCCACTCTCCCATTACAATTGTTTTTACTTTCCTCCGTTGTCTATTCAGTCTGGCTCCCTTTGTTGTGAAACCAATTTTAGTACGGATTCTCTTAATTGTCTTAAGCCTACCTTTCCTTTTAGGTACTATTGGATTTTTTCCCTCACGGTTGGTGTTAAATTAATGAGGTGTTCGTCACCTGTTGCCTCCTGCCTGTTAGTGCTGCTTTTAGATCCATCTACCCCCACATCTAATGGCAACTTCTTTATATTTAACGTATCAGAGGTCAGACTTTTATGTTGTTTTTAAAAGTGACTTTTGAACAAAACCTTCCTCAGGCTTTCAGAAGTCCTTTGAAACAATTTCCTTACAACTCTGACAGCTTTGATTTACTAAGATTCAGTCCAGTTAGTTCACCTTACAATTTTACAATGAAACTATGTTTTTTTAATTTATTAATTTTGTATATCAAGACATGTTACACGGACCTGTGAATTGTTCAAATACATAAACTAAACTTGTAGCTGAAGGAATGCAATCAAAGAAATGGGAACAAATTGTAACCGGCAGCTGGTACAACAGTGCAAAATGTCAAATTTAAAAGTGGTTTTCTGTGTTGTTTGTTCAAACTAAATGTTCTGAAAAAAAAACGTGTTACAAAATTGATCAAGAGTCTGGCTGCTCTGCAACAAAACAAAGAAAAAAATATTTTTGAAAAAAAATTACTGACACAAACAGAATGACCAGGAGATACCATTTTGATTGTTAGGATTTCATCTAAGGGAAACTGTTCAGGTTTGCAAAAAGGCATTACTTTATCATTTTTAAAGAGTTTATGCTTTTATTACTTTATTTTACATTATGTTGCTACTTTAAACAAACCTTCAAGCTATACAAATACATTAAACAGTCTGTGTTTAATGTTATATGAAAGTACTCTAATGAGCAGTCATTAATAACCAATACTCTTCAGTAATGAAACACAAAATTATTCTTACCTCCAGCTATTATAGTGTTTTTTTTCTTTTGCTGGTCTCATTATGCTAGTGTTATGTTACTATTCAACAGATATACTTTTCCCCCACTCAAAACAGTTTTCAAGACTAATGCTGAAGCAGTAATATATTGCCCAAATGTCAACGCATCTTAATGCCAACTTTGGGATTTTGAAATTGAAGATGACTTTGATGATAGCACAAAGGTTACAGACTAAAATGTGTCAAAGCAAATATAAACACAATGGAACAGAAAAAAGGCTGAAGACGTTCTGACTACCATTTGGGGTTTTGTCCAAGACCACTCAGTCCCAATCTCATTGGTAACAGTGATTACCAGATGAGTGGGAAGATACAATTTTACAGTGGTTCTGAAGTGTGAATACACCTGTTTAAATGCAAGCTAGTTTAAGATAAGAAAAAAATATCAATATTTTATATATAGTCTGCTTTTAATGTGACTATTGGCATGTACAATTCAACTGGATCACAAACAAACCAGTTGTAAACAATAAAAATAGAAAAAAGCTAGAGTAATTTGGCTGCATTTGCATGAATACATTTTTTGTGGTTAAGCCTCTTTTGAGTCCCTTTCAACGTTCAGCTTTATATATGCTGCCTAGAGACTGACAACATGCAAGGAGCTGCAGGAATTTCTTTCAAGTACTGCTTGTGATCTGCAGAGACAATGCCCTGTGTCTGGACTAATAAATGGTCCTGGTTAAATTCTCTCAAAAACCTAATTGGAGAATGATTTGTGGTCCGATGGATTCCATCCACAACAACTCATTATAGATACTTGGATGATATAGGTCCCAACAACATTTAATTTACTTTTAGGATAAATAAAATATTTATTAACTGAATTAAATTAAATTAAACTAACCTCTCGCCTAGGGTTTGTGTCAACATGAATGGATTAAGGATGAATTAATAACTATTTAAAAACCAGCTGGTGGTGACACTCAAATCTTCATCTGTATGCTGGTAAACTGAAGATGAAAAGGGATTTCCTTTTTTGGCAACAAGGCAAGTACAAACATGCATTCAGATTAAAAGACAAACACATTCACCAGAAGAAAATTAACGTTTAGGAATTGCCTAAAAAGAGCCCAAAACTAAATCTGACAGAAAATATGTGGGGTCTCCTGAAGAGGGCAAGATGTCCCCATAATCTGAGAGATTTGGGGAAGTTTTGCAAGGAATGAGAACATATTGTTCAGTCAACATTTGATATGGTAACAGACTCCTAAAGGAGAATAAATACTAAAGTTGAACTAAAAGGGACTTTAACCAAATATTAGCTCAAGGTTGTGAACATGCGTACAACTGCTATTTTGCAGTAATTTATTTTTTTAGGTTAATTCTTCTGGCTGATTTTTTTAAGTGACTGTAACAAGCATACCTGAAAGTATTAATAGAGAGTATTTTCAAATTGCCATTTTAACAGCTGTATCATTGTATCCACTGCATGTTTCTTCATAGCTTATTCCTGTACTGTAGCTCAGTAATCTTTAATGAAATTTAACTCTACAGGGGCATGCTTTTCCTTTACTTTAACATTCCAGTCTTGTAAGCTGGTTATTACTGTTGCTACAGTATCAGTAAACTAATTTTGGGACTTAGCTTTTTATATAGACAGCTTTATTAATACATCATGTATGTTTGATTGTTTTTGACTGTAGGACCTCCAACAAACTTGACACACTGTCAATCAACGTATCACTCCACCTACAGTTGCCAAAACCATAATCACTCTTAAAGACAAGAAGCGTAGGCTAAGACCTGAATACTTACATATAACTAAAACACTATTTGATTCGGTAAATAATTACCATTATCAATTCTAAACATATCTGAATTCAATTTATTAAGCTAATTTTCACTAAGAGGCTAAATCAATTAATTTGTAAATCAAACTCTTATCACATATGTTGTGTGCTGAACTATTTCTTGGCTGAGACCAGTTACCAGGCAACCAGTGGATATGTTGAGCCATTACGTGTATTACTGCCTGGCTCTGTTTAGATTGTCGGTGTATGTGGTAGCAAGGATAATGTAGCGTATTCAAGAGAGAACAAAAATGAAGTATGAAACATTATTAAATATTAAACAATAACCATTATTATTGTTAATTTCCAGACTGTGGCTTAGGAGCTTAACCATCCATTCATTTCTCATCTGCTTATCCAAGTTAAGACGAAAAGCTTAAAAACAATTTCCATCAGAACATTTCTACAATTACCTTTTATGCTTACTTTCTTTGCTGCCATTTTTCTTTCTTTGCCTGCTTCAGAACATAACCTTGAGACAGCTAAAAGAATGTCAGGAATGCTACTCTTAGAGAACTCACGAGTCCTAAATTCTAGGGGTCAAGAGCTTGTTTCACAAGACATTACCGTCATAAAACCACAAAGACAAAATGCCTCTGAAATCCCTCTGGCCTTTCATTGATCCCAACTGGAGATACTGTTTTCCCACAAAGCTGCAGTACTGCAGTAGCTGTTCTTTTCTTGCCCTCCTGCCTCCCAACTGATGTCTGTAATGACCCAGGGCATACAGCGCGATCTGTCGATGTCACAAAGCTCACACCAACATAGACACACGCACTTCACAAATGAGAACAAACTACTATCAAGCATGTTCTGCTCTGGTGACGGTGGAATATACATCTAAAGTTTATTTAATTTTAGTGTGAATTTTCTGAGCATATCAGTAGAAAAGTGGACTAGGAGAAGAAGGTGGATGCAATAAATCCTGAAGATAAATAACATCATCTCAATCTTCAGTCTGCTGCTTCTTTATAAGCTAATGTTAATAGGGCAATCATAAACCCCCTTGGTGTTCTGCTCAGAGTCATTACCTCTGTTATGTGTGTGCGCAAGAGGTAGCATCATGTTTATTATGGGATTTCCTAATTGGGTTTCAACAAGATTGATTCAATCTGCCCTTTAGTTCGTGACATAACATTTAAATGGAACATTTAACCTCCCTTCTTGATGCTCTCTTATCTGAGCACTTAGCCACATAAACCCACACACACACATACGCAGGCACGTACACTTGCACGCACATGTTTAAGCACACACACACACACACAGTGCATCTTACATATGCACAGCCCTTCTGCACAAACAAGAGTGGCAGCTGGAACTTGCTAATTGAGAGCGCTAAATTCAAACACTATCGTTATCTTGGCTGGCAGAGCATAAATATTAATATATCATAAAGAGCTATAAAAAGCTTGCCTCAGCCTCATTTGGATCCATATATATGCAGCTGTTAGTGTCTGTTGGGGGGCAGACGTGGATCGTCATTTATTGAAGGAGAGGGACAAGAGCGGGTTGTCTTGAGAGAAAAAAGGCAGGAAATGACTTGCTCCTCAAATGGATGATTGAAAAGAAGAGTGATGCAAAAAGAATGCTGGCAAGCTGAGAAAAGGCACCGTCCAGCAGAAATGACTGATTTTGACAAAATGGCAGGCCTGTTAGAGAGAGAAAGGGAGAACAACATCTGTTTTGAAGGAGAAGTTTCAACTCTTTTGACACGTCCCGGAGATTTGTCCATCTCGAACCCAAAATGTGCACACACTTGACCTGCCCTTGGCTCTCAGCTGTCTGGGGGCACCAGACGGCAGACATGCTGTCGTCCCTGCACTGTTTGTCTTTCCACCCGTCCCAGTGTCTGCCCGTGACCGCTGAGAGCACTGCAGGGATGACAGGTGTTGAGAGAGTTCCACCTGAGGGGATTTTATCACTGAATGCTGCCTGTCTCCAGCTGCTCAGCAGAGCTGATTAATCTACGTAAAGGCAGATAACTTGGTGGTATATGTGAGTGTGTGTATGGGGGGAAAAGACGAATTTGATTAAAGAAAATGTCCTTCTCAAAATAAACACAATAAATTAACAGTCGATGTAGGCTCAGTAGCTAAAAGAGAAACTGCAAACATCAGATAAATTCTCAACTCACTACATCAAAACAAAAAAGGCCAGATTTACAAAAACTCTGTCATTGTCACCTTCCAGGAGTTTTTCTCCAAACTAAAATAGTTAGCTACCATTTAATTTATTAGTTCATTTTTTATGCAAACACAATTAAACACTTGGAGTATTTTATACAGAGATTATACATTTGTAGCCTAAGCTAATTTGCAATGTCTGTTCCTAGATGTGGTTTAAACTAATTATGAATATAAGGTTTAAAATGCAAATACAAAATGCAAAGTAAAAACACAACACTCATTAAAACCCAACAATAAACAAAATGGAATACTATCCATATGTCAGAGGTAGAGTACAAGGACAAGATTGTTTAAGACCGTCTTGAAGTACTTTTAAAAATATTCATACACCTTGAACGTTTTCATTTTACAGCCACAAACTTCAATGTATCTGTGAGGCTTGCATGCATTTTCAGCCCCCCTGAGTCAATATTTTATAGAACTACTTTACACTGCAATTACAGTTGCAAGTTGTCTGGGGTATGTCTACCAGCTTTCCACATCTGGTGGCTGACATTCCTTCCCATTCTTCTTGTGTATAGGGTGATGTGCAGTGTTGGTCGTCTGCCACAGTAAATGTTCTGCCAAAAGGTTACATTTTAATCTCATCTGACAAGAGCACCTTCTTCCACGTGTTTGCTGTGTCCCCTAAAGGCCTTGTGGAAAACTACTCACAGGACTTTATATGGTTTACTTTCAACATTGACTCCCTGCAACTCTTCTATAAAGGCTTTGTGGCGCACACAAGTAATAGTTGTCCTGTTGAAAGCTATTACTTATCTTGATCTGTTACATAAAATCCCAATAACACTCACTGCAGCTTGTTGCTGTAATAGGGGCTTGTGGTTCGTTCAGATGCAAACTTTGCAAACTGAAGCCATACAGCCAATCTTTTTAGATAGAAGATGCTTTCTCCTAGAAACTACTAAACATAATTGTTCAGCCTTTTCCAATTTTACCATTAAGAAGTTTAACATTTAACATGCTAACTGAGGTTTAGAATGAGCTTTAGATTTGTTTGGAGTATGGTTGAATTCACTGAGGCTTCGGATCCTTGGAAAACAGCTTCTGAATAATCTTTCTTCTTGTAGAAAGATGGTCTTAAATAGACTTTTGACGTTTGCGGATTGATGGGCTGCAGGAATTGTTTCACTAAGTTCATTGCTGATGTTTTTCCATCTTAGTATTGCGTTAACCCACAGTCATATTACCCGGAGCAGCAAACTATTGCTCTAAGAGAGGCGTTCACACCTACTATAGAGTAAATAATTCCAGCATCTGACTGCTGTTTTCCGTCCTAAATGTGCATATTTTTTCCCATAACTGCACTGGCAGTCATGGACCGTTTTTGCCTTAACTGTGTTATATTTGTAAAAGCTTGCTTGTGTCAAAATATGGCTGTGCAAATAGTCGAAGACGTGATGACACTGAAGCATAAACAGTTTTTATCACCGGATAAACCAGGCTGCCATAGATTTCTTAGGACAAGTATAAAAACTCAGCAGCATGAGCTATGCTGAATTCACATAGCATGTAAACTGCACATACTGTATGCAACACTGTAACAGAATCGATGCAACTGTGACTTAACTTTAACAGCAATGACCCAGTAGGAATATTACTCAATCGTATGCAACACTGTGGAAACGCTTTGCACACCTTGGCTTCCTGGAGTCTTGAACTGACAGGGCCTGACTTATTTTATGTTTAATTGTTTAATGTTTCATTATATGATCATTTGGAAGCATTCATTGGGTATTGACACTTTGCTCCCAGTTGATCGGACATGAAGAAATATGAAGAAGAAATAAGTACATGAAGAAATAAGTAAACAAGATGGTGACATCACAGAAGAGTAACATGCCCCGTTATGACTCAGCTGGACAATGAATAATCCACAGTATTGATCTCAATTTACATGCACAATTCAGAACAGGAGTGTATCAAAAGTAACACAAAAATACATGACTGGATTTGATGCTCCACAAACTCTCCCTAATCTCTTTATGTTTACACCACCATACCAAGTTTTGAATATACCAGCATTCGTAGCAAGTGAGGGAACAGTGACTGCAGCTTTTAAGTTTTCTAGACTGGAACACATCCAATGCGTCTGAATAGGAATGTATTAGAACAAAATTATACAAATCTGCTTATAGGAGAAAGCTAAAGGTGATAATCACTTTATTATAGACTGTAAAATAACTCCATGTTGAGAAGAAAATTGTTAAATCACCAGGCTTAATATTTCAGTTTTTTAGAATTTAAAGCACAGCTGCATGAAGTATTACCTCCCCTTTCTTGAATGCTTTTGTCCATTCGAGCAAGATATATTTCAGTACCTGCTGAGATTGTCAATGACCCAGATTAGTCATTAAAAGTCTTATTGGATAGTTTGAACAGGCTACCACTTATATAAATTAGATCTGTGAATTCAGGGAATTGAATTTTTGTAGAAAACACAAGCACACATATAATAAGATGAGTGATACTACACTGGATTATTTCTTAAAACCCATAATAGAATCTGGCCATAAAATTATTTGAAGTTTTTTTTTAAATTGCTATTTTGATATCCAACTTATAGTGATATTCTGTGTTATAGCATTAGTAAATATTTACACATTTGATATACAGGAGTATGTGACCGTATGCGCTTCTTTGCATTAAAACAACTTTTTCTTTTGCACAAACAAACACTGCATTTGATTTCTTTGGCACAAAAAAGCTCAGTTGAACTCCACAATACAACTATCTTATTTTTCTGTTTGGCTTTTGTCTTTGGTGATTTATTTATTCCTGGTTTAGAGGTGTCAGAGCCTTCACAGTCATACACGTTCCCAATCAGTCAGAAGTCCAGTGCTTTCAGCTCTCTGCCAAGCTTTGCCTCAGGAAAGACCTTGTGAGACTGAGCATCTCTGGGTAAAAAACACCAAAGGAAAATATGAGTGCATGATGACATGATATAAAGAAAATACATAGATCTATAGTAAGAGTGAAATGATTGGGTTATTTCTAGATTATTTGGTGTTTCCTTGGTCTTTAATTCAAAGTCCTGAGGTTAATATATTCTTTTATAAAATGGAACATTTCTTAAAGGAGCCCACGTGTTATCTGTAAACTCTGATCAATACCAGAGCAAAACCACAGTTTTCACAATTTTTTTCTGCTTGTTAAAGAGTACATTTTCTAGTGCAGCTCAAATCCATTGGTAGTGGATCCCTGAAAAATCCTTTAATACTATGATATTGTTGGGTAAAATCTTTATCTTTAAAGCTCCAACTATATCAAGTTTAAGTTTAAATCATTTCAAGAATAGGGTTCATTATCAATATAGTTTAGAAAAAATTATTGCAACCAATAATAATAGATTTACTGAACACAATAGGAAATGGAATATTTGCTTATCTGAATTAGATTAAGAATTACAGTATGTTTCTCAATATAATAGTGCTTGTATTCCTATATTTTCCTTTGTGTGCATTTGACTTAATCAAGCTATTGTTTGTTTTTGTCACTTCATTATTGTTTCTTTTTTGTGGATGTGTTTCCTTTTCTGTTTGGTGAATAATGAAGATGGAGAAAAGAAAGGAATGACCAACAAACCTGTATGAATTGAGAAGAGAATGTTATCTCTACATTTGTGGGAGGTTGGGATCGGGTATTTATTTTATCCTTTTGCTTTTGATTATTTGTACAATTTATAAATTTAAATAAAGGAAAGAAAAATAGAAAAAAAATAATTTAATGGTTAGATCACATGATTCCTTCACCCTTCCATTATGTCATGAAGATAACTAGAATTAATTTCTAAACCTCAGCAATAGAAGTAAGAAGTAATGAAAAGAGGTGGAATGCAAGGGCAACTCAAAAGGAATTAATAGTGACAATGGATTTTCTAATTGACAAGCTATGTAATGTGTTTTCCCTTTATGCTTACAAAGATTACAATCACCAGCAATGCATATATAAGTTCTTATTTTTCAACATACAATAGTCCTAGAATTTTGCAATAATAAGCTTTAGAAAGTGTAATGAGTGTGTTGCTGTTGCTGGGCTCCAATTTTTCTATTCTGCTCAGAATAACATTCAAACATAACTACGCATAAGTAACCACACACACACACACACGCACACAGATAAATGGGAGCAAATAATCTGGGTGCAGCGGAAGCGCTATTTATTTGAGAGGTGTTTTGAAGCACAAGGGAAATAGAAAATGGAGGAAATCTAAACTGCCAGATGTGATTGAGTTCTATTGTGTGGTCTGTGTCGGTTAATGGGTGGCAGTCAAAAGCAGGACGGAAGGATGAGAGTGAGAGGGAAAAGGAAATGCCTTGATGTGCAGAGCCTATTACGATCTGGCTTCTGAGCTGGACTCGATCACTGGGGATTCTTGGGCAAATCCAATATAGTAGCAGACAGTCACACAGAAATAGTGCAGAACGGCTTTTCTCTCTGTACATAAACCAATGTCCAAATCCAATAGACCTTCTCATCTGGATATGCAGCTATGGTCAATTTAAAAGTTTTAATTATATTAGCATACTAAAAAGCCCTCATCAAGACACTTTCATTTTTGTCCAATCTGACAATCTGACAAATACTCAGTTACAAATTATTCAGGTTTCTGTTTAAAAAGAAAAGTGAAGACAGTAATTCATGTAAGTTCAGTATTAAGCTTGTAAAATCAGTTGATACAGACTGACATGATGTGCTGGACTAGAGCTAGAGCTGGGCTCTAAATTACCTTAGCAGAGCTTTATTGAGTTCTTCATCTTATTATGAGATTCTAAACTAAATGTATGGCTTTCATTTCCAGCAAATTATCCAGTTAAAATTATTATAATTTGGTTCTGTTTCACTAACATGTTTTGGATTGAAGAATTCTGGCACTTCTTTGGCATATTGAGTTTCTTAAGTAACAGTTGGTACAAAATAGAACCTTTCTTTTACACAACGGTTTTGTCTCAGAGGCACCTTCTACTCACATTGGTGTCATGAATGAAATACCACATGCAAGGCAAAAGGAGAAGGTTGTAGTTTATGGACTGCTTCTATGCATTTCTCCTAAATGGTTCTTCAATACTTGCTTTATGTGGATAATAGTTTCCACCATCCATACTCAGACTACCAACTTAGACATTTGTAGGTTTCATAATCGCTGCATGTGTAAACATGGCCGGTGCTAGCCATAAGGGTGCTCTAAGCACAAGTGTGTTGTGGTGCCCTATGTGTCGATGTAACAATAGCATGCTAAGGATAGCCTGCTAACTGTCCAGTCTTAGCTAATCATTGGGATTAGACTCTGTAGAATTGTCCAACACTGCAAAAAAGGATTTTCAAGGAAGTAAAAAAGCCTTGTTTTTGGAAATGTTTTATTTTTTTGTCAAAAGAGAAAAAAAATACTTAACAAGCAAGTTTTGCACAAGAAAATTAAGCTTATTCTAAGATTTCTTTCCCAGTTTTAAGAATTCTTGCCAAGCAACTTTTGCTCACCCCATTGGCAGATATTTTTTTTGCTCAAAACAAGAAAATTTGAGTCTTTTTAAGAATATTTGGCTTATTTCAAGCAGTGCTGTTTTCGCAGTGAAGTACAGTAATTCCTCAAACATCTCATCTGTTCAGTGGATCAGCTTTGAGCAGCATGACTGGAGAGGAATATGAATCCAAATTTACAGTCTTAGAACTATAAACAATCTGAACTTGCAGTAAAGTCAACCTGTGTTTGCTTAATTTGCCTGTTTCTGATTTACCTTCATGAACATTTCATTGAGTGGTGGTGATAGTTGTGTTAAGGCTCATGTCCTGCATGTCTACTAACCCTCCTGCACAAGAAAATTTAGCTTATTCTTACAAGAAACTTGTAAAAGGTACAGTATGTTGTAATTATAATGTAAAAAGACTTCAACTATTGTAGCATGATTCTCAGCTATATTACTTATCGCTTTAAATTGTTGTTTATATAGGCAATTTGCTTCTATTATTATTTGTAAAGAAATGCAGCAGACAGACTTTTGGATGTCTGGGAACTATTTCAAAGATGGACTGAGCAGACCACATTTCCCAACAATCCTAGCAGTGACCCCCAACACACTCCTATTGGTCCGTGACCACCCACGGTGACATCAGCGATGACAGGTCAAAGGGGGCTATAAGAGTAGTCGGGCCCATTTTGAATTGTTCTCCACCTAGAAGTTCTTGGATGGACTACTGCTGAACAGAGGACATCTCACCGGTGAAGATTCTCTTTTGTTCTGACCCGCTGGACCGGGGAAGAACTCATTTCAAAGCTTCGAAGTGCGCACCCCGTCTGCGTAACCAGGGTGCACGACATAAGAACTGTTCCAAGACAGTTCATTAGACGTCGTTCCTGCAGGCCATCCAGCTTGCATTTGGGCCACACGGTCCTTAAATCCTGTACAGGATTTTTTTTTATAACTCTTCCTTTTCTTGCCCAACGATGGACACAATTTGCTCTCCTCCTAGTGGACTGGACCTCCTCCAAAGCAAAGTACGACTGAACCGGTTCATTTATACTAATATTGTGTCTGGGCGAAGATAAACAGAGAAAACAAGTTAGATCTCGTTCATTGTTGGTTAAAGTGTTTTTAAGCGCTGTACCTGTTTGCTCATTTTTGCGTCGTCGCACGTATAAGTCTGAGCTGTGAAATTGCTGTCTTTGAAACTGTCTGTTTTATCCTGAGCAGATCACGCCTTTCTTTTTTCCTTCCTCTTGTTTTCCCTCTCTCTCCCACCCTGATAACTCCATCGGCAGTCGGGGTCGGTCCGGCCTGCGTTAGCTGGTCTTAGCTGAAAAGTTTAACTCCATTGTCTTTAGTCTGTCGCTAAAGCAGAGACCTACCACATGGACGCTTCCCCCATGTACTCCTTTAGCCAAAGCTAGTTTTATGATTCTTTCTTAGACTCCATGTGCTCCCCTCCTTCTTGGCACAGAGCTGAGATTTATGACTTTGTCTCCTAGGCTATCTGTGGTTTGAGCCCCCTGGACTGAGGGCCACCCCCTGCTTTTCTGACCCGCACCTCAGCTGTCTCACTGATTTCATTTCATGTTAATTGTGTTTAATGTTCACCTATTATTATTGTCTAAGATCTGTAGTAATTTTTGCATGCTTTAGAATAGATGGTATTTTCTATTTTCTAAATGAAGTCCCCTTAACTTAAAGAGAAGTTGTCTGGGATTACTTGGAGTGATGCGTACAACTAATGTCCACAGCCTAAGAAATTATTCCTTCATCTATTGTTTAATTATCTCAGCCTTGTCAGGCTGGTAATCATAAACATAAACTGAGACTGAACAATTTGGCTATATATATAAATGTTCCTGGAATCCAACAGGATGGTGCCCCTAAACTTGGTAATTTTAACATAAAATTATTATTCTTATTAATAATTGCCCTAAGCAATTATTCATAATAATTCATTGCCAAATCCTATCTAACTGCGGCACAACATAATTGGTGCAGCCCGTGGGAGGGCATTGAGTGGACATAATTGTTCAGCATACATATAAGTAACGCAGATTGTGACATTTATTATTATTATTATTCCAAACCTTGAAGTGGACGGTTGTTGGTAACTCTTAGAAATTTCCTCTGTTGCCTTTGACGCTCAGTTAAGCTACATAGATAATTTTCAGGTGATTTTGATTTTGCATTGTGTGGTATTGGATGTTTAGATCAGCTTAAACAGTGGACTTTAATCAAAGTTTTCTGCATGCTGCTGCTCAGAAGCTGCAATTATCTCAGTGTGTTTTGTGCAAAACACAGGAGTCCTGAGCTAACCTGCAGTTAATTGCATTACTACATTTTAAACTCATTATTCAAATTGCATCTAAATTGACTATCCAATTTTTTTTTCCAGACCCTGAAATTCTACATTTAAACCTTTATTGTGCTTGTGTAAACACAGCACTCTGTTCTAACTAGCAGTTAACTTCATGGTAACTTGCATTTATTTAAATTGCATTTAAATAATTCACACAGATTTTCAATACCTGTGCTCATACAATTAAACTGATTTCAGTGTGCTCTGTGTTAACTGCAGATCACAACCTAGGTTAGCTTGCAGCTAATCCCATATGCTGCGATCACAGTGACCTAGCCTGCAGTTAACTCACCATTTTACTTGACATTTCTTGGAGAGATTTTGCAAATATATGGTGTTTGTCTTCCCTTGTGTGTAACCTTTTAAGCATGTATGTTGCCTGAGTTAACTTCCAGAGTTAATTTGATCCTGGCTAATTTACTGCTAATCTGACTAGAGATAGTGATTTTTCTTAACTGCATTGCTGAGATTTCCTTAAAGAGTAGGAAAAGCAATTTTAATACTTAAAGTGGGTGATAAGTCATAGATGTATAGGAGAGAGTGCATATTTATAAGAGGTGTTTTGAAGTGTCCATTGACGTGCGTGTTGTGTTGCTTTTCAGCAACTCTTTTGACAGCTAAGGCTTGGTTGCTTTCCTGTTTGTTGTTGCTTTTCAGCAACTCGTTTGACAGCTAAGACTTGGTTGCTGTGCTGTTTGTTGTTGCTTTTCAGCAACTCTTTTGAAAGCTAAGGCTTGTTTGCCTTGCTGTTTGTTGTTGATTTTAAGCAACTCTTTTGAAAGCTAAGGCTTGTTTGCCTTGCTGTTTGTTGTTGATTTTAAGCAACTCTTTTGAAAGCTAAGGCTTGTTTGCTTTGCTGTTTGTTGTTGCTTTCAGCAACTCTTTTGAAAGCTAAGGCTTGTTTGTTTTGCTGTTTGTCTTTGTGGCTGTTGCTATTCAGCAACTCTTTTGACAGCTAAAGCTTGGCTGCTTTGCTGTTTGTTTTCTTGTTGTCGTTTGCCTCCCCATACCTTTAACAGATATGTAGAAATCAGGTCCCCAGGTAGCTGCAGCTGTGACTCCCCAGGAGTTCACAGACTTAAAAGTACAACAAATCATTGGTAACGTCATCAGTTTGTCTTCAGAGGAACGTGTTTGCTTAGATAGTTATGACATTGTGGAATGTGAAGAAAGAATACAGGCGTTGACGGAATTCATGAAAAAGCCAGATAAGAAGGTTCCGATTTCAGATGTGTTTGGACAACTTGCCTTGCTCTACCAATGGAGAATGAAATTAGAGGCTGAAAGATGTGCCAGATTGACTCAGGAACGTGATGAAGCCCTGGACAGGGAGCAAGCAACTAGAATAGAGCTCTCCAAAGTAGAAGCAAGGGTTGAACGTGCTGAGAATAGACTGAAGGAGCTGGTTGACACTGAGAACACAGAAGAAGGGATGGAAGAGCAGACAGAGGAACCACCTGACGTGGGTCAGATAGAGCTGCCTGCTTGTCCAAGGTTTTCACCCCACATTAAAGCCACACCTCTCATCTCCACAGAACCTAGAGTAGGTGTTGATGCTAATTTGACAGCTGTCACTGTCAGCAAGCCACAGGGCCTGGGCTCTGCAGGGGTCCAAAGTGGAGGAGCAGAATGCAGCCAGCTGATCTGACTCGCAGCAGCCTGTACTTTGAACCAGTGTCCCCTCAGAGACAACCTGAAGGCCATCCTTGGGATTCAGGTGGACCAGACTATCCTGATTCCAATTATGCAAGCCATTTCAATGAGTACGGCGTGCGCATAAGACAACTGGAATCGTTGGCATAGGACATAGAACGCTTTGATCCAAGTGATTCTACCTCAAATGTTGACGATTATTTAAGAGAAGTAGAACATTGCCTCCTAGACCTGCCCTACCCATCAACACAGGAGAAATTAAAACTTATTTGGAAAACAACCTCCAGGGGTGTACACAGTTTCATGGAAACCTTACCCCCTGAGATCAGAGACTGCTATTCTACCCTCTGTCAAGCCTTAAGGGTAGCAGGACAAGGAAACTAAGGATGCAGGAAATCCAAAAATAAGCTCAGCTGGCCTGGGAAACGCAGGCGCGCTCCAATCAAGCAGATGCTCAACCCAAAGTGTTGCACATTCAGGCAGCAGAGGAGCAGAGCCTCCCACTGGAAGGCAGAGAAGCTCTTCCCACTCCAACCATGGCTGGAGATGGACCTAGGAAACAACATAGGTTTTCATCACAGAGCCAAGGGTGTGACAACTGGCATAAGTTGAAACCAAAGCAGTCAGATTATTATTGGTCGGATAGGAAAACATCCCATAACTACCATGAAAGAGAAAAGTTGGATGGTAGAGTTCAGAGTGAAACTATAACGAAGGGAGATGTTGAGGATGCTCGTCGCAGGTATTTGTTTGAAGCAGTCCAGCGTTTGAGGAGTCCATCCAGATCATCAGAGGCAACCAATCCTCCAGGTAATCCAGACTTTGAACCTCCATCTGCATGACTAGGCGTGGTTCCAGTTCTCACAGCTGCCAAGGGTGACCTGGTCAGCTGTAGAACTGCTTCTGAGAGACCCCTAACACTCCTTGGGATCTTTCCAGTAAAAATACCACAAACACGTTATCTGACATTTTTATGCAACTTACTTCACACAAAACTTGCATGTCACCTACACTGTAAGATCTTTATAGGAGGATGTGTCAAATTTATTTATGTTTCAAAACTCACATCTAGCATGCACTAACAACTAATTGCATCCATAAATTTTGTTCTGCTTTTGAGTAATCTGCAGACATATGGATTAACATCTTTCAGGCTACAGTAGAAACTGTAAATACATTCTAAGTGCATTAAAATAACCCTTTCAGGTTTGCAGTTTCTCTTTTGGGAGTGGTTAAGTGAGACCTTGGTATCATTCAACACAAGACTTCGTAGAGAAGCTAACTTATGTGCACACTACCTCACTAAAAGATGGATCCAGATTTATTCTAGACATGATTTAGAAATCCTGAAAACCACAAAAACTCTGCTACCCGCACAAACCCACTGACATATAGCCTGAACACAGCTATTTCAAGGTTTGTTAATAATAAATAATTCAGTCTTTTATCGATTGAATGTAACTTAACTTTCTCAAAGTCCCTAAGAAGGCAGATTGTACAAAGTCACACAATGGCCTTCACAGTGGCTTTTCCTGTAGTTGAATGGTCGACACTGCAGTACTGTTGCACACCTCCTGCAGGTGATTAAGACAATTACAAGCTAGAACTAACTTTTTACAAATGTTATGTGATTATTTGTGTGTGTTTTTCTCTCCATAGAAGATATACCTGGTCTGGTATCCTGCTTGGCTGCAATGCCATGTTTGACGGGGGGCATCGACTGGGATGATCTTCCCAGTAACTGAACATCCACTGTGTCCTGTTATCAACTTTTTACTTTCTGTAACATACATATCAGATCTTCTGTTCCTTCTGTGTCTCTGCTCTGTCTTCTCAAACCCCCAGACGGTCGTGGCAGATGGCCGCTCCTACTGAGCCTGGTTCTGTTGGAGGTTTCTTCGTGTTAAAGGGGAGTTTTTCCTCTCCACCGTCGCTAACTGCTTGCTCAGTATGAGGGATTGCTGAAGGATTGCTGTGGTTGGAAAGTCTGCATCAACGGGGCTCAACCTCACGCCAATGACTGACGCAATCTGCTGGGATTCCTTAAATAGGAAACTTTTTAACTGATTGGAATGTTTGTATAAATGTATTGAAATGACTTCTTGTTAAGTGCCTTGAGATGACATCTGTTGTGAATTGGCGCTATATAAATAAACTGAATTAAAATTGAATTGTTTGTAGCTCCTCCCATGCTAACGGCACAAGCTGAACCCAGTGGCGGATGGGGTCTAGCTAAGCAACATTTTACCCCAAATTTCATACATTTTCCTTTCCTGTCCTGTCCTTTCCCTTTTCCATCCTTGCAAGCATTGATGAGGAATCAAACCACGAGTATGATGTTGACAATGTGGGTAATTTTGTTTTTTTGTTTTTATATATGCTTTACAATTTTAAACTTTTATTAGTGGTAGGTTAGTCTCTGCCCAGACTCAGGTAGCCCTGCCCAGACACACCTTGAATTAATGGACCCAGTCTAGCTCTATAAACTGTATAGACTTTCCATCCTTCAGATCTAAAGGGGGAGATGCTGGGACCAAAATATTTTTTCAGTTTTTCTTCGTCGTTCTTCGACTGGACAGAACTGTTAAAACTTCCCTGCCCCAGAAGGACAGCAACGTTTCCTGGTTCACATGGAAAATGAATCAACTTCTAGACTGAACATTGGTTCAATGCTTCAGAACTAAGGGAGGATGTTGTGATTGCATTTCTCATAAGATGAACTGAACAGACTTTTGGATGTCTGGGAGCTATTTCAAAGATGGACTGAGCAGACCACATTTCCCAACATTCCTAGCAGTGACCCCCAACACACTCCTATTGGTCCGTGACCACCCACGATGACATCAGCGATGACAGGCCAAAGGGGGCTATAAGAGTAGTCGCGCCCCATTTTGAATTGTTCTCCAGCTAGAAGTTCTTGGATGGACTACTGCTGAACAGAGGACATCTCACCGGTGAAGATTCTCTTTTGTTCTGACCCGCTGGACCGGAGAAGAACTCATTTCAAAGCTTCGAAGTGCGCACCCCGTCTGCGTAACCAGGGTGCATGACATAAGAACTGTTCCAAGACAGTTCATTAGACGCCCGACATTAGTTAATGTGTAATTGTTGTAATTATAATGTAAAAAAGTTAATCTATTGTAGCATGGTTCTCAGCTATATTACTTATCTCTTTAAATTGTTGTTTAATATGATATATTTATTTGTTGTTATTAGGGTTGTGAAGAAATGCTTTTAATGGAGCAGGTTTCTGCTGTGCACTAAAGGAAAAAAGTCTAAAACGAGCCTGCTGTCTCTTGACTCCACGTGTGCCATTTATTCTCAGAAACACTAAAAAACTATGATGGTTTCTAATCTCAAACCACGAAACGTCAGGATCTCTTGAAGGGGTATTGACCTTCAACTGAGAATAAGCCAGTGCACCGGGATGGAAAAGAACATAATATTTTTTAAAGGAAAGCAAAAACTAAAATAGAATCAGGGATACTGAACTGAAAAAAACACTATTTATGCCAACTATTTTCCAATTTACAAGATTGGCAATTGCAAATGATCAGTGTAAGCATGTGGAAGTGTGCATAAATGTCTGTGTCAGGGTAGGTGTGCGTGACAAAAGAGCAACAATATAAGGACTTTCCAAATGTTTGTCATTACCATGTCGTCAGTTTAGTCTTGCAACAAGTTGGGTGCTATGGCTAACACAAAGGAAGGAACTAGAAGATGGTTTGGTGGTTCTGGTGGATCAGAAATAGCATCAAATATCATTTTCCTTACTCACTGGTGTTTAAACACACATGTCAGAGAGGAGAGAGGATCTTTGGAAAAATGGGATGTTTGTTTCTCTCTCTGGGACCTTGGCATGGTCCATGAAGAATGAGATGTTTATTTCTGCAACTAATCTGGCAAGTCAACGGGAGGGTTAGTAGACATGCAGGACATGAGCCTTAACACAACTATCACCACCTCTCAATGAAATGTTCATGAAGGTAAATCAGAAACAGGCAAATTAAAGCAAACACAGGTTGACTTTACTGCAAGTTCAGATTGTTTATAGTTCTAAGTCTTCTGATTTGTGCTGATCTATGCTTTACCTAGTCAGCTTCTCATTTACCAATCTGGTGAATGGCTTTGTCTCCTGGTCCAAACTTTCTTTGCTTATAAAAGGAAAAAGATTGGAAACTTCCCTTGGTTCCTTTGTGTTAACTTCCAGGTTAACTCTGCCCTCCCTGCTCTCCTGGTGAAATCAGATGAGAAACAAGCTGTGAAATAAGGAAGTGTGGAGCTTTACTATTGGAACGACTGGAGAGCTGGGTCGGACTCTCTGGTACAGTACTTGGCTGGTTCAAGTCTTACCTAAAGAACAGAGACTTATTTGTTTCAATAGGAAACTGTTCATCAAAACGAACATAAATTACATGTGAGGTGCCCCAGGGCTCCATCCTGGGGCCCTTCTTATTTAATATCTACATGCTCCCACTAGCTCTCACAAGAACCAATAAGATTAACTACCATAATATGCAGATGATATTCAGCTATACATTAGGATATCACCAGGTGACTTTGAACCCATTCAAACCCTAAGTAAATGCATAAAGCAAATCAATGGATGGATATGCCATAACTTTCCCCAGCTGAACAGGAACAAAACTGAAGTAATTACTTTTGGTCCTAAAGAGGAACGATCAACAGTCAGCACACAGCTTCAATTAATACAGCTAGAAACTACTGATCAGGCCTGAAATCTGGGCGTAGTAATGGACTCACACCTGAACCTCCAGGGTCACATAAAGGCAATAACAAGGTCAGCCTTCTATCACCTGAAGAACATTTCTAGGATTAAAGGACTGAGGTCGCAAAAGGACCTCGAAAAACTCTTCCATGAGTTTATCTTTTGTCAGATTGATAACTGCAACAGCGTTCTCACAGGTCTGCCTAAAAAGTCATTCAGACAGTTGCAGCTGATCCAGAACGCTGCTGCTCAGTTCCTCACTAGAACCAGGAAAGTAGAGCACATCACCTCAATTCTAAAGTCCTTACACTGGCTCCCTGTAGCTCAAAGAATAGACTTCAAAATACTTTTACTAGTTTATAAATAATTGAATGGCGTAGCGGGCTGCACAGTGGCGCAGTTGGTAGCACTGTTGCCTTGCAGCAAGAAGGTCCTGGGTTCAAATCCCAGCCTGGGGTCTTTCTGCATGGAGTTTGCATGTTCTCCCTGTGCATGCGTGGGTTCTCTCCGGGTACTCCGGCTTCCTCCCACAGTCCAAAAACATGACTGTTAGGTGAATTGGTTGCTCTAAATTGCCCTTAGGTATGAGTGTGTGCGTACATGGTTGTTTGTCCTGTATGTCTCTGTGTTGCCCTGCGATGGACTGGCGACCTGTCCAGGGTGTACCCTGCCTCTCGCCCCTTGACTGCTGGAGATAGGCACCAGCCGCCCCGCAACCCTACATAGGATGGACGGGTATGGAAAATGGATGGATGGATGGATGAATGGCGTAGTAGCCCCAAAGTATGTTGAAGATCTACTGTTACTATACCAACCCCCCAGACCACTCAGGTCCTCTAATGCCAGTCTACTCAACATCCCTAGAATTAGAACCAAACATGGAGAAGCAGCTTTTAGTTTCTATGCTCCTCTAATCTGGAACAAACTTCCAGACAACTGCAAAGCTGCTGAAACACTAAGTTCTTTTAAATCACAACTCAAAACTTATCTGTTTAGAGCTGCCTTTGAGTAATGCTTTAATGTATCATATATTTTGTGTGTGCTTCTTGCTTTATAGCTGTTTTTACTTTATATGCTTTGTGTTTTTTAATTATGTATTATGTATTTATTTATGTAATTATTTTTTTACCCCATATTCTTCTAAAGCACATTGAATAACCTTGTTGTTGAAAGTGTGTTACACAAATAAAATTGCCTTGCCTTGCCTTTATCCCCAGGAGGTGTGACCAAAAAGAAGGAAATGGTTTCACAGTAAAAGACCAAATTTCAAGGTGTGGATGTCCTGTTTATCTTAAGCAACTGATTACTAGGCTATGAATGTGCAAGAGAGTAATATTCAAATTTTAATGACATAAATTATTTCTTCCTTGTAATTGTCTACAATGCAACAAGAAACGGAATGCATAAATCTCATTTGTGTCAGAAAATGTATTACTAGCTTCACGACGATGCCAATTAAAGCGTGTTTTCAACTGAAAACAGCTAAATCATACTCTCCATTACCGGGTTATATTTATCTAGATCCACAAATCTGTTTGTCCCAGTTTCTTGCCATTAGTTTATTTATGTTGTTTTCATGTGTTACTGTTCAGAGCTTTGTGGAAACATAACAGATGTTGATGTCTTTAGGTTTTTAGCAAATTACTGAACCTCAAAGTAGTCTTTTGTGAACCTGACACTTGAGATGTGTGTTTAAATAAACACCCGGTGTATAAAAAGAAGCAAACAGAGAGAAGATAAATCCATCAGTACCACAGCCGAGATGAACAACTGTTTGATAATGATGTCTCAATATCAATGACCTGCAACACCTTGATTACTTTAATGAATTAACCAGCAGTTCAGCTTGCAATGTGCTTTAAATACCTATCCAAACTGCTTACCACCCCAATGAGAGACATTTGGGTCTCAGAGTGATGGGGAGAACACAAAGAGAAAATCTAATTCTTTTTTACCTTTTCACATCATTTATCCCCCTTTTATGTGTCAAAAAAGCATCCTTTATTCAATTTGACTTGAACATAAACCCCTAATGGCTCCCAGAGGTTGGTTTCTGCATTCATCTTGGTTAATTCCTTCTGTCTGATATGAAAAGCAGTACCAAATTTAATGCAAGACCTGGTTCTGAAATCACACGATGGAAAAATGATGAAAGACACCCTCTTTGGAAACAATTAAAGGGATCAGAGAACATAAAGTCTCATAGGCAGAACAGGATGTTTAATGTGTAAGCAAATTGTTTCACACTTTGTTCTTCTTGAAGCCTTCAATCTGCTGAAGGCTGCCTTGTCTCATTTAACAAGCTAGTCAATCTCTTCATTAAGAAGACAGAACCTTAGAATGCTAACAAACATTGTAATAGTAAACACAATAAAAACAGAATGTCTGACCACAGGATCCACTCATGCATTGCAATTGTTTATACGTCAGTACATTCTTACTTCATTCATTATGCCTTGAGTTGTGAATACTAGGTTGGCATATATCTCTCTAGACATGACTGACTTTATCATTAAATTAACTGTAAAAATTTGCTACTGTCAGGTTCAACAGTTCCAACCTATTTTGACTGATCAAACCATTTTTATAAGGTGTATTTCACCCTTTAGGAGAAGCGCTTCTAATTTCTGACAAGTGAAACTGTATTAAATCTTAATTCATAAAAACCTCCTTAAGAAGCTGGTCTATGCATGTGAGTGATATATTGTATCACTTAAAAGCAGGAATTCCGTCAGGTTACTGGTGTGGATGTTGTTTTTAGCACAATTCCAGGATGTTAAAACAACAACATTAGAGAAGCAAAAGTTTGCAGCTCATAAATCTTGAAGGGGCTATAAGGCCTTTTCCAAACAATTCATAGTCCTTCATTACAGATGGGAAAAATTCAAGTGGATGATCCTGCAAATGTTTCCCAGAGGTTGATTTTAAATTGTGCAGAGGAGCAAGAATAAGCCTAAGAGCTTAATCTAAGACTCTGAGTTAGCATGTTAAAGTTCACAAATATACTATTAGGGAAAAACTGACCAAGTGTAGCTTGTGTGAAATGACTTAACCACAAGACTGATTAAACCAACAGTAGAGCTAGTTGGCAAAGACTAATATGAAAACACATAAATTATACTATCCACTCTGGAAGGTATGAGAACATCATACCAATTTTCAAGCATGGTGGTGGAAGAGTAATGATTTGAACTTGTTATCTTACTGCCCCGGCGTCTGTCTCTCTGGTGACCTGACACATATATCTTTCTCATAACATTAAGCTGGAGCAATAACCTTGTCATTTTACCCTAGATGCATTCACTAAACAGAGAATATACACTTAATTCCTAATTGCATAAAAATTTTCCACCACATAATACTATGTGAAAATTAAAATAACTGGAAGGAGTTGACTAATTTTTACTGACATAATCCTCTTGCGGTTTCTGTGAGACAAAACAATTTGATGATTACAAGTCAAGTCATTAATTAACAAAGTCTTTGAAGAGAGAGATATTATTTTCAATAAACCACATTTAATTGTTCTATTTTTCTGTTCAGTCAAAGTCGTACTCATCTTTATGAATTTTTTTATGATTTATTCTTGTTAGGTTAACCTTTAATTAATTTTATTTTGGCAATGGGTAAGACATTGTCTCAATGGGGTAATGGGTGGGTAACAGTACAGAGAGGTTCCTGGTCTAGACCCTGGGTTGTCAGTGTTTTGGAGGACTAATAAATCCAGCCAGATTCCTGGAAAGAAGAGCTGCTCCATCCAAAGTGGGATGGATGCTGTGTCCCCAGATCAGACCAGGTTTTCCCTTAAATGTTTGCCAATTATCAGTGTAGTCCACATTGTTTTCAGGACACCACCTAAAAAACAGCAGTTGAATGACAGTCTGTGGCTAAACATGTCATCACTGGTCAGATCGGGCAGGGGATCAGAAAAAATTGCCCAGTCCGAAATTGTTTTGGAAAACATACACACCGAAGCAGCCCTAATTTTAGTAACCTCCAATTTGCATAACCACATGTTATTACCGCCAGTGTGAATACCAATCTTACTATATTTGAGCTTATCCTTAGCCAGCAGTTTCAGGTAGGATTGGATGTTGCCCGTTCTGGCCTCTGGCACGTATTTGACTATGGTCTATGGTGTCTCTAATGCCACGTCTCTGGCTATGGAGCTGCCAATTACTGCAGCCGGCTTCTTAGCGGGTGTGCCGTTGAGTGGGGAAAATCTGTCAGAAATGCGGACTGGCTGATGGTGACCCATGGGCTGGGTTCTGGGACTAAGCTCCCTACGTACTGTCATCCAGCCGGCCTGAGTTCCCTGCTGCTGGGGGACTGTTGGAGGACTGCTAAGTAGTTCTGTTATTGTTGGCTCCCTGCTGGCTAATGGGCCTCAGCTATCTGCTTGTTATTCAACAGCGCCGAGCAGGGTCTCCAATTCCAACACCCTCACCTCCATAGCTACAAAAATGCTACATTTATTACATGTACCATTATCACTAAAGGAGGCAGAGGAGTAAGTAAGCATCTGACACAGAGAGCAAGAAAAAGGAGGAGACTTAGACAGAGATGGAGAGACAGAAGGAGAGAGAGAGAAGTAGTCATAGCCACAATAAAGCTAAGCTAACTGAGGTAGTGAGACCTTATTATGTCAAGAAAAACTGTGTGAAAAACAAAGAGTTCCCAAAACATAAAGTAAACTAACAGAAAATCTTTTTAATGTGCTTGTGTGTTAGAAAAACTCAGAAAGGCCTCAGTACAGAGAAAACTAGAGCAATCCAAGAGAATCTGAACAGCTCCACGTAGTGCAACAGTGACAACAGGAACAATACAGCTATGACGCAATATACCTTACCCAATCACAGCGCTGTAGTTCCCGCTAATGCATCACGCCATCCCTGTTATTCCTGTTATATTAAGAACTCGCTGGATATTTGACCACTGTGGCACCTTGGGACTGCAGCCCTCATTAAACCTTTGTTTCCTCACTATATTTTGTTCATATTGTGTAAAATGCCACAAAATCGTGTTGGGGAAACCTGCTACACTGTTAACTGTTAACTGTTATTTAATGTCTGACGGGCTCACTATCAATTTAGCCTTTTCAGAAATTAATTGCTGGCTGTTAGCTGTATTAATTACTTAAACCATTTTCCAGCCAGCTTAATGCTCTCCAGTTGTGCAACATGCAGCACGTTGTCATGGCTAATTGCACAATGCCTCATTGATTGTTTGTTAATGTGGTTGTAGGATACATCGAGCATTGTGTTGAGTGGTAAGGCTTAAGATTAACTTTTAGCAAAATTACGTTGAAGGTTCGTGTCTCAAGGTTCCAACCACGCTTTCTACCAGTTTTAACTGGTAAATTAACCAAGCAATTGGGGTAAATATTTTTATTCAAATGAATTTTCCAACAACTTTGCCAGACCATGACAAATTTTTAATAACCTTAAATATGTTTGTTACCTGAAATACTTCTTTAGCAGGATGTTTTTAGCCTACTTGTTAGAATAACACAATGATTGTAGTAAAGCAAACACCAAGAGAGATGTCTCGTCCTGATTACTGAGAATTTACATTGAATAACTTATTTAAACCTTTTGATATCTAGCAAATAAGATTTTTCAAAGGTTAAAATTCAGTCCAAACAAAATTTTAAATCTCATGAATAAACAGTTTGGAAGAAATGACAAAATGCAACAAGTAAAAAATTGCAATTTCCATTGTAACTCTACCTTTAGTCCTACTTTTTATTACCCATATCCTTGTGAACTGTTTTAAATGCATAACTGTATGTAAATGTATAAACATATTTTTATACATATTTTCTGACAAAATGTGAGATGGAACTTCCCCATGCAAGCTGAGACAGTGTTGCCTTTTGAGATTTTTCAGCCTACTTTGTGTTGTTAGACAGGTTCTTTCTTATTTAAATCCTAATTCTACTACGCATCACACAGTTATTAGGCAAATTAAACTTAGTTTTATAAGGAGGTTAATAAAAGTTAGTTCGTGATTAAGCAAGGAGGAAATTAGGTTTTCATTTAGTACCTGGTTGGTTTTTTTGCCCTAAATAAATTAACATTTGAAAAGTGCTTTTCTGCTAAGTGTGTCTTTATCCAAAACAAAAATTTGTTTGATCTGAAACATTTAAGTGTGACATAAAAAGCAACAGAAGAAGGAATCTGTATGGGGATATAATTTCAATGCACTGTTGAAGAACAGATTGATCAGGAGGTCACAAACTGTAATGTTTAGATTGAAATATATCAGAAACCACGATTAAAACAGTAAACATACATATTTTAGAAACAATAAAACAAGAGAAAAATACTTTAACTTTATTTCTTGTAAAGGGAAGCTCTACTGTAGAGGCACATACAGTATATAGTGTGACTCATGGTCATGTAAAAAAAAAAAAAAGATGGTACCGCTTTTAAGTATCATTTAAAATCCTAAATGATGTGTTAATCTGAGAGGAGTGTGTGCTTAAGGATTGTCTGCATTGAGATGCAAAGCTGCAGTGGAAAACGTCTATTTGCCACTCTGGATGATGCTGCGAGTCTCCTGTTTGACACTGGATTAATACTAACAATACAGAGATTTATTCGCTTGCGTCAAGCTCGCTGTCTTGCTTGCCCGGCCCGTCTTAGTCGTTTCTGGATTTTGGCTAATTCCTGCAGGATGCTCAGGCTGGAGATAGGAGAAATTCAGCAGAGGGAACACATGTTTTGATTTTCACTGAATTCATGCTTTGCTTCAGGGACTTTGGTGCCAACATGTCGAAAAATGTATTCTTTTTAAAATGCTAAAAAATCTATCAAACTTATAAAGTAAATACTTTTGTGATGGATAATGAAATCTTGCTGGGATGGAGTAATAAAAGCACGCTTGTAGAGGCAGAGCTTGGTTTCTCAATGCTTTTAATGCAGGGCCACCTTCTTTTCTGTTTTGGCTGTGCAGAACTTAATTGAATTTGACCAAGAAAACAATAGATGAAAGCCTGTCTGAGGCATCTCTTATCTGTGTGCACGTTTGTGTGATCTGGTGTGTTTGTGAACGAGCGAGCATGGGTATCAATCACTCCCATCTCCAAGCCAACCAGCCTCTTGAGAAGTGCTGCTATAGTTTAATTAGCAAAGCAGCGAGTTTCTCTGTCCTTCTCTCCCTCATTTGTTTCTCTCTTACCCTGTTATTTTTTTTAAATATCACAGTTAAATAAAAGAAAATTAAATCTTTACCTCACTCACGCCAGCACATTTGATACATATTCGCAAACACAAAGGTATTGAGCTTACAACCTTCTGACCTCACCACTACACATTGTGCTGGCTCAGACTCAGTGTTCTGTGAAGGTGAAAGCCAGAGGAGCCAATTAGAGCACACAAAGCCATCGAGGAGCCAATTCTTTCTTGCCCACATCGAGCTCCTGGACTCTTTACAATTCCTGTTCTGAAAGTTTTCCTGAGAACCTGTTTAATATTATACTTGAATATTCGAAAGACCATTTATGTGGTTTCTTCAGCCCAGTCCAGCACACTTAAGAGCCTTTTGACCCTGTAGGAAGAGGCGCTCACAGTGGGACAACGGATGCTTATCAGCCCAGGGAAAACAATGTTCAGGTGTAACAACTGTCAGACAGAGCTTGGTGTCCAGTACTGTCTCTTCGACCACAATTTCTTACTACTGTCACTCAGCTACACGTGTCAATGCTCAATAGAGTCTGATTCCTCGTTTAGCTTTGATTATTTAAACAAAAGTTCTTGTGACATATTGACTTGGATTTTTTTTTCCGGCAGTTGTGTGTAGTCTCGGAAGTTACAGTAAGTTTTTATAAATACGGTTGGTGTTGCCAATAAAAAAGTACCAACATTTATATTTCACAAATTAAGCAATGTTCTCAGGATTTGCCACTGTTTTATATTTAAATACCAACCATTTATTCAAATTTCAATAAAATAAGTTAAACTGTATTAAATATCTATTGCAAACACATTGCTTCTACGTTTGCGTAGTCCCTTGGGAAAAGCTGACTGATCGCTGAGCTCACAGAGCCTAGATGATCCCGCCCCGTTTAACTTCCATTGCTACTTCTTGTTAGCAAAAATGGCGCAATGAGGCCTCATGATTGACAGCTTCTAAAATTTTTACTGTCTACTGGGTAAGCTGCCTTAATATTTACCCTTTAGGGAATCATATAATTATTGAAAGCATTGGGTATCTGACAGTGGCCATATTATGTTTATACTTTCTAGTCTAAGTGTAGTGTACTTTGAGCTTTGTTCTAAGCTGTTTGTGTAAAACTTGTTGTCTGTTTCTGATGTATACAGACATATCTATTGAAGCAAATGTGGAACTTATAAATAAAGTTAATTTCAAGAATATTTATATGGCCCACCCATTTTTTGTTAGGCCCACCTAAAAAGCAATTTCTGGCTACAGCACTGGCTTCAGCGTAACTGGTTGACCTGGTGAACCTACTTCAGTTTCCTGAATATTCAGGAGATGCCAACTTGTATTTAAGCAAACTCTTAACCTCCTGTAATTTGTACAAAAATGTGACTCACAGGTATCAAGTAAGATAAACCGCACAACTCTGAGGAGTGTATACATCCGGCTAACGGTAACTTACTTAGCATTTGCTGCAGGTAGAGTGAGTGGAGACAAGGGGTAGAGTTGAAGGACTTTTCTAATGTTTTACTTCTTCTTTCTGCTTGTTGTACAGACAGAAAGAAATCCTATTAATTGAACTGCAGATTGTTTCTCCCTCTTGTTTTCTGATCCCTCTCATCTTCTCAATCTCAGCACATGGGTGCACAGGTGGCTGAGTTGGATCAAGGAGTTTCAAACTAAGCCGTCTTCAATTTAAATAATCATTATAACTCCTATGTAAAGCTCTATTTAATCAAAATATAATGGCAGTGTGAAGGTTTCTAAAATGTTTTTTTTTTGCCTTCTATGTTTTATGATGACAGAAATCCCCTTCGAAACTAAACCTCTCCAAAGAACATTGGTTATATCCTCTTTAGTGAAAACTTCTTGGTTCATCAAACTGAGATGACTCCAAGGACTGCTTGCTGCAGGAAAGATTCCGACTCCTTAAAACAACTCCACATCCCCTACCTTCAATAAATCTATGTACCAACAAGTCCAGTGTATTTTATTGGGATTTTATATAAAAAGACCAAGCAAATGTAGTGCATAATTGTAAAGTAGAAGGACTTTTTAGATATCTATTTGTAAAAAGTAATTCAAAACCATATACATTTTTCATTTGACTGTACCTTATGGGATACTCTGTCAAGGGTATGCAGTGTGGTGCATGCACCCAAACGCAGACACCGAGGAAATGTGCAGGATATTTATTAAATGGTGCTGCTGGTGGATGAGGTGATGATGATGATGATGATGATGATGATGATGATGATGATGATGATGATGATGATGATGATGACAGCAGGAACGGATACAGGACATCAGACGAGCAGTACAAGATACAGCAGGACAACACACTAAGGAGAACTCTACAATACAATGATCCGGCGCTGAGTGAGGGGAAGTGACGGGTTATAAGGGCAGAAGGTAAGGAGGATCAGGTGTGGTTGATGGGAGAGACACAGGGGAGGACAATGATGAGGGGAGGGTGATTAGGGCAGCATGACATACTCTGCATTGGTCTGTTACAAAAATTCCTATTAAGATACATTAAAGTTTGTGACTAAATCTTATAATGTCTAATAAAGTTGTAAATACATTTGCTATGCACTGTTATCCTTTAATAGAAAACACTAACTTGCTAAAAGAAAAATAAGTACAATCATTGCCATCACTGTTATGTGTCAAGTTCGGTTTAAAGGTAAGTCCATCACTGTGATAAAGTTGAAAGCAATTGCAGTAAAGGGAATTTTCAGAGAGTACTCACAGTCATGCCAAACATCATGTTGGTGCGCTGCTTGATCATTATTGGCCACATTAGAATGTTGTAGACCACAAAATATGCAGCATCCATTAAGTCATATGTAGATATTTCAGAAGAGAAAGTTCAACATATTAAACCTGTAAGGGTGTTGCAGAACCATAAAAATGATAGATACCACTGTAATAAATGCACAATAAATATGAGCTCTTTGATCAGTGCCTCTAAGATGCTTTTACATCAGAAAGTGCACGCATGGCACTCTGCTTCCAAACCCATCCGTGTGTAATGGTGGTGCTATGATGGAGCGAATTTTAGCTGTGTCAAGTTGAGCCCTTTGTCATCCATGCATGATGTGCTCAGGTTCTGTGGCATTACATTACAGTTACTATTACAGACAAGTCCATATCCATCTTTTGTTCCTGTTTCCATGTCAGGCCATTTGCAATTTTTATTAATGTTTTTATATTTAGTTTGGTAATATAACAACACTCTGCACTGTTGACAGGCTCCACTCATCATCATCTTGAAACTACACTGTTGTTGTGTTGGGAATTCACATGGTTATAAAATATGTTTTTAGATTGTATATAGACAATATCTTTAAATAAGACTTAGTATAAGAGTCTCAATACAGTCCCAGAAATATTTATACCTCTTTACTTTGATACCCTCAGTTCAACCATCTGCTGTAAGAGGTCACATAGTCAGTAAATAAAATCCATTTGTGTGTAATTTAATATCAGTATGCATGCAGCTGTTCTGTGAAAAACAGAGAACATCAGTGAACAAACAGCAAGAAACACAGCCGATAGTTAGGAATAAAATTGTGGAGATTTAGGGCAGGATTAGGTCATTAGAATATTTCAATATTCACTATCTGTAAATGTAAAGAGTATGGGAGAACTGCAAATGTAACAAGACATGTCTGTCAACTAAAAATGACGGGCCATGGTAGGAGAGTATTATTTAATGAAGCAGCCAATAGGTCCATGGTTACTCTGGAAGAGCTGCAGAAATCCAGAGCTCAGGTGGGAGAATTTGTTGGCAGGATAATTGTTAGTCAGGCACGCCACAAATTAGTCCTATATTGAAGATAAAAATATAGTTTTTGTCAGTGAGGTGAGACAGGCAAAAGAAAGAAGCCGATGAAGACAACCCTCACCACCTAAATGCAGCGTGGCGTTCTTCCCTAACTCAAGAGTCGCATGGTGGAAAAGAAGCAATGTCAACTGGAGGAATCTCCAAGTGAAAGAATTTATAAAAGTAAAGCAAACTGCAAATGTTGCTCAGTAAGAGTAGGATGAAAGTCCAGCACTTTTAACGGAAGAAATTTAAATGAAACGTCTTAAAATCTAAAACAAGGTAGAGTTCAAAGAGTTTGCAAGCAGCAGCAGGAAACCACAACTGCGAATCCTATTGCAAGCTATGGTGAAGCAGGTGAAGATATTTAGAGACAACCTGCGCACAGTGAAATATAACAGAGGCTCTTACCGAATGTATTTCCCTCGATAACCAACCATTTTACTCGTCAGTTTAATTACTCAATGGACAGACAAATATTTTACTGCCAGGATAGCCGTCTCGCCTGCAAAGCTACACGTGAATGGTGAGTTCATTTTAAGGGCCTTATTCAAGTGTCTGGTGTGGCAAGACTTTGTTCTAACAGAAATAATTTGTTCATAATTTGTTGCATTAAATATGTAATTCTATACAATTAAATTATACTAAAAGTCTATGTTGGAAAAATTGTATATAAGTTATCATTGGTTTATGTAAAACTGCTGTTTGCTTTACTGAGTGACTAATGTACTGAGGTCACAGCTGAGTTCAAGAAGTGTTTAATTCTCTGTAGGCTTAACATAGTGTAGTTAAACATGGAAAAGGTTAAAGGGCAGCTTGGTTGATTGTGTAATCTTGCAACAGCCTCCAAGAAACCTGTGTCTTCCTCTGTTTGATGACACGTGAAGCTATAAACTAAACCCGCCTACAACTGTATCTTCCTCTATTTGATGACATGTGAAGCTTTAAACTAATCATGCCAACAACTGTTGAATGACCTTTGTGGTCTAATAAAAGGCAAACGGAGAGACAGCATCGGTGGAGAAGGCACTGAGCGTGCTTGGTGTCTTTGTCCCCTTGCAAAATCTTCTGTGCAAGTAAAACACACAAGTTGTTTGTGTCTTTCCTCATTCTGTTCTTTGTGCTCTATGATAATATTTACCTAACAGTCTAGTCTGAGTAAAATCTAACTGAAAATGAAATGTTTTTAAATTAATTAAATTGAAAGAAGTGTAATGGTATCATTTAGTAATCATAACATTTCTTTATTTTGACAAGTATTCAATTGTGGGTACTTGTAATTGGATTCAGTTGTAGAAGAATGTGGTAACATTGCATCCCCAATGAAAACGTTCTTGCTGTATAATTGCCGGTGCAAAGGACTGCAAGACAAGAGGAAACGTAACCTTAACAATAGTGTAATAATGATGTTGGTGTCTGTCATTGCATTCCTAGCTAGGAGTCTCTCTCTCTCTCTCTCTCTCTCTCTCTCTCTCTCTCTCTCTCTCTCTCTCTCTCATTTCACTGCCTGAAAACACGAGCCTACAGGCAGCTGCAAGCTGTGTATCCTGATTTATGTGGATGATTTTTCAATTGATTTCTTTCAGCTCGTTGCATACAATCCTTTTCATTTTTTGCTATTGGGTAGAACAGCTCCTGTTATCTAAAATAAGGGGAACAGATAAAATCAGGCATCCGATGCAAAGAAAAAGCCATACAATGCAAAAGAAAAGAGCATTTTCCTCATTAGGCTACACTGTAGAGGTCCAAGCAACTACTTTTGGCTTCTCTTTGCAGTTGAAGCAGCACTAAATGGCTGATGCTCAGTGGGATTGAGAGGATTAAAAAAGAAAAAGGGATGAATTTTGTGTGTATGTGGAGGGGAAGGTTTCTGCCTGGACACCTTGAAGGCATTGGAAAAAAGGATGCTGATTAAACTAAACTCCATCCTAAACTGAACCACTCACTCTCTCCTCAGTGAGCTCATATGGCCAGAAAAAAGATTGTAGTTGCCACCTCATTCCTCAAAATGAGGCAGCCTTGTGGGATTACACTGTACAAAGCCTTTAGTTGCATCAGCGACAGTTTGCTTTGCTGTCACTGTCAGAGATTAAAATCTGACTAACAGCAAACAAAGCTCTTTTCAACATGATTCGCTCCCAAGGGCAAAACAAATAGTGAAGAAAGAAAGGGCAGCATGGGAGAAGACCCACAGAATGGATTCAAATATTCCAATATTATGAGCCAACAGGAATCATTTGCCTTCAACAGAAGTTCAGCTATCTTCATGTTGGTGGAGGTGTACAGGGAGTGAATCTTGTATACAAGTAAAAAATAAACCGAAGAGACAATAATGGTAAGATTTCCGTCACTAAAAATACAGAAAATATTCCCAACTTTGGACAGCGATATTAAACATACAGATGCTGATTTCATTAGAAAATTTTTTGTTGATGCCATTATATAAAACATATTTATAATATATATAAACTACTTGTTAATGATGGGCCATTGTTTACATAACTGTCTGACTGTTTGTGGGATGAAAATTCAGTAACCTCAACTAATGCCATGTCTTTCAATTGTCACCAGTGTCTGTCCGTCCATCCATCCATCCATCCATGCATCCATCCATCCATCCATCCATCCATCCATCCATCCATCCATCCATCCATCCATCCATCCATCCATCCATCCATCCATCCATCCATCCATCCATCCATCCATCCATCCATCCATCCATCCATCGTCTACCACTGATTCAAGATAACTTTGATGTTGTAATAGGTTTATGAGGGACACACAGATATTTTTCTCCCAAGCAATACTCTCCAGCTCATTCTGGGGTATCCCAAAGCAATCTCCATCCAGAAGAGATTTGCTATTTTTACTTTATATGCTTTGTCTTTGTTCCACTGCTATTTTTATTTTACCCCTTAATTTGTAAAGCACTTTGAATTACTTTGTTGTTGAAAGTGTGATATACAAATAAAATTGCTTTGCCTTGCCTAAACTTGGGTAAATACAGCAAAGCAAGTTCTTAGTGTTTCCTTTAAAATATAAAAAGGGTGAGCGCATCAGTGGGAGAAAATGTCCAGAAAACAATGGTGCTCTTCAGAATCAAAGGAGGATATCCACGATGAAATGAAGAAGGGGTGGGGGATTCGAGGCACTCCGTGTTATCTAAAAGTCCTTTATTGATTAAGCAAGGGACATGCTAACGCGTTTCGGTTGCGTGCAACCTTCCTCAAGGCTTATGCTACAACAAATCACAGGTGTACTTAAAGACTCCAGTCATGTGATGTTATCATATGATCTGAAGACATGAACTATCAAATTATATAATGAATAAAACCAAAGCAAACAGTAAAGACAGACATAAAGGTATCTCAACCATTACTTGAAACGTATTGCAAAAAGCTGTTGAGTTTTGCTGATTTGCTGTTGTCCACAATTGTACAAATGATCTCTCAGTACCAGAAAGTTAGCTAAACTCCTAGTGAGAAATTTCTCTAACTTCTACAAATTCTTTCAAATTGACAGTTGACAAACATGGGCATTATCGCCACCTACTGGAAACTGTGAGAAACACAGAATCCATGTCACATTCCTAACCCCTGGGCTGTTTCTTAAATGTTGCAAATCTCTTCCTCCTTTTTTATTGTTCTGCAACCTTCAGAGTTATCACAAGGCCTATTTTACACTGTCCTTAGCTTGTCATGCTTGTTCTTCCTATAGTGGTTGCCTAAATCTTGAATATATTTGGTTCAAACTTTGACTTTAACTGAACTTTGGTTCAAATTTTTTATCATTCTTTGAAGAACATTTACAGTATTTGATGTAAAGCTTCTCCTAAAAGAAATAGTGTGCAAGCTTGAAAAGCATGGTGATTGCGATTAAACTAATTTGTTTAAAGTGAGTCATGTGGGGTCCGTGGGGTGTGATGCAAATGCTGGAAGAAAATCACATCATGATGGTGTGGCATCCAGTGACATCATCCCCTCCCTAAGTGATGTCACTGAAGCGAGGGCACTCGGTCATCCTTATCTCTCCCCTCTCCCTCCTGTCGGTCCTTCCTCAACTGATCTGTAACCTCCCCTTTCTGTCCGCCACATTTTCTCCTCTCATTGGAAATCACAACAGCGGCTTAATCTTTGTCTGTCCCCTTCCCATCTTTTTCTTCCCCAAATCTTTTAGCAGGGAGTGAGTTGTAAAACAGGGAAGCTTCAGTGTGGCCACATCCCAGGCTCTTTGCTAGATTAATTTGTGGGTGCTGGGCTGCACTGCACTGCTTACTCTACGCAGTGAAAGTCACTCAGGGATTAACAGCGGCCAGGAAGGCAGCCACCCCCACCTACTTGCTGCCTCGACAGAAAATCACCCCCTACTCCTCCAACTCCCCCTTTTTGTCTCTGCCTCCCCATGCAAACCGAACCTCCATCCCTCTTTACTCTCTCACTCAAATTCTTTCCCTCTGTCCCTCATACCTCCTTCCTCTCCCAGACCTCTCTCTTTCCTTCTCTCCATCCCATCAGCCCCTTCTCCAGTTAATTACCGTAATGGGCTTGCTGTCCTTGGGAGCAGGGTGGGGTGGGGGGGCTGGAGGAAATGCTTTGTGGTTCAGCTTCCCTCCTCCAGCACACAAAGGTTCCAAAGCGCTATAACATGCTTACACTTACAGCTTCATTCATAAAGTTTTTCAAGCTAGAGAAACTGCAAATGATTTTACATGATTTTTACTGTTACTCAAGAAGTATGGCTCACCACCAGGGGGACACTGTCAGTGGGGTGGCAAAAGCTTACAGAAGTATCAGCTGTGCACTTTTCTATTGCTATGCTTGTAAAGAGTAAGTGGGTGCCCCCTTTGTCATGTGCAAAGTGTGCAAAGGCATCTGATTCACATTTTCTTATTAGGTGCTAAATTAAAGGGCTATTTCATAGTTTGTTAGGGTTTTTTGGAATCGGTCTTCTGAAACATTTTGACTGAACTTTTCTGCATTAAACAGAGAAATATTTATTCTGTTACTTAAAAGAACTTAAAAGAGGGTAATTTCTTCCTTTGGGCATTATATACAGCTGACTGACAGCTAATCGTAACAGGTAGGGGGTAGAATGTGCATAAACAGAATGGTGAGACAAGTTATATGACTTCCTAACAGAGACAATTTGAACCTCTGATAAACCTTGAAACTGAAACCTGCTGTTGTGACATTTGAGACAACTATCATTATAATTTTTCATTCTCCTAATGGTTCATTATAATTAAAAAAAAATAAACATTTCATTTGAATGTGCAAGCGAAAAGCAGATTGTTGACATTTATAGAAAGAGAAAGTCTGATAAGCAGAACAGAAAAAAAGAAATATGGCTCGAAAGAGTAATGGAAAGCAAAAGAAAGAGTGATGTGTTCAGATATATGTGCAGGGATTTAGGGGGTTCTGTGTGGGAACTTATTGGCCCAGTTTAAAAATCAGTCATCTGAAACACCCTGACTGAAGCTGACAGCTGTTTGAGAAATGCCAAATAGGCACTCCAACACAGGGCAACCATTTTCTCCCGGATCTCCAATCTAACCCTCAGTTACAATCACGTGTCCTTACATACAAAAATGTGTCAGGAGTATGGTGTTTTGGTTTGTATGGTGGCTTTTCTCTGTTTCACTGTTCCACAGGTTGTCCACCAGAGGGCACAGAGGAAGCACATGCTCCAGCTCTGGTGGGTGGAGGCCTGCAGTTGTGTTCACGCACACCTGCAAATCATTCGAACTGCAGGAGGATAAGGCAAGGCAAGGCAAGGCAATTTTATTTGTATAGCACACTTTCAACAGCAGGGTAATTCAAGGTGCTTTACATGATTTGGTGATTTAAAAGAAACACATAAAAGAAACACACATTACACATGATACACAATAAAGCAAGAGAAAAAAAAAAAAAGCAAGAGAGCATGAACACATTTCATACATATAACATCCAGCATTTACTCAAAGGCAATTCTAAACAGATGGGTTTTTAGTCTCGATTTAAAGCAGTTCAGAGTTTCAGCAGCTCTACACTCGTCAGGAAGTCCGTTCCAGATAAGGGGAGCATAGAAACTGAAAGCTGCTTCTCCATGTTTAGTTCTTTTTTTTTTTTTTTTTACGTGTCCTGTTTGGTAGTGTGGAGCTCAGAATTGGTGTCTGAGTACCAAGTAGAAGCCCAACAGATTTACTTTCACAAGCGGAGCAGTACAGCTTTTGCTATAGTACTCCACTTGATTTATGTGTGAAAAATCTTTATTATGAATTTTTGGGGTTTTTATTTCCTGATGTTATGGACACGGAGACGGAAAATTAAGGAGAAGAAAGAAAGAAGATGAAGAAGAGAGGTAGGAAACAAAATGTCATGAGAGAGGGTGAGTTGAAAATACAAGAGAGGAAGGGGAACAAAGAAAACACAGGAAAACATTGAAGTCTGCCTCCATACCCACAGGACGGCAGAGAGAGGGGCAAAAACAAAACACGAAAAAGGAACATCGACAAACCCAACCAAACATTGTGAACTTAAGAATTACACAACCACATCACACAAAAATAGATATAAAAATACAACAACAATGTCGCAGAAAAACTCATGGTACCGATTAATCAAGCTCTAGTAATGATAACCTCAGCCCAAGAATATATCCTTAAACACCAGAGACCCCACATCTATGTGTGTGTGTTAGCATGCTGGTGCATATAAGGTTTCTCCATAAGAGTGTTCGATAGTTGGTGTGAGAAGACATCAATCCGTCCCCCAGGAATCGATGCAGACATGAAGGAGATCGGAGCAAAGACGTCCAAAGGACCGCCAGAGCCCCAGGCGGACCCGGCCGGGGCCGACCGCATCCCCCAAGAAAGGAGCAAAGGAGAACCCCAGCGGAACATCCAGCGGCCACTATGCAGGGGCCCGGGGGGCAGCAGTGACGAGCCCACGGGCTCCGCCGGCAACCGGCCGCGCCGGGGCGGGCCAGTCAACGGACCGGGGGAGCCGGGGCCCAGGGGCACCCCAACCCCCAGCAGGGACCCGACAAGGGACCGGCCGACGAGGGGCCCCCGGCACTGCAGGGGCCGCGGCCGGCCACCGGCCGCCACGCAACGCCTCCGCCCTAGGCCAATCCCCACCGCCAACATCCCAGCGCCCCACCAATAGCCGCAGGGGACGGACAGCATCCCCAGGCCGGGCTCAGTCAGCATCTGGACGCCAAGTTGTACCAGCTCCCGGGTCCTGATCCCGCGCAACGCAGGGCGCCGAGACCAGGCCTCAAACGAGGGCCAGGGCCGGTCCAACCCGCCAATGAACCGGCCACGCACGGTGCGCACAGAACAGGTGATCAAACGAGCAGAGACGCTGGATCCGCATCCCGCCGAGCCACCGAGCAGGCACCACCCAACAATCCCAAACCTGGCAACTCTAAAAGAGGTGCCCCAACCAACCAAAGGAAGATATCGGCCCAGCGCATCGGCCGACCGACACACCGGCCCCCCCAGGCCCAGCCAGGCACGCACCAGGTCCGAAACGGATTGACCACGGCAGGCAGGGGCCCCCGTCACCGGCAGGGAGTGACGGTGTTTAGTTCTGAGTCTAGGGATGTTTAGTAGGCTAGAGTCCCAGCAAATAAAATTAAAATAAAATAATCGACGTAATTGACTTTAATTTAATGCACATGTACCTTTTCCTGTAATGCCCTAACTGGCCCCCTCGCAAAACTTTGGTAGAGCCACCCCTGCACAGAAGTAGAAAAAGATCTGGTGTTATTTATGTCTCAGAAACAGTTTATAACTTTACGGGACAGTTGGCAACCCTAATACATACATGCACTCACATTAACATTTGTCAGTTCACACAAAGTGAGAGAATAAAACACTATCATTAATGTTCCAGTCTGCTTTGATGCACGGAATTTATAGTGTGGTTTTCCTACCCCCATTTGGTAACTAGATTATCAGAAATAGTTAGTAAAGCAGAGAAGCAGCATTGGCTGGTAGCTAACATAAAAAAAAATTTGCGTGCCTACCTGCTGCAAAATTACACCATTGTACAAGACAAGTAGAGCTATTTTATCCAGTGTAATTTATGACTTACCACTATCTTGTTTTTTCTTATCCTCCTCTTCCTTTTTCTTCTTTCTCTTCCTGATGGATAATTCCACTTCATTATGACTCCCGAGGATTTGTATTTTGCCGCCAACAGAGATCACGAACCTGGCTGGCAGGCTGCTGTCAGCGACACTGAGAGGGGCCCTCTTGAGGGGGATCCCGATAACAGTGTCATTGCACTTTACTGCATTAACTATCAAAGGGGCGCTCACACAGTTTGTCATTGCATTTTATTCTTAACCATTCGTTGTCTTGAGGCCCCAGGCCAGCTCGGGGCCCCAAGCATTTGCTTGGTTTGCCTGCCTTCTCGCGACGGCCCTGAGCAGATCATATGCTGGTATAATATTGATTACCTGGTGGAAGTGTGTTGTTCCTAAACTGATTTTTATTTGGAGCTTTTATTTGTTTTAACCACTCCTGTTGATCTTTTAAGGATCATAAGCATTTAAGGGCAAAGACTCAGAGAAGGTTTTATCTGTGGGAGGTAAAGCCGATTCCCAATATTCTTTTAATTTATTTTCAACAAGAAAATCTCATCAGATTCTGACCCTGTTGCTTGTATCTGATTCTAGTGCAGAGACAACAGTACATTAGTTCAGATCATCTCATATTGTATCCACTACCCCCACTGAATGTGAATATTGGCAGACTTGTTTCCTCTCTATGAGAATCTGCTGTGCCATGCTGGCTGAGGAGCAAAGATCACGGGTCAGCCAACCAAACCGCTGGGAGACTAACAGGACTCTTATGTAATGTAAATGGATACATGAAATCAGTCCCCCAGTGAACTTGGGATTTAAAATGCACCACTGCATGAGACTAAATTAGGTGAATCTATGCCACATACTTTAAAAACCAAATTGATTGAAGCTAAGTTGGTCAAACATTCTTACTTTGGATTTTAAACAAATTATTTTTCAAACAGTACTGATGAGTACGTTACATACAGTCAACAGCATGAAGGTATTTTATTTTGGGCTTTTAATGAAGCATTTAAAGTTTTTATTTCTAGGTGGAATCATAACCAGTAGTCGAGTTGAGGGGGAGCGGAGGGGGACGCCGCTCCCCTCAGAAATAAATCCGACATATAACGTCCCACCAGTAAAGGTCCCATCCTCCATCTCCATCCCTTCCATTTTACAGTAAATATTGTAATTTATATTATATATTTATAATGGAAATCTAAATCATAAATAGGCTTAGCCTATATGAAATAATTTCATCATCAGAAAATGTTAGGTCTCCGTATGTTGAGCGAAAATAAACAGTCTAATAAAATCCGGGGGGACAGGGGCACGAAACGCAATGATGCAACATTGTTTTTGCCTGAGAGTAGGCGTGGTGAACCCAGTTTTCGTTTCATCTTGTTACGACCTCTGGCATCTACAAAAACTGTTTACTTCATAAAATATATATGTTCGCACTGAGTTCAAAAGTAAAAGTTCTCCTTCTGTAATAGCACAGTTTTTTTATGATCGACGTTATAATTCGGGACTAGTTTGTTTTCACCGTAGTGAGAAAGGAGTGACACGGCTGTTACGTACCCGTTTTAGACCAAGAGATGGATTTAACATGAAATCCATGTCTTGTTCATGTTTCATGGAAGTTAAATCCATGGAACACATTTTACATAGGTCTACATGCTTTTACTCGGTTTTGTAAAAGTTTTAAAGAAGTTTTCATCATGACCTTAGCTGTCTCCATATCCGCACACGTCATCACGTCGGTTAAACTCTGCCACCGCATTGGTCTGAAATGGGTACTGTCGGCTTTCTATCATAATATGCTCTGCAACTCACTTTCTACTCAGAGAGGTGGGGGCGCCGAACTCCAAAACCCCGGCGGGAACTGTTTCAAAATAAGACCCAGAACTGAGAGACAGAGAGTAAAACAACACACACAAACAGATATCTGTTTCACAAAGGATGCACCTGCAGATGGGAGCCAGAAAAGATCTGACTCGCTTCTCTACAAGGGTGTAACATTTTTATTACAGAAGAACAAAGAAAATATCACATGACTCCTCTCTCCTCCTTCTACATCTTGACAGGTCATACATTTTCTCCAGGTCTCCTGACCTGGTTTTATAGCCGTACCATGAACTAGAGTTATAACCGATCCTCCCTGCTTTCAGTTCATATCTTTACCCAAGAGTTTATTTACTTAAAACCTTACCCCCATAAAATACTGGTAAAGAGTCATGTTTTACTACCCTGAATAATATAAACAGGCCTATTTACTTCTAAACGCTTAAAGATATAGTTAAAACATATGTACTGCATAATAAAAAATAGCCCCAAAAAAGTAGAATACAACAAATCCCTCTTTCAATCTATTTTCAAATAGATTGATCACTCCTCTGTACTTCTCCTTCAGGCTCCATGTGAGGGAGTAACAGATATTGACCTTGCATATTATCACCAACAGCTTTTTCAATACACTTTGTGAGCAATGAACGTATACAAGGAATACAACAACATCCACATAACACCATAGTTGACACAAATACTGCTAAAGAAACCATTATAGACATTGCCAGAGTCTTCCATTTACCAAACATCTTATTTAACAAATCGTCCCTCTTTTTAACATGATTATTCAAAATGAGAAGAGTGTCTGTTTTTTTTTTATCTTTACCTTTAAGCAATATTTTTTTAATTTATTATTATTGTTTTTTATGTCTTAACCTAATTCTCAATATTCTTTTAGTAAAAAGCAAACTCTAGCAATTGTCACCAACCCCAAAAGCATCCTACAAAAACCACATCATAATGAAAAAAGAATAAGTAAAACAAAAATTAGTAGTCAGTCAACCTGATTATACTTTAAACACCCCTTAAAATGTTTTAGCTTATTACTAAAAAGTTTTATGAAACCGTAAAAACTGAATATTAAGAAAAAATCCTACAAATTAACTACTTAAAAATTCTTTGACACCCTCTTAGGCAGTGTCTAACAATCTGCACCTGTAAATAAAAATTGGTTAAACAACCTGTAAAATACAAGAAAAATGATTAATAAGTGTTCAGTCTTTATTATTTTGTTCTCTAGTCTTCGCTCTTGTTTATTTCTCTGGCAGCAGGCGGCTACCAGAGTGATGAAATGATTCAGTACAGTGGACTCTTTATTTTTCCCAATGTTACTGTCTTTTATGCAGATCGCCCTCACTGAAATGACAGTTACTTCATTAACTGAACATTTCCCCCACTAAACACAAATGCACAGACAGGCCCCGCCTCCAATAGCTTCCCCCACCGATTGTGAGGTGGTCAAAACCTGCTGTGAAATGTGTTTGATTTCTTGCGATCTTTTCTCTTCGGTATAATCCCTCTTCGAGAAAAGCAAGTCCAAATTGCTTATCTCGCCCAATTTTTGCACATATAGATTACACTGGATGATTCCAGCAACTCCAACCAATCTTCCGGGTGGGCCAGGCCCCGCCTCCTGGCTTCGGCAGTCGACACCGCCTAGTCAGAACCGACACCACCCACTGCAAAGAGATTCTCCCAGGTCAGCAGAGAGCTGCTGCAGCGTGAGGGACAGGAGGGGGGTCGGGGGCCGGAGCACACTGAGAACAGTGAAACCAAATAGAACCCTTTCCCCGCAGCTCGACAGCATGGGTTGTACGAGCAGCAACCTGGAACGGGCCAGACCACCTTGGCTCCTGCCACTTTCTTTTATACACCCTTAGCCAAACACGCCCAGCCTCGGAAGGAGACACCGCAGGTCCCTGCACGTCACGGGGAGCCGGAAGGAAGGAGGAGACGAGGCCCTTCAGCTGCTGATGATCACTGCGAGGGTCCGGGTCAGGGTGCGGTGAAACCTGTGGTTCTCTGCAAGCCCACGGACCAGGAAAAATTCTGCCGGTTAACATCTCATAAGGAGTGAGACCTTTTGTTCTACAGACAGATGATCTCATGGCCATCAAAGCAATGGGGAGTGTATCAAACCAATTAAGTCCCGTCTGAGCTGAAATCTTCGCCAGCTTTAACTTTAAAGTTGAATTAGACCGCTCGATGACGCCCTGGGATTGCGGATGGTAAACAGTGCCGAACTTGTGGGTTATTCCCATCTGTTCCTCAACCTGTCGGAGATGTTTATTTTTAAAATGTGTGCCATTGTCAGACCTGATCCTAGTCGGAAAGCCATGGCACGGAATCCAGTGGTTAATCAAAGATTTCACCACTGTCTGAGCATCCTCCCGTCTAGCAGGAAAAGCTGAAATCCACGAGGTCAGTGGATCAATCATCACTAACAGGTAATGGAAACCTCTAACAGGGGTCACCATATCTGTATAATCGATAACGACCTCCTCGCCAGGCCTGCACAAGTCCTGGAAGGCGCCCATTTCTGGCTTGATAGTAGGCTTAGGATTAAATTGACCACACACCACACATTCACTCAAAAAACGCTTAATTAAATGTGGCAGGAAGGGATGCCACCAAAAACAAAGATTACGTTTCATCTGAGTGTATGACACATGTGCCGCGCCATGAGCCTCCTGAAAAAGGGTGGGTTTTAACGCGGCAGGTAAAACCAAACGGCCATCAGGCCCACGCCAAAAGCCATCAGAAAAAATCGCACCTCTATCCTTCCACACAGTTATCTCCTGCGACGCAGCAGCCTGCTGTGCCAACTTTACTTCCTCAGCAAAACTGTCTGACATTTCCTGTGCTGACGTGACAATCAGCTGCGTGTGGACATGTGACAGGTAACCTGCTGCTCCTTTCGCCGCCAAATCTGCTGCACTATTTCCCCACGCGTCAACAGTGTCAGCCTTGCTGTGACCCTTACACTTAAGAACAGCAAGGTTAGCTGGTAACTGTACAACATCCAAAAGCTCCATAATATCTGCATGATGCTGTACAGGCTTACCAGTAGCAGTAACAAAACCTGCTCTTTTCCACTGTGGTAATTCATAATGTATAACAGAAAACCCGTAGTTCGAATCAGTGTAAATCGTGACGTCTTTATCTCTTCCCCATTTGCATGCTTCAATAAGAGCCCTTATCTCAGCACGCTGTGCGCTCTGCTTGCCGTCCAGCTTCCCTGAAACGACAGTCTGTAGTGAATCCCCATTTTGCTCAACAACTGCAAAACCTGATCTCAACTGCCCCTGTCCATCTCTAAAACAACAACCATCTGTATAGAGCACAAAACCTGTAGGTAAGGGATCAGACCGTAAATCAGGACGTATTTTTTGAGCAACAGAATTCAGCCTGACACAGTCATGCTGCTCCCCAGAGGTGGTGATTTGGTCAGCCATGTTTATTCCTTCATGCGTAAAAATAATGTTTGGTGCCTCCAAAACTCTGCTAATCCGCTGCTGACGCAAAGTAGAAAGAGTAAACGTCTCAGAATTAACCAATGCCATGACTCCATGAGATGTCAAAATATTAAGTGGATAACCCCTGACAATGTGTGATGTTTTTTCCACTAGATGTGCAATTCCTGCTGCATGTCTCGTGCAAGGTGGCTGTCTCATTTCAATAGCTTGCAGCTTTATGCTAAGATACATAAGAATGTGTCTCTGACCACCTTTTTTCTGAAACAAAATTCCATTAACCACCCCATCTGTTTCTGATGTGTTAAGAAAAAATGGGCATGTATAGTCAGGAGTGGCTAAAACAGTTGCTTGTGCTAGAGCCTGTTTCAACTTAATAAATGCCTCCTCAGCTGGTATCTCCCATTCTAATTTAGCATGCAGATTTTTCATACCATGAGCATTTACAAGAGCCCTGAGTGGTGTGGTAAGGTTTGTGTAATTAGGCACATAATGTCTGGAAAAATTTGTCAGTCCCAGAAATGAGAGCATTGATTTAACAGTGAGAGGCTTAGAATGAGCCAAAATAGCATTCTTGTGGGTGTCAGTCAGTCCAGCGCCTTGAGCGGTCACCCTTCGCCCCAGGAACTGGACTTCCTGCCTGACCAACTGAAGCTTATCGCGGGAGACTTTGAATCCCTCTTTTCCCAAATGTTGCAACACAACTAGAGTAGCTTCTATGCACGTTTCAACAGTAGGGGATGCTAAAAGTAAATCGTCCACATATTGGGTCAGTACACAGCCTGGAGGGAGCTGTACAGTGCTTAATGACTGCTTCAACACCTGATTAAAAATACCTGGAGATAAAGCAAAGCCCTGCGGAAGCCTACTATAACGTAGCTTCCTGCCCCTGAATGTAAATGAAAAAATATCCCTGACAGAAGGATGGAGCGGTAAACAGAAAAATGCATTAGCCAAATCTATGCAGGTAAACCATTTTAAATCAGGAGTCAGTGTCAACATCCTACCCATAATGGCTTTCCAATCTCCCACCGCTAGGGTTTGCCCTGAAGTCAGCTGATTTAATTTATTTATCCAGCAGTTTCCTCCACCAGTCAAAGCAGGGAGTTGCAGAATGATGGCAGATATGTCAGCCATCTTCCATGGTTGGTAAATTACTGAACCATCCGATGCTCCCACTAAAGGAAGCATTAAATCAGGGCCCCCACATGCCCCCATTTGTAACTTAGATCTGGTATACTTAAATGGCCCCTCACTCCCCTTGTCCACCAAACTCTGCATATTGTCGACCTGTACAACTGCTGCACATTCATCACGTTGACTGGGGCTGGCACTCCCTGGAAGGTCTGCAGCTTGCCCCCTTACCACAGATGCTAATCTTTCCTGATCCTGCAGCACCTCATCCATCTGTCGCTGAACTTTAGTTAACCTGTGTTCGTGCTGCTCCATCTCGTCCATCAATTTAGCATTATACGCCAAGAACAATTTATCGGTGTCCTGTTCTACTTTGTTACTAACTAATTTTAGTAGCTGTCGCTTTTCCTCCCCAGTGTGTTCTACAATCCCTTTACCGGTGACTTCAAAACGCAATTTATAATCTTGTCCATCATCTTTTACCTTTAGATCACCCTGTGGTTTATTAGTCAATGGTTTATGGGCTACAGACCTCTGTGGGAGGCCACTCCAGTGCAACACTGCACTGCTTGAAGGAAGGGGGGGAGTAATGCCCACCGGGGATGGCTCACAAGGAGATGGTGAACTCTGTGCGTCACCCTGCGTGTTTTGAAGTACAATCTGGCCATTGTCTGTCTCCAAGCCCCATGAAATATGTGTTTGACCAGAGGTCGTCAACATGGGGTACATATGCTGGTACGGGGGAGGAGTATGGTCTGCCAAAAAACTATTTTCTGCAGTAACACACAAATGATCAATACCCTGTCCTGTTAAACCCCATGTTTTCCACATTTTCTCAGCTTTTAAGTGTCTCATTTTAGCACCAGTGATGGTCTTTGCTGTTTTAGCTTTATCTGCAAAACGTTTTCCTTTCTCAAAACACATCTGTGAAAGACTCCGTTTCTCATCCCCTCGGGCACCATGACGTGCCCACATGGCCGTCATAAGGCCCTGGAACTGGTTTTTATCTTTTTTACCGGGCTTATCAACTAAAACAGAATATAATTTAGAAATGTATACTAACAATTGGGCATCTAAAGTGCGCCACTCCTGTCCCTGTGGAGCAGGGAGTAATTTATATTCGGCTGCCATTGAAAATTCGTAACAAAAATCCAAAATGGATTAAAATTTAACAAAGTAGGTTATTTGTATTAACTCTATAAATTATTTATTTTAATTGATAAACTATCAATTCGTAGGCCCAAATTTATCCCAATATTAATGCAGTTAACAGTAAAGGCAGGCACAGTTTTTATTTATTTAATTTTCATTTATTTCTTTTTATAGTGAAGGGGTTTATGTATTATTTAGTCATGCAACATTAACCTTAATAATGTTTTAGGCAAAGCCAAAACGAAGGAAAACTAAAAAGGTTTATAAAGCACTGTTTATCTTATCATTAATTTATTTATATACGGAGATTATTGCCGTTTCGTCTAAAAATCTAAGAATTCCTAATAGAGTCCGGCCTGCGCCAAAACCCGGGACGCGCACTTCGGCGAAACACACGAAGAAATAGAATTCTCCCAATATAAAGCAATTTTTATTTATCATTAAAACATACCGAAAGAAATACATTTAAAACTCGCTTTGCAACACAAAATCGTCAACAGTTTGCTCAAAAAAAAAAAAAAACTCCGCCGGACTGACGGATCAAGTCCGGCCCAATAAAACTTCCGGGTCACACCGCAGAATGAATACGCCGCCGCACAGATGGCTAATTCTTCACTACGATGCTAAACTTAACAAACCATACTCATAAGTAAACCAACCAAAGACAAGAACAAAATGCCTCCAACAAAACCACACTTCGCCATCAATACTCGAATGACTGGTTAACCGAGCCAAATAAATACAGTTCGGAAGCTAAGCTACCAGAGATTAGCTGTCACCATGAGCAACCTAGCTCAACCGGAAGCCAAACGTGACCGCTCCGTTACCATAAAAAAGTTATTTTATATGTATTCTAAAGAGTTTACTACCAGTTATCCATAATAACAGTCCTATATATATGTGTTAGACAATGCTTTAGACGTGTTTACGTAGTTGCACAAGGTTGAACGCCTTTATTCCAGGCGAGACTCATCCAAACTGTGTGTTAGCCGTAAGCTAGCTATGGTGGTACTTTAGCTGACTGAAAATGATATTCCCTTATTCCTCTACAATGTCAAGCTTCTACGCTTATTGTCTATACAAGAAGCGCGGGCATTGTCTAGGCGTTTAAGATTCGCAGAGGAATTATGGTTTTAGATTCAGTCGGTTAGTTCCCCTAAAAGAGAAGTTTATATGAGGCCGGTGTGCAAAGAGCCACTTGGTAGCTCTTTTCCGTTACCTCCACTTTCTCCAATCACACACACACTCACACTAGAAAGAAAGAAAGTACAACAATTTTACAATTTCATCAAACACTAACCTCTACCGGAGCCACCTAAAGCCGGACCTTTAAACACAATCCAATTCACGTGGCTCAAACGTGCGTTTGGAAGATACGCCGGCCTCTCCAAGGGAATCCGTCTCGACAACAGAGAGCACACAGGCTGTCTACTTTTCCCGTTTGCCAGCCTTGGAGAATTCCGACAGCGTCCTACCGGAGGCGAGGCGGCCAACCCTCAAGCCCTGGTCCGCACTTTGGTCGGCCCTCAACCGAAAGAACAACACGTCAACATTAAATGGAGAACGTTTAAATCGATCAATACCTATTAATTTGGTGTTAGCGCTTTTCCAGATTGATACAAAACCACCCGGGTGTTGATTAGCAAGGATCAATCCAGTCGCTCTCCGATTCTCTGTTGAACTCAAAGAAAAAACACAAAATTACTATAATTGCCACAAACACATGTATCAATCAGTTATGCCACACTCATTACTCACACTCAATCTCTCCCAGCCCTGAGAAAACTCAAAACCAAATTAATGCCCGCATCCTCCACCACTTTGTCGGCTTTCTATCATAATATGCTCTGCAACTCACTTTCTACTCAGAGAGGTGGGGGCGCCGAACTCCAAAACCCCGGCGGGAACTGTTTCAAAATAAGACCCAGAACTGAGAGACAGAGAGTAAAACAACACACACAAACAGATATCTGTTTCACAAAGGACGCACCTGCAGATGGGAGCCAGAAAAGATCTGACTCGCTTCTCTACAAGGGTGTACCATTTTTATTACAGAAGAACAAAGAAAATATCACATGACTCCTCTCTCCTCCTTCTACATCTTGACAGGTCATACATTTTCTCCAGGTCTCCTGACCTGGTTTTATAGCCGTACCATGAACTAGAGTTATAACCGATCCTCCCTGCTTTCAGTTCATATCTTTACCCAAGAGTTTATTTACTTAAAACCTTACCCCCATAAAATACTGGTAAAGAGTCATGTTTTACTACCGTGAATAATATAAACAGGCCTATTTACTTCTAAACGCTTAAAGATATAGTTAAAACATATGTACTGCATAATAAAAAATAGCCCCAAAAAAGTAGAATACAACAGTACGTGGCAGCCGTATCACTACTTTCTCACTACGGCGAAAACAAACCAGTCCCAAATGAAAACACCGATCATAAAAAAACTGCGCTATAACAGAAGGAGAACGTTTACTTTTGAGCTAAGTGCAACATATTTATTTTATGAAGTAAACAGTTTGTAGATGCCAGAGATGGAGAAGACATTTTCGGGGTTCACCTTATGGCCGAGAGAGCGGCAAAAGCTGCATTACAGAAGTGCAAACATGCCCAAACAAGCTGGTCAGCGGGAGTTTTAAAAAAAGAAAAAAATTACAGGTGAGCTATTAATCTCAATAATTAACCTAGCCTGCTTTTTGTTATCTAAAGACCACCTGACTCGCAACAGGTGTACACACAGATCCCAGGATTCTACCCTCCAAACTAGCTAAGATGAACGGGCGACCCCCCACATCTCTCTTGTTAATTAGCTTGCTAAAATACATGACTTGTCATTCAGTCAAGACACTCATGCGGCTTGCTGAATCTGCACTATGTCGACTCTTTTTACACATCCAGCCATAATCGGCCTAGGAAAAATTATCACCTTGTCAGAGCTCATCTGACAGTGCCGACATTTAGCCATAATCAGGACGAATGTGAACAAGAGCAAGAAAAACTGTAGAAAAAAAAACATGATTACAAAAGTGTTTGGAAACTGCTATGAGCATGTGGATTAAGTGAGGGTTGTAATGAATGAAATGGAAATGACTCATTTTGTTTGGTCTTTCATGTTAAATTAATCCAGTACTTTGTTTTGTATAGGCCTAGTTTGCACGAAAAAACGTCTTCTCCACTGCAATTATTTGCTAAGGCTTCTTGGCAAGGTGCTGGTATCGGCTTTGTTTCACAGATATATAAAGCCTCCATTTCACCCGATCTTGTTTAATTCTAATGCAGGCTATTCAGTTGTAGTCCCCTAACATTCCGGCCTATTGGGCGATACAAAATACTCTATAAATACCACCTTTTTAAAATTAAAATCCAGATTTTTTTTGATAGGCGGATAAAATGACCATCCCCCCTGATATTTTTTTACAACTCAACTACTGATCATAACACCATATGCAACTTAAATAAATTGTAAATGGCCTGTACTTGTGTTTTGCTTTATCTAGTCCTGAGGACCCCAAAACGCTTCACACTACATTCACCCATTCATGCTTACATTAACACACTGTTAGTGGCAAGCTGTGTTGTAGCAACTGCTGGTCTTGGGCACACTGGCAGAAGCGAGGTTGCTGAACACTGGCGTCACCGGGCCTTCTGACCACCACCAGCAGGTGAAGGGTCTTTCCAAAGGACACAATGACCAAGACAGACAGAGTGAGGGCTCAAACCGGCAACCCTCTGGTTACAGGATGAGCTCCTACCTGCCCCAGGTGTTACATTTGAATAACATTTTAGTGTAAAAGTTTGAATATGTTGTGGATTTTCTCTAAGTGATCAAGATTGGCTCCAACTCTTAGCCAGCATAAAAATAATTTGCTTGACAGCAGCCATTGGTTAATCAATGTTCAGAATAATGTTAAGTCTAACGAACTCAGTGATTATTTTTAGGAGAAAGTTGTAGATTTACACTTAAGTTAGAAAATTATTAGTTCTAAACATTGAGTGTTAATTGTAAGTTCAGTGTACTGAAATGTGTGTCCGAGTAACCTTTATTGGAAGGCTTGCAGGAAGACCCAAATTGTTACCATAAAATGAAAGTAAACTACACCAGTCAAAAAAATTAAGGGAACACTAAAATAACACCTTCTAGATCTGAATGAATTATTCTTATTAAATACCTTCTTCTTTACCTAGTTGAATGTGCTGACAACAAAATCACTCAACATGTGCCAAATTTTAAACTGTACTGTCACACTGAGGCAGAATGAAAGGGAGGTGCAGCCAGGGGAGATATGCTGATGAAGGCAAAAAGAGATGAGAGTTCCCAGTTCTGTATTTCTTTCACACTCCAGAGCTGGTGAGGCACCAGTACCAATATACTCTACAGTATGGTTGGGCAGGCGCAGACCATTGGCTAACCATGCATCTTACTCTGTCCTTGCAACATTTCTCACTCTGCCAAGCCAGTGATGACGACAATTGGGGAGCACTTAAGGCAAGGCAATTTTATTTGTATGGCACACTTTCAACAACAAAGTAATTCAAAGTGCTTTACATGATTAGGGGATAAAATAAAAATAGCAATAAAACACAGACAAAACATATAACGTAAAAAACAGCAGTAAAGCAAGAAGTACACACAAAACATATGATACATGAAAACATTACTCATAGGCAGCTCTAAACAAACAGGTTTTTTGCCATGATTTAAAAGAACTCAGTGTTTCAGCAGCTTTGCATTTGTCTGGAAGTTTGTTCCAGATTAGAGGAGCATAGAAACTGAAACGTGCTTCTCCATGTTTGGTTCTAATTCTAGGGATTCAGAGTAGACTGGAATTAGAGGACCTGAGTGGTCTTGGTGGTTGGTACCATGACAACAGGTCTTCAACATATTTTGGTGCTAAGCCATGTAATGATTTATAAACTAGTAAAAGTATTTTAAAGTCTATTCTCTGAGCTACAAGGAGCCAGTGTAAGGACTTTGGAACTGGGGTGATGTGCTCTACTTTCCTGGTTCTAGTGAGGACGCGAGCGGCAGCGTTCTGGATCAGCTGCAGCTGTCTGATTGACTTTTTAGGCAGACCTGTGAAGATGCTGTTGCAGTAATCAATCCGACTAAAGATAAACGCATGGATGAGTTTTTCTAGGTCGTGTTGCAAAATCAGTCCTTTAATCCTAGAGATGTTCTTCAGGTGATAGAACGCTGACCTTGTTATTGCCTTTATGTGACCCTGGAGGTTCAGGTCTGAGTCCATTACTACACCTAGGTTACGAACCTGATCAGTAGTTTCTAGCTGTTTTAATTGAAGCTGTGTGCTGACTCTTGATCGTTCCTCCTTGGGTCCAGAAATAATCACTTCAGTTTTGTTTCTATTCAGCTGGAGAAAGTTATGGCACATCCATCCATTTATTTGGTCAATGCATTGATTTAGGGTTTGAATGGGTTCAGAGTCACCTGGTGACATTGTAATGTAGAGCTGAGTGTCATCTGCGTAGTTATGGTAGCTAATGTTATTGGACGCTATAATCTTGCCTAGTGGGAGCATGTAGATATTAAATAAGAGGGGCCCCAGGATGGAGCCCTGGGGCACCCCACATGTGATTTCTGTTCGTTTTGATGAAAAGTTTCCTATTGAAACATAGAAGTCCCTGTTCTTTAGGTAAGACTCGAACCAGCCAAGTACTGTACCAGAGAGTCCGACCCAGCTCTCCAGTCGTTCCAATAAAATATCATGATCAACAGTGTCAAATGCTGCACTGAGGTCCAACAGAACCAGCACTGTGGTTCTTCCACAGTCTGTATTTATGCAGATGTCATTAAATACTTTGACGAGGACAGTCTCGGTGCTGTGGTGAGCGCGGAAACCAGACTGAAAAGCATCAAAACGGTTTGTCATTGTTATGAAGCCATTTAACTGCTGAAACACAGCTTTTTCAATAATCTTACTGATGAATGGGAGATTAGAGATTGGCCTGTTGTTCTGGATTAACATGTTGTCCATGTTATTCTTCGTCTGCAGTGGTTTAACAACTGCTGTTTTTAATGTATGGGGGAAGACACCTGACAGGAGGGATGAGTTCACTATTTGAATGAGATCAGACCCAATGACAGGGAAAACTTTCTTAAGGAAAACTGTGGGTAGGATATCAAGACATCAAAAGGAGGAGTTTAATTGGTTAATAATTTCTTCAAGTTTCTTTTTGTTTTGTTTTATTCAAGGAATTCAGACATTTTCCCTACATTGGTGTCAATTGGGTATAACACTGGTAATAACTGTTAGGTGAATTGGTTTCTCTACATTGCCCTTAGGTATTAGCGTGTGTGTGCATGGTTGTTTGTTCTCTGTCTCTGTGTATCCCTTTGATGGACTGACGACCTTTCCAGGGTGTACCCCGCCTCTCACCCCGTGAGTGCTGGAGATGGGCACCAGCCCCCCCGCAACCCTGCATAGGATGAACAGGTACAGAAAATGGATGGATGGACTGGTAATGAGTTCGGTACTGAGGTATAGACAGACCGTCTAATTGTTAGTGTTTTCAGTGAAAAAGCTGGCAAATTCATTGCAGGCCCTGGTAGAATTTAGTTCAGGGTCTACTGTCACTGGAGGATTAGTTAGTCTTTCCACTGTTGCAAACAGAGTCCATGCATTATTAATGTTTCTGTTAATGATTTCAAAGAAGAAAGATCCCCTAGCATCTGTTAAAGTTAACTGATATTTGTTCAGTCTATCTTTGTAGATCTCACAGTGAACCTGGAGTCAAGTTTTCCGCCATTTTTTCTCGGCTCGTCGACACTCCCTTTTTTCACTACGTACTAATGGATCACTAGTCCATGGAGACTTCTTTCTACCTGATACTACTTTCACTTTAGCTGAAGCAACAGAATCAATGATGTCTGAGATTTCCGCGAGGAAATTATCTACCAGCTTGTCTACTGATTTGGAGTTGGGAGATGAGGGGGATGTGGAGGGAGGGTAAATACGTTTAAAGGTTTCAACTGAACTGTCCCTGAGAAAATGCTTTTTTGCAGTTGTCTCACTGTGGCTAGATAGTTTAGCAGAGATGGTACTTTCAAAGAAAATACAGAAATGGTCAGATAATGAAATATCAATTACCGAGATGTGGGCTATATTTAAACCTTTGCAGATAATTAAATCCAGAGTGTGTCCTCAATTGTATGTTGGTTGTTTGACATGCTGGGTCAGGCCAAAGTTATGAAGAGTGTCACCTAATGTTTCTGCCAGTCTATCTTGGGGGTTGTCGGTATGGATGTTGACGTACTCCACAATGATTAATTGTTCATAATCGATACATATGGGAAGAAGATCACTGAAATCATTAAAGAAGTTAGAGTTAAGTTTTGGGGGTTTATATACACCTAGAAATAAAGCTTTGTTATGCTCATTTATCTGGGTGGCTAGGTATTCAAAAGAGTCAAATGTGCCCAGGGATACCTTTTTAAAATTAAATGAGTTATGAAATATCGTGACTATGCCTCCACATAGTCTGTTTCCTGCAGTAGCTTAAAACATTGTAATTTGGAGGAGTAGATTATACCAATGCAGATGTTTTATTATTTATGTCTACCCAGGTTTCTGATAAACAAAGGGTGTGTATATTATGTTCAGTGATGATTTCATTGATTAGAAATGACTTTCCTGATGAAGACCTAATATTAAATAAAGCTAATCTAAGTGGTTTGATGATGAGTAGCTTCTGATCATTTTGAGATTGATTGGTTTTTTTGTTTTCTGCTGCTTATAAGGACTTGAATGCTGGTCTTTGAGAGATCAGGCAACTCCTGGGAGACAATGGGAGTGTAATTACTGTCGGGTTCCTTCTATATCAGATGTCTGTTATTACCAGTTGGGGCATGGGCAGAATACATCCAGTGTTAGTCCCAGAGGCCTGATGTAGTCCAAGTTTCGGTGTTAGTTGTTTCCCAATTCAAATTTGTGCTTTCAGTCTATTTGAGAAATCTCCTTCCGTTTCACAAAGTCTACCACCATCTGTCCTTCTTCGTTCCTATCCTGGATACCAAACTTGCCCATCACTTCCAAATCACTTCTGTTCTGTTCACCAACATGTCCGTTAAAATCTGCACCAATCACCACCCTCTCAACTCTGGGGATACACTGCATCAAATCATCTAGTTCACTCCCAAATTTTTGCTTCTCTTCTAATTCACATCCTACCTGTGGGCCATAACCACTAACTACATTGATCATTATTTCTTCAATTTCAAGCTTTAGACTCATCTGACAGTCTTTTCACTTCCAGAACATTTCTAACAAACTCCTCCTTCAATATAAGTCCTACTCCATTTCTCTTTCAATCTACACTATGATAGAACAACTTGAACTCTTCCAGGCTTCTAGCCTTGCTACCTTACCACCTGGGCTCCTGAAAACTTAGTACCTTCCTTCTCTGCATCATGTTTACCTGCTCTCAAGCTTTACCTGTCATAGTCCCAACATTCAAAGTCCCTACTCTCAATTCCAAACTCTTGAGTTTCCTCTTCTCTCTCTGCCTGCGAACATGTCATCCTCCTCTCCTCCGTCATTCAACAGTAGTCCAATTTCCACCCTGTGAGACAACAGCACCGGTGGCGGTCGTTATTAACCTGGGCCTCGACCGATCCAGGAATGGAGTTCATGTTTGTGATTTGCATATTTGATTTGCCTTAGCTTTTACTTCGGATGCCCTTCCTGACACCACCCTCTGCATTTTTCTTGGGACAGGCACAACAAATCAATGGTTTGTGACACCTTATTGTTTCATTACCAGTCGTATTGATTAATTGCAAAAAAAGTGTATAAAGCAAATCCACAACTGGATTATTGAGAATTGGACACAATTGGGTGTTGAAACACAGCGATGATCTCAAACAGTCTTTAAATTGTTTTTTGAGTAGATAAATAAGGCATTACACTTTAGGAATGGCCAAAACCTTGACTCTGTTGAAATATGTGGAATATATCTAAAAGCTTAAAAAGCAGATCTGTGGTTGAAGAGCAATACGTTTAAATTAGCACTACTAATTTAGCTCGAGGTGTAACACAGAGGACATTTAATGAAATGTTAGTTGGGTGTCTTGGTGAGTCAGTGAGAATGTATGGGTTTAAGAGGGAGGGAACGTATGACTGTGTCTGTATGTCTTTGTCTACCTGTCAGGTTGGATCTTGGTCTGCCCCCTCGCCTGGCGCACCTCAGGCCTTACACTTAATGGGGGGCCTATTTCCCCTCCGTCACTCCCCGCCGGTGACGGGGGCCCCTGCCTGCCGGTGCGCCGGTGGTCAATCCGGTTTGGACCTGGTGTGTGCCTGGCCGGGCCTGGGGAGGCCGGTGTGTCGGTCGGCCGATGCGCTGGGCCGATATCTTCCTTTGGTTGGTTGGGGCACCTGGGGCACCTGGCACCTCTTTTAGAGGTGCCAGGTTTGGGATTGTTGGGTGGTGCCTGCTCGGTGGCTCGGCGGGATGCGGATCCGGCGTCTCTGCTGGTTTGATCACCTGTTCTGTGCGCACCGTTCGTGGCCGGTTCATTGGCGGGTTGGACCGGCCCTGGCCCTCGTTGGATGCCTGGTCTCGGTGCCCTGCGTTGCGCGGGATCAGGACCCGGGAGCTGGTACAACTTGGCGTCCAGATGCTGGCTGAGCCCGGGCTGGGGATGCTGTCCGTCCCCTGCGGGATGCAGTCGGCCCCGCCCGGGTCTGCCTGGGGCTCTGGCGGTCTTTTGGACGTCTTTGCTCCGATCTCCTTCATGTCTGCATCGATTCCTGGGAGACGGATTGATGTCTGCTCACACCAACTATCGAACACTCTTATGGAGAAACCTTATATGCACCAGCATGCTACCACACACACATAGATGTGGGGTCTCTGGTGTTTAAGGATATATTCTTGGGCTGAGGTTATCATTACTAGAGCTTGATTAATCGGTACCATGAGTTTTTCTGTGACATTGTTGTTGTATTTTTATATCTATTTTTGTGTGATGTGGTTGTGTAATTCTTAGTTCACAATGTTTGCTTGGTTTTGTCGATGTTCCTTTTTCGTGTTTTGTTTTGTTTTTCCCCCTCTCTCTGCCGTCCTGTGGGCATGGAGGCAGACTTCAATGTCTTCCTGTGTTTTCTTTGTTCCCCTTCCTCTCTTGTATTTTCAACTCACCCTCTCTCATGACATTTTGTTTCCTACCTCTCTTCTTCATCTTCCTTCTTTCTTCTCCTTAATTTTCCTTCTCCGTGTCCATAACATCAGGAAATAAAAACCCCAAAAATTCATAATAAAGATTTTTCACACATAAATCAAGTGGAGTACTATAGCAAAAGCTGTACTGCTCCGCTTGTGAAAGTAAATCTGTTGGGCTTCTACTTGGTACTCAGACACCAATTCTGAGCTCCACACTGCCAAACAGGACACGTAAAAAAAAAGAAAAGAAATGTTAGTTGGTGGCCTATGTATAATTTTTAACCTGTTTGCATTAGATTTGTGTTTAAATTGAGTAATTTTGTTGTGTCCCTTTATTATTAAACCAACTTTGTGCAATGAAATATTCCCACAGCATGATACTACCACCACCCTCCTTGACAGTGGATAGAATATTCTTAGATTTAAGAGACTCTACTCCATCTGTACAAACTACATCATTGTGGATAATTAGCTTAATCTATGTCACACCTGAGTAAAGAAAAAAAAAGTTTCTCCAGACTGCATTTGGCTTGTATATGTTGCACACCAACTTTTCTGAATAGGAATTAAAGCTGTTGTGTTTTGAATGGGGCAAGGAAAAAGAATGGTTCAAATAAATTTCTTAAACCTTATTGCAAATTTGCTCCAAATAGTTTCCAGTTTTAATGCAGCCAAGTTGACCTATGTATCCCACTAATTTTAATTCTGCCATAATATACTACAAATGTATTGCCTCCCTCTAGCAGTTTAGTGGTACCTATTTTCACAAATTTTTATACGAAATATCCAAATTGCTCTATTTAAATTTACAATCTTTGTTTTATTTATCATCTGTAGACATCGAAAAAAACACAGAAAAATATATTTAAAAAATATATAATTGTGAATAAATTCAGGCTGTAAAAAAAGGCTTTTGTCAACTATTAAAAACATAATTGGATAATTGGCACTTACAATCTCTTTGGGGTACGCAGTGGTCATATCCACTCTATGCTTACCAGTGCCAAAATCTAAAAATAAAAGTACATTCATTCATTTTCAAGTCAAACAACATTATCGTTTTTTTTAAAGATTCCAATATGCTCCCACATCAGCCCCACTCGACCGGTCCGATATTAAAGCGAATGAAACCACTTGAGTACTAGGTCATCTGCAGTGCAGAGTCTAACAAGAATCTGTGGAGTCAGAGAGGAAAGTGGACAGATTGTTGTTAAAGAATAAGAGGGACGCAACCAAATAATGTTCAAAAATAAATAATGGCTAAAACGGAAATAAACCGTCATTTCATATACTAAAAATATCTTTATTATTTTGACATATTAACTATCTGCCTCTTCACCATCTAGTTGTAGTAACATCTTTAACTTGCCATCACCATTTGTAGACCTCTCTTAAATTTTTACTTCGCCTCATTTTGTGGGATAAAAGGTTGCTGTGGTATGAATAAAACATGATTCTGAAAATGTTCTCTGTTCTTGTTTGTTTGATTTATATCATGTAGCTGTAACCACATTGCAAGAAAATAGAATCGCTTTACAGCACACATAAATGGGATATTCCCCTCAGCAGGCTGAAATATGTTAAAAAATGACTCAAGAGGTGTAACTGAGATACCGGGGAATGATTGAATGGTGATGGTCAAAGAACAGCAGAGGTAAGAATAAAAGGTCATCACGCTGAGGCTGAGTTACAGAAAAAGTATCTCATTGCTTTCAGTCTTGTGTTTTCTTCACGCTCCTGCTTCTGTGACCAAGAAACAGCAGGACATTTTTCTTTACAGAGTCAGTTATAGATACAGAAATAGATACTGAACTGACATCCAGAAGGCTTAACATCATTTGAAAAATGGACATTACATAGATGTGGTCTATATCCAATCGTTCTTCCTGGTTGGATAACTTTTTCCATTGTTGACAGCATTTTAGCCAAAAACTGTTTCCTTTGCAATTAAAATGCCACCGTCAAATTAAACTACTGGTGATTAACTCTGGTTTTACAAAGGAGAACACACTGCTGCCCATAAAGTGGGAATCATTTGGTTTCAGACACATTCCTGTTTTTATTGTCACCTTGAAATGTTTAGAAGGGAATGATCAACATGTTGAGAAGTTTACACTGTACACTTTGTCTGTCAATAATTAATCACACTGCCACAGTCATTTATTTAGATGGTAAAAAAAAATATCCCAAGTTTATGGCCAACAGTTTAGTTTGCTGGGTTGGATCATACTTTATTCTGTATGACTTGGATCAAATATGTAGGTTTCCTACCACAAACTTCTCAGAATAGTTTGTTGGAATTTTGCCCCATTTTTTCTGACAGAACTAATGTAATCCGCTAAGTCTTGTAGGCCCCATTGCTTGCAAACATTTTTTCAGCTTTGTCTACATATTATCCATGGGGCTGAAATCAGGGTTTTGTGATGACCTCTCAGAAACATTGACTATGTTGTCTTTTGGCCTCTTTGTAACTAAGTTCCAAGTTATGATGTAAGCCGTTTTCCATTTGGAAGACCCATTTGTGTACAAGATTTAGCTTTTTGACTGATGTCTTGAGACGTAAATATTTTCACATTATGGTCTTTCCTTATGAGGCCATCTATCTTGTAAAGTGTGTTTTTTTTTCTTCTTCTTGGGTTGATGCATACAAATGGGAAAAAAACACTGTCATCTTTTTCCTTAACAGATGATATTCTTGTAATATTTATAATACTTTGAACAGATGAACCTGGGATCTTCAGTCACTCATAAATTGTTCCCAAGGGTCAACTGGACTTGGTCATCAATTCTCTTCATGACGTCGTCTATTATGTCACACAAGAAAACAGTGTGTTTGAAATGTTACCTTTAAATACATCCACAGGTATTACAAAGCCATTGCATCGTCATCATCTTGGCTTTTCCCAAAAAGCACAGTAACCTTAGTATATGTACTTGTCTGACTTTAAACAATGTTAATAAAACTTCTGTCATTCAATATTCTGGCTTAGTCTGATTTAATGTCTGACACAAACAGAAACAAAATGATATATTTTGGCACAGTTTATGTAAATATCTGGTTTCAGCTGTAACTGTCATTGAAAGCACAGTGGTGCCCTCTTCCTGACCCTCTCAGCCTTAAAGGATCCTCTCAGTGAAACCAGACACGTCTTTGAATGTGAGAAAAAGAAATTAAGCCGAGTTTGCTTGTCTCTCCTCGTCTTGTGCTTACTCTCGCAGAACAGATAGACACTGCTAACATCCGTCCAGCAGTTTCACAGGCTGGCGGGCACAGTGTTACTACACTTTCTAACCCACACGCTTCACCATTTCCCATCGTGTCACACCTTCCTCCTTCTTTCCCTCGTGGCTCCTCTCCTGTTTATTCACTCCTCTATCACTCGCCTGGCTCCTCTTCAACCCCTGCTTCTCTCTCTATCATCCCACTCTTTTTCTTCACCTTGTTTTTTTTACTGCTCCATATCACATTTTAAAAAAAGAGTGGAGAATTTACACAGTAAACAATACCAATTTATTTTCACCAGAAAATGATCAAAAAGGACAGAGAGGCATCACTGGAATTGCTGCTGTGCCTTCTTTCTGATGACTTCATGTGCCAGAAGAAGACCACAACAAAAACCTTTAGCATGAATAAGTATAAGATATATTGTTATGCTTATATTAAACCATTGCAGTTTTGCCTCCACTCAAAACCCCAGAAAAATTCCCTTGAAAAATATTTGGCTGAGTTTAAAAACCTGCATCCAATAGGCTTGGCAGTGCATCAAATTGTACATAATGTCGTTAATTTCCAGGTTCCAAACTCTAATGCTTTGCCCACTCAGTCTCAGTTTTGTTATTCATGCTGCATGAATGGCTTTCAAGTAGTTTAGATCGGGAAGAGTCTGCGGTGGTGCTGACAGGCGTCAATCTCAAAGAACTTGCTCAGGACTATGAACTGAATTCCCCCAGAAAAGAAAAGAAAATCTCTGCAGCCACTTTCTGCTTTGCATCTAGTTTAGAGTAAACTACACTCCTCAACACTAGCTAATTAGGTCAGTGGTAATGGTACACTGTGGGATTTTGTAAACACCATATATCATCATTTCAAAACAAGCACGTAAATAAATGCATTTCTATTTCCATTAAAACCCAGACAAGGTCCAGATCTTTAAACTGTGGAGACATTAGGTAAAAGCTAATCTAAATTGACGGGCACACAAGAAAATCTAAAGCATTAGCTCAAATGCATTACTAGACGGAAATAAAATACAATTTGTGGGGGCAGAATACTCCACACATCATACCCACAGTACAACATGGTGGTGGCAGTATCATGTTGTGGTGATACTTTACTTCAGCAAGTACACATAAGTCCTTTAGGGTTAATGGGGAAATGACTGTAGGTAAATACAGGGCACTCATAGGAAAAAAAACCCACTGAGAAGCTGCAAAGGACTTGAAACTAGATTTGACTCCAACAAATCTGTGACAAGACTTAAAAATTGATGTTTGTAGATTTTCTTCATGTAGTCTGACTGATCTTGACCTATTTCATGAGGTAGAATGGGCAGAATATTCTGTTTCTAGATGTGCAAAGCTGGTAGAGATATAATCCAAAGGGTTATAAATAATTTTGTTACTGAGTCATGAAGCTGCAAAAACATGCAAGAATAGACAGTAGACCTAGGTTATCATATGTTACTGCTGATACAGGACTGCTGGATAAAATGCTGCAAACGTTAAAAATACAAAAGAAATAATACAATGTTGATGTAAATCGCACATTTTGTTTTAAATTGTAATTGTTTTTTTCACATTAATCAATAAACATACTATGTGCTGTATGTGTTTTAGTCTGTTTCTGAGGTACTTTTAGGAGCATTTTGAGTTGAAATATTTGCAGGACTACATTTTTCTCTTCTCCTACTAGTTTTTTGCTAAACTAAGCTGCGCTAACAATTTGATAGCTCATCTTTCCTTTTCTTTTTTTGTATTTCATTTCATGTTATGAAATTTTAAATGTGTATTTCAATAAAATATTAAAATGTTAATGAAGAGAACTGCAACATGTCTTTTTTTTGTACTGGGTAGAAACCTTTATGTGTGTTGCCTAGAAACTGTTAGCAACACCACCAGCATAAGGCTTGAGTTTCTTCAGAATAATATCTCAATTGAGTGTGCTAATTTTCATGACCAAAAGAAAAAAACAGATGGTATTTTTCCCCAAAATATATTTTCTTGTTTTTTCTCATTGTAGAATATTACAGTGCATATCATCATTCCTTACATACTCTGCATCTAAATCACATTAAACTGCTTTACTTTGAGATTAGCAACTGATCGAAGGGATATTGATTCCTGCCTACCCAAAAAAAGGAACACCAGACCATCTAGAACGAAGAAGATGATGAAATAGGTGATGAAACAGATTTGGTTTCTTTCTGCATCTCCTTCTCTTTGCACTCTGTGGGAATTCTTCATTGCCTCATCAACCCTCTGCTTCCACCCCTGCTGGACGGTGGTTGTACCCTCCCAGAGTGACTGGCTGCGTGGCCTTTTCAATAATGTAGGAGGGGAAAGAAGAGAGATAAAATGAGGGAAGAAATGATTTCTTGGCGCAGCAGGAGCCAAATCAACCCCTCGTGTGACATTTACCTCTAGCAGGGCTGTCAGTGTGTGCGTCTCTCTGTGCATCTTAGACGGCTCAAAGCGAGAGTAATGATACCTCCCTCCAGCTCAATGACTCAGAGGACAAAACTCTTCTGCTTGTCATGTCCTTTAGAATCTCTGTGAAGGGACTGAAGAAGGGAACAGGAGTTTTGCAATGAACTATGACAGCAATATTACCACTTGTGGTAACTGTGAAGTGGAGAAACACCACAAAAGTTGTAAAACAAAGGAGAAAAAGTTCATCAATAGTTAAGCAGAAGAGATCAATATATTTAATCCATCAGCTCCTCCTTTACTCTTTTATACGTCATTAACCTTCCCCCCTATCAGCTGCCCAGGGTGGTCTCATTTCTCCTCCAGAGAAACCCCACTAACCCCCACCTGGGCTCACAGCATCCATCATTAGCTCCCTGCTTTAGCTCAGGGCCTGCAGAATGTCACACAGCTGGACTGTGAGACTCTGAAGGCAGATGAAACAGAAAAAACCCTGTGAGTGCCTTGAAAAAGATGGACCATACTTCTGCTGCCTGCAGTTTTAGATACTGAAGGCATTCACTGTGACCCTGTGGAAACCAGCTGCAACTGACAATTACATTTTCATTTGAAACACAAGTATATGTCTAATTACAAGCTCCATTTCCCAGGTGTATGATGCCACACATAAAGGATTCTTGGATATTATTGTTTTTGGAACTAATTTACAAAATGCATTTTTTTTCTGTGTGAATTGTGTGTATTTTAATGATGAGACTTTCATGCATGGTAAAGTTTAACCTGCAATATAAATGTTATAATCAAGTTTTCATGCTAGTTTTCTTTTTTGTTTTAAAAAGGGAATGATCTGGTGATACTAATTACTCCCGGTCCCCTGTCCATCCTAGCTCCTGACTCTCATTCATATGCTCATTTCTTTTCAATAAACATCTTTTACTTTTACTAGTCTCCTGAGTGTCTTCGTGCATGTGGGTCAAGCGCTTACTTTAAACTATGACACCAGCATAGTTGGCTGGATAAACAGTAAGACATAAGACCTGTAAGTACCAATATTCAGTTTCCATCCATCCATTTTCTATACCCGACTGTGGGAGGAAGCTGGAGTACCCGGAGAGAACCCATGCATGCACAGGGAGAACATGGAAACTCCATGCAGAAAGACCTCAGGCTGGGATTTGAACCCATGACCTTCTTGCTGCAAGGCAACAGTGCTACCAACTGCACCACTGTCCAGCCCCAAAATTCATTTTATTTTATAGTGCCATTTCATGAGAAATTTCTTGTTAATGCACTCTACATGACAAACATGACTAAGTCATATCCAGTTCCAATCCAGTCTTGATTCAGTTCAAATCAATCAAATTCCTTCCATACAGTCCAGTCATTTATTCAGGTTCAGATCCAGATCCTTTTACACACACAAGTTAAGTCCACATGTAATTCAAAACCATCATATTCCATCAATAATATTATGGCAATGTGTAAACAGTTATGTAAAGAAGACCAGCTGATTGCATCGAACCAGACTTTGCAACAACTCCTCATCCTAAACAAGCATGTGGTTACACCAGAGGCTTATTTATATGAAAACAAAATTAGTTGGTTTCACAAAGGCCAGAACCGAATCAGTGCCCTGTATGGTTGTGAGGTCGTGTGTGTGTGTGTGTGTGTGTGTGTGTGTGTGTGTGTGTGTGTGTGTGTGTGTGTGTGTGTGTGTGTGTGTGTGTGTGTGTGTGTGTGTGTGTGTGCGTTTGGGTATATCTTACCTTTGTTCCAGGTGCAACGACTCGTTTGTGTGTCGCTCCAGAGTCCCTTTGCTAGAAACATGACATGGCCTTGTTTCACTAGGTCAATCAATTCAAGTGTTGCCTCTCTCAAGTTGATGTTCCACAGAGAGACAGTGTGGAGCCCCAGTTTTAACCACTTTAATTGACTAAAATATGAAAAAACTTTTAAGTGTTTTTTGATACGACGTTATCAGCATTACACTTTTTTTCAGCCTACAATTAATAAACTTAATAAATCAAATGATGGGCTTGTCAGCCTTGTTTATCCCAAAAGTCAACTCATAGACATCAAAACAACTTAAGGTTTTAAGAACTTCGGTCTGGTGAACCCTCAGGAGTGAAAAACACAGTTTATATATTTTGTGTGCATAGCTCACATAGCTTTTGACTCCAAGCACCAAAGCCTCTGTAGTGAGTGACGTGCCCAAAATTTGAATGATCTTTCAATTAAGATGAAGCAACGAATAGCATCAAATAAGAGGAAGCTTTCATAAACTGTTTTGATAAAACATTGCATAACCTAGCCAAAAAACTCTTACCCACCCTTCATTTCCTTAAATCGGTGGGTGGCCTTTCATTTTAAGCTTAGGTCCTCTCCCCAAGGCTAGGAACTTGAGTGTTCTTTGCAGTATCTAGCTGTTCTTTGGACTGCACTCTTTTCGACTGATGCGTCAGATTTCCTCAGGTATTTGTTGGAGTCACTTCTCCACGGGCACTACATTTTCTTTTACCTTTCAGGCTCTTTCTTGCTCTTTCCTGAGCCCTTGGTATTTCTCCAGTTTCTCATGTACCTTGTTCCTGTTTCCATTTTGGATAGCAGCATTGATCACATCAGCTGTCCTCTGCTGCTTATCACTGATCATAATGGTTGGTTGGCCATTATTCCGTCCATTATTCTTCCATTTGGAAGTCCCACAGAAGTCCCACAGAAGCTTAGCTAGTGTGTGTGTATATATATATATATATATATATATATATATATATATATATATATATATATATATATATATATATATATATATATATATATATATATATATATATATATATATGACTGTAGTATGCTAAAGAATGGGCCTATGTTTTCTAATCACATCTCAACATATGCTGTCAGGTTTTTAAAAAATGACTTGCTTTCAAGGAGCAGAGAAGAGGTCACAACTCTGTGTCTGTGTTTGTTTATGAGGAGAGAGAAGATGGAAGACTGTTTCACTAAATCTCTCTTCTGTTGCTGAAGACAAACTTCAGAGCAAAGTGAGAATGTAAAGTCACTTTCTGAGATTAAAAGTTTTAACAAATGAAAATGCTGACATAAGAGAATCCCATTTTTTTGTAATTTTCAGATTTCCTATTTAATTTAATTATGCTATAACACAAAGATTACTTCAAGTTGCAGTTAAAAAAGTAGACCCTCTTTCAGACAGAAGGTTTTACATATTAAGAAATAAAAAAAACTTATAAAACATATGATTCCAGTGTTGGTGATTATTGTCGATACAAAACGTCCTGCCTAACTGCACAGTGGTGGAGGAGTTGTGATGGATCTTTTCTGCTACCATGGGATGTGGGTGCTTTTAGCCGTGGAGTCTGCCGTTAACTCTTAGCTTAGTAGAATCAGAAAAGTAATGCAGAACAATGATCCCAAGTAAGACATCTACAACAGCATTTCTAAACAGTGAGATCCTGGCAAGGTCAAGCCTCTATCCAACTGAAACTATTTGCTGTTTGAACTCGTCTATATAAGTAGAGCAAAAATTCCCAGTGAACTCCTGTAAAATGTAAAAAACAGATTGTTCCAATATTGTTACATAATTCTGGGGGAGTCTGATCAGGACGAGCATGCTGTTCAATGTAATTAATCATACCTCTTCTGAATTTGTATTCACTTATTTGTAAAAATCTGGTGTAAAACTGCTTTTTCATTCAAAAGCACTGACTCAAAAAAATGTGTACTTTTTTTGAGACACATTGCTTTATTACCATGGTTCCTTCCCTAAAGTTCCTGAAAGGTCATACTGGGAGGTGTTTTAGGACAGCCAGCTAAAATCTCACAATAATTTCTTTTTAATAAAAAATGAAATATTTTGAGTGCATTTACTGCAAATACTGCTCCCAAAATAAAAAAAAAGACCCCTTTCTGAAGGTGATATTGTCTCTTTGTGTAATGCTGCCCTCTTGTGAAATAAACAGATTACTACATTGTCCTCCTTCAATTAAGACTGATTTTTACTTTCTGAAACTCCTTGTTTCAGAGAGTTCTGCTTCTCGCAGCAGCACTTTTCGGGCCAGATCTGGTCTGCCTATTTTGGCCAGGCTCTGAGCAAGACTGGAGGCCTTGGGGTGGCGTGTGACAGCAGGCAGCGCTCGTCTCCACATGGCCAAGATGTGAAAGGCCTGCTCTGTGGGGCTGTCCTTGGAGCGGAGCTTCACCAGCTGGGCTGCACTGCGACTGAGATGCAGGGAGGACACCAGCAGAGCTGTTTCCTCCTGAGAAAGCTCCCCAGACAGCCAGAGGAGAAGGGCGTCCGAAAGAGGCTCTGTTGGGTTTGTATAATAGCAACAAAGACCATAAAAATGTAGATAGTGTCTTGCTAAAGTACTCCTTATCGTGGAACTTTTTCCTATTTTTGTCACATTACAACCACAAATTTCAATCTTTTCCATTGGGATTTTATGCCAAAGACCAACTCAAACTTGTGTTTTTTTATACATAATAATCTGGAAAATGTACATACAGTAAAACAAAAAGTATTTTGGAGCTACCTAATTTGCAAGTTTTCCCACTAAAAAGTTGATGAGAGGTCTGTAATAGGTACACATCAACTGTGAGAGACAGAATGTAAAAGAAAATCCTGGAAATCACATTGTATGATTTTTAAACAATTTAATTGTATAATGGTGCAGTAAATTAGTATTTAGTACCTACAAACAAGCAAGAATTCTGGCCCTCACCTGTTACTTCTTTAAGAACCCTTTCTATCCTCCACTCCTTACCTGTATTAATGACAGCTGTTTGAATCAGAATCAGAAAGGTTTTATTGCCATATGTGTGAACAGGTTCACAACAACCTTATTGTCTGTATAAAAGATACCTTTTCACACCTTCGAACACACAGACTCCAAACTCCACCATGGCCAAGACCAGAGAGCTGTCTAATGATATCGGGTAACAACTTTTTAGACCTGTACAAGACTGGGATGGGCCAATCTACAATAGGCAAACAGCTTGGTGAAAAGAGATCAACTGTTGGATCAATTATTTGAAAATGGAAAAAATACAGATAACTGACAATCTCCCTTGACCTGGGGCTCCATAAAAGATCTTGCCTCGTGGGGTACAAATGATCATGAAAACGCTGAGGAAACAGCCCAGAACTACAGGGGGGGACTGGTCAATGACCTGAAGAGAACGCGGACCACCGTGAAATTAAACTTTAAAAAAATCATACAATGTGATTTCCAGGATTTATTTACATTCTGTTTCTCACAATTGAACACCATGAAAATTACAGACCTCTCTCATCTTTTTAAGTGGAACAACTTGTACAATCGGTGGCTGCCAAATACTTTTTCAGCCCACCGTCTGTATTCAGTAATTTTCCTGCCACAGTTTTTCAAGAAGATTCAGTTCTGGTTTGGGCTGGACCTTTGTAACACATGAATAACATTTGATCTTAACCATTCCATTGTAGATCCAGCTGCATGTTTTGGGACCTTGTCCTGACACAAAGTGAACCTCCGGTTTAGCCTCAAATCTTTTAAAGCATCCAACTGGTTTCCCTCCAAGATTGTCCTCTTTTTAGCTTCAGCCATCTTCCCATTAACTCCGACCAGCTTCCCTTTCAATTAAATTACTATTACTGTATTTGCTAATTATATCCATTTACTATATTATATATAATAGGATTTTATTAAGGGTATAAGAGTCAAACACACCACACTTTTCAGATTTTGATATGTATTAAAAAGTTCACAATTATGAACAAATTTTAGTTGGTTTATCACATAAAATCCTAATGAAATGTGGAAAATTTGACAAGGTAATAATACTTTAGCAACAGTTGTTTCTAAATGACTAAGTCACCCACCTGCCTCCTTAGATATCTTTACTCTGGTGGCAATCGGCCGATGAATGACTCTCACCTTCTGGAATCACACAAATTCCATCTGTTGATAATAAATCTTGAAGTTCTTTTACTACAGATAAAATTGTAATATTTGGCATGACTTTTGCACCTTTGGTAAACTCAGAGGCAGTTTACAAACTGGGTTTCCCAGGAGCTTTGCATCCTTCAGAACAGCATTGTCCCCTCTCCACTCCATCTCAGCTCTGGGGACTCTATAAAACAAGGCTGTACCCTTGTAGCAATATGAGCTGTAGTTCCCAAATGGGTCCAGTTCAGTTAGATGCACTAGAAGCTGATTCCTTCGCTGACAGTGAAAGCTCAGTCGCTCATGTGGGTCCTCACTTGTGTTGCTTTGTGTAGAAGCTGGAGAGTACAGACATGCAAAATCATTTGAATTATATACTCATAAAGTATATACGCTCTTATTAGTCTGAAATATTGCATTTCTGAACTTATCCTATAAAGCAAAGACTTCAGTTGATCTGACTTTACCAACTGCAACAAGTGCCATTTATTATTTCTTTAACTGTATTTGTTGCTAGATATCCTCTGTGACCTGTGATGGCTTGTCTATAAATTACCAGCCATGTTCCACCTTCATCCAACTTTAGTTCACACGCTTATAAATAGCCCCTGTTAGGCTTAGCTCATTTTCAGTTCCTCTGCTCTTCTGCGGATTTAGGTGGCATTTCAGCCTTTGGGTTGTTGCTCCCTTGTATTAAGACTTCCTGCTTCTTCACTCCTTTTAGCTTTGCTAATAAAGATTTCAGTAAACTTTCACTTCTTGTATTTTTATATATTTATATAGCTAAGCTGTGCCACTTATTATTTTGTGACTATAGAGTCAGAATACCGTGAATATTAATGAAGGTTGAAATGCTCAGAGACAAATTTTATACTATTATGATGTAAACTTTCAAGACCAAGGGTGCTGAGAACATGTATCCACAGTCCAGGGATTAAGATTGGACATTCTTTGACAAGCTGTGCATACAGTTAAAACTAGAAGTTTACATACACCTACTAAAAAGACTCATGCACATTTTTTTCTCACTGTCTGAGGTTCAATCAGACCAGACCTCTCTTGTTTTAGGTCAGTTAGAGTTACCAAATTTATTTCTATTTGGTAAACACCACAATAATGAGAGAAAGAATCTGTCAGACATTTATTCATTAATGCCTTCAAAATGAGAAGTTTACACAAATGTCCTCGGAATTTGGTGAAATTGTATGTGAACTGGGTGTGTATGACTTGGGTCAAACAATTGCTGTTTACCTTCAAGAGCTTCTAACAATAGTTTGCTGGAGTTCTGGCCCATTCCTCCTAACAGAACTGGTGTAACTGAGTCAAGTTTGTTGGCCATCTCACACTCACACCAAAGCACTGACTGTGTTGTCCTTAGTCTCTTTAGAATCACTTTGGTAGTATGTTTAGGGTCAGTGTACATGTGGAAGACCCACTTGTGCCCAAGCTTTAACTTCCTGGTTAATGTCTTTAGATGTTGCTGTGGTATTGCCACATATTTCCATGCTTTTTCCTCATGATGACATCTGAATTATGAAGCATTTCAGGAGAAGAACCTCACACCAAGTGTCAAGCAGGGAAGTGGAAGTATCATGGTTTTGGAATGCTATACCCATAGGGTCCACCATAAAGTCAAACGTGTATCAGAGGGTGTGTGAGGAAAATGTGAACACATCTACAAAAGAAATTTAAGCTGAAGCCAAAATGAACGCTGCAACATCATAATGATCCAAAATATTCTAGTAAAACCACCAAATACTGGATAAGAATTAAGAAATGGAAGGTCCTGGGCTGAATGAAAACTCAGATCTTTATCTCATAGAAATTCTGTGGGGTGACTTGAAACAGGGTGAACATGCAAGAAACCTTTCAGATATCTCTAAGCTGAAAGTTAGAAGAGGGGCAAACTTCCTCACAGCTGTGTCAGAAACTGATAGATGACTACAATAAGTATCTCTGAAATGGTTTCAGCTAATACTATCTATAAGGAAACAGTAGTTTAGTAGTTTATGCGGTTCCCCTAACAGCCAGATGGTGCACTCTCTGCAGCATTCTCAGCAAATTCCGCAGAGCAACTTTAAAGGTTCACCAAAGAGAATATAATGCAACAATTTTCATGTGCCATGAAAAAGGAGCTTCACGCTCCTACTGTCCAATTTTACATAACTATTTCTTGAATTCATAGCTCCCGACTGGGGTGGCAGCAGGGGGTAGCCAGGCTTTCTTTTAGGACCTATGCCACCCCTGTAGATCTGCCCATTAACAGTAGACATCAGTATGTGAACCTTTCTTGGTAAGCATATGAATGTTTATTGGGGTGGCTTAACTTAAAATAGTTCTTGTGTTATTTCCACAAAAAGACCAGCAGACAAATGATTCTCCCTTGGCTCCCACCTGTGGAGGTGATGTTTCCACTGAAACGCATGAGAAGCTGATCTCCCTCACACAGGGAGATCTCCGAGGAGGTCTCCATGAAGCTGTCGCAGCTCTGAGCTCGCAGCCTGCTCAGCTCCCAGCTGAGATCTCTGCTAGGCAATGCAGTCAGGAGGATGCTGTGAGGGTCGTCCTTTCCATGCTGGAGGACAACGGTCACTGAGTGGTAGCAGGCTGAGGCCTCCAGCTCCTCTGCCAGTGTGGTAAGGTGACAAGGCTGCAGTGGTGAAAGGAGACGAACGACTAACAGTCTGATGGGACAAAAGGGAAATGGAGAGATTTAAGTAGTTTAACTTCATTAAAAGAGATCAGATTATTGCTTAGTGAAAAAGGCCTGTTATAAGGAGCTGGAAGTCAGAAATAATGTACCCAAGAGAGAGTAAGGAAATTATAAAACCTAACGTGCATACAGTATTCCTTACTAAGCTTGATTTAGATAAGAAAAATGAAGAGGAATATAGTTCCAGTGGGATACAATTAAAATCAGTTCCTAAAGCTGGTTTTATTACATTTAATGTAATTTTAAACAGATAATATAAGCTTTCTTTTTCTTTTTTCCAGTTCTTCTCAAAGGAATCCTAAGACGATGACAAAAGAAAAATCTAACAAATGCTTAAAACATGGATTCAAAGCATTTAACCAGGTAAAGATAAGCTTTATTTAGCTGTAAGGATCACCAGTTACTGACTGATTAATGTCTGATAGCAATCTGAACAACAAACCTAAAAGTGAAGTGGAAGTAGTGCTGGGCAATGAAACAATGACCCTATTTTATTGAGAGACAGGATGGGAAACAATACCAATGATAAAGATGGGCATTACAATTTAAAAAGACAGACAATCAGCTGTGTAAACTCGATTTTTATTTTTACTAAAATATATTCTCTTAATTCTTAAACAAAACAGAAAATATGTTTTGAATATTGGCATTTATTGCAATTTTTAGGAATAGGTCATTAGTTATTAATAATGTTCTTTCAATTTGTATTGAAACAGTTGCAGTGTTCGAAGTAGGGTCGTTCCTTTGAAACTGTCTTGATAATTATGCAAGCAGTTCAATACAGAAGGAAATATAGGCTATGTCCAAATTCAGGGGTTGCATCCTTCTAAGGACCCATCCTCCCTGGTCTACGTAGGAAGGGTCCTTCGTAGACCAGATAGCCCGGATGTTAGCGGCTGTGAATTCGGACGGTCTGGTCTTCAGATGAATTCCCGCCCCTGTCTCGGCGAATGCCTAGCAGTCATGACGACGCTGATCACAAGCTGGTAAAACTGGAGCTAGAAATCTTCCCGAGTTTTTTTTTTTATTATAAAGAAGCTACAGCAGTTTTACCGTCGCCGGCATGCTTTATATCTAAGGTAAAGTAAAGTAATTTTATTTACTTCTACAGAATTACAGGTTAATCTCAGCTACTGGATTCATGGATAAATTCAGCAACTGGATGACTGGTGGTCAAATATACACACTTAATATATACTATATATAAACTAAATATTACATTATAATTTTTTTCTAGTATTCAGTTGATTTTAAAAATTTACAAAATCAATTAATGATATAAAAGCAACAAGGAAAATTAACCAGTTGCTTTAAAGGAAAAAAAACTACAATGACATTTCCTTCAACTATTGTAAATGGTAATAATAGTATAGCTGATCTTTATGAAATAGCATGTCACTTCAATACATTTTTCATAAATGTAGGCACCACTCTTGCTAACAAAACCAATAACACTGCAGTCAATCTGCTTGATTTCATCAAAAATCACTCTCCACCCATGGTTTGCCTTGACCCCCCAGATATTGAAGTTTGGGAAATTATTTTGAAATTAAAAAATACTGCCCCGGGGCATGATGGACTTAGTGCTTCCCTGATCAAAGATGTTCTGACTCCATTAAGTAAACCATTGAGTCATATTTACTTTGTCAGTGAACACTGCATCGTCCCCACAGACTTAAAAGTGGCTAAAGTTTTGCCTTTATATAGAGCTGGTGTCAAGAGTGTGGTGTGAATGCATGGACCCAAACGCAGACAGCGGTAGGAAGTGCAAGGATGTTTATTTAGAGACTGCTGCTGGTGGAGGAGGTGATGATGACGCCAGGAACGGAGAGACAGGACATGGACGAGCCGGAATGGATGACAGCACCCAGCGCCTGGGTGACTGAAGAACTGTTCCAAGACAGTATTTTAAGACGACGTCAATCAGCAGCCTTCCGGCCTGCAACTGGAACAGTGGTTCCAAAGAACCATTGCACAGGTTCTGTTTCCCTCTTTCGCCCAACTACTGACACATTTTGCTCCCCTCTTTTTGGAATGGACCTCCCTCAATGCAAATTAACCCACCTCCTGGTGGCGAAACCCCTTTAGCATCTGCTAATGTCTTGGCTTCTATCTACGGGAGTTTACTTGGTGTTTGCGTACAATCATTGTCGACTGCATTTTGAACTTATACCCTTCAGAAGCGACTGGGTGTCTGGTAGAATTGCTCCTAAAGAAAGGAGCTGGTGCCCCAAACAATAATTAATAGATTAAAACTTGAAATTCATCAATAATTTTATGAATATTAAATGATCAATTATAATAATTGATGGTTACGTAAACTAGACAAAAATCGCCCACTTTGTATCACAACAATAGTGATAATGTTTTAACCCATTTTGCCCAGTTCTAGGTGGAAGAGCACATGCATTGAGGACTTTCTCATGATTTACCCACATATGTCTGCAAATACTGTGAAATATTCTGCTGCAGTTTTATAATTAAGGTTTTGATAACATGGCACATGTGAACCAGTACAGGGTTGGTGCTGAAAGTCCTTGTTATTCCTTGTTAGATTTGAAGAATGTTACTGGTTAACGGTTTATATGATGCCTAAAAAGGGATTTTATGATTTAGTACAGCTAGTATAACCACATTAAACAGAAATGGCTTGAAGAAGTCCCTCTTTGGTATAACTGTATCAGCTCCTTACATTGTTATGAAACCCCTTTAGTTCTCCCTTCTTTATAGACCAGTTCATTGAAGTTTGGGGGAATTCATTTATGCACAGTTCTTTGAAACCAGTATTACAACATTACAATAAGGTTAAGGTCTGGACTTTTCCTGGGTCATTACAACAACTTGACAATGTCCTTTTTCAGCCATTCTGTTTTAGATGTCTTGGTGTGTCTATTAATAGCCTTCTTTTGCTCTGGCGCAGGTCCTGTGGTTTCAAAGCAAGCCCAGATCACCACCCTACCATCGCCAGGCTTGACAACTTTCATGAGCATAAGGTGCTGTGCTTTATGGCTGGACATTTCTGGTTTACTGTGATCTGTCCAAAAGACAAGTTGTTCAGAAGCCCCATTCAGATAATACTTTTGTAGTTGATGGAAATATTTTTATCAACTGCTCTCTGAAACAACATTGTGACTTCACTAATACTCCCACTGTGGTTTCACTTCAGTTTTTATAGTGTATGGAAACATGTTCTGGTATTCTATTCTCAGATCAGGTGGAGATATTTATGTCACCCTCCTTTGTAGTGAGCGAAACTTCATACTGACACTGTAAGAGAGTAAGGGGAACCAAGATGAGAGCAGACAAGTCTACAAATCAGCTAATGTTGCTGATCAACTTCTGCAGAAACACACAGGGAGATGTGGTAAAGACATGAGATGGTTACAGCTCTGTAAAATCCCACACAGTTTTGGCAATAAAATGTGCTGGGTGGGTATGTGAAGTTGACATGAAGCTGTAATCGGTGATGGACTGTTAACGTGTCCTTGGCTTCTTGCCCAATGACCACAGGATCATTATTGATGTGTGCTTGGGATCATTTTCTGGACTCAAACAGTCACTTTCAGAGAAAATAAAACTGGTTGGAAACTGTTAAAATTCCTGTGTCAGTAACCAAAGAGAAGGCAGTTTTACATTAACATGGAATAAGAGGGTGTTGAACTTGATTATAAGCGTTACTTTAAGAACACTTTTTACCATAACTGTAAATTTAAAAAGGTGACTCTCACTCGCACTTAGGACAAATGATGAAAAAAAATATATACAAAATATCCATTCATCCACCAGTTGTCTATACCCGCTCATCCTTGCAGGGTCGCGAAGGGTGAGCTTGTGCCTTTCTCTATGTGTCATTGGGCAGATTGCAGGTCACACACAGGGCAACACAGAGACACACAGGACAGCCAACCACACACCCATGCATTAACACGCACGCACGCACACACACACACACGCATGGGCACACACACACACACACACACCCACCCAGACGCACACACACACACACACACACACACACGCACACACACGCACGTCTTGCTATCCTTGTGTTGACATTGTATTGACTTCCATTGATTTTACTATGCCTAACCCAGACACTTTCCCTAAACCTAACCATTACTGATACATGCCTAACCTTAACCTAAACCTAAACCTAATTCACACCATACCTCTCAACCTAACTAGTAGAGTTTAATAGCTAGTTAAACATTGTGGGGACCAGGCAAAAGGTCCTCACAACTACAAATGTCCACACAATGCTGGTGGCCTGTCAAAGGTTGGTCCACACAAGTATAGCTATACATGTGCACACACACACACACTCACACACACACAGACGGACACGCACACAGGAAGCTGGAGTACCTGGAGGGAACCCAAGTCACCATCAGGACAACATGCAAACTCCATGTAAAAATGGACAGCCATCAGCCAATGCTTCGGCCAAGGACCTGATTGGTGGAAAGGCAAAAGCGCTAACCATGCAACTACAAAAAGCAACAAAAAGTAAATGAAATTTCTTATACTTACCTGTCAAAGTTTTCTGTCAGATCAAAGGACACCAGTCCATTCTGCTGGTTCTTGATGACTATTTTATCTAGAACAGTCCACTGTCTGTCTCTTGAGCCTAGAACAATCAGCAACTCATTGGACCTCTCCTTAGACCTCACATAGGGACCAAAGCTTCTGATAGAAAAAGAAGACAAATCAACTCAGCAAAACTGATAAATGTGGCAGGTTTTGTTGTTTGATAAAGAGCATTTGGCATTGTTACACCTCTGACCTACCTTAATTTTTCTGACGGAAGCAGGGAATCACTAGGAGCCACATCATGGTGTTCCTGGATTTGTTTTCTTATTCCTTTCTCATTTTTCTCAGGATTTGGTGGACATGGAAGTGTAATTGTGATGGGTCTCCTGAGTGGCTGCGAGCTAGGGTGGGTGAGGTGGAGCAGCGGGCTGGCAGATACCACCGACTCATAGGCATCATTCCTGGACTTGACGGCAACCAGAAGGACGGCATCCACCGGCTGGACCTGAAGCAGACGAGTAAACATCTGTTTGGCAGGATTTGGATGGAGATGCTGAGTGATATGAGGACATGTTTTTCCTGACACTTTAATTTCGCCGACAGCAGGTTGTTTAATCAAAGCGTGCTGAGCAGAGTTGGAGCTGATGTTTCTTGACGTGAGATCAAGCAGCAAACTGCTGCAGTGAAGTCAGTTCAAAAATGTTTGGACTTACATGTAAATTCAAACACACTGTACAGACTTTCATATTGTTTTGTTCCCACCAAGCATCTTCGGCAGCATATCTCTATGAACTACAAGGTGCCTGTCTTTTTCTCTTCAGTCCTCACTTGCTTTTAAATGACAATAATTCAAAAAAAAATTATTTCGTTTTTTTGTAACTAGATTTTAAAATGCTTGAACCATTTTGGAACAGCCTGTTTATATGATAATATGGTCTGGTACCCTCTCCATGAAAGCAGTTCTAAAGATCTGGTGATCAACTTATTCTCTCCATACCATTGTTTGGGCCATTACTGGAGCAGTGAAGGATCCTGGAAGGTAGTTCAGAGATATCTGAGGGTCCATGGGGATTTTTAGTGATAACCCCCTCCTGGGAACGTTGTACGTCTCTCTTTTTAGACATGAAACCACTGCAAATATGCCCAAGGAGTACACTTTCACCTCTGCGAAGCAACCCTGTAAAGTATGCAAAAATATGCCAATAGTAATAATGTTTCTTAAATTGCATTAAATGTGAAGACAAAGCAAAAAAGTAAAGGCAAACCGCTGTAAGCCAATTATAATATGCTGCACCTTAAAGGCCCTAGGTTTTGCAGGCATTTAAAAAAAATATAATATTTGATAAACTTATCTATCAACCAACTTGTACATATATATATATATATATATATATATTTATATATATATATATATATATACGCTTGTCATGTGTGCTTTTGTCAAGGTAAATCTGTGTAAACCTAAATTGGGGCTCTGTCAAGTAGTTGCCAACAGTCACTATCTTTCCTAGTGCCAATAACTGTAAATGAGCTGGTACGGTTAGCTTGCTAAATATATTATGAAATGGCAAACCTGAGATCTTTCTTTAAATGGGGTTATGTGCAGTCGTTACCAGTAGTCAGTGTTTTACCAGGAGTTAATATATCTTAGACAACTGGTCCTTATAGGTTTTTAAGATTTGTCTGAACATATCAGTTTTAAAGCAACACATGGGTTTTTTAGTTGTTTGTCTTTTAGGAGTGTGATTATTTGGCGTGGTTACTTGCAGTCAGTATTCCAGATGCCATTAGGGACAAATAATACTAATAAGTAATAAAGAAAATACAAAATAAAATAATACACAATACAATACTCAACTGGCACAGCTGGTAGCACTGTTGCCTTGCAGCAAGAAGTTCCTGGGTTCAAATCCCAGCCTGGAGTCTTTCTGCATGGAGTTTGCATGTTCTCCCTGTGCATGTGTGAGTTCTCTCTGGGTACTCCAGCTTCCTCCCACAGTCCAAAAACATGACTGATAGGTGAATTGGTTTCTCTAAATTGCCCTTAGGTATGAGTGTGTGTGTGCATGGTTGTCTGTCCAGTATGTCTCTGTGTTGCCCTGCAATGGACTGGTGACCTGTCCAGGGTGTACCCTGCCTCTCACCCTGTGACTGCTGGAGATAGGCACCAGCCCCCCCCCCGCAACCCTGCATAGAATGGACGGGTACAGAAAATGGATGGATGGAAAATACTAAAGCTAAAATGTAATTTTTTGACAATCTTTACAATGGGGGTAGTAGGAAGATTGTAACCCTAAGAGTACCATCCCAACTGTGAAGTACGGGGTTAAGAGGGGTTTTGCAGCAGGAGGAACTGGGGCACTTTATAAAATAGACAGCATCATGAAGAAAGCAGAAAAATGTGGAAACTTTGAAGTAACATCTCAAGACATCAGCCAGGAAGTTAAACCTTGGGCACCAATAGGTCTTCCATATTGAAAGTGACCATCAGAATACAGCCAAATGACAGTATATACACAGGGGCTTAAGGACAAAAGAAAATACGTTTAAGAAGTACCATAATGAAGCCTTGATCTGAAGTAATTTGCAAGCAGATGTAAAAAGGTGTGTGTCAGCAAGGTGGCCTTCAAACCTAACTCAGTTACACCAGTGCTGTCAGGAGGAATGGGTTAAAGTTCCGGCAAACTATTGTGAGAAGCTTGTGAATGAATACCTAGAACCTTTGATGTAGCGCATACAGTTTAGAGGTAAGTCTACCAAATACAAAGGAATGTATATGTCAAATTCTGCCTTTGAATAAAGTTGAAAAAAAAATTCACATTATTCTGGCATTTAGCCATTTGAAATAATGTGGGCAATTCCGACTGACCTAAAACAGGAAAAGCCAACTCAGATTTAATGTCAGACAAAGCTCTTCTATTTAGTATATGTGTATATCCAGTTTCAACACTAGTAGATATAACAGAAAACCCCACCTTTCGGTCTCCGTGCACTTCATCTGTTGTCACAGGGGTGATGTAGCTAACTCTCTTCTCCTCATCAACAATCTTTACAGCAACCTCCCTGTGGCTGCTGCGATGCCGCACGCAGAAAGGCACAGCAACGGTTACAGGGAAGCGGAAGGTGTCTCCATCCTGAACTTTTACACGAATCACTCTGCTGACAAGTTCCTCCGAGCCGCTCACCATCAGGCAGCTCAGGGTGTCGGCCACCTCACATTTCAGGGCACCAGCAGGTGCTCTGATAAAACACGCATTTGTTGGTTTATCAGAGTTGTCCATCTGACCTCTGAGCCTGAGCATTGTTTTAGAACACATGAAAACAGGATTTGAAACATACTGTAGAGATAACACTTAGACATTTTTCAACACGAGTTTTAATACAATATATGGGTGACTGGCTGCACTCATCTTTGAGCAACATTTTCAGGAACCATTTTAAGGGCTTTCCAAAACGCAGCAGTGCACACTTTCCCATATCAGCTTCTGCCAGACTTGGTCTGTCCCTGTGAACCGAATTTGTTTGGCTTTTTGCACAAATGCAGCCACTGACCTGACAGTGAACTGTACAAAATATCTTGCTGTGTAGAGCCCAGGAGGTCAACATGCGGGGCTGTGCGATAACGCATTGCTGAGTTTCTGTCTGAATCAGTGAGCAGAAGAAATGAGGAGGAAACTCCCATTTATATCCAGACCAAAAAGCAAGCTGCATGTTTTTCTGAGAGCAATATGCTGAATGTTTCTGTTGTCAGTACGTTCTATTCTTCTACAAAACAAACCAAAAAAACATTTATTATAAAGAAATCTGGATATTGAATTCTTTTCCACATAACATTGCTTACTGTGGGGTAAAAAAGTATTTAGTCAGCGACCAATCGTGCACTACTTTGTGCCGGCTGATTACTTAAAATACAACGCTTTGGCTGTTTTGTGAAAGTGCAAAAATCTTTAAAGGGGGTGAATACTTTTGCAAGATACTGGTTGCATTTTATAAAAGTTTGCTTCCTTATACAGTGGGGTAAAAACGTATTTGGTCAGCCACCAATTGTGCAAGTTCTCCCATTTAAAAAGATGAGAGAGGCCTGTAATCTTCATCAAATGTATACCTCAACTATGAGAGACAAAATGAGAGAGAAAATCCAGAAAATCACATGCTCTGATTTTTAAAGAATTTATTTGCAAATTATGGTGGAAAATAAGTATTTGGTCAATAACAAACAAGCAAGATTTCTGGCTCTCACAGACCTGTAACTTCTTCTGAAAGAGGCTCCTCTGTCCTCCACTCATTACCTGTATTAATGCCACCTGTTTGAACTCGTTATCAGTATAAAAGACACCTGTCCCCAACTTCAAACAGTCACACTTCAAACTCCACTATGGCCATGACCAAAGAGCTTTCAAAAGACACCAGAAACAAAATTGTAGAGCTGCACCAGGCCTGAACCAGACCTGCATAGACCTGGGACCAAAGTAACAAAGGCTGTCATCAGTAACACACTATGTAGTCAGGGACTCAAATCCTGCAGTGCCAGACATGTCCCCCTGCTTAAGCCAGAACATTTCCAGCCCCGTCTGAAGTTTGCTAGAGAGAATTTGGATGATCCAGGAGAGGATTGTGAGAATGTCATATGGTCAGATGAAACCAAAATATAACTTTTTTGGTAGAAACTCTAATTGTCGTGTTTGAAGGAGAAAGAATGCTGAGTTGCATCCAAAGAATACCTCCTGTGAAGCATGGGGGTGGAGACATTATGCTTTGGGGCTGTTTTACTGCCAAAGGGACCAGGACGACTGATCTGTGTAAAGGATAGAATGAATGGGGCCATGCATCATGATATTTTGAGGGAAAACCTCCTTCCATCAGCAAGGGGATTAAAGATGAAACATGGCTGGGTCTTTCAGCATGACAATGATCCCAAACTCACCACCCAAGTAATGAAGGAGTGGCTTCGTAAATAGCATTTCAAGGTCCTGGAGTGGCCTAGCCAGTCTCCAGCTCTCAACTCCATAGAAAATCTTTAGAGGGAGCTGAAACTCCACGTTGCCCAGCGACAGTCCGAAAACATCACTACTCTAGAGGAATGGGCCAAAATACCAGCAACAGTGTGTGAAAACCTTGTGAAGACTTACAGAAAACGTTTGATCTCTGTCACTTCCAACAAAGGGTACATAACAAATTATTGAGATGCATTATTGTTATTAACTAAATTCTTATTTTCCACCATAATTTGCAAATAAGTTCTTTAAAAATCAGAGCATGTGATTTTCTTGATTTTCTCTCTCATTTTGTCTCTCATAGTTGAGGTATACCTATGATGAAAATTACAGGCCTTTCTCATCTTTTTAAGTGGGAGAACTTGCACAATTGTTGGCTGACTAAATACTTTTTTACCCCACTGTATAAGGAAGCAAACTATTATAAAATGCAACCAGTGTCTGCAAAAGTATTCACCCCCTTTAAAGATTTTTACACTTTCACAAAAAGAACCAAAACGTTGTATTTTAAGTAATCAGCCAGCACAAAGTAGTGCATAACTGAGGTGGAGTGATAAACATGAGATGTGTGGCACATTGTTATATTCAACCCCTTTAACTCTGAAAAAAACAAATCCAGTGCAATCAAGTGCCTTAAGAAATCGCTTACTGTAATTTCTAAGTAGAGCCAACCTTTAGTATTTAATCTTAGTATATATCCAGCTTTTCTGAGAAGGCCTTAGAGGTTTATTAGAAAACATGGGTGAACAAGGATTATCATGAAGACCAAGGACACAACAAATAGGTCAGGGAGAAACTTTGCGGGTTGTTTAAAGCAGTTTGCCACAGCTTATAGTATACTGTATGACTTACGGCAATTTAAATTAAATCAAATTAGGCTGCAAAAATAATTGAGCCTGGAGCAGAAGTTCATCTTCCAGAAAATAAATAAATAAATAAATAAAATTAAGCTTGTGGTTGTTATGTGACAAAATGTGGAGAAATTCAAAAGGTATTAATTACTTTGCAAGGTGCTGTACATTATTGGTAAACATCTTCAATCAGACAAATTATGTTTTTTGCTACTTCTGATATATGACCTTAACGTGTGAGGTAGTGCTGTAGTCAAGACCCCAGAACATAAGACTGAATCAAGACCAAGACTTTTAAAAACGAGGTGCAAGGCCAAACCATTTTCAAGACCATTGCTTTAATCATAATAATGTAGTTGTTGCAGCCAATGTTTAAAGACAATCTGAATCTTCACAGTTACAACTGTAAGTTTAATGAAGCAGGCAGTTTCACAAGTTGCAGTTTGAAATATGATGTTGTAGTTGTGGGCTTGATTGGTCTAGATAAAAAGAAATCCCTGGATGTGTTTGAGTAAACATGTAAGACAAGACCAAGACTTGTGGTCTCTAAACTGTTATTAAACCCAAGACCAGTCTGTGGCACCACAAAACTATAATATTGGGATTAGTATAATATAAATATATATAAATATAATGCAAAGTTTAGACTAACCTTTCTTAACCCTGGTTCTCAGGCCCAACTGTCTTTCATGATTTAGATGCATCTCTGCTCCAGCTCACCTGAATCAAACGATAGCATTAGCTCCTGCATGACATCAACTGCTGCAGAAGTCTGGCAATGACCCAGTTATCCAGGTCAGGTGTGTAGCAGAAGGGAAACACCTAAAACATGTAGGAGAAATGGTCCTGAGGACCAGGGTTAAGAAACCCTGGTTTTGACTGTTATCTATGTGTACGTCAAAATAATGTGATGTTCTGCCACCCTGCTTGCCAGGTAATTTAAAGTGTGAATGCATAACAATAGTACTTGCCATTTTACCATCTCCTCAACATGAAACGTCAGTCAGAGAACTTAGAATAAACACAATGTGTTGATTGTGGAAGCTCACCTTACTGTAATCCATTTCTCTTCTTTTCTCCGTTCAGTTTTATTATCTTTGTCTTTCTCTTCTGATTCCAGTAAAGTAGCCTGATAATGAAAGTCCCCCCCTCGACCTCTGATGTGAGATTCCCCTTCACTCTCTTTCTCCTTGCTGCAGTTTGAACTGTTGAATCCAGAGTCCAGGATGTTCTTCTGATCATCTTGAACATCCTCTTTAAGCTCCAAATTATATGCAGACTGATGATTCCTGGTGTCTTCTGGTTGGGCCAAAACAAACTTGTCTCTGGATTCTTGAAAGACCGCAGCACCAGCTGACTCCTCATGGAAGACTAACCGGATCACTGCTGCATCCAGCTTTAGAATGATTTTGGTAACACTGTCCATGAGGTTATCTATGTCTTCTCCAACACTCAGGAAAATGTCAACAGACTCAGAGTAGGATCTAGTTTTATACTCTGAAATATCTGAAATAAAATAAAAACAAGTGTGGAAAAAATGGAATAAATTCACAGTAGTGTAAGGAAGTGCCTATAATGTCCCATTTGCCTTTTACTTTTTTGACCATCGCTGTGGCAACAAAAACAGACAACCAAATACCCTCACACAGAGTTTACAATCATCAGTGGTGCTAGTCATGGAAGAAAGGACCAAATCAACCTATAGAAATAATGAATAATTAATGCAACCAGAGGTAGACAACCTGGGAAGCATACCTCAAACTACTGTATTTTTTAGCCAAAGGGTCAAACTATACAATTCACCATGTTTCAAAGCATTTTGTGAGAAAGATTATCTTATTGTAACTGAGTCTGGATTGCTTCTCTCCTGTTAGTCTAACTCATGCTAACATTGAAAAAAGTTTCAACTAGAAGATGATCAGTAGGGTTTATGTATGCCATTTTGAGACCAAATACCTTCACTGCATCTCTGTTAAAGATGTGTAAAAAGCCTTAAGATAACTTCATATTATAATAGTGCCAGTGTTGCCCAGTGGTGCACTGGCAACCTGTCCAGAGTGTACCCTATCATCCATTGACCGTTGGAGATAGGCCCAGAGACACTAGCTTAAAAATAATAGAAAACACAGATTTTATACCTTAAGTTCTATACGCCAAAGAAAGAAGAACAACGTCAAGGGTGCAATCAATTATTTAAAGCTAAATTAGTTAATAGGATTTCTATTGCAAGAACCTCATACAGTACCTTTTGTAGAGGCATCCTGATCTTCATCGCCCCCTTGGGGAAACTTATCTAGCATGCAGACACATTCTCTGATAACCTTCTTCCAATCTGTCAGTATCTCTAACTGAAACTCATTTAGTTCTTTCAGCACTTCCACAGCCTTCTCAGTTTGCTCTTTAATGACACTTCTTTTCCCCTTTTTGTCCTCCTTGATTTCCTCTGGCCTGCACTTCCCTCCTTCTCTGCTCCCAAATGCTGATCCACCATGATGATTGCTGCAGCGCCTGTTTCCTTGAGAACCATTTTCCAAAGCAATGCGGAGACTGTCCTCGGTGTTTGTGTCGAGAGGACGGTTTGCTTCTTTGATTTGACGCCTTTCTGGCTGATTTTTATCCATGCTAAGCGGAAAAATTACAAGGATGACAGCCAGAAGATCTCTCAGAGAGCCATTTTTTCAATCTTCCATGTCAATCTTCTTTCAATTCCCTTGACATAAATTTGCACAAAGATATACCCAGCTGTGGTTTATTTTGGTGTCAGTGGCAGTGAATGTTGGTGTTTCCCTGGCCGACCCAGCGGGAACCAAAGCTGCATTCACGCGGCTGCTGGCAATAAAAAGTGTTGCTAAGGTCACCCCTTAAGGGCGGGACAGGGTTGGACAAAAGAGGTACCACAAAACAAAAACTTCACATGAGGACAAACTTGTTACTACTTTCACCTTCCACTTTTCTGCTACACAGTTTATTGCATGAGAGAGCAGAAAGGAGATGTAACCAGGAGCTGCTCAGGAATTCAGTTCAATGTTAGTCGATAATGCTTTTATTTTTATCCTGAATAAACACAATGTTGCACATTTACAAGGGATTCATGTGCGTTAAATGTGCTGTAAATTGTACCTTTAGAAGGTTTCATTGCAATGCAAAGGCTTGAGTGATCCTGGCACTTTGCTAGGCATCATTTTAGAGGTTTTCTGTGGAGCTTTAGGATTTCCCTGTCAGTACACATGCAGTGTCTTGCAAAAGTATGCAAAGCACATTGATTTTATGAGATAAACCACCATACGGCAGTGCATAACTTTGAAGTGAAAAGAAAAGGATGCACAGTTTTTCCACTTTTCTTCCTCAAAAACATAATCTGAAAACTGTGGTAGGCATTTGTATTCAGCACCTCTGACTCAGTTCTTTCTAGAACCATCTTTTGCTGCTGTTAGAGCTGCGAGTCTTTTGGGGGTATGTCCACCCGATTCGAATGTTATTAACCTTTTAAATGCAGGTTATTAGCGAACATCACTCCCATACAATAGCTTCAGAATGTGCCTCCTCTACCTCCTAGCAGGCTAAAAGGTACGCATCTACCATTCTCATCGGTGATAATATGCATTAAAAAAATTTTCAGCATCACCCACGTCTAAAAGCGTTAGCTTCCTGTTTGTTAACTTTATTTAAAACCTGAGTTTACAATTTAGGTAACGATGGATATTTAATTATAACCTTACCCCAGTCCTCATCCTAAAAACTCAGGACAAGTTCCTAAACCTAAAGTCACAAGATAACGACCTACCGAGCAGGAGGTAGAGGAGGAACATTCTGAAGCTATTGTATGGGAGTGATGACCGCTAATAATGGCCATTTAATGGGATGATAACATTCGAAACAGGTGGTATGTCTTTACCAGCTTTGCACATATTTGGATTAAAATATTAACATTTCTTCTTTTCAAAACTGTTCCTGATCAGTCAAATTGGATGGGAACATCTCTGATGATAAATTTTCAAGTATTATCACAGATTCTCAATTAATATCAAATCAAATCAAATCAAACGTTATTTATAAAGCGCTTTTCATACAAGAAGTTGCATCACAAAGTGCTTTACAGATTAAAATGACCCCACATAAAACCACCTTCCCTTCCCTCCCCCACAGATTTAAAAGCATGGTCACAGTTATACCCCCCTCCCCCCAACCCAACTCCCATGCACACACACAGTTAAAAGAAAAAGTAAAAAAGGACATTGGGCCGAGTGTAGATGAACCATGCAAGGAAACGCCATCAGAGGAACCATCTTCCCCGGCAGCGGTAGACTAACAGCAGCAGCCGAGGCACCGACACAGGGCACCCAGTGGAGGCAAGGCCAAGACCCCCACCTCCACCCAAGCTCCACCTGGAGAGCACCCAGGCAGCCACAGCCGACCACCGCTCCCAGGGCAGAGGGCTCCCACAGAGGAAACACTGGAACGGGGATTAAGATAAATTAAAGTATAAAAATAAACACTAAATTAATGTGCTAAGATTAAATAGTAAAACTGATAAAAATATAATCATATAAAACATGCAGAGCAATTAAACAGTGATAAATAATAATCAGTTAAAACCTGAGCTAAAAAGGTGAGTCTTGAGCCTGCTCTTAAAAACATGAACGTTCTCTGCAGCCCTGATGTCCTCTGGCCAACTATGGACTTGGACTAGGCCATTCTAACACTTGAATATGCAGCATGGATTTAAGCCATTCTATGATAGCTCTTACTGTATGTTTAGGGTTGTCCTGCTGGAAGGTGAACCCGTTTCTCAAGTATTTTGCAGCCTCTAACATGTTTTCTTCCAGGATTGTCATGCATTCAGCTCCATCCATCTTCCGATCAATTCTGCAACACACCAGCTTCCCTGTCTCTGCTAGAAAAAGGATTCCCATAGTATTTACTTCCACCTCCATAGTCAAGGTACTGTGCAGTGTTGATGTTCTTCCACACAAAATGTTTTGCTCATAGACCAAAAAGTTCAGATGTGCTCTTTGCTCTACATGGCAGGATTTCTGGGGTGTCTGACCAATAGCTCCACCTGAGCTGCACATATCTGTAACTTCTCCCGAGCCATGTCTTGGTAAGTTCTCAGGTGTAGCATTCACTCTCCATTTATCAGACTATAGCCATAACAGTGCTGTTTGAAACATTCAAAGCTCTGCTGTTTGTTCACTAATATCTTCTAACAAACCTCTGAGGCTTTGACAGAACAGCTGGACTTTCACTGAGGTTGTTTTTCTTTATTTTATTTTTATTAGAGGTATTAGAGTAAAGAGTGATAAATACATATGCATACCGCACTTCTCAGATTTTGCTTTGTAAAAACCATCCATTATCTGTACCCGTCCACCCTATGTAGGGTTGTGAGGGGGCTGGTACCTATCTCCAGCAGTCACGGGGTGAGAGGCAGGGTACACCCTGGACAGGTCACCAGTCCATTGCAGGGCAACACAGAGACACACAGGAAAAACAACTATGCACACACCTAACAGCAATACCTGATGGTCATGTTTTTGGAGAACATGCAAACTCCTTGCAGAAAGACTGGCTGGGATTTGAACCTGGGTCGTCTTGCTGCAAGGCAACAGTGCTACCAACTGTGCCACGGTGCAGCCGCATTTTGAAAACCATGTATGATTTTCATTACCGTTTTGTGCTTCTTTGTGCTTGTCATGTAAAAAAAATATAGATAGATAGATAGATAGATAGATAGATAGATAGATAGATAGATAGATAGATAGATAGATAGATAGATAGATAGATAGATAGATAGATAGATAGATAGATAGATAGATAGATAGATAGATAGATAGATTAAATCTGCTAGTTTTAGTTTCACACAATGTAAAGAAAAAGAAAAGGTGTATGAATATTTATATAAATCACTGTAAGTGAATTTGCAGGTGAATAACTTAGTGGCAAACATTCATACTCTGGAAATGTTTATTCAGAGCCGAGGTTTCACCAAAAAGTAATTAAAGTATTTCCTCCTGTATAAACCACATAAAGTATTTAGGTTTCCTCAGGTATGATGGTTTTGGAACTCTGCGTGTAACAATATTAAATGAAAGGTCTTCTTAAAGAACACCAGTACTTTTTTTAACTTTTATTTTTTTACACTTCCAACTTAGGTACGTTTTTTGTGAGATATTTAAAGGGTTGTAAATATTAGACATTATTATGATCTATTTCTTGAGGTCCATATAACCTGCAGTACTTTGTCTCCATCATGTGGCTGATTCTGGACAAGAAAAATAAGTGCAGTTCTTCACAGACCACCAACTCACAGCACAATCCACTAAATGGTCCTTTTAGTCCAATAATTTGTGATAAAACACTACAGCATTTAGTTTAAGATAAATTCACACTATGTTTTTTTGTTTGTTTTTAATTAAAAAATTGTTTAGCAAGATATTTTGGGGTACATCTTAAAAAATTTGGTTTCTTGCATCCTAATTTTTAAGTTTATTTTTTTCGATTTAACAAGGAACATTTAAAATACTGAAATGTGTAAAGATGAGAAGGTTGAATTTATTTCTTGATCTATTTAAATTGGGTGAGGTTATCCTGAAATATAGTGTGTTATGATAGTAGTCATAAATAAGCTGTAATTTTCGCAGTGCGTAGTGTGATTTAGGCAGTGTTGGGCAAGTGTTCTAGTCTTCTAGGGAATCTAACCTGATTTGGTCTGCTGCGTTAATTGAGCGGAAAATTTTAAATGTGCTTGTAACTGGGGTTACTGATATTGTAACGAGTAATATATTGCTTTACATTTTAGAAGTAATGCGTTATATTATTGCATTACTGAAAAAAGTCATATATTCCTGTAACTTGTTATTTTTGTAATGCGTTACTCCCAATACTGGATTTAGGGACATGGTTCCCAACCATGGGGTTGAGTCCTCACTTGGGATTCAGAAATAACAATTTGGGGGTCTTCAGATCCTCTTCAGAAGTTAAATAATTTACAAAAGTGCAAGAAGAGATTAAAAACTGTCCTTAAAAATGTATATAAACAATTGACTGGTTGTTGATGCTTGCTTGTATAGTCAGCCAGTGATACAACTGGCATGATAAGTTAGGTGGGGCACAGCAACTCAACACGTTATAGCAGCAAATAATTCTTATGTGATGCATACAATCTGACTTTGATCAATAATATTGATTGCTATTTTGTAATTAATTTAATATTGATTCAATATTAAATGAACCATACAAAATAGCACACATCTACACACTATCACAACATCATTTAATGTAAATTTAATTGAAGAATGAAACCTTTTTTACAGCCTACAGGAAATCGAAAAATTAAGGTTCATTCACCAGTGTTGGTCTTCTTGAAAGAAATGCAGATCTTTCATCTGGGCAAACTTTTCAATAACTGTAAGATCTTTTAAATAATCCCCTTTAAATCTATAATAATCTCTTAAAGTCATTGAACAATGTTAAAATCCACTCGCTGGTAATCTCTAATTTTCGCTCAAGAGGCAACGCGCAATATTTAGACTTCATCAAAAAATCTACTTCCTTTTTTCTTTTCTTTTTTGTCTTGGTAGCTACAAAGGATATTAGATACCTGCACACTTCTATCCAACAGAATGTAAACAAGATTTCATAATTTAAACAAACGTTAAGAGATCCCAATCGCTGCTTCATGAGGATTTAGCCTACTGAGCTTATCAATATTCTGACCAAGACTTAGATATTTATACAAAAATGTTTATAACAAAATCTTCTTGGTAACAGAATCGGTCTTTATATGATATTACTCTGTAAAGAACGACCCCGTTCTACTGATTAATTTAAGCATGTGGTGCACAGAGCTCCACAGCAACATCTGGTGGGGCCACCGGTCCCAAATGCGGAGCCGCCACAGCATAGAACTCAAACCAAACGCTGCCATATTCAATCAAATCACAAATTGATCACCTGTAAGAAGAATCTGCTACTGACCACCAAACCTCTTAAATTAGTGTTATTTAACATTAGGTTTGTGTCAGGGAAGTCGTTTTTTATTAATGAGTTCATCACTGAGTACAATCTATGCTCTATTGCTTTCAGAAACCCGGTTAGACAGTAATAATAAACTGTTTGCAATGATAGAATCTACTCGGTCAAATTAAAACTTTCTAAACGAGAGCAAGAAACACAGTCGAGGTAGAGGCGTTGCCACAATTTTTCATAACTAGATGATGTTTAAAAAGGTTTTCCTGGGCACATATGACTCTTGAGTATGTAGCTCTCCAGATAAAAGACCCAAAAAACGTTTTATTTTTAACTTTAAATATACCACTAAAACCTAATGCTAATTACTTCAATGATTTTAGTAACAATTTTACAATTAAATTTTATTATTAAGGCAATTTTATTTGTATAGCACACTTTCAACAAGGTGATTCAAGGTGCTTTACATGATTAGGGGGTAAAATAAAAATAGTAATAAAACACAGACAAAGCATATAAAGTAAAAACAGCAATAAAGCATGAAGCACACACAAACATGATACATGAAAACATTACTCAAAGGGTTCTACTTCTAGTCCTGGTTCTAGTAAGGACGCAAGCAGCAGCATTCTGGATCAGCTGCAGCTATCTAATTGACTTTTTAGGCAGACCTGTGAGGACTCCGTTGCAGTAATCAACACGTCCTTAAAGAATTAATTATATGAGCTATACCAACACTTAATTTCCCTCTGAGATCAATAAAGTATTTTTGAATTTTTAATTGAATTGAATTGAATCAATCCGACTTAACATAAAAGCATGGATGACTTTTTCGAGGTCCAGTTGCAACATAAGTTCTTAAATCCCAAAAAATGGTCTTCAGCTGATGGAAGGCTGACCTTTGTTATTGCCTTTATGTGACCCTGGAGATTCAGGTCGGAGTCCATTACTACACTATGGGGCCTGATCGGTATTTTCTAGCTGTATTAACTGAAGCTGTGTGCAGACTCTTGACTGTTCCTCTTTAGGTCCGAAAGTAATTACTTCTGTTTTGTTTCTGTTCAGCTGGAGAAAGTTATGGCACATCCATCCATTGATTTGCTCGATGCATTTACTTAAGGTTTGGATGGGTTTTAAGTCACCTGGTGACATCTTAAAGTAGAGCTGAGTATCATCTGCATAGTTATGGTAGTTAATCTTATTGGTTGTTATAATCTGGGCTAGTGGGAGCATGTAGATATTAAAAAAGAGGGACCCCAGGATGGAGCCCTGGGGCACTCCACACGTGATTTTTGTTCGTTCTGATGGAAAGTTTCCTAGAACGAAGAAGTCCCTGTTCTTTAGGCAAGACTCGAACCAGCCAAATACTGTACCAGAGAGTCCGACTCAGCTCTCCAGTCATATCAATACTATATCATGATCAACAGTGTAAAATGCTTCATTGAGGTCCAAAAGTACCAGCACTGTGGTTCTACCACAGTCTGTATTTATGCAGATGTCATTGAAAACTTTGAATTGAAAATTCGACAACCTCCAATATAGACAAGCAAAAACATTTAGTGATACTCTACATAACTTCGGCCTGACCCAGCATGTCAAACAACCAACACACAATCAAGAACACGCTCTGGACTTAATTATTAGCAAAGGTTTGAATATCTTCAACATCTTGGTAACTGATATTGCTGTTACTGTTATTCAACAGTAAACAAGCTGGTAGATAACTTTCTCTCTAAAATTTCAGACATCATTGATATCATTGCTCCAATTAAAGTTAAAGAAGTCTTGGGTAGGAAGAAGTCTCCATGGACGAGCAATCCACTGGTACATAGTGAAAAAAGGGAGTGTTAACGAGCCAAAAGAAAATGGCGGAAAACTCGACTCCAGCTCCACTATGAGATCTACAAAGACAGACGGAACAGATATAATTTAACTTTGAAAGATGCAAGGGAATCGTTCTTTTCTGAAATCATTAACAGAAACATTAATAATGCGCTGACTTTATTTGCAACAGTTGAGAGACTAACTAATCCTCCTGTGACAGTAGCCACTGAACTAAATTCCACCAGGGCTTGCTATGAATTTGCCAGCTTTTTTACTGAAAGGATTCTGACAATTAGAGGGTCAATCTGTGCATCAATACCAAACACATTACCAGTGTCAGTCCCACTCAACACCAATGTAGAGAAAATGCCTGAATTCCAAAAGCTAAACCAAACAAGCCCAAACAAACCTTGAAGAAATCATTAACCAATTAAGGTCCTGATATTGCTGCCTCAATATATTACCCAGAGTTTTTCTGTAAAAAGATTTCCCCATCATTGGGCCTGATTCGATTAAAATAATTAACTCATCCTTCCTGTCAGGTGTCTTCCCCCAGGCTTTAAAAACAGCAGTTATCAAACCACTACTAAAGAAAAACCTGGACAACAAGTTAATGCAGACCTACAGGCCAACCTCTAATCTTCTATTAATCAGCAAGAGTATTGAAAAAGCTTTTTTTTCAACAGTTAAATAGCTTCCTAACAATGACCAACCATTAGGATATTTTTCAGTCTGGTTTCTGCGCACACCACGGCACAGACACTGCCCTTGTCAAAGTTTTCAATGGCATCCACATAAAAAAAGATTGTGGTAGAGCCAATCAGACAGCTGCAGCTGATCCATAACACTGCTGCTCGCGTCCTCACTGAAGGAAAGTAGATCACTGAAGGAAAGTAGAGCACATCACCCCAGTTCTAAAGTCCTTACACAGGCTACTTGTAGCTCAGAGAATAGACTTCAAAATACTTTTACTAGTTTATAAATCATTGATTGGCTTAGCACCAAAGTTTGTTGAAGATCTGGTGTCACCATACCAACCCCCTAGACCACGCAGGTCTTCCAACTCTAATCTACTAACTATCCCTAGAATCAGAACCTAACATGGAGAAGCAGCTTTCAGTTTCTATGCTGGATCTTAAAAAAACGTCCAGACCACTGCAAAGCTGATTGAAGGATTGGGAATGAGTTGTTGATTGAAAATCTGTTATTTTTAGGAATGTTGATTCAGACTTCTGATTTTTCTCTGTTTTTCACTTGATGTCTCTGATTTTGACACTCGGATCAACCTCAAAAGTAAAGCGTCCCCCCTCTCTGTGGGGTGGGTGATTTTCTTTCCCCATGGAATAAATGAAATAAAAGATGGATTCATTTTAGGGGTTTTACACCTCTTTAATGGGGGCGCCAATACATATGCAGGGTTTACAAGGGAAATAGCTGTGTTTAAATGATTATTTATTGCTGTACTGAATAAAATTAAAACATAATGTTTCAGCACCCTGTTGGATCCTCCAGAACCCAGATATGATGTTGCATTCCTCCCTCTGCTCAATCCATAGCCTGGAGCATCACGATCAAGCAAGGGCATGCCAGTAAAGCCTACCCGGCAAAACTGAACACATTCCTTTGCGCTCTGCACAACACAACACCAGATATTATCACTCTCTTTAACAATATCACGTCCTTATATCCGTGTTGACTCAGAAATACACGCTGACGACAGTTTGATAGCTGGTAAGGGCCACACCAAACACGGTTGACTTTTTTTTTTTTTTAATTAGAAGTTAAGGAGGAAGGTTCCCTGATGGGCGTGGAGCTCATTTTTACTCAATGACGGAAACAGCCAAGTGACTTTCACACTGGACTGAAATTCAAATCCGCGTTATTAGAAAAAGACTCGAGGGAAGCTAAGGTGTGCGGATAAAATGCCAGAAGTTTCGTTTTGTTTCTAAGCTGCAGGTAAGCTTTACGAATCCAGCTGCACATATGTCCACAAGTGTTGCGTTTCTTTAAAAAGCGACTGAGTAGCGATCTGAATACACCACTTCAGACGCAAAATATATTCTTAACGTATGCGTTGGAAGAGAGGACGTTTAAAGTAACATATGTAACAAATCCTGAACCAAATTACGTTAAACGGGTTTTGATCGGTGACATTTACGTTATAGGCTATTTGCGGTGTAAAACAGTTTATCTTAAAGTGAAAACACGTATTCAGCAGCACATCTACACGTGCGTTGCTCAATGAAAACACTCACATTAAAGAACCTGAGCGCACCCTCCACGATTATTAATCAGATTAATAATCACTTTCACTCGAGTTTTAATCAGCATAACATATCAAGAGATCCATTTTGGGAAGGGTTTTAGTGGTTTAGCGCGCCTGAGCTTGTTGTGAAGCATACTCTGCTATCACTCTCGAACAAGGAAGAAAACACTAGGTGGACTTTGTTCAAAGGGATGCATAGAAAATATTGTGGAGTTTTGTATTAGTGTGTGTGCATGCATGGGCGTGCATAGGCAACTGTGTGACTCACAAAGTGATTGAACCGTACAACAGTAGCCTACTATCTGCAACTTTGGGTGGAAATCATTGCTGCCTGATGTTGCTGAAACTAAAGTTCTGTGTTGGCTTCTTTTTCATTCTTCAATGTTACATTTTTTTTTATCAGAAAAGGGTAAGAAATTTTTTATTCTCAAATTAGATGTGAATCCTGTGTGAAAACGAATCCCCCCTACATCTCCTTGTTAAATCATCGAATAATAGGCTACTACCTGTGATTTACCAATTTATTTGCAAAGCATCTTTCAGTTTCACTAGCCATATCCAGGTCTGAACTCTACCACTCAGATCAGTAGAATCAAGAAAGCAGTTGAATAAAAGCTGTCAGCATGAAGTAGGCCAAAAGATCTAAAAAAGTAACAGGAAATTCAGGAAAAGGATGCAAAACAAAGTTGTTGACATTTATCATCTGGAGAGGATTGCAAAGTCATTTTTAGGGTTTTGGGACTCCAAGAAAGCACATTAAGGGCTATTATCCAAAATTGGAGAAAACATGAAACCGTGGTGAACCTGCCTAGAAGCGGCCGGCCTTGTCCACTGCAGCACTACAGGCCTCACTTGCCTCAATTAGTTAGTCTCGGAAGACAGAAGTCTCAGATCAGTATTTTTTTTAAAGAACATTTTAACAAGAGAAACAAACAAATGTTTACATTTTTTTACTTTGTTTGAAAGTGAACAAATATTTTCTGACCATAATGTTGTTCTATAAGCATGTTCTAACCTTTCAAACATAGCAAGTGTACAACTTACTGGAGATTTGGTTTGCTTTGGTCAATAAATTAAATCCTTATACAGCAAAACCACTTGCAAATGGCCACTGTTACTAAGACATTTTAAAAAGAATAAATATTTTTCACACATATATCATGTGGAGGACTATAGCAAAAGCTGTAATGCTCTGCTTGAGAAAGTAAATCTGTTGGGCTTGCACTAGGTACTCAGACACCAATTCTGATTGCCACACTGCCAGACAGGACGCGTAGAAAAAAAGAAGAAATATTTGAAGAGGTTGCTGACATTTGATTATAAAGTTTTGTTTTTACATTTATTTTCTGTTATGATACATAGTGTATGCAGTGTAACAGTTGTATTGGAATGCAATGTAAAAATGCCCCTATTGGGTTAAACCTCTTGTGGGACACACTCCTTGACAAAGTGTCAGTGTTCTGGTCGCATCTCTGCTGCTATAAAGACTTTTGTGGCGTGTGGGGGGAGAAGAAGCATCTTAAATTAAGACTTTGGGGAAAATCGTCTGTGGACAGATAGCTCAAAAGTTGAATGTGGTGGATTGAACACTGCATTTAACCACAGTCAAACATGGTGGTTGAAGTGTGATGGTTTGGGGCTGTTTTACTGTTTCATAAACTGGACAACTTGCCATAAGGGATAGAACCATGAATTCTGCTGTGTACCGGAAAGTTTCTTAAAAAATAAAACCTGTCTGACCATTGGTTTGACCTCAAGATGGGTTGTGTAGCTGGAAAATGATCCAGAACACACCACCAAGTCCACATCTAAATGGCTAAAAAAAGAAGATTTTAGAGTGATCTAGTCAAAGTCCGGATTTAAATCTGGCAGAGATGCTGTATTGTTACCTTAAGCAGGCTGACCATGCTCAAAAATCCCCCCAGTATGGCAGAATTAAAACATATTTCTTCCCCTCAGTAAATAAAAGCATCATTCATCATCATCATTGGGTTATCTTTGTCTAATATAAAAAATATTTTTATTTTATTTGGAATATTTAGGGTTTGACTGTTAAGCAAAAACAAAATCAATCTGTTTGGTGGCTAAGACGTTTTTGCAGCACTGTAGCTTGTTTTATGCAAGCAGGCAACATTTTTAAAATAACACTGTTGGGTTTCTGTAAGTTGCAAATTTTGTTTCTGCTAAATATGTCTTCATACCCATCAGGCGTGTGTAAACCTAGCTGATTGAGTTCTGTTTTTTTCTATCTCTTTCTCTCTGCAGTTGTTCCGTGGGTTTGATAGCAAGATAGTGTAGCTGCAGATCAAAACTCCTCTGACTGATCTATGTTAATGTTTGTGGTTTATTATGGTCTGCTGTGTGTAGGTGAAGTGCTAAAAAAGGCTGGTTTGACCCTCCCTGTTTACACTGCTGAAATACAAGGCTGGATCTAACTCTCAAGAGTTGAATCCAGCTTATTAGTTGTTATACAGTCTCTAAGTTTTGGCACCTGTGACCATGTTGCTAATATAGTTTTATGACTGTGACAATCTTATTTTGCTTTTGTAAATATACTGACTGAAGTCAGTTTCTGCTTATCGTTTGAGACATCCTTTTATAGTGAATTCATGCATGCCTGAAGATTGTTTCTTAAAAGCAGAAGTAGTGCTACAAGTTCTCTGTGAGTGGCAGCTTTGTAACCTAAAAGAGAAGTGGACACATTATGAAGCTGATGTTTATGCATCTTTCTGTGAGTTTCAAGTGTATGTGTGAAAAAACTAGTTGGTGTGAGGGAGCACTTTTGCTTCACAGTTTATCTGGAGTTTTTTCACAGGGGCTGGTGTAGCAAATAAAAAGAAGGAGAAAAACATGCTTGTTGATTCTGATAAAGTTGAGGCTTTGACGTCGGCTGCCATTTCATCATAGCTCTTGCTGCTTCCTGCTGCCTCCTCCAATAGGTGTTGTAAATTTAGGTCTGTTTGCTAATTGTAGATTACTGTGACTTTGCTTTATTTGGCATGGTTGCATATGAAAACATTTTGCCTTGTCAGTGACGTATGTTTTTGTGGTTGGACCCAGCATAGTTCCAAATGCTGTCTTGTGACAACACCCTTGAGTCTAAACTAACTGTTAAACTAACTTTGACACTTAATCTATTTTTTACCCTGTAAAATAGATTTGAAAAGTTGCTTGTTTGCACAGCTTTGGTTTGCCAAAGCAGAACCTAAAAGTTGAGATGCAAGAACTCAAGAGTTTTCTTCTGTAGTGTTTTGGCTAGGTCTGCATGAGTTTCTCATGGTATGATAACCTTGAGTAACAACAACAAGTTCTTTTGTATAACGTGATCTTGCCTTTTCAAACAGCTTTCCAATCAGCGTGTAACCTGTTAGTTTTACTTTAAAAAAACGTATAATAAATAAATAAAACAGCGTTGCCTTATTAAGAATGACGGGTAGCTCTTTCCGTGAACTGAAACCTTTAGATTTAAACATAGGTGCTATCTTTCTGCCAGCTCAGCAGCAACAGGTAGGGGTGGGGTATTTTTGCTTTTGTCTTTGCCCCGCACTGCTAGAAAAAAACTTTGGTTACTCGGGAACTTTCTCTGTAATTCTATTTCATAGGATGGTATGAGGGGGAATTTTTAAGGGTTTCAACATTTTATAAAATCTCGCTATCCTTTGATACTGGTAACCAGCTATTGCTGAGTTTTTACTTGTCAACACCGTTTTAGACAAATGCTAATTTCACCCTTGGAACTAATTTATTGCATACAGGTTTTTGTCTGGTTGAATTTAAATTTTTGCTATTGAAAATAAAATGTTTCTGGAATAGGTCCAAATTAAAGCTATCATCTCAATCTCCTTTATTCCAATCAACGGAGATAGCCGCACTGGTCACAGACGCGTTCCAAAGCCACCATAACTCTTCAACATGTTATCAGCTCCCGGATATATTTTTTAATTAAACACATTCTTTTTAACTTCCTATCAACTTCTTTATTGTAATCTGAAACTGTGAAATTAAGCTAAACTGCAAAGCTGCCACTGATGGCATCCACAACCCATACAGACATATCTACTATCAAATGACTTGTCAGGGGGAAAAAAGTCTACTAGTCAAGCAGAAAACCTTTTAGTTCTGGTCACCAGCTAATTAAACATAGCAAGAAAATGAACCGTTGGTTCTCTCCTTTTATGATGGTTAGAATTCATAACATTTTGTTCCCATGGAAATGACTTTTGTTATCATGCCAATATTTACAGTACAAGCCCCACCTTTTTATCTACAAAGGCAGAACTTCCTTGTAACATAAACTTGTTTTTGTCATTTATTTTTAGGAGAATCCCCTTTGTAGTAGCTACATATTTATTTTAATTAAATGCATTTTATAAGATGCGACAAAAAATGTTTGTAAATGTTGTTTTGTTTGTTTCCACAGTATGATGGTGAACCCCTTTTTCTCCATGTCTTACTGAAGCTTCGGGCGTGAGACTAAAGCACCATGTTGGATCCTCCAGAACCCAGATATGATATTGAGGAGTGGCTGGTAGCCCTCCGCTTGTCGCAGTACATCTCCTTTTTCCAGAAAGCCGGATATCGGGTTGTGGAAGACTGCAGGGGACTCGGAGATGAGCGACTCCTGGAACTTCAAGTGCTACCAACTGGCCACCGTAAACGCATCCTTCGGAGTTTGGAGGCATTAGGGTTGAAGCAGGAGGGTGGAGAGAAAGGTGAAAGTGAGCAGAATACTCAGGAGAGGGATGGAGATCAAAAGAAACCAACGCTCTTCCCAAGACACATCTTCCTTAAGGACAGAAGAAGAGCTGTGTCCTATCAGCACAACCAACCAAAGGAGAATAGGGAGTACAATTTGGAAGGGAGCCAGAGTTTGCCTACAGGAGCAGGACTAGCACCAGATCCTGAGACCCTGCCAGACCGCCGACATGTCATTCCACCTGTACCTGCTCCACGTAACCTCCAATTCATACAGACACCTGTGTCCTCACCTACCTGCATTCCTACTTCCATACTGTCAAGCAGCAGCAACGAATCCCTTCTCACCTCAGAAATACCCTCCGATTGTGAGGTCTCTTCAGGACTGCGATGTCATTCCTACTTTGACTCCCTGTCCTCTTCTACCGATACCCTCCTCCCAGTGCTAACTGAAGACCAAGAGGATTTTGTTGGCGAAATGATAGAAAACTCCATTTATGAGGCACATCCAGCTGTTCCTCAACCTACCCGCTCCTACCGATTAAGGCACAGGCCTGTTCCTGAAATCCCCAGTGAAACTGCTATGGCACCTCTCGACAGGTACTGCTTTTTAAGTAAAAAAAAAAAAAGTGTTGTAAGGCTGATATAACATTATCCTCCTTTTGAAGACACTACGTAGCATTTATGCACGTTACGCTCATCAGGCGAGTCACCTAAAATGGTTTTGTGTATCTCAGTGCACACATTTACACAGTAGGGTTTGAAAAAATTAACTGGAGCTGTAGAAATAACATATTGCTATAAACATAGCAATATAAACTTATGCATTCATGTCTAATATTATTACTGCCAATTGCAGAACCCCAATGGTTCTACTAGGCAAGTTATGGTATGCCACCCAATGTAAAAATGTATTTAATAACAAAATATGAATGAATGCATGAGTTGGTTATAACCCAGCTCAGAAAGTTTTGATTTCAGTAGTAGGTATGTAAAGGTATATTAAAAAAGGTAAAGTTTAATAAACTGCAGACATTTTCTGTTAAGTGCCAGAGTCTTCTCTGGTTTTTCCGAGAAGAATAGTGCGATGTAGCCCATCCCCAAAATGTTGTTATAAATTGGCATACTATGGTTGCAAAAACATGACCAGTAGTGTAGTAGAGCTAAAACAGCGCCACTCGTCACCCAAATTAAGGTAATATTGTTTTAAAACTACAGTTGTTTGGCTACGAGTGTTTGTTAAGCTGTAGACTGCAGGCTAGCCAGTAGAGTTGGTCAGTTTGTCAATCATTTATCATTATTATCAGATTATCAGAATTCTCACAGGATCACAAATATTTATCATCTTTTTCTGTTTTCGAAGTGTACAATACCCAAAATCATGCTCAAAATACTATTGAATGCTTCTATTGTGTACTTTTTAGTAGCAAAGCTGCAGTGCCAAATCCAATATTAGTAGGGAAATAGCATATTTGGTCAAAAAAGAAAACTTTACCATTATTAGTTAGATTTGTGGAAAAAGGACTAACAAATACTTTTTAATCAACACTGCAATAAATAACACAACATTTAGTGACATGATTTTAAGTCCATATCTTCCATCTCTACTGGCTTAGCTGAGCGAATAGCCGAACCCTGCTGGTGACGCTTCATGCTTGTACAGATTTATAAAGATCAGATCAAATAAAAAGATATAATATTCAGCAAAACTGAGATGTGAAAAATGCTGTTAAATTTCAAGTGACTTTGCACTTAATTTTTGCTTTGATCTCTGTATAAAAAAATATATATAACCAGTATGTTATTTTAGCAGCAATAGGAGTAGCTTTTACTTTTGTGTTTTTAAATAAGATATTTTTTTATCACTCTTTGCATGCTTGATTTACATTTTTGTGCAAATATCTTTAAACATTTAAACTGTGGTATTTTACCCAGGCTTATCATCCCATTAGAATCTGATATTGACCCTACCTAGATAGTAGTTTAGCCAGTTACTGAAGCACTTAAAAACAGCATCGTGTTCAGAGTGAAACCACAATGCGTTTTCCTGCTGCTGACCACAGCAACAATCTAACTGCTTGTGAACTAGGAGCTACATCTCAGATTCTAGAGGCCTCAGTTTGCATTTGAAATCTAAAAGTTCATAGCAGTACAATATGAAAAATACTGACTTGGAATAGCTAATTTAGATATATAGTCAAAAAATGCTCTTATTTAGAAAGGATGGTTGCACAGCTTGGTAGACAAGGGCTGGTTATCAGTATCAAAACACACTAAAGGCTTGAATTTTGAAAGCAAAACTAGTACTGGCCAGACATTTTGAAGCAACTTCAAGTTTCTAATGATCCATTTCTTAAAAACTGTCAAGTTCTGTAGGTTTACTGCATAATAGGGATGAGGGATGTGTATTGGTAAAAATCTGCTGATACGATATGTATCACGATACAGGGGAGAGCGATGATATGATATATTGCGATACTATGAGTAAGACAAAATATTGTGATTTTTAAAACTGAATTTAACTGTTGAAAAACTGTCACAGCATTCTAAACACTCCAACCTGTTTCATACTTTAACACATCCAGTTTAATTACTAGATAAAGTTGATCCACTGGAACGCAGAAGATGAAAACAACCACAAACTACCAACCATACTTTTAATTTTACTACAATAATGACTGTCATCATTATTGTTTCCATACAGACTTTATCATTCTTTGATGTGCACAATTTTCCTCAATATAACTTGACCATTACTGACTATGTTAATGAATGGAAACAAGGTTCCAGTTTTAGGGTTGAAATTTGTAAAGGTCACAACTTAGGGGCAAAAGTTGAAAACAAATCATAGTTTGCATATCATATACAAGCCAGCTTTTTGTTAAAGCCAGAGGAGGCTACTCCGAAGAAAGCAAAGTCTCAGCGAGAAAAGCCCAAATACCTATTAATTGTAGTAAAAAAAATCTATTACCTGATCCTTTACATGATAATAAAATTTCTTTTGTTGAAAAAAAATATACCAGTGAAATTGTGATATTTTGTTCTTTAAAGCTGTGGTGCAGATTGTTTTTTAGTTGTTTTTTTTAATTTCCGCCAGTGAAACCCCCCCTGAGGCACCGCATGCAGCCACCAGGAGCTACCACCCATGGCCACCAAAGCCCCGCCCCAGGCGGGGTCCATGGGACCCAGCACTCGATCCACCTAGCGATCCCAGATGCAGATAGTGTGAGGGATAGAGAGATTTTTTTGAATCCAACGTACGAAGGCCCCTCTCCCCGCACTCCCTCTGGCCCCTTCTCAACAATTGTGCATCCACATCACCTGTGGTGTCAGTGGATCAAAGTGGAAAGCAGCAGCCGGAGGAGGCTAACTAGCAGAAGTTCTCCCCGACTTCTCCATGACTGATATTTTAAAGATTTCTAAAACTTTGATACAAAAATACATTCTCCAGACAGCAGCTTTAAGTATGATGCTTCCACACCTTTGGCCTGTAGGCAAAGATTTTGGCAAAAACCTTTCTCTCATTTCATTTCTACTGTTTAATTAGACGCCCACCCCAACATATTGCTGCAGATTGCCTGTAAACTGGCTAAAAGCAGTTTCAGTGTTCTTTACTATTACTCTGTTTATGAGAAAGACCAATTCAGGCATTTTGAGTTATTTCCAGACATGAAAACACAAATAGTCATGGTGTGGAATTTTAAAGACCATCATCGTCACTTGTAAAAAACTAACGCTGGTTTAATACACCAGTTTTTACGCTGCAAGTGGAATATCTGCAAATTAGTTAAATTCAGGCCTACAAACATCATCTCGTTATATCATTGTTACATAGAGAATTCTGAATGGCTGAAAAAGGGATGGTGTTTTGCCTAAGAAGCACTTGACTACTAAGTTCAACGGAGGTTTATGCATCAAGAAAACCATAAATAAATGTTTTAGATAACAAGTTTAACAAGTGTGTATATATTGGGAGCTGTAGGAATAAGTGTTGTGTAACAGAAATGTGAAACTATCGTAGTTATCGTACAGTGAGAATATCTTACTGTCCTTGGCTTCACAGCAAATGAGGCATTTATTCAGTGAACATGTTTAGACATTAGCAAAACCAGAGGTCTACAGTGTGCCAACAGAAACACCTCAAATGAACTGCAAGTCAGTATTAAGAGTATTAAGGCTCCTTTTTGTTGCTACAGGCCTGGGATACCTTGCAGTCAGAGTTTAGATGCCAGGATGGCAATTATTTTTTTATATTTGACAAAGATACCCTAACCTAAATAAGAACACAGTGCCCCTTTTTTAAAATTTTGATTTCATTTATTAAGAGAAAATGGTTATATATGAAAAATTGTGTACCCAAAAACCTAATAGCTTGTGCCACCCTTGACAGCAGCAACTGCCATGAAGCATTTCTGATAACTGGCTACAAGTCTCTTACATTTTGTTCCATCGTCATTTACAAAATTGATTTAATTAGGCCACATTGAGGGTTTTTTGGGAATAAGCTTCCTGTTTTAGGTTATGCCACAAGATCTCAATCAAATTTAAGTCCAGACTTTGACTAGGCCTAAGTGAATGAAAAAGCAGAAAATAGTAGAAATCTGTAAGGGGGTAAATACTTTTTCATGAAGCTGTAAAAAACTTTGAGGTCAAAAAAACTAATTTCTTCATTGCTTTCAGACTTTTACTGACAGTGAACCAGAGGAATCTAATTATGTATTCCACAGAAATGAATGCCCTTCACTTTTTACTTTATTTGGACCTTTGAATTGTGAAACTTTCCAAAAGTGTAAAGGTTTTTATGCTTACATGGTGTTACTTATTTCTCCCACGTGCTGCACCTCTGGTTCTAATCCACTGATTCTGCTTCCTCCTCAGGAGCGCACAAACAACCAGCGCTGAACACCTAACCGGCTCAGAGCGTCCCACCGGTGCAAACGGCATACAGAAAGGTATACACAGACTTTTGGCTACATCCCCTTTATCTCTGCTATGAATATTTCATACAGCAGCGGAGTCAGCAGTGCTGTTGTTTGCCCGAATGAAAGCGGGGAGACGCACCGTGGGGTGGAGGGTGGGTGCGGTGGGGGCGTCAGAGGCTGTGACGAGGGAGAAGCTGGCACCCCGGTTTCAAGTGCTCATCTCACAGGGCATATGCTCTCTCATATCATCTTCCTCTGGGAGACCTTAGTATGTATTCCTGTCGCGCAGCTCCAAAGTTTTTTAGAAGTTGTTTAACTTGGGTAGCAACACACAGGCTTGTAGTACAACCAGTGCACATATATTTTTGAGTCTTTTCCTTGCTGAATTTATCCGGCTTACTCAGAAATCCCCAGTCGGGAAAGCACTGGTCTCATAGGAGCAGATAATGCTTTTCTACTGGAGGAACTTATATCAAAACAGCTTTAAACATGTAAGCCTTTATGCGAAATTATTTAACCAATATTTGTCAGTATCCTGATCATTTTTCCTCCTAATCTGCCCTCTGTCTCTTTTTTTTTTTCTGCTTCCTTATTGTTGCCACCTTTTACTTTAACTCTGTAGTCTCTTGGCAGGCCTTGTTTTGCCAACTTTTGTCCATGTGGAACAAAATAGGCATAGAGAATAGACCGAAAGGCAAGACAGTGGAGTGGATTGGGAGAAACACTGATGAGATGGATTCAAAACAGGCTGAGAGAGACTGAGAAGCAGAAGCCGTCAAGGAGGTCCCACAGCAGGGACATGGGGAGCTTGAGTCTCAACTAGCAAGTGAAAATTCCCTTCACATTGAGGCAGGCAAGGAAGACGTTATTTGACATACGATTCTTGTGGAACACATTTAAAGTGTTTATTCCACGATGAGGTTCAGTGCTGTATTCTCTCAGAAAAGCATATATTCAGTCAAAATGTTTTGCTGGAGGCTTGCAAGTATTTTGACTTCTAAACCTTGTCCTTCCCAACCTTACCAAATACATTTACAGTATATGCATTCTGTTTAATGTTTCTTCTGCAGACCCGATGCCTGTCAGGCCAACAAAGTCCTTGGATATAAGTGGCACACATACAAAATCGCAATTGTCTGATTGTACATGTATACCTTGGCTAAGGCAGTTTTCTGAAAATACTATAAATCTGAAGTGTGTTTTTTTGATTTGTAGAATGGTGCAAAATAGTATGGAAATCATTAAAAAGACAATTTTCCAGAATTTAGAAAGAAGATTGCCTATTTTTAAAGCTCGTAGCTTATGACTGTATGAGTGTTTCTTTCAAAAACAGTACTTTGTGTAGTGCTTTCACTTTCAATCGATCATAGCGTGTAAAATGCAAGAGAAAATAAGAAAATCTCCCAAGTCACACTGTCAAGATCCTTTCATCCCATCTATTCTGATTCTCACCTGTACCACCGAAGGAATGTTTAAAAAAAAAGTTGTAAATCTAAAAATTCTCATAATTTCACGAGTATCTGAAGTTGGTGCATTGCATTTCCATGCTAAATGTTTCCAAGAGATTAGTAGTGCGTATTTGTCCTAGAGATGATAGGAAATTTGGCTTTGGGGCAAACTGATGATGTTAGAATTTAAATTCCAGTTGCTCTGCGTCAGATCGTTGATTTGATTGTCCTAAAACTTTTCTGGGGAAGCTGGGTTTGTTGTAGTAAAATAATGTTTCCGAACTCATGTCAGTGGTTGATCAACTCATAACAGGGTGAAACGGCACTTCTGCATTCGCTTTGCAGCCCTCTGTCGGCCATAACAGCACTATGTAACTTTGGGTCGTCGGGTAGCGGTTTTGTAGTTCAAATGCGACTTGCTTTCCGGCAGGCTTCACGAAAGCCGATAGGTGCAGCATCCTGCAAGGCTCTCTGGGTGGAGCATACTCAGCAGCTACATATAAAGGGAAGATGCCTAGCTTGAACAATTGTCATCATGACGGAGCCGAAATTGTATTAATCTGTACACCGGTGTTCCGACTGTCTGTGCTACCCGCATGCACATTTCGATGTTGCGTCACAATTCGCTTACTCAGCAAATCTGTCATCAAGAATTCCTACCTGGAAGATCCATTTCGTCTGTTTTATTTCTTTGAAGTTTACGCTGAGTTTTATTCAAATTATTTTATTACTGGCTAATTTTTATTCAAAATATTTTAAGGCTTTCCTTAACCTACTACTTTCAAGTTTACATGACAGCCCTTGTATGTTAGTTTCACTTCTGTGATATCGTTACACTGCATGTAAACAAGTCCCATTAATTAGAGTCGTACAGTAAATGCGGTGTATTTTGCGGGCTATTTGTGCTTATAATCATAGGCTACTACATTTTAATATTTTGGAGTAATAATACTGCTATCTGCTCTACGTCTTACTGGCTTGGTATATATTCATTAGCTGCTTTTCAAACTAACAGATTTCCAGAGTGTGCTATTCATCTATAGGCAAGGCAAGGCAATTTTATTTGTATAGCACACTTTCAACAGCAGGGTAATTCAAGGTGCTTTACATGATTTGGTGATTTAAAAAATAAATAAATAATAAAAACACACATTACACATGATACACAATAAAGCAAGAGAAAAATAAAAAAAGCAAGAGAGCATGAACACATTTCATACATATGACATCAAGCATTTACTCAAAGGCAATTCTAAACAGATGGGTTTTTAGTCTCGATTTAAAGCATTTCAGAGTTTCAGCAGCTCTACACTCGTCAGGAAGTCTGTTCCAGATAAGGGGAGCATAAAAAGTGAAAGCTGCTTCTCCATGTTTAGTTCTGAGTCTAGGGATGTTTAGTAGGCTAGAGTTGGAGGACCTGAGTGGTCTTGGTGGTTGGTACCATGACAACAGGTCTTCAACATATTTTGGTGCTAAGCCATGTAATGATTTATAAACTAGTAAAAGTATTTTAAAGTCTATTCTCTGAGCTACAGGGAGCCAGTGTAAGGACTTTAGAACTGGGGTGATGTGCTCTACTTTCCTGGTTCTAGTGAGGACGCGAGCGGCAGCGTTCTGGATCAGCTGCAGCTGTCTGATTGACTTTTTAGGCAGACCTGTGAAGATCCTGTTGCAGTAATCAATCCGACTAAAGATAAACGCATGGATGAGTTTTTCTAGGTCGTGTTGCAAAATCAGTCCTTTAATCCTAGAGATTTTCTTCAGGTGATAGAACGCTGACCTTGTTATTGCCTTTATGTGACCCTGGAGGTTCAGGTCTGAGTCCATTACTACACCTAGGTTTCGAACCTGATCAGTAGTTTCTAGCTGTATTAATTGAAGCTGTGTGCTGACTCTTGATCGTTCCTCCTTGGGTCCAAAAATAATCACTTCAGTTTTGTTTCTATTCAGCTGGAGAAAGTTATGGCACATCCATCCATTTATTTGGTCAATGCATTGATTTAGGGTTTGAATGGGTTCAGAGTCACCTGGTGACATTGTAATGTAGAGCTGAGTGTCATCTGCGTAGTTATGGTAGCTAATGTTATTGGTTGCTATAATCTTGCCTAGTGGGAGCATCTAGATATTAAATAAGAGGGGCCCCAGGATGGAGCCCTTGGGCACCCCACTTGTGATTTCTGTTCGTTCTGATGAAAAGTTTCCTATTGAAACATAGAAGTCCCTGTTCTTTAGGTAAGACTCGAACCAGCCAAGTACTGTACCAGAGAGTCCGACCCAGCTCTCCAGTCGTTCGAATAAAATATAATGATCAACAGTGTCAAATGCTGCACTGAGGTCCAACAGAACCAGCACTGTGGTTCTTCCACAGTCTGTATTTATGCGGATGTCATTAAATACTTTGACGAGGACAGTCTCGGTGCTGTGGTGAGCGCGGAAACCAGACTGAAAAGCATCAAAACGGTTTGTCATTGTTATGAAGCCATTTAACTGCTGAAACACAGCTTTTTCAATAATCTTACTGATGAATGGGAGATTAGAGATTGGCCTATAGTTCTGCATTAACGTGTTGTCCAGATTTTTCTTCTTTAGCAGTGGTTTAATAACTGCTGTTTTTAAAGCCTGAGGGAAGACACCTGATAGCAGTGATGAGTTCACTATTTGAACAAGATCAGAACCAATAACAGGAAGAACCTTCTTTAGAAAAGCTGTGGGTAGGATATCAAGACAGCAGGAGGAGGAGCTTAATTGGATAATGATTTTTTCAAGGCTGTTCTGGTTTAATTCGTGGAATTCAGACATTATCTCTACATTGTTGTTGATTGGGGATAGCACTGGTTGTGGGTTCGATATTGAGGTACAGATTGACCGTCTAATTGTTAGAATCTTTTCAGTGAAAAAGCTGGCAAATTCATTGCAGGCCCTGGTAGTTTAGTTCAGGGGCTACTGTCACTAAAGGATTAGTTAGTCTTTCCACTGTTGCAAATAGAGTCCGTGCATTATTAATGTTTCTGTTGATGATTTCAGAAAAGAACGATTCCCTAGCATCTTTTATAGTTAGCTGATATCTATTCAGTCTCTCTTTGTAGATCTCACAGTGAACCTGGAGTCGAGTTTTCCGCCATTTTCTCTCGGCTCGTCGACACTCTCTTTTTTCACTACGTACCACTACGTATCTATAGGCCTATTTAAACGGGTAGCCGCCGTACATATGACATGCTGAAATATAGAAAATGTACCTGGGATGAAGACAATTGACACAAAGGCTGCCCAAGACGTGAAAATCTGTAACGTTAGAGGGTATCGCTTGTAAATGTGAATCCCCTGGTGTAACCATAACAGATTTTACGACAGTAGTAGAAAACAATAAATTTTTCCCAACTGTAGGGGGACCCAGAGAGCAAAACTTACTTAGTGTTGCTTTAAGTTGGAAGTCGACAACTTCAGATGCCATTCTTGTTGTTTTATATTTATTCTCTTTTTTTAGATGATCCAGTGTCAGTTAAAAACTTCTCTTTGCAATTTTAATCCAAGAAAATACATTTTAAGATCTATCAATGACCCCTACAATTTATTCAAAAACTTAACTAATTATTTTAAATGCAGAGGAGCAGGAGTCAGCTCCGGATGACGGATCTTGTTCTTTTGATTATGAACATAAGTTAAAACAGAATGAAATGACTCTGCCATGAAAAAATATGAATTGATCCTTTAAATATGGAAATAGAACTAAAACGAGACTCTTTTCACAGCTAAACAAATTTACCCCAGCCTGATGAAGCAACGCACTTGTGAACTCCATGCTATTGATCCCAATATACCTGTACTATTCAAAACTGGAATAGGAGGTTATGTTCCACAAAATCCCCTTATTTGATCACATTAAGACACACGTAACATAGTTTTTCTATGTGCCAGGATAGCAAGATATAAAACCAAAGGCGTAGCCAGAAATTGCTTGTTAAGGGGGCCTAAAAAATGGGTGGGCCTTATAATTATTATTGAAATTCAATTTACTTGTAAGTTCCACTGTTGCTTCAACAGTAATGTGTCTGTATACATCAGAAACCGACAAACAGTTTTGAACAGAAACAGCTTAGAACAAAGCCTCCAGGTAAAAAAAGAAAAAAAAAACGTAATAAAGCTGTTGCCTAAGATAGGTAGATCATGTCAGCTCTCTGACATAAACAATACTTATTTTTGGCTGGTAATTACTGAGCAACTCACCCCCAAATCAACTTTTATTTGCTGTATAAACTGTATAAATGAGTGTCTAATAGTGCTGTCTACATGTCTGGTCATTATTTTTGGTATTTTAATGCAGTGTAACTGAACCTCATGAAAAATCATAACCCCGTACCCAGACAACATTTGAAAAATTCTACAAAGTGGGCGGTGCCAGGAAGCACGGAGGGTATGGCCAAGTGTGGAGGAAAGGCGGAGGGGGGGAACGTGGGGGTGTGTTCCGGGGAACAATGACAGTTCGCTTAATGTGACACTGAAACATGGACAGTGACCAAAGCGACGTTGGCAGTTTTGCGACTGATCGATCTGATCAACATTCATCTGTTTTTAACGTTAGCGTATGTTAGCATTACCACTCAGAGACCGGACTCCTCCTGTCTCTCTCTGCCTCAGCAGCACCGAGCTTGGGCAGCCTCCTCCGCCGTCACCGGAGATAGAGGAGTAGAGGGAGGCTCTATGGAGCCCAGCGGCCGCGAGCCGTATCAATGTGAGCCGCTGGCTCAGGGCGCTGAGTCAGCGCTGTCCGAGGCTGGCGCTGCTGCTGAGGGAGAGAGAGACAGGATGGGTCCAGTCTCTGATAGTTTTATACCCAAACCCACGGGGTGTGTCTGTGAGACCATGGCTGCTGTGACACAGTCAATGCCTGTGACGTAAAGATGTACCGCTCTCCACCAATCACAAAATTCGAATGCCGTAGCCACCGTTCAACCCTAAGAGGGCAGCACTAAGATGTTTTTAGACCAAAAAGTGTAGAGTTAAACAAGTTTACACCAAAATGTAAAAAAAATCCCCAGAAACTGAAAGACTGCATTGGTAAAGAACCATTTATACAGTTTAGAAGCAAAAAAAAATTGTTTTGGGGTTTAGTTACTCTTTTAGTGCTTCTTAGTAAAAATATAATTTTTCTGCCTAAAACTGTCAGTGTGGTGCTCTCCTCAGGTTAAAACTCTATACATCACTTGAATTTGAATCGGGCATTGCTATTTGCTCTGCGGTGGGGGCTGACGTCAGCCACCCTGTCAGTGTGGGGTATAAAAGAAGCAGAGTCTCCGCCCACACCTCATCCACAGAACCTCCCTTCCTTTCATCTTGTGAGGGAGGTGGAGAGAAATCCTTCACCTTTAAACATCGCTCTGAGACAAAGGAGTATACGTTGCTCTCCATCTTTCTCGCTGTCTGTGTCTGTGCCACTGCAGCAGCGCTGCTGTCAACATGGCAATCACAGTGCAGACCAAGCCCAGCCCTCTCCCCGGACACCTTCGGTTGTCTACCAGGCAGCACCTCCTTTTGGAAATGTGAACGAAGTTAGACTTTTGTAGGGGGATAAGTTGCTCTTTAAGTCTTTTTTTGGGCTTTACTCACCGTTGAGACAATTAGCTGGTTTCCCTATGTGCATCAGAGCAGCGGCAGTGATATGCTGATTGCGAAAATCGATAGCGTGTAAACATAACTATTTCCACTGTCAAAATACCGAATTCTTTAAATAATCATTTGATTCAATTAAGGGCTAATATTGAGGCAGCTTACCCTGTAGATAGTGATACATTTAAAAGCTTCTTATCATGTTGCCTCATTGCACTATTTTCACTAATCGGAAGTAGCACCGGACATTAAACGGGGCGGGATCATCTGGGGTCTGTTAGCTCAGCAATTGGTCAGCTTTTTCCAACGGATTATGGGTAATGTAGTAGCATTGTGTTTCAAAGCAAGTCCTCATACTAACCGTTTTAATATATATGTTCAATAAAACAACTTTGTTTAACAACTCCAATCTTAAGACTTGGCTACACAAAGGAATCTCACAGCTATCCCTAGCTTGTCTGTAGATTTCGCATGGCATGTTATTCATAACAGCCAAAGACAGCATGTCTTACAAAGATGAAAATTTCCCCTCCAATTTGATTCAGTTTTATTTTATTATGACTTTAAGTGACACCCCTCAAAAATAAAACATAATTATGCATATAATTTGTTTTAATTTCTAAGAAAGTCATTTATTTGGGTGGGCACTGGTCCAAAGTGGGTGGGCACTGGTCAAAAGTGGGTGGGCCTAGGCCCTGCCAGGTCCACCCATAGCCACGCCCCTGTATTAAACAGTGTGATAGGAGCTATAGTACTGCTGCAGTTAATAACATTTTAAGTTATACTAAATCTCAAACAGTAACGTGTTCTGACTTAATACCTTCCTTCACACTTCTGGTGTTTCCTCTCAATTCAGCAAGCCTTTGACTGATAAAAATTAATAGTTTGACTAATTTTGTGATACCCTCTCTCGGCATAAGAGCGTCAAAAACATGTATTAATTACAACATGACCTGCGTCTCCCTGACTTAACTCATCACTTTTCTAACTCTGAGCCTGATGATAGAGTTGAGGTTGCCCAGACTGCTGCTAAACAAAGTCTGCTCAGAAGCAGATAAAGAAGCCTCTGAGAGAAACAAAGGCACATGGCAGACACAAAGCCACTGAGAATAAAGGGGAACAGACAGCAATAGAGTGCAGTGGCGTCTACTGGACCCCTCAGAGAGACCCATGAGTGGCCTGAAGGTCGGCTGATAGAAGGTGATTGATGGTCGCTATCTGCCCACCAAGCTTTTCCGTGGAGAGGGTTGCAGTATTGGAGTACAGTCCATCATCAAGCAGTCTGACCTCTTCATACAGCCTACAAAACTGACTACTTGCCCTTTGTCCCCTTCAAGGATAATTGATTAAAAAACATTCTGTTAAGTGTTAAAAATATAAGCATTTCTGTTGCAGTCTTTTCATTTGGTTCTCTACTCTTTCTATGTCTTTGTTTCAAGGCATCTTTAAGTGGCTGAGGGTGATTCAATCTTTGTAGAGTCTGAAAGCGTATCTGTCCATCCACTGATGTCTTTGTGTGTGTATTGTCTGGCCCTGTGGCTACAACTTCTGGCCTTCACAATCCTCAGGAGGGTGTAGTGTCATTTTTCACAGTGACAGGAAGCGGCCTACGCGCTTTAGCTCCAGGTCTCCAGACTAATAGTGTCTGGTTTGAGTCTTTCTCTCTTCTTCTTCTTCATCCTTGCTTTCCTTCGACCACAGTTCCTGCAGGAACAAAAGACGGAGAAAAACAGTCTTGGCAGCGACTCCGCTCGTTTGAGACAGTCCGAGGAGGATCACACTCCCATTAAGAGGAAAGAAGAGGGCCGAGGCAGAGAGAATGGCATGCTAAGGCATAAAGAAAAAAAATTAATTGGTTTGTGCCTGGATGGATCAAGGGCTAAGACATTTACTGAGATCAATGAGTTGGTTAAATGAAAGAGCCCTATAACATCTAAGTGATTTGAAATTCTACCGGAACAATCCGGTTAAGCTGTTCACTTTCAAGCTTCACATTTTAGGTCTTCACACCATGTGTTTTTTTTTTCAAAGTTCCAACTCTTTGACAAAGCCACCTTTGTGTTGTTTCTGTCTCTTTTTTAGCTCCACTTCAAAGAACCTTGACGCCCATCGCTCCCTACGGACAAATATTTCTGTACAACAAGCCCGGTTCGGCTCCGGTAAGACAGCCCACACTCCCACTCATGGACAAGTGACAAGCAGCTGAGCAAAGAGGAACCAGCGTTTCTCAGATCTTCAGCAACATCTTTGCTGTTTCAGCCACACTCACACCGAACTTCCCTTTGCACTGTTAATTATGTCACTGTGAAAACATAGCAGAGTGGAAAATGTGCCCCCTGAGGTTAATTGAAATGTCACCCTGCTACTAAAGTTAATATAGTTTAGGGCACCGACTTGATACTTGTGTCCTGCTGAAAGATGGACGCTTTTTTTTGTTTATCCGTTGCTAATCTCTGCTGCTCTCCGTAGGATAATGGGACCAAAGACGGGTTGCAGAAGGGCTTTAAGGCCAAGATGAAACAGAAGAAAAAGAGGTGTGTATGCTGATGTGATGCAGCTGCAGCTTTGAACAGAAAAACTTGCCTTTCCTGCATCTAACATTGAAATGCTGTTACAATGCTTTGCAGGAGAATTCACAATGCTTGAGCTTTAAAAATATTTATTTCAGTTTACACCCAGTGACTTATGCTTGTTTTATTGGGATCTTATGTGACAGACCAATAATAGATAATGTATAATTGTGAAATAAAAGAAAAAAAAGATGTGTGAAATCAGAATCTGAAAAGCACATTTTCAAAATCCAGTAAAAAAATTGCCTTTAGAGGTCACCTAAATAGAATCCGGAGTCAACATGCGCATTCCCAAATCTCAGTATAAATCCAGCTCTTCATTAAACTTATATATAGATTATAATAAGGGTGCACGATTTTGAAATATTGCGATGCGATTTTCGATTTTTACTTTCGATACTTTTAAGTGCATAAAACTAAAATTATGAATGAAATATATTGTTACTTTTACAACACAGTCTTGTACAACTTGACACACATGCGAACAATATACAATAACCTAAAAAATATTTATGTGACCAAGGCCCTCTTCTGGCTTTTGTCTGCTGTTGAACCTGAAAAATCTCTAATATAAACTACATAGTGATTGAGGTAATGAGATTGTTCAATGCTTCATGATTATTAAATACCTGAACCTAAATACCAATGAATAATAAGACATAATGGAAATTAACTTAAACAGGTAGCTTAATTTTTATTTATTTATTGACGAATCTTTGCCATTGAAAAATAGAAAATGAAGTCTTATTAGATTTAGATTTACAATTAGAAAACAAAATCATCTGCAGTCCACTGCCATTTACTAAACATGAAACTGTTATATTGCACACATTTTAAAATAAATGACAGTAACTATTAAAAACAAGACCTTATCCAGCCTTCTGCAAGATAAGACGTAGTAACCTGACAGTAGGGTTGCCAGTAAAAAGAATAAGGAACCACCCCCCACCATCCGCCTCATGATGCTTAATTGACCTAATCGACTTTAATTTAATGGACGTGTAAAACAAATGCACAGAAATGAATTATTTTTCTATAATAATTAAATAGATTCATCATCTTTCTTTGACAGAACTGCAGACTGCACAGATGGTACCTTCCCGAAGGAAAAAGTACTATAGCTTAGTAGGATACTGTATTAGACTTAATATTAGCTGTATATGATAAAGGATTTATGACCACTACATCCAATTGGTCGTAAGATTCAGATAATTATTTATTAAAAGCTAGACATTTTAAATGAGAATAAGAAAAGTATGTATGTGTGCCCCCCTTTTCCTGTTAATGCCCTACCTGGCCCCCGGGCAAAACTTTGCTAGAGCCGCCCCTGCACAGAGCTATGTAGAAAACGATCCTGGTGTTATTTGGCTCTCAGAAACAGTTTATAACTTCTCTTCAACTCATTCATGTCACCTAAAAGGTAAACCTGTTTCTCCATCACCTGTTCGGCTCTGATGATTCAGTAAGAACATCTCCTGGTTTCATCTTCATGTTTCCATCTCACCACATATCCAAACCGATATCATGACCACCAGCTGTTACGGCTGTGGCTTCAGCAAACATCAGAAAGTCATATTAAATCAATACTAACAGTTTATCAAGCTTAAACGTGCTGCTGTTGTTTAGCGCGACACCCGCTGGTTTCCTCTATCTGCTAAAAGTCCGCCATAAACAAACAGAAACGGGACTGCGACAGAAAAGCCGATCAGCTGATCATTGATCAGTTTCATGATTGAAGGAGCAACAGGAGAGGGAGGGGAGAGAATGAGAGAAGACAAGGCAGCTGAGCAGCGTAAAGACGCAGAATAACTCCACCTTTGTGTCTTTTCATTCTAGCTGAAATACGTGACAAATCGCGTTCCTTCTCACCTTAATACGGAACGCGTAATATTTTCTCTGAATACGGGACGATTCCGTTTTTTACGGGACGGTTGGCAACCTGAGCGCGGCAGCGGAGAGAGACTGACAGCAGAGCTCTGCATCCAGGTTCCTCTCCCGCTACCCGCTGAGAACAGTGAGAAATACATTTTGCTTTCACAATGAACAAGTCGCCAAAAGTCTCTAGCAACACATGGAAAAGCCGCTAGATTTGTCATTAGTCACTTTTTGAAAAAAAAACCCGTACCAGGGGGGTCGGAAAAGTTGCTAAATATAGTGACAAAGTCGTCAAGTTGGCAACACTGCTCTGCATACAAGCTTGTTTCCCATCACCGTTTCTGATTGGCCAGCAAGCCAGGAATGCGAGACTCAACCATTTTGATTGGTGAATAGGTTTGTCACTCAAATGTCAGGGGTGGGAAAAAAAACCTTAGCCTCCTGAGGTTAGGTTATCGCAGGAGTTAAAACCTCAATATCGATGCAATAAAGGTTAATCGTGCAGCCCTAGATTATAACAAGGAAACAACACTGCAACTGCAAGATAAACGCAAATGATAATGGGAACCGGAGCCATGTAAAGGGCCGGTGTCACACGCCTGCATCCGCTGTGTTGGTAAACAAATAATCCCTCTATTGTTCAGAAGACATGGTCAGCTTTACATTCAGAAATTGTTAACCAGTTGGTTTGCTTTAGCAACTGGGTAAAAGATGAATAGGTTAAAATAGCCACGTGTAATTCTAAGTGTGATATTGGTATTCCAACCAAAAGTTGCATGGATCTCTCCTGTATTTCCTTTAAAAAAAAAGTGCAATGGCATCCAGGTTTTGTCCTTTTTATATACACAAATTTTTTTTTTCATCATTCGTCATATTTAGGGATGTTGATTGTGCTTAATTCACAGCTACCCTGTGATTAATTAGATTACAATATTTAATCGTTTGACAGCTTTAATATTTTTTCTTCCACTTTACCATTGTATGCTAGTTTCCCAAAAAATACATTGAAGTTTGTGTCCCAGTTGTATAAGTACTTTTGTTCTTTAAAGTCGCCAGAGACACTAAACGTTTACCATTGACTATTAGTCTTTTTTTATCCATGACACCAACATTGGCCAACATTACCAGCAATTCTAATGTATTTTGGGTATCACTATTTGATTATATCCTAATCAGTTTTGTGATATTATATTGAGCACAATAAAGACATGTAACATCAGTTATACTGTTTAATTGTTTCATATGTGCTTCTGCAGAAAAAAGCCCATGGAAAAAGAGTGTCCTTCAGCTCCGACTGTCCCAGACAAAGACGGATACTCGACTTTGAACATGTGTGCCAGCATGCCACCGGTAGCTAGTCTGGACCCTGTTTTCTCCTTGACTCCTGACACTGCCCCTGTCTGTTCGGTGAACCCTGGCCCCGAAGACGAGTCCATCATCATGGTGGACTGCGACCTCTACTCTGGGTCTGTAAACTCTCGAGGGACTGTCATCGAAAGCGCAGAGTCTGATATCTCACCATACGCTTGCTTCTACGGAGCTCCCAAACAAGTGGTCAAAGTGGGCTGGCTGGACAAGCTGTCACCTCAGGGGTGAGTTAGCCGGCTAGTTTCTGTCCATTTTACTCCAGCTTTACTTCCTGTTGTTCAAAGTGAAACATTGAATGATTTTGACATTTTACGACAGGCTTTGAAGTAAGAATGAACCAACTGACAAATTTGATAATTTGTGAAAATTGACTAATTTTATGTTCACTTGCTTTTCTTACTTCTAGCCACAGCAAATATTTTGAGTGAAATATTTTAATAGTCTGTCTTTAAAATACATTTAGTTGAAAACCAAAAGGTGTAAAAATTTACTGAAAGGAAGGAAAAAGTTAGACCAAAAAAATACACAATTTCTTATTAAATACTGTAAATGCTTAAATGAGAATGATCAAACGTTCAGATCAACCACACACTATAAAATAAACAAACACATGAGTTTTCTGATAGGCTTTTACAAATAAGCCAAAAGGGGAAATTTGAATTGGCCAAAAATCCCAAAACTGATGCCTTTATTGATTATTGGAGGAAATGTGTTCATGGTTCTTTTATCTGAGCAGCTCTTTCTAACATGATGCACAAAAGACACACAACAGCAGGCCCGTGCAGAGGCCTTTAGAGGGGCAGGTGCTCAAAGTTAAAAAGGGGTACATTGAGCAAAACTTTACAACAACACAACTTGTACCATACTGAAGAACAGCAATCAATATTCATCAATAGTCCAGAGGGGAATTGCAACATAATATGTAGTCATCAAATGGGGACCATACAAAGCAAAAGTAGACTATTTTTTATCTGATGGGGTATAATGTTGCTGTTGAGACACTGCTGCAGGGTTATGTCAATCTGAGATTGTAGAGATTGAAAAGACAATAGGAGGGCTGGTAGCTGATTAAACAAGTATTATAAAGTAAATAATAAAGTAATTTACCTTGTGTTAATTGTGTGTGAATTTAACTAGCTGTGTCTCACTAAATCAACCCTAATATCTCACTGGTTAACCTCCACAGCAACTCAGCTGCAGACTGCAAGACAGCTCAGAGGGGCTAGCTCTACTTTTCTAAAGCAGTGTTAGCACCACAGAGAAATTTCGCATTGAGAAATGTAATTTTGAGTTTTATTTAAAATTTCACAGAGATAAATATGAAATTTGAGACATTTTGATTTATCGAATTATGGTACATCTGGCTTTCCAGACCATCAAAATGTTGGTACATTTTCTGGCTACATTTTATGTGACATTTTGATGACATTTTGAGCAAAGGGTATTGTCCCAACCTTCTTTTAGCACTTTCTATCGCTGTGAATTCATTTCATTCACCTCCAGCCCAGATCTTGTGTGCAGTGGTGAGGACACACCTGGTAACTTTAGGTGAAAGGAGCAGAGAGCGAACTGAAGGTAGGCTACTCTGAGATGTGTTCTTCAGGTGAAGGTTGCGGTGCCGCTTTATATCAAAGTGATGGAGGCTGCCTGACCGAGACTGGAGGGACCGACTGAGCTGTGTCTTTTTTTTTTCCTCCCAGCCTGTAGCGAGAGAAAGTTTGCAGCTACGGTGCTGGAGCAGCTGAATAAACTGAAAGGCCTTGTAACTTTAATATCAGGCCTATATTTTTCCTCACAAACCGGTCTTTTAAAAAAAATATATAATTGGAGAGCCCAGTTATGCCCCCCCCACACACTCACACACACACACACACCCAGGAAACGACACCAACGAATAACTTGAAACACATAAAGGGAGAACTAACTGGAACCCAGTCTGGATCAACTTTTTTTTACACATCACTTTTTGTCCTGAGTTTTTAATGCTTTGTTTACCAGTTTTAAAGGAATTGTCTGTGTCAGTTTGTTTGACAGAGTCGGTGTGACAAATTACAGTCTTTAATCATTGTCAGGACATGTTATTAGCGCCTGCTAGCAAGAAAGAATGCAAAAATGTGTTTAGCATTCTAAAATGCCCTTGCTCTTACCAAATATTATTGTGGTGGATAAGAGCTCTGCCCCCTTGCATTTATGTCCTATGCAAAATAAACCACATCTTTTAGTGGAAAGTAGGTTGCATACAGCCAATGATTCTTCTTGTCTACTTACTTAATCTCAATTTGCCAGAAGTTGAAAAGGTTTTCACAGAGTGTAGTACGGTGGAAGTACTGCTTTTTCATCAGTATTGCTTTGCCTGCTGGTAATTGTTTTTTTAATTTAATTTATTTTTTATAGAACTTGTAGGTGCACAAAAGCAGGAAAACATGTAATTGCAATACAGGTGTTGAATGATGGTCTCACAATTTAACTGGGTAAATCTGTCAATGTATCACTCTTGAAATTCTGATATCCAACCAACTATTGCATCAAAGCAGGCCTTTGCAATTGTGAAATTGCAAAAATGTATGTTGCAAAAACAACTACAATAGGATATATTGTGCAGCTCTTGTAGAAATCTACTTGAAATACTTCAAATGCCACTGAAAACATGCAGACAAAATCTTAATCTGAAAAATAATTATCTACAGTACAAAACCTGCCAGAGAAGTGGTGTAAAAGATGCGCATGGGCTTCTGATTTTTGCCTTGGTAGCTCAAGCACAGCAGCCTGTCACCTTATTTCTCCCGATGCCTCTGTGAGTCTCAGATGAAAGATAGAGTTTTCATTCTCCTCTGGGTCTCTTATGCCCCCACGTGTCTCGAGCTAAACTGACAAATGGCACCACGGACAGATATGTGAAGCTGCTCTATCAAATTTGCATGACTCTAATATTAGAGAAAGGAAGGAAGGTAGGCGTAAGCCTTTTGGTTTTGAGATGCAGAGTTCTTTTGCCTTTACTTAGTTTGGTTTTCTTGGCAATACTAGATTTCCTTTCCAGTCTTCTGGTACTGCATACATCAATGTTACTGTGTAGTTGAGCTATCAATCATTTATTTGCTTCTTATAGTCTCTTTCAGCACCTGATTTGCATTGCTTTGGCAAACTGCCCTTGGGCTGTTGAATATTCAGACTCAATGTGGCCATTTATTTTGATTAAGGTAATTGACAGCTGTTGATACGACTTTTGACACTAATGGATCAGTGGCACTCATGATAAAATATGAGTACCTGTGCAGAGTAGATTAGTAGCTCACTGTCTTGACGCCAATGGGGTTTGCTTTTACTTTTCACAATTCTCTCAAATTGGGTTTGGACTTTTCTTTCACCTAACCTTTGCATCTCTCTTTGCAGAAATTGTGTTTTTCAAAGGAGATGGGTGAGATTTGACGGCGAGAGTCTGGGCTACTACAACAATGAAAAGGTAGGTGGGGGGGCTCTGCTCAACATGTAAACAGATGCATAAATGTCTTCTCTCAAAATATTCAGACTTTCCTGCAACTCTTTGGTTACTTTGTGAAACCCTGTTTCCTTACTTTGCTAAATCTGTACCAAGTTCTTAAGTAGCCCCTGAAATAATTTTTACAGGCCTGCAGTGAATTTGCCAGCATTTTCACTGAAAAGGCTCTAACAATTAGATGATCAGTCTGTACATCAGTACCGAACCCACTACCAATGTCATCCCCAATCAACACCAATGTAAAGAAAATTTCAGAATTCCATTAATTCAACCAAACAAACCTTGAAGAAATCATTAACCAATTAAGCTCCTCCTCTTGCTTTCTTGATAACCTATCCACAGTTTTCCTTAAGAAAGTTTTCCCTGTCATTGGGTCTGTCAAATGGTTAACTCTTCCCTCCTGTCAGGTGTCTTCCCCCAGGCTTTAAAAATAGCAGTTATTAAACCACTGCTAAAGAACAAGAATCTGGACAACATGTCAATGCAGAACAGCAGGCCAATTTCTAATCTTTCATTCATCAGTAAGATTATGGAAAAAGCTTTGTTTCAACAGTTAAATAGCTTCCTAACAATGACCAACCGTTTTGATGTTTTTCAGTCTGGTTTCCGCATGCACCACAGCAACGAGACTGCCCTCATCAAAGTTTTCAGTGACATCTGCATAAATACAGACTGTGGTATAACCACAGTGCTGCTACTTTTTGACCTCAGTGTAGCATTTGACACTGTTGATCATGTTGTACTATTTGAATGACTGGATAGCTTGGTCGGACTCTCTGGCACAGTACTTGGCTAGTTTGAGTCTTACCTAAAAAACAGGAACTTCTTTGTTTCAGTAGAAAACTTTTCATCAGAGCGAACAGAAATCACATGTGGGGTGCCCCAGGGCTCCATCCCTTTTATTTAATATCTACATGCTACCACTAGCCCAGATTATAACAACCAACCAATTAGCTACCGTAAATATGCAGATGATACTCGGCTCTACTTTACAATCTCACCAGGTGACTTTGAACCCATCCAAACACTAAACAAATGCATCAAGCAAATAAATGGATGGATGTGCCATAAGTTTCTCCAGCTGAACAGAAACAAAACTGAAGTAATTATCTTTGGACCTAAAGAGGAACGATCAATCATCAGCACACAGCTTCAGTTAATACATCAAGAAACTAATGATCAGGCCTGAAAACTAGGCGTAGTAATGAACTCAGACCTGAACCTCCAGGATCACATAAAGGCAATAACAAGGTCGGCTTTCTATCACTTGAAGAACATATCTAGGATTTAAGGACTGATGTCTCAAAAGGACCTTGAAAAACTCATCCTTGCGTTTATCTTTAGTCGGATTGATTACTGCAACAGCGTCCTCACGGGTTTGACTAAAAGGCAATCAGAACCTGCAGCTGATCCAGAACGCTGTTGCTCGTGTCCTCACTAGAACCAGGAAAATAGAGCAAATCACCCCAATTCTAAAGTCCTTACACTGGCTCCCTGTAGTTCAGAGAACAAACTTTAAAATACTTTTACTAGTTTATAAATCATTGCATGGCTGCACACCAAAATAGGTCCTCCAACTCTAGCCTACTAAACATCCCTAGACTCAGAACCAAGCATGGATAAGCAACTTTCAGTTTCTATGGTTCCCTTATCTGGAGCAGACTTCCTGACGAGTGCAGAGCTGCTGAAACTCTGAATTGCTTTAAATTGAGACTCAAAACTCATCTGTTTAGAATTGCTGTTTAGAACTGTCACTATACCAATCCCCCAGACCACTCAGATCCTCTAATTGCAGTCTTCTCAGCATCTGCAGAATTAGAACTAAACATGGAGAAGCAGCTTTCAGTTTCTATGCTCCTCTAATCTGGAACAAACTTCCAGACAACTGCAAAGCTGCTGAAACACTGATTTCTTTTAAATCAAGACTAAAAACCCATCTGTTTAGAGCTACCTTTGAGTAATGTTTTTACGTGTCATATGCTCTGTATATGTTATTGCTGTTTTTACTTTATCCCCTAATCATGTAAAGCACCTTGAATTACCTTGTTGTTTAAAGTGTTATACTAATAAAATTCCCTTGACTTAAAGGGGCTATATGCAATTTTCTGAAATTTAAACTTGCGACTGACACCTGTGGCCAAAAAACAGAACTGCTCTTCCTTTCTGCTCGTTCTGCCAGTGTGCGCTCCTATGCCGGTCACTCTCAATCTTCGATCTTTTTCAGGCACTTGTCAGGGATTTAACTTTTTTAGTCTTATGTGGAGTTACTATTGGTGTCAAAGTTGTCCTTGGTCTCTTCTGTGTATTCGCACAATCCATTGAACTGCTCGCGAGTGCTGACTAGCGGTGGTGGCAGAGTGATCTGAAACATTTAACATGAACGCGCTTGACGTCACATCCGCAGACAGCGCGGGAAAATCTGACCCGACAGAAAATAGAAAAAATTGGATACAGGCTTATAGGTGCACCCACTGTGAGCTGACAAGGTGTCAGTATGCTCATCAGGAGATGTTTGAGTCATAAATGGTCAAAAATAAGGCTATAGTTACGTTTATTTTGGTGAAAAAGTTGCATATAGCTCCTTTAAGTGCGCCCATATTGTCGTCATCATTAGCTTTTCAGAGGGAGAAATGGGGCAAGGACAGAGTAAGATGCGCGATTGGCCAACAGGCTGCCCCTGCCCAACTGTACTGTAGAGTACACTGGTACTGGTGCCTCACCAGTTCTGGAGTGTAAAAGAAAGACATGAGCTGGAAACTCTGATCTCTTTTTGCCTTAATCACCATGTCTCCCATTGCTGCACCTCTCTTTCATCCTTCCTCAGTGTGACAGTAGAGTTTGAAATTGGCTCATGTTTAGTGGAAGGTAGTGATGAGTCAGAGTTATGTGGGAGGACAGGAACTGTAAAGGAAGCTGTAGGAGTTGTAGACACAAGATTAGTTTGGACAGAATTAAAAATTAGATACAAATTAATGGAGACAGTGTTGTGGTCATATTATTTAAATTGATCAGAATAGCAATAAAAGACTATTTTAATAATATGTACAGTGCTTAGAAAAGTATTAAAAACTCCATGAACTTTTATATTTTGTCATTTATATTTATGGCTGTCGTTGAATGTCCTAATGTTTTCATATGATCGTATAATCTGTTTGTGCATCTTTATGCCTCATTTCTACTGAGCGGTACGGCACGGGTCGTTGCGGTTTGGTATGTGTATTCAGGATTGCCTAACCCAGAACTCTCACTGGGCAGGTAGGGTTAAACCATAATGTTTAAGGTAGCGTCATGCTAGTAAAACAACAAACGTGACACACTAGCATGTCTTGTGCTTGTTTCAAGCAGTAATGTTTTTATGTCCCCCAATTAATGGATTGTGTTGTATGATGCCAGTAGCTCCACCCTAACCTTACCCTATTATTGTCCTATGGACCTACAACTAAATGGGGCCCAGGAATAATGCAGTACGGGTCTGTCGATGGGCCGCTTTTACAATGGAAAAAAACAAAGTAGTGTACTGAGCAACAACGAGCCATCCTGTACCACTCAATGAAAACAAGGCATTATATTCAACCCACTTTACACTGACACCCTGAAATGGAAAACCATTGGAATCATTTGTTCCACTGTGTGTAATTTAATCTCCATATAAATAGATAACATCTATAAACAAACATCATCATGAAAACAAAGTAGTACAGCAAACAGGTCAGGGAGAAGTGTAGAAGAGGGAGAAGAAGAAAGCCGTTGCTGAAAGAAAAACTTTGAGTATTTACTTTTGAAGTTTTTACATGAATTGTTTTGAAAAATCCCAGCCTCTAGAGTGTTGAGATCCTATTGTTTCCAGCTCAACATCCCCTACTTCTGAGGGGCATGGAGAACAACAAAGATCTGGGGAGGTGTTTTCTCCAACAGCACTTGAAACTGAGAAACTAGCTTTTCTGCTTTGCTGCTTTTCACTTTTTGGGCCTTATCAGGGTCTCTAGATGCTCGTTAGAGGCCCCAAAAGCTAGCTCTAAATTTTGACTGTGCTGAATCCAAATTCCTACAACACCTTTTGGATTATGCACTAATTTGTGTTGATCTATCCCATAAAATGTCAAAACACCTTGAGGTTTATGGTTGTGATGTATAGAACGTTAAAGAAGTTCATGGGATATTAATACTCATGGATGGCACTGTAAAAGAAGGTAATATATTTACATTGTTCTTTCGAAAAGGAGATCTTTTGAGTTCCTAAGGGAGAGTCAGGTCTCTCAAAATGTGCTTTACATCTTTGTTCTTCGTAATGTCCATTTGTTCTTACTTCAAAACACATCAAACACTTTTGCCTGTGTGGCTGGATGTGTGTGGGAGTACAAGTAGTGACCTCATACCCCTTTATCCTAGGGGCAGCTTGTTTTCACAACTGCGGCATTGCACAACATCACGATCAATGATGTGGGACCTGTCTAATGCCTGCTCGTTAATCACCTACTAATTATAGATCTCTCGCTGCCTCTGCCCCCCTGCCTTTCCCATGTTTTCTCTTTCCATTACATTTGTTGCTTTATTTATCAGGACATGCTTGGTCGACAGTGGGGTGGTATTGGTGGAGGAGGCAAGCAAGTCAGCACTTTGACTCTGTCGGCATAGTAGCTGCTGTGTTAAAAGAGATGAAAGTCTCTTTAATTTGTTGTTTTAAGGACTTCTAAAGTTCTCCACTGTATTTCTGACATCTGAGACAGTAAAAAACCCTAATGTTTTGGGTAAGCAGAAATGTTGAGTACAATCTCTCTGTTATCCTTGTTTTGTGTGCCTGACTGAAGCTCTGCACAACCTGTTTGGCACCTTCAACCACCTCCAGTGGTTTGAGTGTGGTGGTAGGAAAAATATCGCAGAAAAATCTCTTAGAACTGTTTTACTGTGTCAGAAACAGAAATTGGAGTTTGTTGTTCATTCCCCCACAGTGCTGGCTACAGAAATTGCTAGTCTGCTCATGGTCTCATATTGATGTCTTGTTGACTCTGGTCTACAGAACTCAGAATAAAGCCATTTATTGATATGTTACACAAAACAAGCAAGCACTCACTTAGTGGAAATGGGCCATGTCCCTCCTTGTCTTTCACAAAATACCTTGTTAGATTTTTCAACAAGTGCTCTAATGTCATGCTCATAATGTTGACACATTAAAGCATATATGGTAGTATACAAATCAAGACATATCATATTTAACCAAATTAAGACTAAAACAAACATGTCGAACAGAAAAAAGGGTACATATTTTGCCTCTCTGCACCATATATATAATGTCAGCTTTGCTAACATTGTGATCATGATTGTGGCATAAAAACTGGTCTTTGAGTTATCAGCCCAGAAAAACCTCTTATTAAAAATAACCTCAAAAAACTGGCACATAGGAATATATGTAGTATGTCATTTAGTTGAACAATTTTAAAATTTTTTGTAAAGATAATCTTGCTAGCACAAGAAAAATATTTCCTGCCAAAAGCCCACCACGTTTCATGTCTGGTATTTATTATATCTATGATACGGATGTTAAAAGCTACAGGCTAGAAAATGTATTCTTTTCAATTGGTCTTATCTTGATGTCATGTTGATTTTGGGTTATAGAAGCTACAAGCATTATTACAAAGCATATTACACACCTCAAGCTAGCACTTGCCGACAGCCATGGGCGTAACAACCGCGGGGTACGCGTGGGACATGTCCCCCGCACTTCCCTTGACGGTGCCCTGCGTCCCCCGCACTTTTTTTCAGCCTTTACAGCCGTCTTAAACATTAATATGTGGTAACGGATTTTTCCGAGCCGTCTTTGAACGCACTGTAAGCTGACGCAGCCAGTGGGTCATCGTCAAGTGCTGGAGACAGCAGAGAGAGCAGCGCAGCACAACATGTCTAACAAGCCAGCCGCAGCCAGCAAAAGGCAAAAAACTTTGGACAGTTTCTTCCATACAAGCTGTGTAAGTTTAGTTATGCTGTTGCATTCAGATGACATTAGCTTAACGATGTGTTAGACATTATTTTCAAAATATATTCGAAATCATATTACTTGGTAACAATAGCACTTACATATTCTCACTGTAATGGGGGAAACTTTAGAGCAATTTCTTGAGATCACAGCCATGTCTCTACTCAAAAGGGTTTAAGAACAGCTTTAATTTTTATCTGGGTATGCGTTTTTAAAACATTTGGGGCGAAAACTGCAAGAATGTTAATTAACAATACTAATGTTGGTGTTTAGCTAAGCTATGTTACCTTGCTAGTTTATGCTTGTAATGAACTCAATTCTCTTCCACTTTCAAGTAGAACTAGTGCTCACTGTTGCTTTCCACATATTTGAAAGAAATCCTTTGTACACAATATTAGTGATATAATCAATTTTTAAAAGAAAAGTGGGTGAGAAAAAAATCAGGGAGGAGGGAAAACGCCAGAGGCCAGCAGCAGGGGAGAGGATGCATGTTTTTCACAGGTAAAGAGAAATTAAATTTGGCTTAGATAATAAGACAAGACATCAATTGCTAGGCAAAACTAAGCAGGTATCAGGACAGGGTTATTAAAGATTTTTCAAAATTGCTGTCATTCCCACTTCAGAAATATCTTTTGTTTTTATTTTAATAGGTAGCTCAGGGAGAAAGCCTTGTGACAGGGCAAAAACCAGGCTGCAGAACTGACAGGCAGGCAGAAACAGAAGACTGTTATATAGGAAAACTGACAAACATTTCCTTTGCTTACATTAACAATATTGTGATCTGCAGGTAAAACAATGCTTACTTTGTTTTCTTGTAATAAAAAAATAACTATTTACCATAACTCAAAAGGAGTTCTTAACATGGGACAAACAGAATGTTACAAATAGTTTAGTTAAACAGATACATTTTTAACTAAAACAATCTTTTCAGACTGAATATAAACATTTAGAAAATCACAACTTTATATAAACTAGTTTAGTTTCTGAGCTCCTTAACTCCATGATGAAGCTTTAATTCATTATGTCCAAGTATTCATTTGGACCATGCTATTGTTATTATCTCTGTTGTCTAACTCAAAGACAGCAAATGTCTTTTTAAACAACTGGCTGAATATTTCTTTACTAAAACCTGTCTTTGCTTTAAATAACAAAATCACAGTGAGAACTTAAAATATGACTATTTGACTACAAACATGGAATAGACATTTCGGAAGTGTATTTTTGCTGTTTATTTTACAATTTTTATCGGTTTTATTGTTGTCCTGGAATAATCACTTTATTAGAGCACTTTAATCAGACCCTTGTGGATGTAAAATACAGTTTTGTTTGAGATGGATTGGTTTTGTCACATTAATTGGACTACAAAGGGGTGAGTCACACATTTTCTCCTTCTGCAGGGGTGTGTGTGTTGGCAAAAGCACTCGTGCCTATAGTTTTGACTGTTTTATTGATTGGCATCCATAATTAAAATCACAAGACTCTTAGCTTTCCAATGATATAAAATATGTAGAAGTTCATAGAAATTAGAAGTCAGAATTTCAGTGGATTTCAACCAGCAACAGGGCTAGCCCCGAATGCGGGCCATTGGAACACTAACGGGTAAGCCATCGATCCATCCATTGTTTATGCCACTCGTGGGGTCGTGGGGGTAACTAAACCAGCCCACTCATGTAACAGTGATTAGATGGCTTTTTAACCACTGAGGAAAAGTATTACTGAATATGAGAGGATGATAAATCACACAATAGGCCACTGAATTTTTTTTTTGTCCCCCTCACTTCTGAGATGATGGTTACGCCCTTGCCGACAGCTAGCACATTTATTTAAGTAAGTGAAGTCCTCTTTACAATATTTCACATTAAACTACTTTTGAGCTATTACTATGCTACATTTTGCACCACATTCCTATCTTAGCTACTCTAACAAATGGCAGTGAGCATAGAATTGACTTTAGATACTGAGTATCAAAGTTATACATAGTTTTCTCTTTTATTTCACACATAGAAAAACAGAAATTGCCCCTCTGAAGAGAAATAATCTACATTATATACAGTTATGTACAGATGGTCTTAGTGTAGTCCCCAGTAACACAAAAATTTTAGTTTCCAGGTAAAGCACACAACTTTCTACTAATTTGGTTTTCAGTAGGTAGCAGACAGGAAACAACTTGGGTAATTGCATTTAAAACAGCTATAGATATAAAAACTTTTAAAAGGATCAGAAAAACAATACAGCATCTGTGTTCACAGATGGATACTGAATAAGAAGGGAAAATGAAATGAAATTTAGTTTCATTTTAAAAATTTTGTCAGAGCCGAGAAAGAATGTGCTTCCTTAGTTTTAACCTGTTCTGAGTATATAACACCATCTTTTTATGCAAGGGATGTGTGAACATACTTGGAAGAAACAAGTGGATTTATTTGACCAGCATGATGGTATTGCATTGATTGTGCAATAACATAGAACAAACAGTACAGCCTTACTAGTTTATACACAGGGAGTTGGCAGTGTTATAGCTTTAGCAGGAGAGTCATATGAGATGTTTTGAGGGTTTTTCAACATTGGCTATTTGAAAAGTCATTGGAGGAATTTGATACTTTATGCTCTAACAAATAAAATAAATAAATACAGGTATATCTGTAGCACCTTTCAAACAGGCCATGAAAAATGGTAATTTTTCGGACTTCGTCTGTTTTACTTTTAAATCTCAAAGCAATCTTCCGGACTTTGTCTGGATTCTCTTTACCGGTAATTTTACAGATGAAGACCTAGTAACAAGAGCGGACTTTTCGCGGTATGGTGTTTGCATTCAGATTATAAGGAAATGTTTCGGAAAAGCTGGAGGGGTGTGGGGCGGTGGGGAAAAGGGGAGGGGGACAGGGAACGCTGTGAGCGCACACATTGATGACATACAAATGTCATGTGAACGGCAGTGCATAAGAACACGGCTTCTTCAGCTTCTTTATCAATGTCTCTTAAGCGTTTCGATATGTGCAAAATTGCACACATCACAAAGACAAGCACTGTGAGTAGATCTGCTGTTTTGTTGACCATCTTTGCAATAATCCCTTTGTTTGGGGAAATGACATGTACGCCCGGCGCACCAAGTTTACGTCATATCCACATACAACCCCCCACCCCCCAGACATTCATCAGGATCCTCTGGTACATTTCTTGCTGTGTGAAAGCAGCCGAAAGGCAATGTTCCGGAAAAAAGTGGTGTATTTGAAAACGCAACTCGGTTAAAGACCAGATGGAATTGTCTGCAAATATTCCAGAACTTCTGTCTGAAAATGGCTTATGTTTAGTCAACTCAGGCTTTTTGCACAAGCCCTGATGCTGGGGTGTAAAGTTTGACTACTTACTGAAATGCTTTTCCATTTTTTTTTTATTTCTCTGTTTTGTTAGAAGTTACTTGTTCAATGTACAGATGAGGTCGCTCACTGAGCATCTTTTTCCTGGACCTTTTTTTGTTGCAGTACTTCAGCTATGTCTTATCTGAAATTTGATAAGACATTTGAATAAAAAAAGGAAATAACAGTTCAAAAAGTCAACCCTACTTTCAGGTCCTCGTTAATACACTAAATTCGGTACAGGCTTTATGCATAGTTTCTGCCTTTTTTTTTTTATAGAACAATAAATCTGACTGCCTTGATCATGGTTTGATTGTATTTTTGCTTTATTTGTTTTAAAATATTAACTAGATGAACTGAAGTAAAAAGTAAGTTAGAGCTGCTTCACTTTAAAGATTGTGTCTATTTTAGTATAAACTATTTTGCAAGAGAATTATAAAAATTTAACCCCTATTTTAAATGCTGCAAATATACTGTAAAATGCTGCAAAAACGCTGTAAAATACTAAAGAGTTTCAGTCAGTCAATACATACAGTTGCAGTAATTTGGTAAAAACAATAGAAAAATACGCTAAGGTGTTTTAAACCATTCTAAATGTACCATGACAATCTCTTACAGATGGAAAACATGAGCTCCGTAAAATATATGTTTTATTTATATCAGTTACAAAAGGCATCTGAAAAAAATTAGGGTGATCTGCACAAAAAAACCTGGCTCAGACTAACATAATCAACAGATTTGTTGTTCTACTGCACATGCAACCAAAGAAAAATAAAATCTGTTCTCTGAATAATCCTCATTCTTTTTCTTTCTCCAACTTTCAACATCCAAAAAGCTCTTCTGTAGTTTAAAATCCTCTGGGATCTGTCAGCCCCAGACAAAACTAATCACACTTAATCGCAGTCCCAGCTTGAAGGTCTCTGTCCGTTGTGATGTCATCATAGGGGTAGCAGAGGTGGCGTGGGAGAGTGGTGAGTTCTTCGGTCTCACTTCTCCCTCTCTGCAGCATTGCCTCCAATCCGTCTCATCAATCACGCCTTTCGCCCGATTTCGTCAACTCAGGGATTGGCTTTGGAGAATGCTGTGGGCTTGAGATGTAGTCTTCAGGGTCCTGGTGTACTGTCGTGTGTATGTGTGTGCGTTGAGGGAAAGCTCGGTTTTGAGGTAGTGGAATAAGAAAATGGAGATGGGGATAGAGATAAGAGTGGCCAGTAGGCCCAAGGGCAGATGAGGTTTTAGGATCAGGCTCTCTGTGACGGTCTGTCTGGCTATGCGTCTGAGGCTGATTGGTTTATTACAAAGCTAAGAAAGCTTATCTGCTTACAGTTCTACCTCCACTGTCTTCCCTAGATCTATGTTCTTTGGCTTTATGTAACACAAAAAGTCATCTTAATCAAAACGTGTATTTTGTCAATATTTCATGTTCAACAAAGAAAATGTTTTAAATAATTTTTTTTTTGCCAATTTGTAAAGACAAACCATAAATATTAGGTATTTGTGACATATTTTTTGTTGAAAATTTAGATGTCATTTGGGCTGTCTTGTCATTTGGGCGGCTCATCTATTGAATCGTGATTTCCACAATTTAAATCCATAAAGGAATAAAAAGTTTAAGATCTTTAGATTTGTAGTGTTAAACATGCTGGCATACTAAATCTTTTATTTATCTACTTTAATGATGTTAAAGTTGAAACTATTTTAGCTTTTAAATGTCTAAACAAATGTCAGGAACACACTTTGGTCGAAATAGAACATCATACATTACAGAGGCCCTTCTGAATAACCTTTTAATTGAGCTACCTTCTTTGCAGCTGAAACAGCCCTCTTTATTATTGGATCTCTGTCTTGGGATTTACTATGACTGTATTGGGACAAATTGCAAAAAAAAAAAAAAATTTAAGGTTTTGTGGCCACAGTGGCCTTTATTTGAAAGTGGACTGTACATAGAAGGGGGGAGAGAAGTAAGGGAAGACATGTGGCAAAGGTCCACCGGGATGGGACTCAAACCGGGACAACCACGTTGAGGACTGAGGCCTCCATACATGGGGCGCCCGCACTAACGTAGCGACGTGACACCCCAAAATTCTTTCATGAAGGTCATATTACTTTGTTTTACCCTTAGATAATTTTAAACTAGTCTAGAGTATTAAAAGGCGCACTTGTGAAACAAAATGCTAAACAACTGATTAGCCAGAAATTCTGTAATACACCAGCTCCAGTCATATCAGATGTACAAACCAAAAATTTCAACTCAAAATAGTTTCGAATTGGTGGCAACTTAAAACATTCAAATATCAGCCATCTACTCAAAGTAAATACACTAAACAGTCCCAATATTAGGTACTGAACACTGTGCTAGTGCTGGATTGAACCCCTTCCCCCTTTCAGACGGTGGGATGGTTGTGAAAATCACTGAAAATCTGCAGTTTCTACTCAGACAAGCCTGTCTAGCACAAATGTATGGGCAGAACTATGTGCCATCAGAAACAAAATTTAATTATACATATTTGAATTTGCATTGCTGTAATTGAATCCAAATGGTTCGACTTGAATAAATGCTTTTAAAAACAAAATCTGACTTGGCGTAATTTGAAATCCAATTTATTGAATGCATTAGAAACAAACGATAGCATTGCAGTACCAGGTTTAGCCTGAAGCAAGGTGTGTTAACTTAGCATTTGTTTACATGATACTTCTTATACTTGTATTACATTTATTACCAACCTGACAGTTTGACCACTGGTCATTTGACATGACAAAAGACATTTGACAACTTCATTTGTGTCCCGCTTAAGATGCCATAGGTACTCTGAAGTCCAACGTAGTTCTGTCATCCTGCCCTTGATTTCTCTGTGGCTTTATCAAGGACCCGGATGTGTGATCCAAAACAATAAATTTAAGAACTGAAATTGAATTGTACAACTGAAGTTGAATGGTAAGAACTGAAACGGAAAGTATTTGAGAGCTGAATTTTCATTAGGATGAAATGCAGTTTAAAAGCAAATTTACATTTTGTGACAAGGATTTTCAAACTAATACATTGGATTTTAAATTACGCTAATTCCGATTCAGTTTTTAAAAGCATTTATTTAAGTTTAGCTTAGATTCAATCAGCACAATGCAAATTTGAATATAACTTTCTTAAATTCAGTTTCTGATGGCACAAAGTTCTGCCCATACAAAAAGCCATGCCGTTTTGAAAGTCACTTCAATTCCTATTTTTTTTCCTTTTCTGATGCTGTTTTAAATTCTGAAAGTTGTCTAAATGCTTTACTGTGTTAGGTTGCTGCAATGTTTGTTTTAATGGCTGTGGAAGACATGATCTCACATTAAAGAAATCACCTTCTTGTGCATTTACCAATGTGGCACTACATGATTTAAGCATTAAGATTTCATTTTGTCAGTTGATGGTTGTGTATAAAAAAAGAAGCAAAATATATTCTACCTGGTCATGGCACAGCAGAACACTGTATAAGCACTATTTGTTGAACAGGAGCACATCAAAGGAGGACAAAGCAGGCGACACTGAGGATCATGTTCTTTGATTTCTCAAGTGCATTTAACACAATTCAGTCTGATTTGCTTTGTCAAACTCCTAAAGACAGAGGTGGAGCCATCAACAGTCACCTGGATCAATGACTACCTGACAAGCAGACCACAGTTTGTGAGAATGAAGAATTGTGTGTCAAACCAGGTGGTCGGCAGCACAGGAACACCACTGGGACCGCGCTGTCACCATTCCTTTTCACTCTGTACACCTCAACTTCCAGTACAAATCAGAGACCTGTCATCTGCAGAAATACTCAGATGACTCTGCAATTGTTGGGTGTATCAGAGATGGACAAGAAGCTGAATACAGAGAGCTGGTGAACCGCTTTGTTGCATGCTGTGGAAACAATTGTCTTACCTTGAATGTGAACAAAACAAAAGAGATGATTGTAAATTTCAGAAGAAACTTGGTTAAGTCTAACACTGTTTCCATCATGGGAGAAGTAGAGGTGGTTGAGGAGTATAAATACCTCAGAGTTCACCTGGACAACAGATTGTACTGGAGACTGAACAGTGAAGCCGTCTACAAGAAAGGACAGAGCAGACTGTACTTCTTGAGGATACTTAGGTCATTCAAAGACTGCAAGTGCTACAAATCTTCTACAAGTCTGTTGTGGAGAATGTAATCTCTTCAGCCATCATCTGTTGGGGTTGCAGCATCAGAGCCAAGGACTTAAAAAGGCTAAACAACCTGATAAAGAAGGCTGGTTCTGTTCTTGGCTCTACTGTTGAACCCATGGAGATGATTATGCAAAGAAGGATTCCTCATAAAATCCAAAATATTATGGACAACCCTGAGCATCCTCTTCATGAGACTGTCCTACAACAACAGATTGTCTTCAGTTGGAGGCTTCTTCAGTCTTGCTGCAACACAGACCGCTACAGGAAATCCTTCCTGCCCACAGCCATAATGATATACAAAAACTCCTTAAAGCAGTGGTTCCCAAACTATTTCTACTGGGCCCACCTTTGGTTTATAAGAAAATATTCAGCCCCACCCCACTCCCCAATACTTTCCAGTACTTTTAAGTATACCTTGTTTTTGTTACTGAGCATCAGTATCCAACATTGGTTTTATTGCTTTTCAATTGTTTTAATATTTAAATAAACTTTTTAAAGGGGGGGGGGGGTGTTATGCAAAATGGACTTTCTGAAGCTTAATATCCTGAGAACCTGTCTTTCCCTCATTAAAAACATGCCTGAAGTGTTGCTCTGACCCATTCACTCATGTTAGAGTAATCTTTGAGTCTCCGCCTTTTCCACCTATCTCCTCCGACCTTACGTACTCAGCCGAGAGCCTCGCCCCTGCAGGGGGTACTTAATCACTGTATGCAAGTTTAATAACTAACTTGTTACAGTCCACTCTTCCTTCAAAAAGATATAATCTTGCAGTTCAGTTCCATCTGATGGGACTTACAGCTGTCTGGTCGAAGCCCATTTCCATGCACAGTACTGCACGTCATGTTTTAAAAGTGACTGTGCCGAAGACCTCGATCATTACATCATGGTAAATGGCCTGCATTTGTACAGCGCTCTTTCAGTCAGAGGACCACAAAGCGCTTTACACTACAATCAGTCATTCACACGCTGATGGTGGCAAGCTACTACATTGTAACCAACAGAACAACGCCTAAACCCACATAAGAAGTCATTTGTCCGAGGCAAAAATCTAAAGCCTCATGACAACAACCTCTGCAGCAACCTCACTTGAGACATTTGATTAAGCACAAGTGCACATTTTAGTTCCATCCAGACCGGGAGGAGGATTTGAAACTGTGCATTCAGGCCACAGGTAAACTGTTTGTTTGCATTTCAAGTGCAATCGTTTAATATCAGTGTTTATATGTAGTCCTAAGTTCATCTTGTTCAGACTGAATATTATTAAAAATAAATACTATTGAATATGTCATAATTTATAAAATTAACCTCGTAAAAATAGATTATGGATTTATTTATTTTTGACCGTGCAAAAATATCTAGCGCAACCTCTGGTATTATAGGACAGAAGAATAACTGGTAGTCTGCTGGCAGCTGTTGTCAGTCATTGTTTAAATCGTCCATAGTACATTATTGACAACACCTCTCCAGCAAGTGAGGTTGCTGCAGAGGTGCAGCAATAATTGGGTGAGGCTTTTTACACTGCCACTCGGTTTGAAGCATTTTTTGAGCTCTGTTGAACATTTGCAGGTGTTTAGTGTAACAAAACCAAAGGCAGGATATGCTTCGTCATATTTTCTATTCTTTGGCTTGAAAGGAAGTTCGTTTAGACGCATGTGCTTTGCATTTATGTGGGAGCCTTGTCAAAAACCTGGCCATGCAAACATGTCCAAGCATTTATTTTATCCATTCGTACTGCAACCCCCCTGCAATGACTCTTTCCCCACTTTAGGAGCCACTGCCTTAAATAATTAATTAGTATGAGCTACAACAACACTTATGAAATACTTCGAAGACCTCCTCAATCCCACTGGCACTCCTTCCAATCTGGAAGCGGAGTCTGGGAACTTTGGGTCGGGCTCTCCAGTCTCTGGTGCTGAAGCTCGCCGAGGTGGTTAAAAAGCTCTTTAGTGGCAGGGCTCCGGGGCTGGATGAGGTCTGCCCGGAGTTCCTCAAGGCTCTGGATGTTGTGGGGCTGTGTTGGTTAACACAGCTCTGCAACACAGCTCTTTGGATTGTCAGACCCCCCTATTTAAAAAGGGGGACCACAGAGTGTGCTCCAATTACAGGGGTAACACTCTTCCTCCCTGTAGCCTACCTGAGCCTCCCTGGTGAGGTCTAAGCAGGGGTTCTGGAGAGGAGGGTCCGGCGCATAATCAAACCTCTGATCCAGGAGGAACAATACGGTTCCGTCCTGGTGGTGGAACACTGGACAAGCTCTACACCCTCAGCAGGGTCCTGGAGTGTGTGTGGGAGTTCGCCTGACCAGTATACATGTGCTTTGTAGACTTGGAGAAAGCGTTCGACCGTGTCCCTTGGGGAGTCCTGTGGCCGGTGCTCTGGGAGTATCGGGTACCAGGCCCCTTGATACGGGCTGTTAGGTCCCTGTACGACCGGTGTCAGAGCGTTGTTTGCATTGCCGGCAGTAAGTCGGGCACGTTCCCTTTGAGAGTTGGACTCCACCAAGGTTGCCCTTTGTTACCAATTCTGTTCATAACTTTTATGGACAGGATTTCTAGGAGCAGCCAAGGTGTTGAGGGGATCCGTTTTGGTGGCCTCAGGATCGGGTCTCTTCTTTTTGCAGATGATGTGGTCCTGTTGGCTACATTGGAATGTGATCTGCGGCTTTTGCTGGAGTGGTTTGAGGCAGAGTGTGAAGCAGCTGAGATGAAAATTAGCATCTCCAAATCCGAGACCATGGTCTTGAGCCAGAAAAGGGTAGACCGCCTTCCCCGAGCAGTGATGAGGTCCTTCCCCAAGTGGAGGAGTTTAAGTATCTGGGGATTTTGTTCATGAATGAGGGAAAAATAGAGCGGGTGGATAGGTACAGGTCTGTTGTGGTGAAGAGAGAGCTGAGCCAAAAGGCAAAGCTCTCAATTTACCGGTTGGTCTAGCTTCCTACCCTCATCTATGGTCACGAGCTCTGGGTAGTGACCGAAAGAACGAGATCACGGATACAAGCTGCTGAAACGAGTTTCCTCCGCAGGGTGTCTGGGCTCTCCCTTAGAGATAGAATAGATGGTTGAGGTGGCTTTGACATCTGTTCAGGAGGCTTCCAGGACGCCTCCCTGGTGAGGTGTTCTGGGCATGTCCCAACAGGAGGAGACAACAGGGAAGACCCAGGACACGCTGGAGGGACCATGTTTCTCGTCTGGCCTTGGGATACCTCCCGAGGAGCTGGCCCAAGTGGCTGGGGAGAGGGAAGTCTGGGTCTCTTTACTTAAGCTGCTGCCCCCGCGACTCGAGCCCGGATAAGTTGAAGAAAATGGTCGGATGTCCCCCTATGGAAAGTTGTTTGATGACATCCAAAATAAACTGGGAATAAACTTGGCAACAAGAGATCTAAAATAAACGAAGTGACAGCAGCAGCAGCAAAAATGTCATAGCTCAATACGAGTCAAAATGAGAAGAGCAAACTGGAGTAAGAGAAAAGTAAAGGAGTGAAAACTAGAAAAAGTCATTAAAATTATAGTATTTTATTACATGATAAATCAATATCCATTATTCATTTCTGCAGTTGCTTTGCTCTGGCATTGGCCAGTACAGTATGAGATCCTCATGGTATGAGACTCTTTAGTAAATATAGCATGGTTTCATGTTTTTTAAATAAAAAAGTTACTAATTGCTTTCATTTTCAAAAAGCAATAGTTGTTTTTACTGCTGATTAAATAATGTACAATTTTACATGTTATTGTAAGATTTAGGCTAATTGTATTTTCCCAAAAAGAGTGTTACGTGGAGCTCCCTTAGTTTTGACCCTATCATTATCTGAGGTGTGTGTGCTCAAAAGTACTGTATTTCCAAACAGCAAAGCAGCCTTCCTTCCGCTAGCTGACCGGCAGTGCACAATGACAATAGGGTAGGGTAGGAATTCTATATAATTCCATTCTTTGACAGATTAATTTAGGCATTGGCACTACTCACTAGATGGTTTTGCTATCTTAAATTCAAAATAACCTTCAAAAGAATAATGAAGAAAGGGTTTTGGAGTTGTAACCTTAAAACTGAATTCATCAGTTTAGTGATGGACTTACGACTTGCTTCGAAAGAGGTCAAAGTTTGAACCCGCAAAGATGGATTGTCTGTCCCTGAAGGATTTTCCCCCCACATGTTAACAGTTCTTAGTACTGGTCAGCTCCAGGTTTTAGTTTTATGATCCACAAAATAACTGTTTTGATTCATTTTAACTTCTCTCTCTAGTTTTGTTTAATCTCAGCAGGAGCTCAGTGTGTACGTCCAACCTGAACTCCACATGTCAAAGTTAGTGAATGTCTGATGCCTCTGGAGCACTGGCGTAGCCACGGATGTGCCAGGGTGTGCCAGTGCCACCTACAGAGCCAGCCGGCACACCCAAAATTCTGAAAGCATTTATTTATATATATATATATATATATATATATAAGTCAAACAGCTTTTCCTAACATGTTTGACTCACCAGACGGTCAATTTGTAAAAATTCCTACCAGGCGATGCATTGCGACACCTGCAATGGGCATGTTAACTCGATCAATCAATAATAAATTGTAATCAGGCGGAGCAGGTTGTGGCACCTAGCAACGTAACCAGACTATGTCCACTAACCAATCATAAACCTTTTTCGGTTAATTTCATCCACTCACAAACGAAGTTGTTTGGTAGTTAATGTTGATTCAAAAGTATAAAAGAAATCTGCATGTATATAGGACCGATCTTTCAACGGGAATTAAGGCAGAAGCTTGTCTGTACTATGCTTCATCGGCATCTCACACCAGTGGTGCATTCAAGGAACGTTCGAAATATATGGTGAGTTCAAAAACGTAGCACATTTAAAACTTTTGACAAAAAAACCCCACTGAAAATAATACCATAAGCAATAAACTTCTGTTTAATGGCAGTTGGCAAGAAAATTAGATGCATGCTAAATATGCCCTACTTATTTTTTTTTTACAAAGTACTAAAAAACAAACAACTAGGCTATATTATCTGTATTAATTCAGTCTTCTTTAGATATCTCAGAAACAAACATTTTTTCCAGAACTTTACATTTTGTTTAAAAGGTCTTTGATGTCCAGTTGCAATTTGATGTCTTATAAATTTTGTACCAGTTTTCTCCACAGTTTACTTCGGTCAAAATAATAGAACATGTTCCACAGTCTCTTCTTGAAGACAGAAGTCACTTTTCCCTGTAGCATGTTTCCCTTGTTTAAACAATGTATTGTTTAACCCTGTAATTCTAATCTAAATATCATTATTTCCTCCTTTCTGTTTCATTTGTCATCACGGGATGACATCATAATTATGCAAATTAGTGTATGACGTCATCTGGCGACATCTAGCAACTTTCTGGGGCAACTTCAGCTACTTTCTGTCTGAGACAGTTGGCAACACTGGTGGTGAACCGGATTAAAACCAGCAGCAGAGCAACAATGCTCACTGAGAGACTAGTTGATAGCATCTCATTGCTCATGTTCGAAAAAGAGCTTGCAGACAAACGAAATAATAAACCTGTTTAGGGCCAAACCACGCCGCCTTGCCTTGTGAAGCTGCAATCCGAAGGTGGGAAGTTCAGTTGCTTAAATATTATGCACATGTGATTGTGTGTGTGAATAAGAAATCAATAGGATAAGATAAACAGGTTTACTTATAAATATTACAGGATATGCATTTGAAAATTGTTGATTTAAATTGCGTTATAAACATGTGTTTAAAGGTTGGAAAGTTATTATAATGTATTTCAGAAGTTGAGAATGTGTTTGATTATACAAGTTAATGCCAGCCAGTGATTTTTGAATATGTTAGTCTGAATTTATTAGTTTTGCCTGCAGGCCTGTAGGTAGGGGGAGCCCTGGCAAAAATGTTATATTTGTTGAGAATAAATTTGGCACACCCAGTGTTTGCTGGTGCACACCCAGTATCTTTTTTCTGGCTAAGCCACTGCTCTGGAGAATATAGAGGGGTATTTGTTTCTCACATTACTTGGAAAATGACAATGGCAATAAAAAGAAATGTGGATATTGATTGACAGGAGCACAATTCTGGTGGAATGAGAGTGAATTAATTCACCCTGCCAACATTAGAGTACACTGTTTTTTCTGTTTATAAGTTGTTTCCTTGTCTCTAAAGAACCTTAAAATAAAACACTCCCTTGAGTTTGGACATCAAATTGTGACATTTAAATTTAGGAAACTAAACAATAAAGTGATAATCCAACTCTTGAATTTCAGATTTAAACATGCTGTCCAGTGGTTTCTTTATCAATAATAAATGTACGCTCAAACTAAATCCCAGCTGAGTAATGAGTTATTTCCACTGATGAATTTTACAAAAATATCTTTAAAATGCACACTGAAAAAAAAGGACAATTCTGCTTCTGTGTTTTAAGGTTCATGACATCACAGGAGGCACAATAATCAAGATGATCAGCTGGCCTTAGTACTGTAAATAAGACGGCAGAAAAAAATAGTTTTTGACAAATTTTGAAAATGTTTTAAAGCATTTTAGTTGCAAGGGGTTCCACCTTGCATGTTAGAGCTAAAATATGATTTAGATGACCCCCAAGCAGTGAACTGAACCCTGATAATTACAATCATTATCTTAAGGTCATTACCTAGGGGGAATCTGTTCATATTTTTTAACCTCACAGTTTCGTGCATATTCAAAACTCTTGAAATGAGAAAATGCTAGATTCTGGTTTTATCACCATGAGTCATTGCAAGATTTGTCCGTGTGTACCTTCTCAATTTGTACCACTGTAGCCTACCTGAACCGCTTCTCTCTCGTGTTGGCTAGAAAGATTGTGGAGGTGTAGGCTCTTTATTAGTCTGGCTGGCGATCATTTACGAAAATGACAAATTTTCTATGTAGTGATTCCATGTACAGTGGCATTAGGAAATATTCACAACCTTTCACCTTTTTCACATTTTCACACTACAGATGTATTTTAAAATAGATTTTTGTATTTACTTTCTCAAATATCTGTATACATATCTGTATACAGCATAATTTTTAAAGATGTAGATTAGTCGCAGAGTTCCTGTTGTAGTACACTCTCAATGCATCATACTGCCACACACTATGCATCACAGTAGGGATAGTGTAAGCCAGTTGATGAATGGCACCTATTTTTATTTTTTGCTGATACAAGCTGACGCTTGTAGTTTAACCCAAAATGTTTTATTTTGATTTTCTCAGATAATTTTTTTCTCTCCTGATTTTTAAAAAAATAATAATAATAATAATGAAAAACTACCACATCTTTTCGTACAAATAATAATAATAAACTGCTCCATTCTGGCAATTCCACTATAAACGCCTGACTGGTGGAGTATACTAGCAATGGTTTTCCTTGTGAATTATTTCTTATGTCCAGGAAACGCTGGAGCTCCACCTTAGCAACTCTGTCAAATAATGGAGACCATGGAGTTTCTTAAGATGTTCAGTGCTGCAGAAACTATTTAACTTTCACCAGAATTATTTAACGCTTTCTACTCCGGAAATTCCGTTAAGGACATTTTAATGGATTCATGCAAATAAAGAGGAAAAATACATGGAAAATACTAAGCAATGGACTCAAAAACAGCTCAGATCGATTGCGCTCGACTGAATATGTCACTAAAGGCAGAAGTGTGGAAACCTGTTTTTGGGAAGGTAGTTTTTTTATCTTGAAATAATGATTTGCAACAAACTAGGAAAACAAGTAGAAAAACTTACTATGATGACGTCTTCTGGATGTCACTAAGTTGATTTAAAGTGAGTTTTTAAGTGTTTGGTTTTACAGAAATATTTGGCTAGTGGCTTTATTTTTCAAATTGAAAATAATCAGATGCAAAACAAACTTTATCTTTCTCACACAGAGCCATTCAGTTCTTTAATTCCAACCCCAATATCAAATATAAAAAGAAACACAAAAAACGAGGATCAACACTCACGATCCCAAACACAATTAACATATTCCAACAAACATGCAAATTCAAGATTTTACTAAATGTTTTTTTAGTATTAAAAATCTGGCCAAATTTAGGATTTGATTTTTTTCTTGTATGACTTTTTTCCTTGTAAAAACTGTGGAATTGACACAAGGTTGTAGTTGAACATTTTGAGAGCACAAAAAATAAAATGTAAAAATACTTAATACATCAAACCTATCTGTAACCTTTCTTTAAACTCGTTGATATAATGTTAAGAGTATTTTTCTCCCTCTGAAAGGTTGCAATTTTCTGCTTCAACCAGCTGGTGTCCTCGTACCTCCACTGCAAGCCTGGTTCTTGGAGACACAACAGCTTTAACTCCATTTTGGCAGAGGCATCCTCCAACCATTTTTTTCTTCAGTCTTTTTGTTTTTTTACCTTCCTCCCTGTTTTTTCCTCATGGTGCCCCTATTATTGCAGTCTTTAGCTCCATTGCTTTGCTTTAATTGTTTCCTGAAGTTTACCAGTTTGCTTTTGAAGAGAAATGATTACCCTTGCAGCAGAGGCACTTTTATTTATTTTTTAAAAAGGATTCAAAAACTGACACAGCCCTGTGATGGGACAGATGTAGACACATGCATCTTGTGTAAAACTCAAACTGCTGAATTGATCTGGAATGTAGATGCAGGAAGGAGGGAGGAGTTCAAGGGGAGGTGAATCAGGTGTGTGTGTGAGGATACGGGAAGGCCTCTTTGAGTTTCTTGTTCAGATCAATTCGCAAACAGAACTTACGAGTGGGTAGCTGCGATCTCTGAGCTCCTCCTCTTCTTCCTCTTCTTCTGCTGCCGCAGTGTTTACAGGTTGCACAATAACCAATTAAACAATCTCTTTCTTTTGTGACCCCAAAACCAGAAATAAAACAATTAATTACTGTTAACCCATACTGGGGGTATAGAGTAATTATCAGCGCACAACCACAGAGATAATTCATACACACACGCACACACACACAAATGTCTTTTTCCTCCTTTTCTTCACCTTTCTTTAACTTCTTTCTAAATTTAGGGGAAGGAAGAGGCAGATACTGCAGTGAAACTCCCAGGGAGAGAGGCATGCAAGGCTACGGATCTGTAATTAGGTTGGGCCACTTTTTGCCATTGTTAACATCCTGCTTTAATATGAAGAAGACCCCTACCTGACCCCCTTAGGCATCTTCATTTCTACATTATGTCTCTCTTTCCCACAAGTATCTTTTTTTTTCTTCCTTGTGCGCCACTTTTAGATCCCTGTTTCACTCGGTTTGTATCGTCTGCTCTGGATCTCTCTCTGTGCTCTTTTCATTTTCTCTCTTTTAGTTCTCTCCTTGGCCTTTTCACACAAACCTAATTTCTATAGTTTTTTTCTATTTAAAGCTCCTTCCATCCGTGTGTACTCCCCCTCCACCCCCACTCTTCCTGAGTTACTGTGCTAGTTGGTACATTTTCAGCCGTACTTTTATATTTTTTTCTCTACAAACGTCAAGGTCACTAGCTTAATTAAGAATGGTGAGAGGGAGTCATAGGTTCACCACCGCGTTCTTCCCCTCATTCATCCTTCCTATCACTTGGTTTTGCACTCTCTTTGCAGAACGTGACCCCAGGATAGAACAGTAGAGCAAACAAGCGGCATTCTGCATGCCAATCAAGACAAGTCTTTTTTTTGTGCTTTGTCGGCTAAGAATCAAAATTCAGGTCAATACTGCTAAAGAGCAACAGAAAAAATGAATGAGTCATGTCTCTTTTTTTTCTTACTTTGCAATGATAATGACATTATCAACATGAATAATGCAATGTCTGCTATGACCTTTTTTCTTTTTCTTTTTTCTTCAGATGCAAACCAAGTGATTTTTACATTGTTACAGCACAATGTACTGTTCCCTAGTTCATGCTGTCGCAAGAACATTACAATCTGAGATCTTTTTGAATTTTTTAACCTAGGAAATTCAGTGCTGTACTTGTCATATAAGGTATTGAATACTGATTTTTACAATGGTACCATTCTGTCTTTGCCTCCAGTAGCAGTCATAACGTTAAGGTTTAATATTTTTCCTTTTCTTTCTTTCAAACCCAAATTGACCCAGAACTTTAATTGCCATTATCATGGGAGATTGTAAAGAGGGTCACAAAGCCCCCTGTGCAACATCCTTCCTTATTTATTGCTACTTTGGGGAAAAAACATGAGGGTAATAAAACATTGCACACAATCAAGCTCTTCTTTACCTGAATCCATATCGTAAGGTGGTCCAAATCCCAGAACAGCTTGTGTCCCCATTTTTTTTAAACATCTGTGAAGTTTGTTTTTAGCCTCTATATTTGTTTTGTCGTATCCCTTTGCATCTAATATAACAACTTTATTTGTTTTAATCTTTTTATCGTGGAAAGCTTATTTTTATGTCTTACATTTGGAGTCATTTCCTGCTGTTTTTCCATTTCTAAACTTTCACATTTCAAGTTTGGAATCTGGGGTGAAAAGATCACTCGAATATTGATTCAATTAGGCTCTTTCACTCTGCTTCTTCTTGTCCAAGGGCTTGCAGGCATTTATCAAAGTTGATGCTTATAGAAAAAACAAGGGTAGCTATTTGTGGTTGTGAATTAGATGCAACATTTGATGAGATATTGATGAAAACAATGCACTGATGAGGGGAGTAATTTACAAATGCAGTTAATGAGTAGAATTTTCATAGTATTTAGAGATGGACTAATCTGAATTTGCAACGGCTCTCATTTTTAATTATTTGTAAAGTGACCTGCTGATACAGAATTTTGCTAATTTAATTTTACCTTTGAGGATGTTTGTAAAAGATATGTACTCTAAAGTCAGATGTTCTGACTTTCTAGTTGAAAAACCCCCCAAACAAACCACAACACAAGAATGCTACCTGAAGTCCATTATGGGGAAGGTGGGAGCTCACCAAGCAGTGTCAGGTTTTGTATCCAACGTGGCTTCACATGTACAGAAAGTTAGAAAATAGCTGTTATAAACAATTAACACTTTATGGTTTATACCTCATTAAACCAGTGACACATATATTCCTATAAAGTATGTTTCAATGGATAAAATTGATAGATGTTGATGTTGCCAATGGTAGGCAGTAAACAGCAGAATGGAGATCTTTACATTTCACTGTGACATTTTTAAAAGGCAATGACAGAGGTTAAAGTTTGTAAGGATAAAGCAGCAACTTCACTGTAATCTGATTATAGCCTTCCTGCTATCTTCTTTTAAGTCTTGCTCTCTCTCAATCTCTTGCAGCCTGAATGAACCTCAGACATTTCTCAATATTTGGTAGACTTCCTCTCTGGCTCCTCTGTCTTTATTTTAATCACCACACTGAATGGCAAAATGAAAACTTTAAGTCTACAGTGAACCCCCGGTAGTCGGGGGAGGGGAAGGGAGGGGTATGGGGGTGTTAGGAACCACCACTGCCCACGAATAGCTAAAATCTGTGAATTCTTAAGAATGTGGCTATTGTATTCTAGCGGGAGTAGTAGATATGGGTTAGATATGCTGAAGCGTTACCTGCGGTGTCAACCCCCCTCCTTCCTGCCACCAATCAACGCGCCCCTCATTTGCATTATTACAATGCCCGTCCACGACAGCCAAAATATCGCATCAGATCTTGCGAGACAATAATGCCTTCAGAAATAAGGGTCAGAGGAGCTCTGTGTTTATTTTTTTCACTTTTCTTTCTTTAGAAGAGCCGGAAAGACTAATAGAGCATGGGTATCCAAGGTAATACTAGGTTTTGACTCCTTTAAAGGAATCATGGCTCTGTGAGGACATGCCGGACTGCGCTCTCCAGCTGGAGGGATTTCACCTTCTCCGCGCTGACCTGCAAGCCATTCTCTCCGATAAGACTACAGTGGAGGAGTCTGCTTCTGCATTAATAGTGGCTGGTGTACAGATGTGACAGTGATTGCTCAGCACTGCTTCCCCTCTCTGGAATATCTTTTTAGTCACTGAAAACTGTTTTATTTTCCACGGGAGTTTGCTTCATTCACTCTGGCCGCTGTTTACATCCTGTCAGACATGGACGTGTCTCATTGTGCCCTCGTGGACCAGATAGTGTGCATGGAGCAGACATACCCAGACTCAATCTTCATTCCTCTTGGTAGACTTTCACAACAGATGTCACATCAAGGCACTTTACAAGAGAGTAATTTCAAAACAAACATTCCAACCAGTTTAAAGTTTTAGCTAGTTTTCTATTTAAGGAATCCCAGCAGATTGCATCGAGTCATTGACTGGCAGTTGCGCGCCGTTGATGCAGACTCCAACCACAGCAATCCCTCATACTGAGCAAGCATGTAGCGAAAGTGGAGAAGAAAAACTCCCCTTTAACAGGAAGAAACCTCCAGCAGAATCTGGCTCAGTACGAGCGGGCATCTGCCACAACCATCTGGGTATTCAAGAAGACAGAGCAGACCACAGAACAAAATAACTGGTGCAAGAGTATTTTCTATATTGAAAGTAAAAAGTTGATAACAGGACCCAAGGCAAGCTATCCCAGATGAACGTGCCTGATCCCATCTACAGATGGATCACTGACTTCCTGACTGACGGGAAGCAGCATGTGAGACTGGGGAAGAATGTCTTGGACTCCCAGACCATCAGCACCGGCCCCCTTCAGGGCTGCTTTCTTTCTCCTCTGCACTTCTCCTTGTACACCAACTGCTGCACCTCCGACCACCAGTCTGTCAAGCTAATTAAGTTTGAAGATGACACCACCGTTGTTGGATTCATCTCGGACGGGATGAGTCTGCGTACAAGATGGAGGCTGAATATCTGGTGTCCTGGTGGAGCCATAACAACCTCGTGCTGAACGCCCAGAAGACAGTGGAGATTATTTTGGACTTTAGGAAGCACACAGCCCCACTCCCCTCCATCATCCTAAATGACACTCCCATCGCTACTGTGAACTCATTCCGCTTCCTGGGCACCACCATCACCCAAGGCCTCAAGTGGGAGCCCACCATCACCTCCGTCATAAATTAGGCCCAGCAGAGGATGTTCTTCCTGAGGCAGCTGAAGAAATTCAACCTGCCGGCATGGGCGATGATGCAGTTCTACACTGAAATCGAGTCCATCCTCACCTCCTCCGTCACCATGTGGTATACTGGAGCTACCATCAGGGAGAAACAGAGACTACAGCGTGTTGTGTGATCTGCTGAGAAGGCGATTGGCTGCAGACTCCCATCTCTACAGGACCTGCACACCTCCAGGACACTGGTGCTTGACAGTCGGATCACAGCCGACTCTTCTCACACTGGACACAGTCTGCTTCCCTCAGGCAAGAGGTTCCAGTCCATTAGTACCAGAACCTCTCAACATAACAATATTTTCTATTTACCCCATTAAAGAAATCTATATGTTTCATGCTTAGAAGTGTTTGTTTGCACAAAGTACTGCAGCAATTTCCCAATGTTGTGAACCTGTTCACACATATGGCAATAAATGCTTACTGATTCTGAGAACATCACCCTGATGCTGATTCGACTTGTTTTTTTCACTCTGAATTGGTATAGGCCAAGTTTCTGGTTTTTATTCCAGGAGCATCAGCAGTGTTTTGACCTACCTTGCTTGTCCAAGTGCTTAGTGTTATTTATCGAGGTTAATGTTTGAAAAAAGACTTGCGGTAGCCATTTGTGCAATTGAATTTGACACTGCATTCGCTGGGATATGGTTCCGCTTTGATGAGGATGTCTTTCAGTGCTGTTTCAAACTGAACCCAATCCCAGCTGACTGTAATACAAGTCAGATTTACACATCTATTGATGCAAACAAATGCGCTGGGGGGAAAGTCATTGCGTGTTTACAGATGCAGATAATAGGAATAAGCAGGAATTCGATAACAATATTTACATGAATGTAGCTGAGACTGTTTGTGTGTATGTGTGGTTGGAGTGCTTATCATGTCTTTCTTTGTTTAGGAGATGTACTCCAAAGGTTTGATCCTGGTCAGTGCCATCAGACAGCTGAAAGGACTGGGTGACAACAAGTTCGAGGTCGTCACTGGCCTTCGGACCTTCACATTCCGGGCTGAGAAAGAAGGTACAAGTCTCTGTTTTCTTTATTTCCTGCATTTTTTAGTCATCTTTCAGCTCCTCAATGTGTTCTTGCTCCACGTCAGTCTGCCTCTGTCACTCTGACCGTCTTATTCGCTGTCTACCTCCCTTACTCTCCCCTTTTTCCATTTCCTCATGCTGCGTCCCAGAGCCACCTTCTTTCTAAATGCCTTTCTGGCAATCTTCTGTCTTTCACCAATTTTACCCGTCTTTCTGTAAATGCACTACTCTCTCTCTTCAACCTAATTGTCCTGCAGCTCATTTCATGATTTCAAGATTTTTCATGACTGAATCTTTTTTTTGCAAAGTATCACTTTTTGCCTTTCAAAGCGAATATGAAAAGATCAATAACCATTTTATGTCTGTGTTAAGCAAAGACGAGGAAAGTGGTTAGAGTAAGGGGTAAGAATACCATGGCTATTGTTTTGGAAACTTCAGCCCAGTAACACAGTTACTGGAAGAAAATTCACCAACATTTACTCATCAATACCTATCTTGTCAGTTTGGCTTCCTGTGGTACATCCCATTCTTTAAAGGGATAGTTCAGATTTTCCAAAATGACAGAATTAAGTATTAAGAAAACCCCTTTAAAAATCAAAACCATCCCTTTAATCTTTACATTCCTGATTTAAAGTAAAATGGACCAAAATAAAATGATACCACTACGTTATATGAGAGGTTTTACTATGTTATATGAGAGGTTTTCACTATGTTATATGAGAGGGTTTTACTATGTTATATGAGAGGGTTTTACTATGTTATATGAGAGGGTTTCACTATGTTAGGAGAGGTTTTACTATGTTATATGAGAGGGTTTCACTATGTTATATGAGAGGTTTTACTATGTTATATGAGAGGGTTTCACTATGTTATATGAGAGGTTTCACTATGTTTATATGAGAGGTTTTCCCTTTGTTAAATGATAGGTTTTACTATGTTATATGAGAGGGTTTCACCATGTTATATGAGAGGGTTTCACCATGTTAAATGAGAGGGTTTCACCATGTTATATGAGAGGGTTTCACCATGTTAAATGAGAGGGTTTCACTATGTTATATGAGAGGGTTTCACTATGTTATATGAGGATATTTCAGTATGTTATACGTGAGGCAATTTGAGTATATTGTATGAGAGCTTTCACTATATTGTGTGAATGATTTCAGTATGATATATAAGATAAGAGATACTTTAATAATCCCCATGGGGAAATTAAGTTTCGGTACAACCAATCCAAGATCATACAAACAATTACAAACATTAACACATTACAGGATTTGGAAGACCGCGGTAGCAGCCGGCTTTACCAGCGCCCCTTTTAGCAGATAGAAATGATTCACAATAGGAGGGGGGGTGAACAGGGGGGAAAAAAGGCAACTCAGCCCAGCCCCCTACAGGGAGCCGAGCCGAGGTGCTGAAAAAAACCACTGCAGAAACATATAAGCACATGTATCGGTCATAACATATGAGAACACAAATGGGACGGGGGGGGAGGTTCGGGAACCCTCCGTACAGAGAAACCGGTCGCGGCCATCCAAAGCACGCGCCCATCATTTCGCTGTCTGAAGAGTGGGCAGGAGTCTTAGGGTACCGCGAGCATGTTGAAATCCAGGACTGCGTGCATGTCTGTAGCTGTGGCGTGAGCGTGCGTGCATGTATGTGTGCATTAATGTGAGACAATGAAACTCCTCTCAGTTCAATCCCAGAGTCTGTCGCCTGTGATGTAATATACGACCTTGGGGCTGAGTCAGGGAGCTCACAGGCTCATGTGGGGGATGGGGGAGTGGGGTGGGATGGAGCGTCCTTTTGCACACACATCCAAGGGAGTTTTTGTTTGGTCTACCAAGACCAGGGAGTCGAATTCCAGTAGATAAGAAGTTGTTGTTTTAGAGACAGGCGAAGATCACTTTTTCTCTTGCCTTAGAGTCTGTCAGTGGTCCGAGTTCAGTCCAAATGGCCAAATCGTGGGTCAGATTACCTTCCAGCCGGCTGAGAACTTCTCCAAGTTATTACCCAAGCAGTGAAACGAGTCCAATTTTGCTCGCACATCACAAATAGTCTGAGTGTTGACAGCACAGCAACCTTCCTGTAGCCCAGGCAGCCTGCCAATTGCTGCCTTTAAGCTTGAAGTTTACGATACCTCAGAAAATCCACCTGCGATAATCAGCAGATATCCGGTTATCATGAATCCAATTATATAAATGTTTCCAACGTCCTCGATGGCCAAAAGTGAGAGACACAAGATCCTCCACGATGTTCCATCGGAACAACTCGGCTCTCCCTTTTAGCCGTTCTCCGGGAAATTTTTTTATTAATTGTATCAAGAGACCAGCTGACCAGAACCAGATCCAGAACCATAGTTGTTCTATCCGGAGGAGAATGCAAAGAGAGGCTCCAAAAATAGTTGACGAGACAAAAGAATGCAGAAGTAGACAACAGTAGGGAGGGAAAGAGAAAAGCGTCCATCCTCGCGGAGAGCAGGAAGAGATATGAGAGGTTTCACTATAGTATGTGAGTGATTTCAGTATGCTATATGAGAGGTTTCACTATAGTGTGTGAATGATTTTAATTTTACATGTGTGTGTGAGAAGCTAATTCTGAATATTGTCTCAAACGGCCCCTCATAATATTCTGCTTTAGATTGTACGTTTGTACAGGGAGTTATCAAAATGTTTTCCACTACTTATCACTTTTAAAAACTTCCCAATGAAACACTCTTAAATATGTTAAACCACTAGTTGATTTTTTGGCTGTTGGTATTTAGAAGCCTTGCATTATAGCCAATTCACTCATATTTACCTTTCTCAAAACAATAGTGTCTTTTGCATCTGTGTATTCCTAAATAATCTACATTCTTTCCCTAAGTTTGAGGTTTCAAAATCCTTTCTGTTCCATGACAGTCAGTTGTTATCCATCCATCCATCCATCCATCCATCCATCCATCCATCCATCCATCCATCCATCCATCCATCCATCCATCCATCCATCCATCCATCCATCCATCCATCCATCCATCCATCCATCTTCCGCTTATCCGGGGTCGGGTTGCGGGGGAAGCAGCTTAAGCAAAGAGACCCAGATTTGCCTCTCCCCAGCCACTTGTTCCAGCTCCTCGGGAGGAATACCAAGGCATTCCCAGGCCAGCCGAGAAACATAGTCCCTCCAGCGTGTCCTCGGTCTTACCCCGGGCCTCCTCCCAGTGGGACGTGCCCGAAACACCTCACCAGGGAGGCGTCCAGGAAGCATTCTGACCAGATGCCCGAGCAACCTAAACTGACTCCTCTTGATGTGGAGGAGCAGCGGCTCTACTCTGGCCCCCTCCTGACTGAGCTTCTCTCCCTATCTCTAAGGGAGAGCCATGACACTTTACGGAGGAACTCATTTCAGCCGCTTGTATCTGTGATCTCGTTCTTTCGGTCACCACCCAGAGTTCGTGACCATAGATGAGGGTAGGAACGTAGATCGACCGGTAAATTGTGCTTCGCCTTTCGGCTCAGATATCTCTCCATTACGACCAACTGGTACAGCGCCTGCATAACTGCAGATGCCCTACCAATCCGTCTATCGATCTCCCGCTCCATTTTTCCCTCATTCGTGAACAAGATCCCCAGATACTTAAACTCCTTTACTTGGGGAAGGACCTCATTCCCGACCCGGAGACGGCACATCGGGTCATCACCTGAAATTTTCATTTTTTCCATGTGAAAACATGTATAATATGGTTTCCTAATGATTTTACACTGGGCAGTAAGCCAATATTTAAAAGTGCAGTATTTGTTTACCATTGGCGTCTCTAACCACCCCACATGCACTTCACGTGCATCCGCCCTCAAAAAAGGGGTTTTGATTTCTGTGCCGGTTTTACGTCAAAACGGCAGGATTTTAACATTTATGAACATAGCAGACCAATGCTGTTGGAGCTCGCCCCGCCCCTCTCACCCTCACATTCAGCCGAGCCCTGCCACCATTACTGAAGAAGACTACATCGCTGTTATTGTAATAATCGACTTAGGCAAACCTATTTTGGAGACCCGTTATTGATCAAATGGTTGCCTTTACCATTTTGATACATCTTGCTGTAGAGGTCCTTCCATCTGTTCGACATCTTCACTTTCCAGCTCTGGTTCGGAGTCGGGCTCGTTCATATATGGTTGGATTCCGTAGGTCGCGGCGAGTTTGGGTTCATTCATAAAGTGAGCCATGTTGTTTTTTTGGAGACTTTTGCAGTGGAGCATCATCCCCCCTCCTTCCTACGACCAAACAACGCAATCCTCATTTGCATTATTATAATGAACATCCAGGAACGTCGAAATATTGCATGGACTCTCGCAAGACAATACGGGTTTTACTGAATGGGTCAGAAAAGCACCTTAAAATTATAATTTTTTTTTACTAGAATTTATTTTAAAGGCGTGAAAGACTATGATAGGGAGTAGTTATTCACTTTAATAACAGGTGATGTCTCCTTTAAGATACCTCACTGATACCAATGTTGTGATTAGCATGACCTGGTTTGGCTTATGTATGGTATAAAATGAGCACATTTTTGAGATTCTCACTGACCGGTTACCAGTTAGATATGATCAAGCTGGAAGTTAGGCAGTTTCAATCATAGAGCTGGGGAAGCTTGAAGGATTCCTTAATGTTGCGTTTTATATTTCCTATACTGAACCTTTAGTTCATAGAGCTACTTAAAGTGCAGCATATCTGGTAACTTGGGGAAGTACTTGACTTTTTAATAATTAAATTTGTTTGTTCTATCAGCCAAAACTGGTGGCTGTTTCAATTTCTTGTCTCTCAGGTGGACGTTTTGTGTCGGGGATTTAATGAAAAAAAAGGAAAGAGATGCTTCCTGATTCTTGCCTTCTCCCATCAACCCCCTGCCTGTTCGATGGCAGTCTGTTAAGCAGCTCAGGTCAAACAGCTTGTTCGCTAATCGACAGCCTGTGTCTCGGGTCAGATATTGTCCGCCCTTTGATTCCCCTGAATGAGAGATTGTTGAAATTGAGGTTTGCATAATGATGGCTCTGAGATGCTTTGACTCATGTGCCACAATGTGAATGTGAGAAGAGAGTGAGCTAAAACAAACAAATCATCCATGGGATAGGCACATATATGAAAACTTGCTTATTTGTTTATTTATTACAGATCATTTGTTCTTGCACCTTTCTCATCCGATTCAGTTTTATCATGCATATACAGACAAATACCATTTATAAACCTACTACATTTACTCGTCAAACAACACTAATCTTTTTGTGCATGCTGACTGTTCATATAGCACCAAAACATGATGAAAAATCCACTGTAAACAGTGGTGCATATGCTGGATTGCATCCCAGGTAAAGAGATCCTTTTTCATATTTGGATAAAGACCAGAGTAAAAATGGATCTAAATTAATTCTGTTTGTTGAAAAGAGTGCCCTCAGAGTGAATGTGAGAATTCAGTGCTCAATGCCTTCAGGAAGTATGTTCCCTTTGTTACAACTAGTTGGGCATTGTGGCAGCTGGTCCAAGTACCCAAACTGTGTGTCATTACTTAAGCGCCACACTCAACCAAACAAAACCTGCGAAAAAAGGAGCAAAGAAAACAACACCACAAAGCTAACATGGAGAGTGAGGAGGCAACTGTGTCATGACCTGCTTGACGGGAATACTTATGAATAGCGATCAAATAATAGTATCATGTCGAGGCTGGTAGAGCACGCAGAGAGAGTCAGGAGACGAAGAATCCAGCGGCAAGTGATACTACTTCGTTTCCTAGAGGAACAAAGGAAAACCAAGCGCCGCAGACAAAGTAAACAACGTGTAAGTTTAACCTATTAAACACGCGCTGATTGTATGCACGTCGTATGATTAAACATTTTAGATGATATTCTATTGTTTTTTTGTTGATCAGGTTACATTATGTGAATATTTCATATTATATTTTAACTCGCGTTCTGTTCGCGTTTTAGATGTTGTTGCGACTTGTTGCTCAACACTCTACACCGTCTGTCTGGGTCTGGAACAAAGTTGATGACTGGTGGAAAAAGGTTATTCCAAGTTTTACCAATGACCAGTGGATGGTGAGTATAGAGAAGAGTGGAGTGAAAACAACCAATATCTGCAGCCAGATATTCCATTGGAACCACCTGCTGCAGATATCGAGGGAGCTGGAGTGCGTGCAGCTTTGATGTGCTACCTTATGCCTTCTAACTGATCACAATATGCCTTTTCATAATGAATTACATTTTTGAAAGTTTGACAGGCAGAACATGCATGTTTAACATGAACTTACACAATTAAAAAAATAAAATGTTCCTTTGGAAATTGTCACACTTTGTTCAAAGTAATTTTTAAATGCAAAATAAATAAACCATTACCTGACTTTAAGCTTTGTGGAGTCACTGAAGGGGTTATCTGTGACTAATGGTTTAGAAAAAAGATGAGACTTTCAAAAATGTGCAATATGTGAGGGTTAAAATGTAGAAAATAGTGCAGACGCTGGCTTTTGGACAGATAAACATTTCAGAATAAAACATAAGTTATAAAAATACCTTTATCAGTAGCATGCAGTGTCCGGAATTAACTTATTGACTCAGAGATAAATGATAAACCACACACCTGTGCGAATATTATTCGAACAAGCTCTCCATAAAAACGTAATTATTGATAACAATTCTTTACTGCTTATACTATAAAATGAATGGACTCAAAATATATTATAAAGAAATGTTATTGTGTGTGTGTGTGCGTGCGGGTGTGTACCTGTATAGCTATACTTGTGTGGACCAACCTTTGACAGGCCATCAGCATTGTGTGGACATTTGTAGTTGTGAGGGAATTTTGCCTGGTCCAAAAAATTTTTAACAGGCTACTAAACTCTACAAGTTAGGTTTAGAGATATGGTGGGAATTAGGTTTAGGTTAAGGTTAGGGTTAGACATGTGCCAGTAATGGTTAAGGTGAGTGTGGGTGTGTGTGTGTGTTTGCATTAATGTTTGTGTTCGTGCAGGTGGTTCATATGTGCAGACATCAAAGAACAAAGGAGAAAAAGAAAGAAAGAAAAAAGAAAAACAATGACTAGATGACTAATTTGATACAAACATTTGCTCGCTATCGGCGGATATCCCTCTGAGATTTAATCCCAAAATTTCCTTTTGCAAACTTTGTTAAATCAAGAGAAGAGATTAAACATTTGTAGACTGTTCTCTTTACCTGTTCCATTGGGGCAAGGTGTGCTGGTGGCAGCAAGAGCTTCCTGGATGTAGTCCAGGTTTCTTTCTAAATAAACAAACATGAATCGGAAAAGAAAAAAGACCAAACTGGTAATGTATTTTAGCTTAGTTATTTAGGTGTCATTTATGAACAGCTCTAAGGTATACCCCGGGGCGATTAAGCTTATTTTCCTGTTTACTAACCTTCAAGCTCTTCTGGTGGTGTTAAGTTTTCACCATGAACGATGGATTCCAAAAGCCCCGTGCAGGGGTCCTTGGTCCCAGCGTTCCCACAGTAAGCAGGACAATGGCCTATGATTGCATCCAGGGTGTCGTACCACTTACTAGTTTTGTGGTTCACCCCACTCTGGTTGATATGATCTTTGATTTTTTCTGTAGTCCTGTTTAGGTTCTTTAATTTTTTTCCCTGGGCTGCTTTGCAGTGCGGTAATACCCAGCTTTTTCTAGTTGCGTACTTATGGTTAAAAAAAATTAATATATTCTTCGAGCCCTTGAACCCTCTCTTCAGTCGAATAGATGGCCAGAAGAGCTGTTACTTCCTCATCAGTCCACTTGTCACAAGTTTTGTCCATTTTGCTGTTGTGTTGTAATACCAGCAGCTGTAGTTAAAAAAAAAATGGCGGGGCCTTAAGAAACGGAAATCTAGCAAGGGGCGTAGCTTATGACTTCACCAAACACCTACGTGATACGAGTTCCAATGGACCCACGAAAAGAGCCTGCCTCGGAGTAGGAGCTAAAATGGTGACAGGAACAGAGGGCCGTGGTCCCTAGTTCTTATCTGTCCCACTGCGCGAAAAGACTGCATATTTCATGAAAAGGTTACAGGAATCACAAAAGGTTCCTACCCCGAAAGGGGCTCATGTTACTTCTTTTTTTCATGAGTCCTGCGGTGGCAATTCAGGAATACCATGTAGAGAAGCTGGTTGGCTACATGTGCCAGGTAAGTTTTGCTCTTCAAAAAGAATATCTGAAGATGGAATCCTAATTGTGTGATTGACTTTATTAAATCAAGACTACATCTAGCATTAATATAGATGTAGTGTAGCATGTCACATTGCTGTAATAGTAACCTAGTTTTGCATGGCATTCAACAATTTGGATTGTGTGTTGCTGTGTTTACTTTTTTTGAATGGGTGTATGTCAGTGAGTTTGTCACCTGGAGGTGCACAGTTGTTAGGAGTTGTGAGAATTCTAGAAAGCCTACAACATACAGTATCCAAGAAGAGCAAATAACAGGTTAACTCTGCTTTGGAACGCTGCACTAGCTCCAGGTAGACAGATGCAAGGCATCAGGGCAGCCATATGCCCTGCACAGAGATTAATAATCAGTGAAGTACAAGAGCAGCAGCCCCAGGCCAGAGAGTCACAGGGTGAGAGTTGGTGTTCCAAGTCCCCTTGACCCAAACACACCACCATCTCCCACTGTGAAAGCCAAGCCTGTAACATGCCATCTCAGGGCCTGCACCAACCCCTGGCAGTAAACCCCCCCAGAGGTCACAACCCACTGGACAAGCACCAGCCCACTGTTTTGGCCAGGACTCAGAAGGACCAAGGTGGGGAAGACACTTTGCCATCCCACTAGATGAGCTCGGCCATTAGAGGACAAGGGGGAAGCATGCCAAACAGAGCTCAGCATATTCTTGTGCTGTCCACAGCCAGCTTGATACATCCCCATAGGCCACCCAATGGGAGCCCACTATTTTGGGACATGGCCTGAATGTGCATGCAAACAATACACCACTAAGGGTGGCAAGCTGAATGTCAGCAGCTGAGGACCCAGAGACCTGCCCAATCAGCCAGGACCCCAGGCACCAGTGGGTCCCAGCAGGTGCACCCAACTTCCAACCCCCCCTCCCTGCTCAAGACCCTATTCTGTGCCACATATGCCCCCCACACCCCAGCCCACAAAGCCCCAGCCTCTGCAGATTCTGGCCCACCCACCAGGCCAGATACAGCAGAGAGGCACAAGGCAGCCACCTCACTGGGAGTCAGAGCAGGCCGCAAGCAATCCGGGGCCCAGCCCACCAGCCAGGAGCAATAGCAGGCCAGATAAAGACAAATATCAAATACAAATGCAGCATATCCAACAATCCAAGCACAGGCAATCTTCCCTGCTCCGTCTGTCATTTCACTGTCAATATATCAATGACAATCAGCTTGTTTTTGTATGTTTATGTGTTGTGGGTCCTTAGATGGATCATTAATGACAAAGTCAGTTCACTGCTCATTGCCACACGTCATAGTCAGGCATTCTGACACGAGCTGAAAATGAGCGGGAGCTGTCTTATTTGGAGCCCTCTGACCCGTCTGGAACAATGGGAAGCCTCTCTCGCAGAAGTGGCCACTGCCATCCGGTCAAAGTAGGGGAGGCAGTAAGAAAATTGGAAAAAGAGAGGTAAAGGAAGAGAAAAGTTGGCCTCATCACCTCATACAACTTTAAACAGTCATCAATCTTTGGGGAAGCACGTGTGGAAGGAGGAGATGCCAAGAGATGGAGAGAAAGAGAAAGAGTAGGTTAGTAGAGTGGAGTTATGGAGCTAATGCTAGTAAGGAGGTGGGAGAACAAAATGATGGAGTGATTGTCAGAGGAGTCCAAGAGGTGGAGAAGAAATGGGAATGGTAGCAACGAGAAAGGGACACGACTAAACCGGAGGAAAACAGGGGGGAATGATGTTGGACAGGGCAACATGCAATTTCTGTGAAAAAGATAGAGAGGTAAAGGCAGCAACGGTGGAAAAGGATGAAAAGGGCAGAGTGAAGATGGAGAGGGGGAGGAGGGAGAAGTGAGTGAATAATTGAAGGCCACCGGAGAGAGTGTGCACACAGCTGTCGGCTGATTCCCCACTTGGTCCGCAGGTGGCCACTTCCCTCAGGTACAGTCAGCTCGAGAGAGGAAAGACAGGAGGATGAAGGAAGGAAGGATGGTAGGCTGGGATAGAGTGAAGGGAAGCAGACTGGATCTACAGGGTTGGCGAGCTGCAGAGGGGCTTCAGAGAAACATGCTACATGACAGAGGACAAGATTTATTGTGTTATAAAGAAATAAAAAACAAGTGATCGGTATTCTCATGTCTTGGCATTTGCTTTTCCACAAGAACTTGTAAAACATGTTGGTTTGAGTTGACAGGAAAGCAGGTCAGAGAGATGTAGAAAATAAGTGAATAAAAATAACAGTGTGAGCAGACCAGAGACGGAACACATCCACAATTATAAGATCTGGAAGACATTTAGTTTGGCTTTATCTGTACAGGGGTGTTTGAAAAATTGGGAACACTTTAGAATTAGATAGTCTATGTATGAATATGTAAAATTGTACAATTTCCTGCAAACATATTTGTTGTACTTGAACATTTTGACATCACGCCGCAACCAAAAGCTTAGTGTATTAGTTTTTGGTGATAGACCTAAACAAAGTTGCAGACCGTTTAATCCTATTTTTCTTTTTTACAAATAAAAATCTGAAAAGTGTGGAGTGTATTTGTATTTGCCCCCCTTTACTCCGATGCACTGGAATAATATTCAGGGAAAGCAATTGCCCTAATAAGTCACCTAATTAATCGAAACAGTTATCTTGCGTGTAATTTACCTCAATATTAATCTAGCGATTTTGTGAAGGATCTCAGAGGTTTGTTAGCAAACGTGAAGAACAAACGGCATCAGAGAGACCAAGCAACCTACCAGACAAGTTGGATTGAAAGTTGTAAAGTTTAAAGCAATGTTAAATTTAAGATAGTGGGCAGTAGGGAGGTGGTTGTGTGGTCTGTAAAAATGCTTATTTAGATGGAAAGTGTCAATGTAATCTTTTGTCAGAGAATGCGGTGTGTGGAGCATGGACCCAAACGCAGACGCCGGTTAGTGCGAGGATATGTATTGAACTGCTGGTTGAAGTGGTGCTGGTGGAGGAGGTGATGATAATGATGGTGGTGACGGCAGGAACGGAGAGACAGGACATCTGATGAGCAGGACGGGTAACAGCAGAACAACACACCATGGAGTTTATAAACGCATGAGGAAAGGAGGATCAAATGTGGATGATTGGAGAGACAGGTGATGACAATGATGAGGAGAGGGAGCAAACAGAGTCTTTGTGGGTACCCCCCTGGAGGTCTGGCGGACGGCCTGGGTGGCGTCCTCTGGCTGAACGGCAGTTGGGCGGGCGGACGGCCCAGGGGGTCCTCTCGTGAGGACCTGGAGATCTGGCGGACGGCCCGGATGTCGTCTCGTTGCCATGCTGAGTTCTGACACGGAGGCCGGCTGAACCGAGTCTGGCGGTGCGGAGGCCGGCTGAGCCAAGTCTGGCGGCTCGACCGACAGCGGTCGCCGGTGAAGAGGCCCCAGCGGTGATGGGCCATCCTTGACCTTCCATTGGAGCTCTAGCAACGGGGACGGGTCCTCCATGACCTTCCCTGGAAGCTCTAGTGACTGGGACTGGTCTTCCATTACCCTCCCTGGGACCTCTAGCGACGAGGACGGGTCCTCCATGACCCTCCCTGGGAGCTCTAGCGACCCATGGGGAGACGTCGGTCACTGGAGAGCTGCCGCTGTGACTGCCAGGAAGACAGCAGTCATGATGTCGGCAGGCTCTGGGACTAGAACTAGCTCTGAGACTGGAACTGGCTCACTGGCACGAAACCGACAGGCTGACTGGAGGAGCTGGTCTCGATGAGCTGACTGGCTCACAGGCATGAGTGGGCGGAGCCGGTGCGCAGATCGCCCTGGGAGGACCGGAGGCAAGCAGACAGCTCGCACCTCCACCCCGGAAGCGGCCCTACCTCAACCGCGTCGCTGCCTGTGGTGAGTCGGCAGAGGAGGCTCATGCCGTCGATGACCAGTGCCTGGGGAACAGAAGGCCAGCCTTGTTCTGATGAACGCGGCCCACTGCACTGAGTCATCCTCATTCAGTCAGAGTGCGGTGTGTGGAGCATGGACCCAAACGCAGACGCCAGTTAGTGCGAAGATATTTATTGAACTGCTGGTTGAAGTGGTGCTGGTGGAGGAGGTGATAATGATGATGGTGGTGACCGCAGGAACGGAGAGACAGGACATCGGATGAGCAGGGCGGGTAACAGTAGGACAACACGCCATGGAGACAACAATAATGATCTGGCGCTGAGTGAGGGGAAGTGACGGGTTATAAACACTTGATAAAAAGAGGATCAGGTGTGGATGATTGGAGAGACAGGTGAGGAGAATGATGAGGAGATGGAACAAACAGGGAAGCATGAGATCTTTAGGTGGTGTTCATTGGGGAACAGGTTAGAGGGAGAGTACATCATGGATGGGTCACGAGTGCATCACTATATATTAGTGCCTTCCTCTTTAATTCTTGGTCACACCAGGTGAATGTATTGCTGGACATTTAACTACTCTTCTTTGCAGAATATGGCACATTCATTTAAATGGGTTGGTATCCGACTTTGGAGGATAGTCTACAAATATTCCAGAGAGTGGAGTTTGTGGTTTCAGTAAGGCTATTCAAGATGCTTAAAACCATTTTTGATGTATGGTTGGGATTAATTTCCTGGTGGAGGACACATTATTCCATCATAATTGTTCATTTAAGAGTATCCAGAAGAATTGGGTACTAATAAAGGTGGTACTCTTTTAATTATTCGATCCACTTTGTGCACCAGTACCACTTGTTCATAGGTTTCAAAACATCACAGTGACCCTACTAGTCATACTTCTTTCAATCTTTGTCACATCTCACCAAGATTTCTTTTTTTCCAGAGGTCATCTGGATTGTTTGAGGACAGCTGCACGATTCACTTGAGTGTGAAGGTTTCTATTTAGAAGCAGAATCTTCTTTCTTGATCGACATTATTTCCAAAAGTTGATCTTTGTCTATAATCTCTCTGGAACTATTTAAGTTTGGAATGTTTTAGCAGGCAATGTTTTTCTCCTATCATGAAAGTTTAATGTTGACAGGCCCCTTCTGGTTGAACAGCGATGAACATCTATATTAACAGTATCGAGAGCCAGCTGTAGGTTTTATGATCACATTTTGGGGTTTTGAAGCCTTTTTTTAGCATATTGTTGTTCTGCTCTTTAGGTGAACCTGCTTGGACAGCCAAAAGATTGGGCATGATAGCAGTTAATCTGAGCGTCTACCACTTACAGACTATTTACTTTATAGTGGAATGTCTAATTTCAAATTCTCTTCAGACATCTTTAAATCCTTTACCAGACATATAACATGCTATACTCTCCATTCTGATGGCCTCAGACACCTCTTCAGATCTCACAGTGGTGATCTGTCTCTAAACAATTAGAACAATACCAAATGCTGTAAAACCATGTTCTTATCATGTGGATCTGATGTTGTACACCACTTTCAGTAGAAATAAGTGTGGGGGTGTCGCAACGTATTCCTCATGACAAATAGCTTTAAAAAAACGTTTTATAGACTTCTTTGTTGTTGTTTATTCAAAATACTTGAAATTCTCATCTTTGCAAAATTTGAAATATGCTAGAAAACTGAAAACGCTGTTGTTGGGTGTCCTAATCTTTTCATTTGGTTGTAAGGCTATTTTATGGTGTGGTGTATTTCCACTGCCAGTTGGACTCTCACAGGGCAGCTTGAGTTAAACCATATTGCCTATTGTAGCGTCATACCAGTGTGGGGACAAACGCGACATACTAGTATGTCTCAGGCTTGTCGCAAACAGTGATGTTTTTCTGTCCCCCAATCAATGGACTCTGTTGTGTGACCAGTAGCTCCGCCCTAACTGTACCGTACAATTGTCCTATGGACCTACAATTGAAGTGGGCTCAAGAATGGTACGGTATAGGTCAGTTGCTTTTACAATGGAAACAGAAAAATGAGTGAACCAAACCACACCGACCCAGTGGAAATGAGCCTTTAGAGTTCTGCAATCTTAAAAGAAAAGGCAAATAAGTGACAAATAAGGGGATATCAGTACAAATAGGCCCTAATGTAAATCTGGTTCTTATAACTTAAAATCCCAACTGCACAATAAACAAGAGCATTAAACAATTATACTAATGTGAATGTTTAATTCAATATTTTTGTATTTTGGCATGAAATGATTAAAATAAGAGAAAACAAAAGCAACTGGACAAAAACTAGATTTGTTTATTTTTCTCTTTTTCTTTTGTTATTCCGGCTGATAGAGACTGTGTGGGTGGCTTCTAAGATCCCTGTTGAGCGCTGAGTGGACCTGGCTCTCATCTCATCCACTTTCTACGAGGATTATATGCCTCTCTCCTCGTCTCTCTCCATGTAAAGTGGAATAGTTTTTCAGATAGCTGGCTGCACATGCATATATCCTGTAATAAGTGCAGAAGCTGGATGGAGCAGTGTGCTTTATTTGTTTGTTTTTTGCATGCAGAGGTGGAGGCAGAGTAAAAAAACTGACAATTTTGGCAAACGGTGTAGGAATTTTATGTGCTTTTGAAGCGAGACATACACTAACATATGCAAAAAACATTCAAGCATGCAGGTCAGATGTGCATGCTGATGTAAGTTTCTCCTAATTCTTCCACTTTCCTTCTTTACTTCATCCCTCTATCTGCAGTCAGAGTGACAGCTTGGTCAAGAATGAGATGAGTTGAAATAGAAAAGAAAGAGGCCTTGAATAAATGAACAGGCAAATAAGTGAGTGCAAGGCAGGTAATGGACCTCAGAAAGCAAGGTGGGGATGAACAGTAAAGAGTAGTGATGTACAGAGGTGTCAATAATTGAGAAGGCCGTTCATTATTGATATACGCCAGCTCTTTGTGAATTCATAAAAACCTTGTGGGCTGCTTGACCAAAGATGAGCTGAGGTACAGGAAGCAGGTGCACCATGCGGGTCCTCAGTTGGGCGGCAAGGCCTGCAGAGATGAGAAACTTCTCCTCGGGTGTTTACATCTAAAGTCAAGGGATAGACACACGGTTTGACTAGAAAGTGACTAAAATCCGCAGTCATTCTGGAGAGAAGAATTGTCTTTCGGAAAGAAAAAAAAAACACTTGCTCCCGTCAAGTCTCAATCAAACCGGAGAAGTAAAGTGTTCATCTTTGTTCGTGGTTTAAGAGTGTTTTTTCTGTTTGTAAGTAAGTTTTTCAAGCACCACAATACTGTCAGACGTATTACAACACCAGCACAACAAGATTTGGACTTTTAAGTTTTCTTTTGTTATGTCATAAAGAAAAAAAAATAAGGTCCATTCAACGGACATCTGCCTATAGTGTGTTAGTTCCCCTTTTGCTCCCAAAACAGCCATCACCCATCAATTCATAGGCTCCACTAGACCTCTAAAGATATCCTGTGGTATCTGGAGCCAAGATGTTAGCAGAAGATTCTTTATGTCCTGGTAGGTGTGAGGTGAGGCATTCATAGATTATGGACATCCCACAGATGCTCAATTGTATTGAGATTTGTGGAATTTGGAGGCCAACAGATAAAACCCTTGGAGTGCCTAAAACCATTGATAAGATGATATTTCTGTACAAGAAAATCCATCTTGTCTAGATTGTAAATAATTTTCTAGTTTTCAGAGAAGCCAAATATTGTTTTTATCCACTATAAACTAAAATAATCAGTCAAAAATTAACAAATAAATACAGGGCAAGTGGAGAGCATTCACAGTGGTTCCCTTAAAAAAAACATTTTCACAATTTCAACGTTACAACTTCATGCAAAAAGGGGATTGTTAGTTATTTAAAAAATGTTTACAAAAGAAGAAAAAAATATCTTTATCTGATGATGAGTTCAGAGTTTAGACAGACAGTGAATTTAATCCATGTACATGCTGTAAGTATTCACAGCCTTTGCCAAGAAGCTTAAAATTGAGCTCAGAAATAAATAGGCTTTCCTACAGTATTATATTGTAGCTTGAATTCCTGAAAGAAATCAAAAGCTATATCATAAATAATCCTGGTTATGTTGCCAAATGAAGGCAGACACACTACATCTCCTTCAGTTGTAGAAAGGATGCCCAGAAAAGCTTTATTCAGATTGGGTTCATCATGCAGCCAATGACATGTCAGTGTGCCCCCTTATCCTTACCTAGCCAATACATGTTGTTCCTTTCATGGATTGTTTTCGCTCTGTGGTTCCTTGGAGGAGACAGAGTTCCTGCCAGCTGTGGGCCTTCTGTTCTCAAAATAACCTAAAGGGGAAAAGTGAAAAGACTGATTTTTGCCACCAAGGAGATCAATAAACTATAACTGAAACCATTATTCTCTTCATGCCTTAAACGGATAGGCTTCAACAGTGTGATTTAACCTCTGAGCTAGAGTTTCTTGATATTTCCTGGACTGTAACCATTCTGTTGCTTTTGCTGACATGATTTGGGCATATAAAAAATATGCATTCAATGAACATAAATGGATACCAAAAGTCAGCAGATAAGCATTTACTTAAGGATAAAGCATCAATGTTGAAAACAGTTTGTGACAAATATAGCCTTTTGTTCCTCTAGCTTTATGTTGACACTTTATGTATTTCTGATCAGCGCTCATTCTGTCTGCTGTTTGTTGTTGGATCATTGCTGCAAAGATGCATGGATTTTGCACATAATTCTGTTTACTTTTCAGAGTCTTTAGAAATCTTCAACTACCCTTTTTATGGGAATAAAACAATGGAAAAAAGTGGATTCTTTTGACTTTTACAAATTTGGAAGACTTTCCCAACTGATTCCAGAGTTTGATATCAGGTTGCCGATTTCATTTGATACTTGTTTTTCTGCCTTTGGGTTGAACACTTGCCTCTGTGGGCTCAGCTATGGACCTGTGATGTTAGACTGTGTGTGCTCGTGTGTTTGCAATCCTTTGGTAATTCTTGTGTTTCCACTTTGCTGGCTTTGATAGCTCAGTGTCTCGGGCGGTGGGGGAATGGGCTTTACAGTGTCGGCTTCATGTCTCCTTTTAAGTCTGTTTGAAAAGTTGCAGAGGAAGATGTCTGACAGGCCCTTTTGAGTGTACATTGTTTGAATGTAAAACCCTGGCTAGAACATGACTCTGTGCTCTGTGTTGGTCCATTTAGCTGAGTTGTGATCCTGGGGTTGGGGAATTTTCAGTAGGTTTCCATTTTTTTAGATTCTCTGTTTTGTTCAAGAGGATTATTATTTTTGGGACCAAACTAGACATCAAGCTATATGGGACTCTGATGGTTTAATTCTCAAACACACAGCCGTGAAAAAGCTTTTGCTTGATCACCTGCAGACTTCTAAAGGCCACCAAGATAATGTAATCTTACCTGTAACCGGCTGTAATCAGGAAATAGTTTATTTAGTGGTAAAAATCAACACCAACCTGCCTCCTTTCGTTAAATCAAGGACTAACTGTGAATAACAAAATATTTTAGAGTTTGAGTTGCTACACCCAAGACTGATTATCAACAGACAAAAACTCACCTAACTATGACCTGTCTGACACCATTAAGAAGGCTGAGAGATCTAAAAAACAAAAACACACCATACCCTTATTTATTTATTTTTTTTACAAACATCTGAGAAACAAAAATCATTGTCGATGAGGAAAGAGCTACATTTCTAGGGCATTTTAAGGCCTTGAGTAGCAAACTTCTATGAAAGGCATTATCCACAGATGAAGAAAACATGAAACAGTGATGAACCTTCCCTGTCGTCACCCTCCCAAACTTGCGGCAAGAGTTAGTCAAAGACTGATCCAGGAATCAGAAAATAATGCAGGAGGGGTCACATGATGCACTGACCTGTATAGACGTGGAGGTTTCAGCTCCCTGCTGGACTGTTATAAACTTTATTTTCTCAACTAATTTTGTGCCTTTGGAAGGGGCCCATCGGGTGTATGTGAAACTTAAAATGTCACTGGAAGTCTACTTTGCACATCCTGGGCCGGGAAAGAAGAAGAAAGCCGAAAAGCAAAAAGAAGCTACAAAACGTGTATGAATGAAGAATCGGAGGGAGAGGCTATGCACAAGAAAATAATGCAGAATGATATCTGAAGCACTGCAGGCATCTCATATTACAATTCATAGTTAAACAATAAGAAAGAGACTCTGCAAAAACTGAATGAAGTTTAAAGGCAAAAACCAATACTGACAAAAGAAACAACTACTTGAACCACAAATTCTGGTGTCTTGGCACAAATACTAAAGGAGAAAATCTGGTCATTAGTTTGACCATAATCGATAGCCTAATCAGTGTGTTGATTTAAATTCAATTGAGATGCCATAGCATAATCTTAAATAGGCTGCTCATGTCTGAGAAGCCTTCACTGTGGCTGAATTTAAACAATACTGCCGTAAACAGTGGATCAAAAGTCCTTGACATCAAGGTAAAAACCTCATTGTCAGTAACCACATGCAATTTATGGCAGTTGCTACCACCAATGGTGGCACAACCAGTTTTTAAGTTTAGGGGTCAATTGCTTTTTCACTAGGGTCAGATTGTTTTATTTCATTTCTTTTTTCCTTATAAAATTTATTACAATTATTGTGTACATGTGGAACACGTCTTTAAATCTCTATCAGGCAAAGTCTTTCACAAACAACACTCACAGCTGAGTGTGTATTTATATGCTTGCTAGTCTATCAGAGAAGTGTATCTGTGAAATGTGTTCACAACTTTCTGTGACTTTGCTCACTTGTTTTCCATTTTGAGACAACTGTTAACTGTTGTGGCTGCATTTTAATAGAAGCTCAGATCACATAGGTAAACTCATATATTTATGTGTCAGTCTGAAAGCACTAGTATCACATCTTGCTTGAAGCCTCCAAATGTAAAAGAGGCACATATATCTATATTTTTAGTGAGATATTTACCACTTTCTTTCTGCTTTGGAGGATTTCCTTTTCTAAGAACCAGGATCATTTTAGCAATTGTGCCTCATCCTGTGCTTCAATAACTTTTCTTGCAGGCTCGAATATTCTGTGTCACATTTAGTTGCGCTTGAGCAGTCAAAGAACCAATATAACTCACTGAAGAAATACAAAAATGAACTAACAGTGTGATGCAAAGACTCTTGGAGATCCTGAACTTTCAATGTCTTTTTCTCTTTCTTCTTATTTTCTTAATTTCTTTCCCCTCTTGTTTTCACTCTCGCACGTGTCCTTATCCACCATCTGCTTCCCTTCTTCCTCTGCTTCTTCTCTCACTCGTGCACGTGTCCACAGGGGAGCGCCAGGAGTGGATGGAAACTCTTCAGACGGCCATGAGCCCCCCCGTTAGCGGCTCCCAGAAGCGCTCCGACAGCCTTCCCCACCTCTCCTCCACAAACAAGCGAGGCTTGCTGGAGCTCCGTGGTTACAAAGGCAGAGTGCTGATGTCCCTGGTGGGGAGTAAAGTCAGGCTCTGCAAAACAGAACAGGTACTTCCAACACCACCGGGATCTCCTCTGTACAGAATGACAGTTTCATGTTTAAAAGAGGGAAGATGATACGTCTTCTTGAAGCAGCGGTGGGAGAATTGGAGATGCTTGTGAATGTGTAAGGCAGAAAGTAAATATATAATTATTCATGTGCATGTGTGTTTTAAAATGTTTCAGTCTACTCTGAAATACTTGGTCCTCGCAGGAAAATCACATGCTAGCACACAGACAAGACTGGCTTGCAACCTTGTAGCTCAGCCCCCTTGTACCGCTGTCGATTCTTTACTGCAGACTATCTGCTGCACGTTATCCATGTTCCTCCCACCCTAGAAGTATGAAAAATTACAACAAGAAACAGAAATACGAGATCTAAGCTTGCAGATCCAAAGTTAAGTTGGAGAAATGATTCAGATCTTTGAGCTTTTCCAGAATTTTGGCCTTTTGGCCTACATATAAAGTGCAAAATGTGATTGAAAATCAGCAATGCACACCATCCCCAGTGTCCAACATGGCGGCAACACCATGCTGTGGGGATGCTTCTCTTCAGGAAGGATAGTAGTGGACCTTGTTTGAGTTGATAGGAAGATGGGTAGAGATGGGAAATCATTGGAAAACATGTTTGGAGGAAATAATAAGGACAAGGCTGGGGCAGACATTCACCTTCCAACAGGACCATGGCGCTAAACATACAGCTGGAGCTACAATTGATAAACATTAGATGTTCATGTATTAGAATGGCCCAGTCAAAGTCCAGACCTAAATCCAATTAATAATTTGTGGCAAGTTTAGAAGTTGATGTTTACAGACATTATCCATTCATTCTCACTGAGCTTGAGCTATTTTGCAAAGTAGAAAGGGCAAACTTTTTTCAGTTTTTACAGGCGCAAAGCTAGTAGAGACTTATCCTCAACCCTTGCTGGTGTTATTGTAGAGGAAGTTTGTTTGGCTCCCCCAAAGTATTGACTCAGTGGAGCTGAATACAAATGTAAGGCACACAGATCAGATTTTTATCTGTAAAACCTTGAAACCATGTATATTTGCCTTTTTCTTTACAATCATGTACTACTATGATTGGTCTATCACATACAATTCTAATAAAATACATTGTTGTTGTTAGGTAGATAATGTAGACAAATTTAAAGTGTATTAATACTTTTTAAAAAGCTTAGTTCATAATAGTAAATAGTATTTACTTAGATCTCTACACTGGCCAGATGTATGATCCTTATTTGGGATGTTATCATTCTTTTTGAAATGTTATTGCTGTATTCGGCATACCATATTTGTCGGTTTCTAAACTTTCACATTTTTTATTTTGCCATCAAACAAGATGGGGCCAGCTTTAAAAACATCAAGGGAATTTATAAAAAAAATATTACTGAGTTTGTTCTTATTTTTCTTCCTTTGGTTCATTTTTTCCTTGTTTCCTGTCTTATCTCCTCAAAATATGATGATGCATCAAAAAGTATGGGGTCATAAACCCTTACAACAAGCAATCTGTTTATTTCATTTTCTGGAGGAATTGACGAGTTTGTAAAAGAGGGAATTGATGGACATAAGGGCAAGTAATAGTTGTAGAAATTCAGAAAGTTCAGTATTGACCATCTGTCTGTCTGAAGGTGTGGCTGTTTGCCCTCCTTTACTTTTTAGATGCCGTCTAAATCTTATTTGTCTCTGTCAAACTGCAGTTTCAGCAAACTGAATGTGAGGTGAAGGGAGCAGACATGTCACTGATGTTGCCTGAAGGTTATTAGTATGCAAATGTCTTCCTACTACAGACTACACCAGTCACACATTTATGCAAATACCTGGCGAACAGCAAGACAGCAGGGGGGAAAGTAGATAGAAATATGCAAAAAATCAAGTACAGCAAAACTAAGAGAAGTTGGCAATATCTAACACAGAAACTTTTAAACACTGATTGAAAAAAAATACAGTTTCTTTTCAACTAGAAATAAACCAGATGGGGTATGAGACACTAAAAACCCTTTAAAAGCTTTAGAATTTGACATTTGTTCTGACTGATTACAAAATGTCACACATAAGAATCGCATGTTTCCCTTTTAGTTTATGATCTGGTATTATGCCAGAACACAGATGGCTTGTTTTCCAGAAACATTTCTTTTTATTTCTTTTAGAAACTCCTAATCAATGCAGTGAGGCACCCATATCAAAAAGTCAGAATTGGACTGAATCTGAATGGAAAAGATTAGGTTTGCAAAGACTTTTTACTTTTGAAAGGCAACAGGAAACACAAGCGCGGGAATGATGTTGAGCAATGAGTTGTCAAGCAGTTGCCTGACTTCTGACAGTCACTTAAAGCACTGAGTTATGGTCACCAGACAGGATGCCTTGTGGAGGCTTTAGAAAGCGTTTCTCCTCTTGATAAATCGCATATTAATCTTCCAGGAGATTCGGGAGTTTGTGTTGTGTCATCCAATTATAATGCATCATATTTTAAAACTAGGACAAATCAGTGTAGAATAATTCAGTCCAAGTTTGACTCATCTCCAAGTCTGAAATTGGTCATACCTCATGGATGATTTAGAGTTAAAATGGCTTTCCTTTCACAAATAAGTTTTTTTTTTTTTTTATGAAATAGAAATTGGCATCTTTCAAAGTACAATAATAAAACAGTGTATAGTTTAAGTTACTATTCTTTTTAAATATATTATATATTGAATATATATATATATATGGCCCACTTGCCATCACCTTAATCTCTTGGTCCCTCCACTGGTTCTCTCAAAACCAAGTCTGGAGTTTGGCCGGGCCACTCCAGAGTTACTCCCAGCTTAACAGTGTACATTTTACCAGCTGAAAGTTGGAATTACCCAGGGTGAACTTCTCTCCATCCAGGACTTGTATAGGTCTAGGATCAAGAAAAGAGTTTCTAATGTCTCTGCAGATCCAACACATTCTAGACACCTAATATTTAGACTTTTATATCTGGGTCGGTGGTACAGATTGATATGTGCAAAAACGAGCCAATAAATTATGATTAAGAATATGATTATGAAATACAATTCAATATTTCCATCTTAATAACAAGTTATATTTTGAAAAAGTCATGGACAATATCTGCTTTTCAGGCAATGAAATCATGTAGTCATGGTGTCTTAATGAGCCTTCCACCTTACCACCTCTTAACCTTCAAAAACTTTTTACCCTCCATTAGGTAATTGCGACCAGATATATAACTGCCTTGAGTTCCTGGTACCTAAATGACTATTTAACTTCTGTTTTAGTCGAGGCAGGTTTTGTGATATGCATTTTGCGCACAATTATATTTTGATAACGATAAATCTACAATGTATTTTGTGGCTTTAAAGTATATCTTTTCAATGTTTAATACAGCTGATGATTCTTTTGATAATGGTACACTTTGTTTTTAGGCTGGAAGTCTGACTTGTGAAGTTATTTTTAATATAGCAACTCACTCGCAACTTTAAAATGTAAACTTTCTTGTTTTACTGAACACCAGACCTGACCTAGAGTTCCATAATTAGCTTTTTTTGTTGATATTGAACTGATACAGTTTAATACACCCTTTTTACTGGCCTAATCTCCTGATTAGCTGTAGATGATAAAATAGGTATGTTTTTCTTTACCCACTGTTTCTCCTGAGGCATTCTTATTTGATGTCTGTCCAATTAGGACCTGATAGTCCCTGCTTATGTACATCTTCTCTGCTTGCTGCCATCCCAGGAGCAAGATGAGATTGAAAGATACCTCACAGCAGTGATACTGTTGCCTCACTCAGATTTGTGTGCATATTTGATAATGCCACTTGCACTCAGCTCATTTCCATCCCTCCTTTGCGCTGAATTCATTTAGCTCGCTCTTGCAGTTTTATTGTTTGCCTTTCATTATTTTCTTCATTAGCGTGAACAAACATCTTTGTTAGAATTCTCTTTGGGGTATCCCTCCATGTCAGCACATTTCCACTTGCTTGATCTGAGACGGCAGGAGAAGCACAGGAAAAGAGGGGTTCAGGGAGAGAACAAATTAATTGTATTATTTCAGCTTACAAGCTCAATCTGCCACATAAATGCAGCTGCAGCAACGGTTTTTTTTTTTTGCAGAGGAAAGGAAGCGGCAAAAGGAAGACAAGACAGCAAGAAGACCGTATCAGAAGGGGGGGGGGGATGAAGTGAAGGTGATTGAGAGACCACTTCAATGCAAAGGCTTAAATGAGTGAGAATCGAACTTTGGTGGTTTGTAAGAGAATGAGAGGGTGATGGAGAGTAAGAGCTCAGCAAGAGAGGAATATCGTGCCCCGTTTGAGATCAGTGAAGTGGAGTATTTAATCTAACATGATGAACGAGCTATTGGAAACATCATCCGCCCAGCACCTCCCTCACCACCCCTACCCCATTTCTCATGGATCGTAAGCCCCGTGATGGAGCTGTGTTTAAGGTCATTTAAGCACCAAGGTAAAAGAAAGTCAGCTGGGTGAAAAAAAGGGCTCAAAGTGCAATCACCTTTTACTTTCAGAAGGACTATACAGCAGTGAACTCTAATATTAGAAAATATCTGTAGAACGTTTGTTCTATCTACATCCTTTGTTGTACTTTCACTCTGTTGTAATACATGAAGTAACAAGTTACATGGATAATCTTTCATCTTGTCATTTAGAAGTTAAGATCGCTACTAGTTGCATTCTTGTTTTGCTTGTCAAAACATAAAAAATGCAGTAGAAGTCTCTTATGTGGAAATTATTTGAGGTTAAAAGCTCTTTGCGGTTTATCGTGACAACTGGTATAATCCCAAGGCTTTAAAAAAAGTTTAGAATTTCTAATGAGAATAAATTTCTCCCATCAAGACACTTTCTTTTTCTAAGAGAATAATCAGCAAATTAAGAATATTTTTTGCTGGAGGGCCAAGTTCACAAAGGCATCCTTCTTTCTTAACTGATACATTAGGGAAACACAAACTGTATTCACTGAAATGACATATTAGAATTGAAAGGGTCTGTGTGCTAAAAATGTGTGCTGTTAACACATTCAGTAGACACATAGCAGTATTAGCATTTAGGTAAAGCTGTTGTGCTTCTTTTTGAATCGAAAATCTGCACATTGGGTCCCTGATTTCTCAAAAGACGTGTTGGGCTCCTTGAAGGCAACATTTTCACTCTTGTTCTACTGTGATATTTGTGTTACAAGCTTGCTAGTTATTTCATCTCTTTGCCATTTTGTATTTCTACAGATATGATTGTACCAGACTTTTTGGTTACAGAAAGGGACTGTATGCCTTAGGATGTTCTAAGCATCTAACAATTTCTAAATACTAGGGAAAATACTCGTGCTGGTTTCTGAGATCAAGGTATATAAGGGTCTTGTTAAAAATGCTAGGATTTTCTTCTGCTTTATGAAACAAAGTACTTATTGCTGCACACTGCTGCTCAACTAACTAAAGGAAGGCCTCTGCACTTTCCCAAAGACAATTTGGACTATATGGAAATATTTACAGTTACTGGGGCTGCATGATGGCACAGTTGGTTGCATTGTTGCTTTGCGGCAAGAAGGTCCTGGGTTCAAATCTCAGCCTGGGGACTTTCTGCATGGAGTTTGAATGTTCTCCCTGTGCATGTGTGGGTTCCCTCCAGGTACTCCGGCTTCTTCCCACAGTCCAAAAACATGTTAGCTTAATTGGTCTCTCTAAAATGTACTTATGAGTGTGTGTGCGCATGGTTGTTTTTCCTCTGTGTCTCTATGTTGCCCTGTGATGGACTGACTACCAGTCCAGGGTGAGGGTATGCGGTATAGATGATTGATGGATGGCTTTACAGTCACCAAAACACAGTCATTGGTTGAAAAATAATATAGCTTTATGAATCAAAGTCACAGCTGTGTAAATTGTAGGCCTCCACAAGTCTTGGATGGGCTACAGGACAATAGGCAAACAGCTGGTGAGAAGGCAACTATTGGCGCAATGATTGGAAAACGGAAGAATGATGATATTTGACAATCTCCCTCAAACTGGGGCTCCATGCAAGGTCTTGCCTTGTGGAGTAGGGATGTAAGAAAATATTGATGCACCGATATATCGCGATATTTTATTTCCCGATGTATTGATATAAAAAAAAAATAGATTTTTTATTTTTAGGATTTGAATGGAACCATTAATGATGACAGTAATTTTTGTTGTAAAATTAAAAGCAGGACTGGTAGTTTTTGGCTGTTTTCACCTTTTTCGTTCCAGTGGATCAACTAAATCTAGTAAAAAAACTGCATGTGTTAAAGTATGACAGAGGTTGGCGTGTTTAGAATGCTGTGACAGTTTTCCTACTGTTAAATTGAGTTTTAAAAATCACAATATATCTTCTTACTCATAGTATCGCGAAATATCGCATCGTCTCCCCTGTATCGTGATACATATCGTATCTCCAGATTTTTGCCAATACACATCCCTATTGTGAATTATCAGTGTTAATAAAATAGGTGAGGGATCAGCCCAGAACTACACAGGAGGACCTAGGCTAGGACCTGAAGAGAACTGGGACCATAGTCCCAAAAGTTACCATTAGTAACACACTATGCCATCATGGAATAAGATACTGCACCTCACTCAAGGTCCCCCTACTTAAGGTAGGACATGTCCAGGCTCGTTTGAACTTTGCTAGTGGCCATCTGGATGATCCAAAGGAGGCATGGGAGAAGGTCATGTGATCAAATGAGAACAAAATTGAATGTTTTGACAAATTCACTCTCCACATTTGGAGGAAAAAGGATGACCACATCCCAATAACGTTATCTCTACTGTGAAGCATAGGGGTCGAAACAACATAATTTTGGGGTGCTATTTTGTAAAGCAGAAAGGATGACCTCCCCGTATTGAGTAGAGGAAGAATGGGGCTATTTATTGTGAGATTTTGCCCAACAACCTCCTTCCTCAAGAAGTGCACTCAAGATGGGTGGTAGCTGGGTCTTCAAGCCTGACATTCACCCGAAACAAGAAGGGGTGGTTCTATAATACGCATTTCAAAGTTCAAACCCTTACCCAAAATAAAATCTTTGGAGGGAAGTGCCCAGCTACAACCTCAAAGATCTGGAGCAAGTCTGTATAGAGGAATGGGTCAAAACCCCTGCTGTGATGTGTGCAAACCTGTACAAGAAGCATAGGAAAAGTCTGCAATTGCAAAAAAAGTTTTCTTTAACAAATAACATATTCAAATAATAACTTCTGTTTTTCTGTTGAAAAACCCATTTCATCCAATAAAAGGCAGTTTAACAATTTTTGTATTTTCCCACGTATATTTGAGTTTTTTGGTCTTTAATAAAAAAGAGATCCAAACAAAGCAACATAAAACATCAATGACCTGGCAATTTTTTTTTTAAATAAAATAAATAAAGTATCAGTATTAACAGAGAAGATCTATCAAGTTCATATTTTATAACAAACCAGAATTGTTGTATTTTTTTCTACAGGACCAAAGACAATGAGTAAGGTTACCCACTTCTGTTTTACTTTTAGGGCAGAGTGGGGAGACGTCTGAACTGAATTAATGATGTTGAGAAGGAGAAATATGAGCTCTAATCCTACCCAGAGTGCAGTTTAAAGGCAGGGTATGCGATTGTGGGAGCGCTCCTTGAGAGGGCGTTATTGAAAAATAAAAAGTCCCACCCCTTGCTTCATGCTCCCCCACCAAGCCACGCCTCAATAACACAGGCCAATACACCAGCATGGTCTCGTTGGGTCTCCGCCACTTCACTTCGCTATTTCAACCAAAGTCACAAAATATAACGTGATTTTACCTGTCCAGGAGAAAATCAGCAACCAACGCATCCGTTAGCAAGCCCTTAGCTTCCTTGAGTTGACGCCACCTTGTAAATTCATCAGCTCCGATGCAGATTCGGCTTTAAGCACGCTCTTCGTCGGCTTTCTTCTTTCTCGTTGCTATTTCAATTCAATTAAATTCAAAATTACTTTATTAATCCCAAAGGGAAATTAAATGTTGTTGTAACTCATTATGCATGTTCCTTCAAAGATTTGTTGTAGATGCTGATGGCTGTGGGTAGGGATGATCTCTTGTAGTGCTCTGCAGATCTGAAGAAGCCTCTGACTGAAGACGCTCTGTAGGTGTATGACAGTCTGATGTAGAGGATGCTCTGGATCTATGGCGTCTTCTTTTCAACTCATCAGGGTTTTGTGGCTGTAGTTGAGGTATTATTTGAGCTTTTGTGATGTTAATCAGCTGCTGCCAGTTGGAAACCACCTTGTTGCCATGGTTATGCATCATAACAAATGTCCAAAAATAAAAAGTATCAGCAAAAATCCTTCCAGCTGCACAGCACCCAAAACCAGAGAGAACAGTTGTCCACAAAAACAATGCTTCCACCAGAAATGGAAGAACTAAAGCTTTAAAAAAGAAAAAAATATGAACCAAAGTAACAGAGCTACTCCAACATGCTGCCACCTTGAGCGGCGCAATTCCGAATATCCACAAGAGCTTTGCGTTTTCGGTTTATTTTAGCACGAGCTCACTTCCTGTTTACAGGCTAGAACGAGCGTTGCGTGCACACGAAGGGGACGCGCAGAGGGGAAGGTGCTGGAACACGGAAGCTTTGCTTACAAGCCTATTATCTTAGACAAACCATGGAAGTTGATTGGATTAGGTTTTCCCAGGGTTTCTCGCTGTAGAAAGAATAAAAATTACTCGGTCAAGTTTAAGAACTCCTAACTTATAGGTTGCCACTGGTATATGAAGAGCATTTTTTGCAGTTTAAAAAAAAGTGTTTTAAAAGGAAATCGTATACCCTGCCTTTAATTATTTGAAAATCATACAAAGTTTCTCTGGATTTGTTTTTTTTGATTCTGTCTCCTACAGTTGAGATGTACCTACGATGGAAATTACAGACCTCTCCATTCTTTGTAAGTGTGGAAACAAGTGTGGAACCAGCAGTGTATCAAATACTGATTTTCCCCACTGTATTCGTTTCTAAAATATTTGAAGCAAGTTTTGAATGACTTGAAGAAGGACTGTTCTCAGGATACTTCTTAAAGTTTCCCCCCTTATTTTTGGGTTTTAGAAATGGTTAGGTCAATAGTGTATGCTTACAAGCTGCAGCCAAGCAAATCAAAGGTGAGCAAATGTTCACCTTTTGGGCTTCATCCTCTCCATCTTCCCCCTTTCCTTAGCTCCATGATTGCCACCTAACTCATTGGAGTTGTAATTGGACGAGTTATTTTTATCCATCTTTCCTTTCTTTTCTTTTGCCTTCTTCCTTCCCTCCATCCTCGGTGAATTAATTGAAGGGAGCAGAAGGCCAAAGCACACATTGGGTAGGTAACGAGTGGCTAATGCTGGACTGCCGCTAACACCCAGCTCTCTAATTGGCTATCTTAGATGGATAAGGGTCATTAGAAATAGGTAAATGGATTGTCTTCTTGGCAAATACAATACAAACACCTTTATGTTTTAGATCGCAGGAAACATAAACTGTCAGATGTCTCTTGTCTGAATCATAGTATAGAACCTTGATTGAACTGATTGGTTACTTGCTGGAACGAGCTGTGAATGAGGGGCGCTTCACGCTCTGTCACATCGTGCTCTCTCATTATCGCGTCATGCATCTTCAAACCTCTGAACATGCTGAACTTAAAAGAGCAATAACTCTATGTAGTTATAATTGATAGGAGAGAGATAGGCACGATTTGGCTGCCCTGAAGCTCTCACATCAAAAGTTTTTGCTCAATTAAAACCTGAACATAAAGTGAAGTCACTGCTTTTACACACATTATCTTGAGCTCCTCTGTCATCCTCTTCTGAAATCAGAGTGTCCTAATTAACCATAACATTTCTTAATGAATGTTAATGAAGCAGTGCCATAGTCTTCTTTCGGTGTCATTGGAACAATGGTATGGTTTTATTTTCCCACCAATTTTCTAAATTTGTTGGAAGATGTGTAATTTGGGCTAATGGTGGTCAAATCAAGAAAAAAACCAATTGAACCAGCCCACACAAAACTAAAAAGATCAGGTTGGAATCTTCTGCACTGTGCAAATATTTAAGCAACTGTCATCTTGTGTTGCAATCTGCAAAATTTGGCTGCTCTGTAAAGTTTGCCGCTAATTATTCTGCGTGTCGTTCTCCTACACATGAACACATGCTTCTTTTCCTCTCCGAGGCCGCGTGTGTTTCCAAAGATGTGCCCAATCAACAGAGATGGTTGGGTGGATTAATTTGCCTCTTTGTTTGGTGTAATTAGCAGAGATTGTTTTTGCCGGTGATGAACAGTCGGCACGAAAAAACAATTTTTTTTTTTAGAAACTCTACAACAAGGCTGCAGTTTGAGCTTTCAGTCTGTGCATGAACAGTAACAGAGGTATGAAACATATCTGCCCCTTACATATTTCTTTCTTTTTGTTTTTTTGTCATACCTACATGTTTTAAAGTTATCGATGATGCTTCATATCAGGCAAAGGTAACCTACCTAAATACAAAATGTAGTTTTCAAATTAGGATTTCGTAAACTAAGGGGCATGGCTTTCGAAAACAACCTGGTCATATGTGAAAAAGTAACCATTGCCTAAATAAAATTTTGAAGTTTATTTAAAAAAGGAACATTGTACATTAATGAACAAAGTGAGGTCAATTTACCTGAGTCAGCCAACAGGCTAGTTTTAATCAGTATTCCTTGCACCTGATATAAAAAGGTATCAAGGATAAACTTTAAACAATACCAACACAAATATTATATATTTAAAAATAGAAACATTGTTTTATAACTGAAGATGTACAAAAATATGTGATTAATCAAGTTAAATAGTCTCTTGTCTCTCTCATGTCATAAAAACTATCTAATGATAATGCTTCTGAATCAGGAAAACCTTTCTTTACATTGTGTTTGAGAGAAAGACGAGATGAGGACTGTCTGACATACCGTGGTCCTGAATTACACTGATGTGAAGCTGTCAGACAAAAAATTGTCTTTCTGACTGCGATTATGAAGTCTCCTCTGGCTTTTACCCTTGTAGTTTTGATCAAAGTGGATTCAAGCTTTATGCAGAAAAAAAACCAGACATAGGAGGAGGATCGAGACAAACAATTTCTACCTTATAGAATATTCACATAATTCTTTCAAATGTGCCAATAATGAAACATAAATTATTTCTTATATGAAACTTGGAGAGCTGGTTTGTACAGGGATTTCAATCTTTTACAGCGGTAAAGTTTGTCATAGACCATCTTATTAAACAATATGAAATGTACGACATAATCATTGTGAAAAAGGGGATCTTTATTTCCTCGGTTGAAAGGTAATCATCAGTAGATCTAAAATTTTCAAACTGAGCTTGATCTTGGAGCAGACCTTTAGGGGAGTTCTGAAATTAACATTTAAATCTAAATCCAGACCCAAGTATTTACATTGAGTTTTCACCCTAAATAAAAACAAGGGCTTGGATCTGGACTGCGGCTTTTAGTCAAGAACATTCAAGCTGTTTTTGATACATTCAGGTGTAATGAGAATTATTGAGCCATATTAATAGGCAAGGTATTACCTTTGGCATAACATTTGCCAACCTGATTGACCTACTCTTCCCTGTTACCTCATACCTTTTGATATTATAGGCAACACACTAATTTGTTTATAGTTGCAAGTCAACAAAGGGTCACCATCTTTTGACTTGGGAACGGTTACACCAATGAAAAATCACTGAGGATATTGTAGTATTAGTTATATATAAAGGAATAATAGAGGAGCTAATTTCCTTAAAGGTAGTTGTCTATTCCAAAGAAATCCTTAGCTCGTAAAGATCTGAGCATAGGTTTCAATAGATTTTACAACTAATACAATTCTGTGTTAACATTTATTACTGTACTTTGTGATACTAAAGCTATTGACTGAACGCCACTTAAGTTGAATTTTGTACTAATTTGCCATCAATCTTTAGTTCATAATCACTGGTTGTGGACCAGATGATATTTTAACATGATTCCATATCATTTTGGAATTACCTTAAGAACTACAGTACAAGGCAAAAGTTTTAGGCAGGTGTGAAAAAAAATGCTGTAATCAATGAATGCTTTCAGCAATATAAATGATTGTCTATTTTTATCAATTTACAAAATGCAAAGTGAGCAAACAAAATAAAAATTTAAATCAAATCAATAATTGGTGTTACTACCTTTTGCCTTTTAACCAATATCACTTATAGGTACACTTACAAAGTCAGGGATTTTGTAGGATTATAGTCAGGTGTAGGATCAACCAAATATACCAAACAGGTGCTAATGATCAGCAATGCCACATGTAGGTTGAAACACAGTTATAACAGAAACAGCTGTGTAGGAGGCTTTGAACTGGATGAAGAACAGCCAAACTCTCCTAACAAGGTGAGGTTGTAGAAGATGGTTTCATGTCGAGGCAAGATTGAGCACAGCAACACGCCACAAAGTAGTTATACTGCATCGGCAAGGTCTCCCCTAGACAAAGATTTTAAAGCAGACTTGGATTTCAAGATAGGCTGTTCAAGCTCTTTTGAAGAAGCACAAAGAAACCAGCAAGTTGAGGATCGTAGACGCAGTGGTCGGCCAAAGAAACTTAGTGCACCAAATGAAAGACACATTAAGCTTATTACCCTTCGAAATCGGAAGATGTCCGGCAGTGCCATCAGCTCAGAACTGGCAGAAACCAGTGGGACCCAGGTACACCCATCTACTGTTCGAAGAAGTCTGGCAAGAAGTGGTCTTCATGGAAGAGTGCAGCCAAAAACCCATACCTCTGACGTGGAAACAAGGCCAAGCTACTCAAGTATGCACAAAAACATAGGAACTGGGGTGCAGGTGCTCTGGATTGAAATATTTGGCTGTAGCAGAAGGTTTTTTGTTCATCAATGGCTTAGAGAGCGGGACAGTAAATGGTGTCTGCAGGCAACAGTAAAGCATGGTGGAGGTTCCTTGAACGTTTGCATTTCTGCAAATGGAGTTATAGATTTGGTCAGGATTAATTAATTTTCTCAAGGCTGGGAAATTCAGGCAGATAACTATCCATCATGCAGTACCATCAGGAAGGCATATGATTGGCCCTAAATTTATTCTGCAGCAGGACAAGACCCCAAACATACAGCGAAAGTCATTAAGAACTATCTTGTACACAATGAAGAACAAGAAGTCTTGGAAGTGATGGTATGGCCCACACAGAGCCCTGATCTCAACATCATCAAGTGTGTCTGGGATTACATAAAGAGACAAAAGGATTTGCGGAAGCCTCCATCCACAGAAGATCTGTGGCTAGTTCTCCAAGACATTTGTAACAACCTACCAGCCAAGTTCCTTCATAAATAAGTGTGCAAGTGTATGTACAAGAATGTATGCTGTTTTGAAGTCGAAGGGTGGTCACACCACATTTTGATTTGATTAAGATTTCTCTTTTGTTCATTCACTACATTTTATTGATTGAGGAAAATAAATGATTAACACTTCTATTTTTGAAAGCATTCTTTGTTTACAGTGTTTTTTCCACACTTGCCTAAAACTCTTGCACAGTACTATATGTACATTTCTAATAATAAAGTCCTTTACTTTTCTTGGTATTTTATTACAGGATTTCTTAATATATCGGCCTTCGGGATTTTCTAGTGGAGACCAGAATTTATAGTTCATCATTACGACAGTATGTCGAAGTCCTGAAACAGCAAAGCAGCCACAGACCACCACACTATCACCACCGTGTTTAACTGTTTAGTATGATGTTCTTTTCCTGATTTGCTGTTTGTTCTATACCAGACTTTACAGGTGGACCTTTCTTCTGTGTTCTTTGTGCTCAGCAGTGTTTTGTTTTTCCCTTAAAACTGAATAAACATGGATGTCATTTTTGTAATGTCTTTCCTATTGTTGAATCATCACCATTGATTTTAACTGAGGCAATTCAGGCTTGCAGTCATTTTAGATGTTGCTCTAGGTTTTTCAGTGACCCCCCCCCCCCCCCCCTTATGAGTTGTCGATTTTGCAGTACTTTTGGTAGACTGACCACTCCTGGGAAGGTTCAGTACTGTTCCATGTATCTCCACTCTCTTGTGGATAATGACTTTAAAAGTTGTTCTCCTGTGTCTCAAAGCCTTAAGAATGGCTTTGTAAACCTTTATAGACTGATAGATTTTTCTGACTTTGTTTCTCTTCCTGTCTTTATTTTTTTTTCTTTTTTTATTGAGGCATGAAGTACTAACTTGTGTGATCTTTTTGCCTGCTTCAGGTTGTTATACCAGTTCTGTATGCAGTTGAACCAGAGGTTTTTATACACAGAGTATAAATCAAGATTAATCTTTTGTTCTGTCTGCAGTTAAGTCAGACCAAACTTATCTTGTTTTGGGCCAATTAGAATGACCAAAATTATTTGTATTAGCTAAGTACCACAATGATGAGATATTATGTCAGAGATTTATTTATTAATATCTTCAGAATCAGTAGTATTTGGTAGAGTTGCCTTTGAACTGCATTACTTGGATCAAATATTTTGGGTTTCCTTCCACAAGCCTCTCACAACAGTTTACTAGAATTCTGGCCCATTCCTCCTGAATTGGAGGACTGGTGGAACTGAGTCAGGTTTGTATGCCTCCAGGCTCAAATGCCTTTTCAGGTTTGCCAACAAATTTTCCATTGGACTGAGATCAGGGCTTCGCCATAGGCATGCCATAACATTGACTTTGTTGTCCTTAAGCTACTTTTGAACCACTTTGGCTGTATGCTAAGGGTCATTGTCCATTTGGAAGATCCATTTGCACCCCAGCTTTAACTTCCTCGCTGATGTATTTACACATTGCTTCAATATTTCTACACAATATTCTTTCCTCAATATGCCATCTATGTTAGAAATTGCACCAGTTCCTTGTACTGCAAACAACCCCACAGCAGTATGCTGCCACCCCCATACTTCATAATTAGGATGGTGTTCCCAGGCTAACAAACATCCCTCTTTTTCCTCCGAATGTAAAAATGGTCTTTATAGCCAAACAGTTCCACCTTAGTTCTATCAGACCACAGGGCATATCTCCAGAAATTAAGATCTTTGTCCCTGTGTACATTTAAGTGGCCTTTAAGTGGCCTTTCATCCCATGTCTCAAAAAATATGGTAATTCAGTTTATTCTGGATAAAAGAGGGGAGTAATTACTTTTTCCACATAGAGCCAGATTTCATTGGAGAGCTTTTTTCCTTAAGTGATTTAACAATTTGAAAATAGCATTTTGTATTTATTTAGGCAGAATATTTTCTGAAACCTTTAAGTGTGACAAAAAAGAGAAAAACAGACATCTGTACAAAGTCAAGTAACTTTTTCAAGAATTGTACAGCATTATGTATTGGTGTGAATGCAACGTTTTTCTGGCATTTTATACACAGACTGTCAACAAATTAAGTTGACAGTCGTGTCAAAAAAAGGTAGAGTTACTGTGAAATTTAGTAAAACAGCTTTTCCCGTGTCAAACTCCCATGTTGGTGTGGGAAAATTTTGAGGCTGAAAGCTCGAGTTGATTTAGATTCCCCAGGTGCAACTTTGGCTTTCAAAGAGCTTTGCTGTTTTGCACAGGCATAAGCACAAGCGTATACTTTTTCAGCACAAAACCACTCAATAAAGTTTTTCTTTCCTTCTGTTTCTCTATAAACCACACATGCGTCAGTTACAGACTCAGTTTGAAGAAAGGGTGCGCTATATTTTCTTCAGGCTTCTGTTTTACAAATCACTTCTTATTCAGTTCCATTTGCCACTACAGACAGATTCAAATACATTGAAAACAACATCGGATAAGAATGACCCATTTGGGTTGTGAATTCTTTTTGTGTTTGCTCTTAGTCTTTCAAAAGGTTATGACTCCAACTTCATGTCCACTCTGCTACCACAGAGATTCTCTTTCTTGGACAAAATGAATTCATATGGTGTCTAATAAAGAATGTGCTAACACAGACAGTTTCAGACATGCTCTTAAATACATAAACAACAGAGTGCACTCTTTTGCAATATAAAATTAAATATCAAATGATTCAAGGGCATGTCCTCTCACAGGAAAATAAAACAGAAAAATAGTGAGAAGAAAGTAAAAAAAAAAAAACAGCTGTGCCCCTGAAGAAATTACACTTTATTTAAGAAAGTGGATATGATGAGATTTAAAAAGAAATCTGTTCACTCAGCTGGAAATTGGGAAACCAGAGCACCCTCCCTTCGCCATACCTAAGATCCAGCACCTGTGAAGAGAAGTCAAAATCATCCATCAATCCATCTTCTTCCGCTTATCCAGGGTCGGGTCATGTGAGCAGCAGCTTAAGCAAAGAGACCCAGACTTCCCTCTCCTCAGCCACTTGGGCCAGCTCCTTGGGAGAAATCCCAAGGCGTTCCCAGGCCAGCCGAGATACATAATCCCTCCAGCGTGTCCTGGGTTTTCCCCTGGTTCTCTTCCCAGTGGGACGTGCCCGGAACACCTCACCAGGGAGGCGTCCAGGAGACATCCTGACCAGATCCCCAAGCCACCTCAACTGACTCCTCTCGATGTGGAGGAACAGCGGCCCTACTCTAAGCCCCTCCCGAATGACCGAGCTTCTCACCCTATCTCTAGTGGAGAGCACCGACACCCTGTGGAGGAAACTCATTTCAGATGCTTTTATCCTTGATCTCGTTCTCTTGGTCATTACCCAGAGTTTCATGACCATAGATGAGGGTAGGAACGTAGACCAACCAGGAAATCGAGAGCTTCGTCTTTCGGCTCAGCTCTCTTTTCTCCACGACAGAGTGGTACAGCGCCCGCATCACTGCAGATGCCCTACCGATCCGCCTATCAATCTCCTTCTCCATTTTTCCCTCATTCGTGATTAAGACGCCCAGATACTTAAACTCCTCCGCTTGAGAAAGGACCACATCCCCAACCTGGAGAAGGCCCTCTACCCTTTTCTGGCTCAAGACCATGGACTCGGATTTTGAGGTGCTGATTGTAATCCCAGTTGCTTCACACTCTGCTGTGAACTGCTCCAGCGAAAGCTGTAGATCACGTTCCGATGATGGAATCAGGACCACATCATCAGCAAAAAGCAGAGACCCAATCCTGAGGCCACTGAAACAGACCACCTCATCACCTAGGCTGCTCCTAGAAATCTTGTCCATAAAAGTTATGAACAGAATCGGTGATAAAGGGCAACCTTGGCGGAGTCCAACTCTCACTGGAAATGAGCCCGACTTAGTGCTGGCAATGCGAACCAAACTCTGACACCGGTTGTGCAGGGACCTAACAGCCCGCATCAAGGGGTCTGGTACCCCATACTCCCAGAGTACCCCCCACTGGACTCCCCGAGGGAGTCAAGGGTCAAGCGCCTTTCTCAAGTCCACAAAACACATGTAGACCGGTTAGGCAAACTCCAATGCACCCTCTAGGACCCTGCTAAGGGTGTAGAGCTGGTCCAGTGTTCCACGGCCAGGAATAAAATCGCGTTTTTCCTCCTGGATCTGAGGCTCGACTATGAGTCAGACCCTCCTCTCCAGAACCGCCGAATAGACCTACCAGGGAGGCTCAGGAGTGTGATCCTCTGTAGTTGGAACACACTCTGTTGTTGTGCCACAGATAGGTAGGTTTTGGCTATGAATAATTATTAATAATTGCTTAGGGCAATTATTAATCAGATTAATAATTTTATGTAAAAATTACCAAGTTTAAGGGCCCCACCTGGATTCCAGGAATACAATAGCCAAATTGTTCAGTCTCAGTTTATGTTTATGATTACCTGCCTGATAAAGCTGAGTTAATTAAGGAATATATGAAGGAATAAGTTCTTGGCGTTCCTGAACAGCAAGTTACTACACATGTAGGTGAAATAACAACGGTTTTCCAAAATACAACAGTTTATTACAAAAAGAATTCAACTTTCAGTTAACATACTATAATCAACAAACTCACCAAACCAGTAACACACAACTAAACCACTAAGAAAAGAATAACTATAATAAAACTAACACTCAGAAGTAAAACAGTAAAAGGTATAAATATGCACAGAACTAGAAACAATAAACAATTGATAATGATGTAATAGTTCAGAATGAATATGTTTGCTCAAAGACCAAGGCTTGTATTGAACAGTGTTGGGAATGAAGCTAAGTTAGTTTTAAACTAATTGTGATTAGTTTTAGACTAATCAGCACATTCTGGTTTGTTTTCAAACCACTAATTCACAATGCAAAGCAGAAGTGAAGAAAAACATTATTTGGAAGAAGCATTGTTTCATTAAACCATTTGCTGAATTAGAAATCAATAACCTTTAGATAATTGATTCTATTTAATGGATCGGTCACCGCAGTGATTGATCTAATTTAATATTTAGACTTTATGTTGACGTTAACGGCACTACCAATTATGTCGATCTAATTTTGTATTTTGACTTACCAACACAGTCTCAAAAATGACTTAAAGGATTAGTTTAGTGTTGAAACTATCTGTTTTAAAGTCAATATCTATTTTGAATATCATTAATGGCAGTCTATTGTTCATGAATAAAAAAAAACATCAATGGCGGGCCCATGTGGTTCGCCAGAGCATGTAGCTTACAGCTAACTCACATGGCGCTGCTTAAAGTCACTCTGGATAATTTATTAAACATCAAACCAAGGAAAACTGTCGGATTGAGTAACTCAGGTTGCAGGATATAAAACGACTTTCCATCGGAAACCTCGAAAATCACTGTTTAAACCTCCAGGCCGACCGGCCTGTTTGTACTGAAAAAATAAATGCAATCTTACACAAAGTAACAAATCACAGTGAAAATAAACAACCCTTTAATCTTGTTTAAACAAAACTAATCTCGCCTCTGCCCAGACAGACCTTATTGAACGGTTAAAGTTCTACAAGTCGTTCCGTGGATGATGGGCGAACCTAACACAACGTTAGCCGGCAGGTTAGCAATAGTTGCGGTCGGTTAGCAGCGGTAGGCTGTATGGCTGTTATAGAGTAGCAGCCATGGAGCTGGAACATCATTGTCCTCTCCCTCTTGCTTAAACAGCGATCAGCTCTACCCTCTTTCACTGAAAGTACCTCAATTCGCAGCTTCCAGAAGAGCATTGATCTCACATAAGCTCCTTCGGCGGTGGATGTAACGGCTGTAGTCTGGATGTGGCTCTGCGGTAAAAGTAGCTGGTTAGTAGCTTGCTTTTCCTCACGGTAGCATCTGAAATTCAGAGAGTTTCTGTAGGGCTCAGGGCAGAACAGTGGGGTTTGTCTCAAGACACTGGGTTTGTGATTCACCTGATTGATCAGTGGAAAAGACTCCAATCTCTCTCGAGGAGACTGGTTCCAGAGCCGGAGCCGTGCGTCGAGGTGAGTCCGACGATGTCCTCTCAACCTCGCACACCAGCTCTGACTCCTTCCCCACCAGAGAGGTGACGTTCCACATCCCAAGAGCCAGCTTCTGCAGCCAAGGATCGGACTGCCAAGGATCGGACCGCCAATGTCCCCGCCTTCGGCCACCGCCCATCCTTCATTGCACCCGACCCTTATAGCCCCTCCCACAGGTGGTGAGCTCATGGGAAGGGGGGCCCATGTCACCTCTTCGGGTTGAGGCTGCCGGGCCCCATGGGTAAAGGCCCGGCCACCAGTAACTCGACACTGCGCCCCACCTCCAGGCCTGGCTCCAGAGGGGGGCCCCGGTGACCCACATCCGGGCAAGCGAACGCTAAGTCCGTTTGTGGTGCTCATCATAGGGGTCTTCGGTCAAAATCAAGTGCCATTAAAACCTCTGGTAAGTGAGGTAGGTGTCCTAGGTGTGGCTTAGATGTGCTGATCCCCCATGTCATGATTTAGGTGCCATCAGGTTCACATAAACTAAATGAAAAACAATTCTTGAAATCAACAAAACTGCCATATTAAGAATTTAAGTTGTGCAATGTTCCACTCGGAGTGCAGGGCTCAACCTGATTTTAAATGCATTAATGAGCACTTAAGAGAGCTGTGCATAAATGAGGGCCTGCAAACCTCAACAAATTTAACTAAATTGTAGAGAATAGTTGGGTAGAATTCTTCCAGAATAAAAAGACTAAAGTCAAAAAGAAAACAAGCAATCTAAACTACTCCTGCTAAAGGCGGCTCTTCAAACGGTGCTGTTTTTAGTAATAATCCTTTTTTACCAGCAGGTCATAAGCTCAACAGCAACTTTTTAAATTAACTATGTAATTCTTCCATTCTTACTTATTTTACAAAAAATATAAATCTACAAGATTTCCCCCTAAAACATTGCTGCATCTTTTATGCCTAATATTTTTCATCTGTGTGTTCTGTTGTTTTTCCAGGACTTTCGAGCAGGACTTGGTATATGTGAGGTGGAGCTTACTGCTGCCAACATTAAAGAAGTGGACCGCAGGGGCTTTGAAATCAACACCCCTTTCAAAAATTTCTGGTAGGTCTGCTCTGCCTTTTTGCTTCTTTGTTTGGCTGCTGCATCTGCATGATCTAATGGTTATGTGTTTTGCCTTTTTCCCTTTGAACACCAATAAGAGATGCAGGGCTAGGTAAGACATATTTGCCTCCTTACAGATTTTTGTTCATCTTTTGTGTCACACTTACAATACTCAAAATAAGTTAGGGATATCGTGAGAGACTCAGTGGAGGTCATACATATGGTGTTTGTTTCACTTCAGAGATTTTTGGACTAGAGAGGCAATTGTATTGGGGTGATAGACACTCACTTTGTGTTTTCCACGTAATGGTCTCACTGTGTACAGTGTGCCTTACATATTGGGGCCAACACCAAAAAATACTAAAGACAACCCTTTTCAATGTGGCATCAATTTCAACATTCTGTGGTTTTAAAAAGCTGGTATTGTCAACAAGTCATTCCAACTTCATCCTTGAAACAGCCATGAACACACAACGTCACTTAACGGAGGAGCAGCGCCACCTGGCCATAGTGCGCCTTCGGGTCGGTGGCAAGTAGTCAGATGTTACACGTGCACTTGGTGTGTCTCAGAGTGTCATCTACAGACTTTCATCAAGACACAGAACTACCCGCAGAGTTTATGACAGACCCAGGAGTGGAGCCCCACGAGTGACAGACCGCAACGATGACCAGTACCTACGGACCTATGCACTCATACATCGTCATGCAACTGCCACACAGCTGCAGGCCCGTTTATTAGATGTGATGTGTACTAGGGTTTCCAGACAAACAATTCGGAACCGACTCCACCGCTTTGGCTTGAATGTCAGACAACCGTTGCAGGTGACTCTACTAACCAAGACACGGCAGTGAAAATTTGCAGTGGGCACAAGACCATGTGACCTGGACAATGCACCAGTGGTCTACCCTCCTGTTCACTGACGTGTGTCTGGTCACCTTGCACAGAAATGATGGTCGTCAGCGTTTCTGGAGAAGGCGAGGTGAGCGATACAGTGAGGACAACATGGTCCCCAGGGTTAGCTTTGGTAGAGGAGGTGTAACAGTCTGGGCAGGCATCACCAGACAGCGCAAAACTGATTTGGTTATTGTAGGTGGCTCAGTCACTGCACGTTCTTACCTCAGAGACGGCATAGAACCCATCATCATCCCCCAATTCCGACAGCACACCCCCAGCACACCCCCAGAGTTAAGCCAGAGTCACACGATATTATTCGACATAATTTAAATTTATCCTTAGCTATGGCTAACAGCAATGTACCATTCAGAGATCGGCCTGATTCTATGCCGCTGCAGGCTCAGCACCTGTCGCCCCGGGTAACTCACGAGTCATCGGCTCGAAACGATATGTCTCAAGTCCGCTCTTGTCCTCCACAGAACCTTCCTACCTTTCCTCTGGTGAAAGAGGTGAAGAGAAATCCTCAACTTCAAATTCGCCTCCCTCTGAAGCAATAGAGCTCACGTCGCTATTGTGTTCCATCTTTCTGGCTGTCTGTGTGCTGTACATAGGTGCTGCAGCAGCTTGGCTGTCAACATGTCTATCACACTGCAGACCACGCCCAGCCCTCCCCCTCGCTGGTCCGCCAGGCAACACCTCATTTTGAGGAATTTTTTAAACAGGAAATGTGGGTGGAGTTTTAACCATGCATTTTTGTTTTATTTTTACTAGCCTCACACAAATCTGATTACTACTAGATCTATAGAATAGAAAAACCCACTTACATAGGAGCTTTCTGGCAAGAACAGATGATAATCATAGTCTTCTACTAATCTATCAGTTTGGAAAGTGTGGCAGAGCCTTTCTAAGGCTTTGGGTCTTCAGCAAATCAAAGTGAGAGCCAATATCCCCAAATGGAGAACATTTTAAAAATGGTGAACCTTCTGTAGAGTGGCTGTTGAATCAAAATTACTCCCAAGAGCTCATCAATCAAAAATGTGTGGCCCATTCAGGAAGTCACAAAATAACCCAGAGCAAGTGATGCCACCTCAAGCAGTGAAGGCCTTGCTTACCTCAATTAAGGTCAGAGTTCATGATTTAACAACAAGAAAAAAAATAGACAAAAATGGCATTAATGTAGAGGTGAGGCCAGAACCACCGCTGCCAAAATGAACACAAAGCCCCATTTCACATTTTCCAGTTAATATCTTGATGATGCCCAAAACGTTTAAGATAATATTCGAACGATGAGACAAAAGTTTAACTTTTTGAAAGCTACATCTGGAATAAAATTGACACAGCATTTCAGAAATATAACATCATATTATCAGTCTAGCATGATGGTGCTAGTGTTTTATTTTGGGGCTGATTTGCTGCTTCAATACCATTAATTCTGCTGTCAGTCAGAAAATCCTGAAGTAGAATGTCTGATATTCAGAGATTGATTGTCGGACATGGGTAAAGTAATTGTCTTCCAATCAGAGGGTCGTAGGTTCAATCCCAGCTTTCCCCTGTCACCTGTTGATGTGTGCCTGGGCAAGGCACTTAACACCAATGGGCTTCTGAGCTCTGTATCGCTGTATGAATGTGTGAGCGTTTGTGAGTGTGAATGGGTGAATGTGGCTCCAGTGTAAAGCACTTTGACTGGTCAGCATGACTAGAAAAGCGCTATTAAAGTTCAGTCCATTTACCATTAACATTTTCAGAAATAAAAGGATCTGAAGCACGTTGGCAAATCCACCTCTAAGTTGCTAAACAAAAACCCAACAAAGAATGTTTTGGGTTGGCCTAGTTAAAGCTTAAGCTGAAATTCGATTCCGGTTCTGCGTTATAACCCTAAATCTGCTTGAAAACCCTCCAAGCTGTTTGAATTACAAACAATTCTGCAAAAAAGATTGTGCCAAAATTCTTGCACAGCACTGTGAAAGACACATTGCCAGTTATTGCAAACACTTAGTGGCAGTTGTTTCGTCCAAAAGTGGTCCAACCGGTTATTAGGTTTAGGGTTTGTTTTACTGGTTTAAATAGGGCCAGGTTGGTTTGGATAACTTTTTAAGATAAAATCATAATTTGAAAACTATTTGAATTTGCTCAAACTGTGTTTTTCTTGCATAAAAACATTTTTTATCTGAATTTGTCTCATCCAGTTTAATGGATTTTACTGTTCTTGACTATCCAATAGATGAATGGTAAAGGTATGAATTTGTTGGAATAATGTTACACTTGTTTAAAATCATGCAGTGTAAAGAACAGCTTGTCATAACATCCTCTTTTTAGATCCATAATCACATTCAGGAAATATGATTTTGTTTTATCCTCTTATTACTTCACACGCTCAGCATGAATTCAATAGCTTCATCTTTCATAAGCCATTTATAGTTAAAGCTGCAAACCTGAGAGTATGCTATTTTGTTCATTCTGTTCTTGTATATTTAACGCTCATTCATACAAAGCAACAGTGAGAAGATGTGATTTCTTTATGTGATCTAATTTCTTGTAAGATTCTCATTTTAATTAATTGGAGGCACACCTGTGGATGTATTTCAAGTGTTGGGTCATTAGAAAATCAAAAGAAATTAGCTAAAATATCAGAAAGAAAATAGTTGCCCTCCACAATTAGTTTTTTCTTCTTCTTGGAAATAGTTTCCAGTCGCATGAAGGTGCCACGTTCACCTTTGCAAACATTACATGCAATTACAGACACCATGGGACTTTCAAGCGCTCATAATGCTCAGGGTAGAGATGGGTTCCGTGTACCAGAGATAAATGTTTGATGTGTGAAAAATCCTTATTCACCCAGAGATTCCAGTTGAACTTGATAAAAAGCTTCATTATCTGTAGTAAAATGAGTCCTATACCAACATGAGCTGAAATGTCACTCAGAGAGAAAGAAGCTATTACTCTAGAAGCCACATAAAAGGCCACATTTCAGTTTGCAAGACCTTGGTTTGGGGAGACATTGCCTTTTTGTCTGATACAGCTAAAATTGAAATGTTTGGCCACAATGACCATTGTCGGATTTGTAGGAAACGGGGAAGATCACTATCCCAGCTGTGAAGTACAGGTGTGGCAGGATCATGTTGTGAAGGTGTTTTACCCGAAAAAAGACTGTTTGCTTTCACGGAGTATATGGCATTAAGAGGAAGGTACACATGGACATATTGAAGAGACATTTAAAGACATGACCAGGAAGGAAAAGCTTAGGTACAAATGGCTCTTCCAAATGGACAATTGTCCTAATCATAAAGTAAAGGATCTGAAACACAACAAAGCCAATATTTTGGAGGGTCTATTTCAAAGCCCTGATCTCGGTACCATAGTAAATATGTGGACACAGCTGGAAGGGGTTGTGGGAGCAAGGTGTCCTACAAATCTGACTCGGTTATGTCAGGGAGAATGGACTGAAGTTCCAGCGAACTATTGAGAAGCTTGTAAAAAATGCTTGACCCGAGTCATATAGTGAAAATACAAGATTACCGAACAATTAAAAAAAACAATCTCCTTAAATTTTTTAACATTTCGCAAATAGAAATACATTTGGTAATCTTGACTGACCTAAAATATGAATTGTTTTGTTGATGCCAGACAGTGAGAAAAAACATTCTTTTTCTTTTTTACATTAATTGTAAATATCAGGTTTCAGCTGTACATGATGTCTCACTTAAAGCACTGACCTTGGCTTATAATAAAGCTTAAACTTATTTCATCAGACAATGTCGCATGCTAACAGAGTTTGGAAAACCCTTCGTAAGGCAGGGTCACTTTGAGGAGAAATGTTGCTGTATTTTTTAATATTATGAGATTTCATGGCAAGAAATTAGTCAATAGATTAGGATAATTAGTTTTCCATCTTATTTTAATTCCCCATCCAAATCTAAGTTAGTTAGTTTATTTTACTTAAAGCTTATGTTTAGTCAATAGTCCTTGTGCAAAAAACATAATTTCACACATTAGCTCTGGAACTGTCCATTCAGTAAGTCACCTATCCGCCTGCGAAACTCGACTTTATCTTTTGTTGGTGGTTTTAAACAGACCTGAAGATGAACACAGGAAGTCATTGATTTATTTCTAGAACCATCTGAGCAGAACAGGGGCATCATTAAAAACCTTTCCATGCACTGACAAAGCCAAAAAAAAGCTCTCCATATATTGTCCTTTTGAGGTTTAAAATGTAAAAATAATGAGCAGGCATGTCAAAAGTTAAGGCGCTGCTGTAGTGAGACAAAAGAGAATCCTGAGTTTGCTTTTACTGTATTGATCAGCTCTTCCTGTCAAATCTCTCTCAGGAAGCACCTTGTGAAATCACCAAGCCCCCACACCCAGCTTATTGATCAGCATGTTGTCCGCAGTACATGAGAGCTGTGTCCTGTACAAAAACCGCTAATTATTGATCAGCGCTGTTTTTCTGAAGCATCCTCTGAAAGCTTTGTGGAGGTATCTTTGCCTCTGTAGGGCTCAGAGCCTTTCAGGTGACTCCCGTCCCCCAAGGGCCCACAATCAATGAGCATGTCGTTTGTTTGTGCTGTAATGGCCTGTTTAGAATACAAGCGTGTCAGCTGCCCAGAAAAGAAAGCGCGGCTTGTTTGTTTGTATGCACTTGCTCAGTGTTACTCTTTTCTTTCCATGTGTAAAGATTTTTTTTCTTTCGCTTTTTGGCCTCATGCTTTTTGGTGTGTTGTGTGTACGATCGATCTATTTGTGGCAGCTACCTTAATACTCCCATCGTTTTTGGTGGCTTCGTTAGCACACTAGTTGTAATTGCATTAGAAGAAAAGGTGGGGGTGGGGGGGGTGGACACAATTAGCTCACGTCTGCAGAATAGTTTTGATAAGGTCATTGCTAAAAGGGTTTTACTCTTTGCGCGATTGTGTTTGTGGAACAAATCGATTGGTGGTCCTGCAAGCGTTCTCCCACCTGCTCAAGGTGGGGATTAGTGAGAAACTCATCTAATCGCTTTAAGCTGTGGAGACTCACTTTGGCTTTTCCATTGTTTTGCTGCCTCTTAATGGAGAAAGTGTCCTGTCCAAGGTGGGGAATGTGACAGCCCAGTTTTTAGGGCAAAAACATTATGAGTCTGAGGAAAGTTTCATGAACCCTTTAGACAGAAAAAAAACATGTTCTTTCTATTTGGATCAGAAAACAGCTGTTTGTGTTCTTGTACGTGATAGTTGCTATTAGTAAGACCAAATGGCTACTATACTATTGTTGTTTTGTGCCCACTTTGAACATGAGGGGCAGCTTTAAAAAAAAAAGTGTCGTGACGGGCAGAGTGGCACTCAGACTTGGTGTCTGAGTACTAAGTAGAAGCCCAACATATTTACTTTCACAAGTGGAGCATTACGGCTTTTGCTATAATTCAGTTTCAATTCAGTTTATTTATATAGCGCCAATTCACAACAGATGTCATCTCAAGGCACTTAACAAGAAGTCATTTCAATACAATTATACAAACATTCCAATCAGTTAAAAAGTTTCCTATTTAAGGAATCCCAGCAGATTGCGTCAGTCATTGGCGTGAGGTTGGGCAGATTTCCAACCACAGCAATCCTTCAGCAATCCCTCATACTGAGCAAGCATGTAGCGACAGTGGAGAGGAAAAACTCCCCTTTAACAGGAAGAAACCTCCAACAGAACCAGGCTCAGTAGGAGCGGCCATCTGCCACGACCGTCTGGGGGTTTGAGAAGACAGAGCAGAACACAGAAGGAACAGAAGATCCGATATAAGAGAACTTTCTATGTTACAGAAAGTAAAAAGTTGATAACAGGACACAGTGGATGTTCAGTTACTGAGAGGATCATCCCAGTCGATGACCCCCGTCCAACAGGGCATTGCAGCCAAGCAGGATACCAGACCAGGTGTATCTTCGATGGGGAGAAAAACACTGAGAGAAAACAAAGTTAACAGTCGAAATAACAGAATGTACTGTAATACAACTGGAGAGTCGTAGGAGAAAAGGAAGTAGCAGAGTGAAGAAAATTGGTAAGTCTGTCCTCCAGCAGTCTAAGCCTATAGCAGCATAACTACAGAGATAGCTCAGGATGACCTAAGCCACTCTAACTATAAGCTTTATCAAAAAGGAAAGTTTTAAGCCTGGCCTTAAAAGTAAACAGAGTGTCTGCCTCACGGACTAAAGCTGGGAGCTGGTTCCACAGGAGAGGAGCCTGATAACTAAAAGATCTGCCTCCCATTCTACTTTTAGAGATCCTAGGAACTACAAGTAAACCTGCAGTCTGAGAGCGAAGTGGTCTTTTAGGAACATATGGAACAATTAGATCTCTGATGTATGATGGAGCTTGATTATTAAGGGCTTTGTATGTAAGAAGAAGGATCTTAAATTCTATTCTGGATTTAACAGGGAGCCAATGAAGGGAAGCTAAAACAGGAGAAATGTGATCTCTCTTTTTAATATTCATCACAACTCTTGCTGCCGCATTTTGGATCAACTGAAGGCTTTTAATGGCATTTTGTGGACTTCCTGATAGTCAAGAATTACAGTAGTCCAGCCTTGAGGTAACAAATGCATGGACTAGTTTCTCAGCATCACTCCTGGACAGGATGTTTCTAATTTTAGCAATATTCCGGAGGTGAAAGAAAGAAATCCTAGAAACCTGTTTAATATGGGATTTAAATGTCAAGTCTTGGTCAAAAATAACGCCGAGGTTCTTTACGTTATTACTGGGGGACAATTTAATGCCATCCAGATGAAGTGATTGACTAATCAGTTTCTGTTTAAGAACTTCTGGTCCAAAGACAGCAACTTCTGTCTTGTCAGAATTTAAAAGCAAAAAGTTTAGGGTCATTAATGCTTTTATGTCTTCCAGACATGCCTGTAATCTACCTAACTGACTGGGTTCATCAGGATTTATGGATAAATATAGTTGTGTATCATCGGCATAGCTGAAATCTATAGTACTCCACTTGATATATATGTTAGAAATCTTTATTAAAAATTGTTGTGGTGTGGTTGTTCTGTTTTTTTGTGATATTATGGACACTCTTGGGGGATGCAGTCGGCCTGCGCTGATCCGCCTGGGGCTCCTGGGCTCTGGGGGTCCTTAGGACTTCTGTGGCTCTGATCTCCTTCGTGTCTGCATCGATTCCTGGGAGACGGATCAATAGCTTCTCACACCAGCTATTGAACGCTTGTATGGAGAAACCTTACAGGTCAAGCGCTTCTGCCGCTGTTTCTGGTTCAAAAGTGGCTTGACCTGGGGAATGCGGCACCTGTAGCCCATTTCCTGCACACGGCTGTGCACGGTGGCTCTGGATGTTTCTACTCCAGACTCAGTCCACTGCTTCCGCAGGTCCCCCAAGGTCAGGAATCGGTCCTTCTCCACAATCTTCCTCAGGGTCCGGTCACCTCTTCTCGTTGTGCAGTGTTTTCTGCCACACTTTTTCCTTCCCACAGACTTCCCACTGAGGTGCCTTGATACAGCACTCTGGGAACAGCCTATTCGTTCAGAAATTTCTTTCTGTGTCGTACCCTCTTGCTTGAGGGTGTCAATGATGGCCTTTTGGGCAGCAGTCAGGTCGGCAGTCTTACCCATGATTGCGGTTTTGAGTAATGAACCAGGCTGGGAGTTTTTAAAAGCCTCAGGAATCTTTTGCAGGTGTTTAGAGTTAATTAGTTGATTCAGATGATTAGGTTAATAGCTCGTTTAGAGAACCTTTTCATGATATGCTAATTTTTTGAGATAGGAATTTTGGGTTTTCATGAGCTGTATGCCAAAATCATCAGTTTTAAAACAATAAAAGACCTGAAATATTTCAGTTGGTGTGCAATGAATCTAAAAAATATGAACATTTAATTTGTATCATTACATTATGGAAAAGAATGAACTTAATCACAATATGCTAATTTTTTGAGAAGGACCTGTATAGTGTCACACAAATAGTAAACAAATGCTGGCGGCTATGAAGCAGGATATGCAGAATTAGCGAAGAAATGGATGACAACGCTACAGCACAGTACATTTTGTAAGTAGTCTACTATGCTGTTTGATTGTGTTACACGCAAGGCCGGTGCTAGCCATTTGGCTGCCCTAAGTACAAATGTTTTGTGGTGCCCCCTAGCGCAAAAAACTTTGAGCTATGTCTACCAAACAGGCAGATGTGAGAGTGTCTCATGCAGTACATTTTTGAAATGTGTAAGACAACATACTCGCATGCTGCAGATCTGTATCTATTTATTTATGGGTATATGCCATTATGTATTGTCTTACATGTATAGTGTGTTTCTTACTAAACATGCAGGTCCTCCGATTTTTGCTACTTAAATTATTACCAACTTTAGTCTATTGTCTTTAAATACAGGTGTACTGAACACTTTCCCTTTCCAAAAAATTTGAATATCATGGAAAAGTTTGTTTATTTCCATAATTCCATTCATAACGTTAAACTTCCATGGGCTATAGATTCACTGCCCACAACTTAAACGATTTCAAGTATTTAGTTGTTTATTTGTGCATAATTTGTGCTTCCAGCTCATAACACCCACAAAAACAATCAAAAAATTAGAATACAGTGAGCCAATATAGGAAGCGTCTCAACTGGGCCAAGGAGAAGAAGGACTGGACTGTTGGTCAGTTGTCCAATGTCCTCTTTTCCGATGAAAAGAGGACATTGGAGTGTTCCTTTCTTTTGGGAATGAATGTCCAAGGGTTTGGAGGAAGACGGGTGAGGAACAGAACCCAAGCTGCTTGAGGAAATCTGAGCTTCCATAACTCCCAGGCAATTCCACAGGCTGATTACCTCAATGGCACGGCGCATCGAGGCAGTGATTAAGGCAAATGGTTTCCCTACCAAGTATTGTAGATTGACATACTGTTTTGAAAGCACCATATTTTGATTGATTTGATGTGATCCTTATTTCTTTCTTTTTTTCTGCAAAAACAGAAGTACACTGTGATTTCTTCACAGTATTCACATTTTTTGAATTCCTGATTTCATGGGTTTTATGACCTGGAAGCCCAAATTATGTACAAACAAACAACTAAATACTTGAAATCATTTAAGATGTAGGTCCTGAATCTATAATCGATGGACGTTTAATGCTTTAAATGGAATTACGGAAATAAATAAACTTTTCCATGACATTCACATTTTTTGTGAGCTGGAGCTATTTATTTAGTAGTCAATATATCAGCCAAAAAGTTAAATGAGTTGTTAATTAGTCAATGGTTTTAATCAAGCCTTGCTTTCTACAGCATAATTTTCTGTTCTGAATTTATTAGAGGCTACATTATCGAAAACTCCCTCAAACTAAAGTGACTCTTCAAATGTAAGTTTGATGAGCCAAAAATCAAAAACCTAGACCACCTCAGATTAGTCACCACCACCAACCCCTCCTGTTGAAAGTCTTATGTGGATAATATTTTAATGAATAATAGCTTGAGTAAGAAGATAAATAGTTTCAAATAGAATTATTTGTTTTCTGCATTTGTTTATGTCAATCTTTGACCTTTAAGTTGTGAGTCCAATATCTTTCACTTAGTTTATGCACCTTTGTATTACAGCCCTGCTTCCACAATGGGTTTTTATTTAGGTGCGACACCCCAAGATAATCACTGGCCCCCATTTAGCCCTGTTTCAAAGCTTCCTAGAGACACCCCTGCTCAACAGTCTTAATGAGGTATTTTTAAGTGCTGATGAATGTTAAAATTAAGAATTTATACCTTTAAATACTTTGAATATAATACACTAAATTGAAACTCACTCAAAGGTTAAACACAGCATATCTAAGCCACATTAATAAATACAGCTATTTCAAACTCTCAGCTTGGATGCGCTGCAGTGAAAGTGTGCCGTGATGTGAAGTCGCTCAGCCCATAGAAATAAAGAGACCTATTCAGGAAAGCTGGACCATGGAAACAGATTTAATTCCTAAAAGATTCAGCTCCCATCTGTCACCTAAAGTCTTAGACCAACACAACCGCTGCAGACTTTGGTCACAAACCTGCCGGACATGGTTGAGATTGTGGGGGAGACGACTGCCGGTTACAACATCACAAATTAATTAGTTGCTGAGACTGTGTTTTTAATCGCAAATGTAACATCTGTCCCACTGTGCAGCCAAGCAGGTTTTCATGATGTTTTTAGTGGCAATATATAGCATTTGCAAAGTTAGAGGGAAGCAGGGCTGTAATACAAAGGTGCATAAACTAAGTGAAAGATATTGGACTCACAACTTAAAGGTCAAAGATTGACATAAACAAATGCAGAAAACAAATAATTCTATTTGAAACTATTTATCTTCTTACTCAAGCTATTATTCATTAAAATATTATCCACATAAGACTTTCAACAGGAGGGGTTGGTGGTGGTGACTAATCTGAGGTGGTCTAGGTTTTTGATTTTTGGCTCATCAAACTTACATTTGAAGAGTCACTTTAGTTTGAGGGAGTTTTTGATAATGTAGCCTCTAATAAATTCAGAACAGAAAATTATGCTGTAGAAAGCAAGGCTTGATTAAAACCATTGACTAATTAACAACTCATTTAACTTTTTGGCTGATACATTGACTACTAAATAAATAGCTCCAGCTCACAAAGAATGTGAATGTCATGGAAAAGTTTATTTATTTCCGTAATTCCATTTAAAGCATTAAACTTCCATCGATTATAGATTCAGGACCTACATCTTAAATGATTTCAAGTATTTAGTTGTTTGTTTGTACATAATTTGGGCTTCCAGGTCATAAAACCCATGAAATCAGGAATTCAAAAAATTTGAATACTGTGAAGAAATCACAGTTTACTTCTGTTTTTGCAGAAAAAAAGAAAGAAATAAGGATCACATCAAATCAATCAAAATATGGTGCTTTCAAAACAGTATGTCAATCTACAATACTTGGTAGGGAAACCATTTGCCTTAATCACTGCCTCGATGCGCCGTGGCATTGAGGTAATCAGCCTTTGGAATTGCCTGGGAGTTATGGAAGCTCAGATTTCCTCAAGCAGCTTGGGTTCTGTTCCTCACCCGTCTTCCTCCAAACCCTTGGACATTCATTCCCAAAAGAAAGGAACACTCCAATGTCCTCTTTTCATCGGAAAAGAGGACATTGGACAACTGACCAACAGTCCAGTCCTTCTTCTCCTTGGCCCAGTTGAGACGCTTCCTATATTGGCTCACTGTATTCTAATTTTTTGATTGTTTTTGTGGGTGTTATGAGCTGGAAGCACAAATTATGCACAAATAAACAACTAAATACTTGAAATCGTTTAAGTTGTGGGCCGTGAATCTATAGCCCATGGAAGTTTAACGTTTTGAATGGAATTATGGAAATAAACAAACTTTTCCATGATATTCAAATTTTTTGGAAAGGGAAAGTGTTCAGTACACCTGTATTTAAAGACAATAGACTAAAGTTGGTAATAATTTAAGTAGCAAAAATCGGAGGACCTGCATGTTTAGTAAGAAACACAATATACATGTAAGACAATACATAATGGCATATACCCATAAATAAATAGATACAGATCTGCAGCATGCGAGTATGTTGTCTTACACATTTCAAAAATGTACTGCATGAGACACTCTCACATCTGCCTGTTTGGTAGACATAGCTCAAAGTTTTTTGCGCTAGGGGGCACCACACAACATTTGTACTTAGGGCAGCCAAATGGCTAGCACCGGCCTTGCGTGTAACACAATCAAACAGCATAGTAGACTACTTACAAAATGTACTGTGCTGTAGCGTTGTCATCCATTTCTTCGCTAATTCTGCATATCCTGCTTCATAGCCGCCAGCATTTGTTTACTATTTGTGTGACACTATACAGGTCCTTCTCAAAAAATTAGCATATTGTGATTAAGTTCATTCTTTTCCATAATGTAATGATACAAATTAAATGTTCATATTGTTTAGATTCATTGCACACCAACTGAAATATTTCAGGTCTTTTATTGTTTTAAAACTGATGATTTTGGCATACAGCTCATGAAAACCCAAAATTCCTATCTCAAAAAATTAGCATATCATGAAAAGGTTCTCTAAACGAGCTATTAACCTAATCATCTGAATCAACTAATTAACTCTAAACACCTGCAAAAGATTCCTGAGGCTTTTAAAAACTCCCAGCCTGGTTCATTACTCAAAACCGCAATCATGGGTAAGACTGCCGACCTGACTGCTGCCCAGAAGGCCATCATTGACACCCTCAAGCAAGAGGGTACGACACAGAAAGAAATTTCTGAACGAATAGGCTGTTCCCAGAGTGCTTTATCAAGGCACCTCAGTGGGAAGTCTGTGGGAAGGAAAAAGTGTGGTAGAAAACGCTGCACAACGAGAAGAGGTGACCGGACCCTGAGGAAGATTGTGGAGAAGGACCGATTCCTGACCTTGGGGGACCTGCGGAAGCAGCGGACTGAGTCTGGAGTAGAAACATCCAGAGCCACCGTGCACAGGCGTGTGCAGGAAATGGGCTACAGGTGCCGCATTCCCCAGGTCAAGCCGCTTTTGAACCAGAAACAGCGGCAGAAGCGCCTGACCTGGGCTAAAGAGAAGCAGCACTGGACTGTTGCTCAGTGGTCCAAAGTACTTTTTTTGGATGAAAGCAAATTTTGCATGTCATTCGGAAATCAAGGTGCCAGAGTCTGGAGGAAGACTGGGGAGAAGGAAATGCCAAAAGGCCTGAAGTCCAGTGTCAAGTACACACAGTCAGTGATGGTCTGGGGTGCCATGTCAGCTGCTGGTGTTGGTCCACTGTGTTTTATCAAGGGCAGGGTCAATGCAGCTAGCTATCAGGAGATTTTGGAGCACTTCATGCTTCCATCTGCTGAAAAGCTTTATGGAGGTGAAGATTTCATTTTTCAGCACGACCTGGCACCTGCTCACAGTGCCAAAACCACTGGTAAATGGTTTACTGACCATGGTATTACTGTGCTCAATTGGCCTGCCAACTCTCCTGACCTGAACCCCATAGAGAATCTGTGGGATATTGTGAAGAGGAAGTTGAGAGACGCAAGACCCAACACTCTGGATGAGCTTAAGGCCGCTATCGAAGCATCCTGGGCCTCCATAACACCTCAGCAGTGCCACAGGCTGATTGCCTCCATGCCACGCTGCCTTGAAGCAGTCATTTCTGCAAAAGGATTCCCAACCAAGTATTGAGTGCATAACTGAACATAATTATTTGAAGGTTGACTTTTTTTTATATTAAAAACACTTTTCTTTTATTGGTCGGATTAAATATGCTAATTTTTTTGAGATAGGAATTTTGGGTTTTCATGAGCTGTATGACAAAATAATCCGTTTTAAAACAATAAAAGACCTGAAATATTTCAGTTGGTGTGCAATGAATCTAAAATATATGAACGTTTAAAGTTTATCATTACATTATGGAAAAGAATGAACTTTATCACAATATGCTAATTTTTTGAGAAGGACCTGTAGACCAACCGGAATGCCAATCTCGAAATGGCGCGTATCGCCACCTATTATTGCGGAGAAAAACACACTTCAATCTATACTGCACTGACTTGCTGCAATTCCTCCTCATGATTGAGCATGTGTTAAAAGCAGTTGGTTAATTGCCAACCTCATTTAATTGATTACCTTGCTTTTCTGAATCAAATCAAATCAAACTTTATTTATAAAGCGCTTTTCATACAAGAAGTTGCATCACAAAGTGCTTTACAGATTAAAATGACCCCACATAAAACCACCTTCCCTTCCCTCCCCCACAGATTTAAAAGCATGGTCACAGTTATACCCCCCTCCCCCCAACCCATCTCCCATGCACACACACAGTTAAAAGAAAAAGTAAAAAAGGACATTGGGCCGAGTGCAGATGAACGATGCAAGGAAACGCCATCAGAGGAGCCATCTGACCCGGCAGCGGTAGATTAACAGCAGCAGCCGAGGCACCGACACAGGGCACCCAGTGGAGGCAAGGCCGAGACCCCCACCTCCACCCAAGCTCCACCTGGAGAGCACCCAGCCAGCAACAGCCGATCACCGCTCCCGGGGCAGAGGGCTCCCACAGAGGAAACACTGGAACGGGGATTAAGATAAATTAAAGTATAAAAATAAACAGTAAATTAATGTGCTAAGATTAAATAGTAAAACTGATAAAAATATAATCATATAAAACATGCAGAGCAATTAAACAGTAATAAATAATAATCAGTTAAAAGCTAGGCTAAAAAGGTGAGTCTTGAGCCTGCTCTTAAAAACATGAACATTCTCTGCAGCCCTTGGGGCCTCTGGCAGCCTGTTCCAGAGGTGAGGGCCATAAAACTGGAAAGACTCCTCGCCATGCGTGTCTGTCCTGACTTTTGGGGTGGCAAGGAGATGGCTGCCAGAGGAGCGCAGAGACCGCGAAGGTTTATATGGTAAAAGCAGTTCAGAGAGATATGAAGGCCCAAGACCATTAAGACACTTAAAAACCATTAAAAGAACCTTAAAGTCGATCCTGAAATGTACGGGGAGCCAATGCAATGATTTTGAGACCGGTGTAATGTGCTCCCTGCCTCCTGGTTTTAGTCAGGACACGTGCTCCTGAATTTTGTAGTAGTTGTAAACCTGATATATTCTTTTTGGGAAGACCAGAAATCAGGGCATTACAGTAATCAATTCTACTGGAGATAAAAGCATGCATCAGTGTCTCCGTATTGGCCAGAGGGAGAATGGTTCTTTAGTTGATAAAAACCTATTTTAGTAATATTTTTTATGTGAGGAATAAAAGTCAGCTCAGAGTCAAAAATCACACCCAGGTTCTTCACTTGTAAAAAGGGATTAAAAGACAGTGATTGTAGTTTTGGAAAAAGTTTCTCTCTCTCTGAGCCTCAGGACCGATGACTAAAACTTCAGTTTTGTCCTGGTTGAGCTGGAGAAAGTTTTCTGCCATCCAGGATTTGATGTCTAAAATGCAGTTAAGAAGTGCATCCAGTGGCCGTTTGTCATCGGGAGACATGCAGATGTACAGCTGTGTATCATCAGCATAACTGTGAAAGTTGACTCAATGTCTTCTGATGACGCTGCCAAGAGGGAGCATATAAAGGTTAAAAAGCACTAGGCCTAAAATCGAACCCTGGGGCACACCACATGTAATCCTATGGACCCCAGAGGAGCAGGTATCTAAACTTACCATAAAAGTCCTGTCTGTGAGATAGGATGTGAACCATTTGTGAACAGCACCAGAGAGGCCAATCTGTTTTAAACGGGTTAAAAGAATAGTGTGGTCTACTGTATCGAAGGCAGCGCTAAGATCCAGTAGAACCAACACTGTCACCCTCTGTGCATCATAGTATAATCTAAAATCATTTAAAATCTTTAGAATGGCCGTCTCTGTGCTGTGGTTCACCCTAAAACCAGACTGAAATTTCTCCAGGACATTGTGCTCATTAATAAAATCATTAAGTTGAATTAAAACAATTTTTTCTAAAATTTTGCTTAAAAAAGCTAAGTTAGATACCGGTCTAAAATTTTTTTAATCAGTGGGGGTTGTACATTGTCTAGTGCTATTTCTGCTCAAGTTACTTTACTATCAACAAGACAATCAATTTAAGCGCGGTTAGAAATTAGGTTGATGCTGTTTATGGTGTTGTTCTTTAATACTGAGGAAATTAGCAATGGAATAGATTTAAATTATGGTTATTATAGCATTGGCGATAAAGATCTGCTGTAATGAAATGTTCTCTAAGGTGCAGAATAGTACATTAGATTAATCCCAAATGTTGTTAAAAATTGTCAGACAGGTTATGGTAGTAAGGAAATGCTATTCGATTCACATTCTTGGTTATATGTCAACACAAATAAAATGTATGGTTGCAGAATCAAGTTGGAACTGTCAAGATTTTGTGTAAAGCCAATTAAATCTAAGATGGCATTAATAATTTTTGCAAACGTATTTTTACTTTAGAAATTATAAATTTTCCACCACTGTGTATGTCTTTTTAGGACAATGTTTCAAAGGAAATGTTTGCATCAAGCTACAAATTCTAGCATGTCTGTTGGGAAATCAAAAAGCTCACTGCAGGCCGGCTAATGAGGTGATGCAGGCAATATGGTTTTCAGACATGACATTCTGCAGGGAAGAACCTACGCCAGGACGTAATGTTTTCGTGCAAGTCTGTCTGTTGGCGACATAACTCAAAAGGTTATGGACAGATTTCGATTAAATAGTCAGGAAATCTCCGCAAACGAACCAGAAATAACTGATTACATTTTGGGGTTGATGAAGCGCATATTGACCCACCGACCAGCATTGCTATTGTAGACTCCTCTCCCATCTCAGAGAGCTCACAGATGGCTGACCTCGTACAGAAGTCCCGCTACGGTTGGAGCATACGCACAGCAAATTAATCGAGTATGCGCAAATCTCCCATCTCTCCTGAAAGAGCACAGCAACAGCACAAACACAGTCATGTGTTTCATCAACAGACATTTTATTGGAAAAGTACAGAAAGTTAGAATTGGATAACAACATGTGAGTTACGATATCTGTTGGTAAAATAATAAACCAGCTATTTCATAAGCATGTCAAGCCTCAAATGTCACTTTACGAACAGGATAACTGCAAAATTCAGCTAATATTCAGTGTACTTTAGAACTGCTGCCCCCTCTACTATTTTGCGCATCTGTTTTTAACAAAAAGAATTGCGATATCTTTTGAGTAAAGGTCCACTGATTCTTATCTGTTTTACATTCAGTGTTAACAATACTTTTGACCAATATTAAATGTAGCCTTCAAGGTTTCTGCAACTAAAATGAACACCATTGCCACGAATAGCTACAAAAATGCTAAAAGATATTAAAGCAACAATAATCCATAATATAGCAATGTTTTAAAAAGCACAAGTTAATGTAACCCTAAATATTTGTTTTAATACAGGGAACACTCTTCTCTATTATGAAAAGGACTAAAGGGATTTCCTAAAACGGGAAGTGATACCTTTTTGTAACAAAAGTGGAACTTGTGTGTCTAACTGGCTAAGTGCCTGCATTCACTGAACCCTTAGAATAATTTCAGCTTTTATAGTGTCCCAGATAATTACTTCTTAGAACTCTGTGCCCCCTCTTCGGTTTTCAGGCACACATTGCTGTAGTTGAGCAGTCTTCTCCTGGGTAGAGGCAGGTGGGCACAGGACGGCTGAACCCAATCAACCTATCGATCTTTGGTGTGTTGTTTGGGTGAAGCTGACCCGGTGCACATCTCCACCCTCAGGCAACCCCCCCACCCATAAACAGACTCCCTCGCTCCTTCCACTTCACTTTCTTCATCTTATTTTGCACAGGGTGCCAGGTTACCATGGAGATCTGTGGTTCCATTTCTGCTCTTTAAGTGCTTCTTACATTCAAGCCGGGGGTGCTCTTGTTCTCTTTCCTCTCAGTTTTTTATTTCTGTCTGTCCTCACAGTTTGTCTCTTTGTCTGCTGCCCCTATTTAAGCTGAGTCATCCCACACAGATTGGTTGGTACATATATATTTTGTTTTCTACTAGTCTTGAAACCAACAGATCGAGTACCGCCTATGTTTCCATGCTTATTTCTTTTCTTATCAGTTTTTCTATTTATTAACTTTCCAAACTTGTGCAAAATTAGTGTAACTGTTCTGTTTTACTCGCCTCAATGTTTTAATAATATCCTGAAAGAAATGTGCTGCATTTAAACTTCATAGATTGTTGAGTTAAATGCTGAGACAGATTGATTTACCTCCATTGCTTCTATCCATTTCATCTAATCTATTGCAATCACACAGAGACGTCCACACTCAGTAACTGCCTCCTGAAGGTGCTCTAAAATACTGCATGCACACACACACATGCACACACCCGTCCCTGTCATTCTGCCAGGCACTACTATGTTGTTAATTGCTGTTTCAAATCAAATCAATAACTGTGAGGTATATGTTGGGGTCAGAGCTAAAGAAAAGAATTGATTGTTGCAGCTTTGTGGCGGACTCAGAAGGGGAGAAGGAGGAGTGGGTTGAGAGGATCAAAGAATCAATCGCAGAGACGCTCTACGACTATGAAGTGGCGGAGAAGATCTGGTTCAATGAGGCCAATAGGAGTTGTGCCGACTGTGGCGCGTCGCAGCCGGAATGGGCGTCGGTCAATCTGGGTGTGGTAATCTGCAAGAATTGTGCAGGTAAGAGGCACACTTATCTTCTATCTTTACTTTTACAGATATACTGCTGTGTGATGGGGTCTGTGTCTTGTGCAACGAATGTCTATACAACATGAATATGTAGACATAAAATAACTGCATGGTGGTGCAGTTGTTAGCACTGTTGCCTTGCAGCAAGAAGGTCCTGAGTTGAAATCCAGGCCTGAGCTCTTACCACATGGAACTTGCATGTTTTTCCCCGTGCATGCCTGGATTCTCTTCACGTACTCCGGCTTCCTCTCACTGTCCAAAAATAGAAGCATTAGTTTAATTGATTATTGCCTTTAGGCATAAGTGTGTCCGTGGATGTTTTTTTGTCCTGTATGTCTCTGTGTTGCCCTATGTCCCACTGGCAACCTGTCCATGGTCCAGCCCAGTTCTCAACCCATGACCACTGAAGATAGGAACCAGCCCTCCCCTCCAAACACCTCGTTCTTAACTCCCCCTCTGCAACCCTGCAAGAATAAGCAGGTAAAGTCAATGGATGGATGTAAATTCTAGATTGTTAGCAAAACACCTTCCCTGAAATACACAAGATTTGCATTTGAATGGTTTAGTTTAAAATTACTGTCTTATACATCAATGTATTGTCATGGTAGAAAGAAGCCCTTTGTCAGATAAAACTAAGTCAAATTATTACAAAATTTAAAACAAAAATGTATGACATAATCTACTTCTGTATAATTTCTGGCATTCTGTTCTGCATAGACCAACACAAGTATAGCAGCTTTTTTTTACCCCAGTCACATTTGTTTTTCTTGCAAGCATAAGAAAAATGTAGGATCCTTCACCTTAACTGCAGATAACCACACAACAGAACCCACACTGCCATTAAACAAAGATAAGGTCCCACATTTTTTTGAAAAGCCAAATACACCCACAGAACCATAAGTGCAAACAAAATAGCCAAAAGCCTGAAATTCTACGTTGTTTTTACTGTGAGAGAATGTATTTTGACATTACCCTAACATTTATTCATTCATTTTATAGAATTATTTTAAATAATCATCCTTAAAATGAAAAACCAAAAAAAAAAGAAAAAGTACTGACATGTGCAGGCATTGGATCCTCCAGAGTATTTGACAGTCTGCTGGACAATCTGGCACTGCTTTTAATGTTGTGCAAATTGGATCAAGGTCCTCTAAGGATGGCTTAATCCATGTATCATGGTTCATAGATTAGATTCAGGTATAAAGAATTTGGAGACCAAGCCTTTCTCTCAAGCTATTTGTGAACCATTTTGTTGCTCGAGAAGACGTACAGTTCTAAAAGACACCACTTCCATTAGATACCACTGTTTTTATTATTGTGAGAGAGGGGATGTATTAGGCTAGCAATTGTGTTTGGTAGACTTGTGCCGATCAGAATTTTATCACATTTCTTTTTGCTGGCTTTTGCAAGGCTTCTCTGACAATAACAGCGATTTTCTATGTAAGAACGGTAAAATAGGCAAATGTTTTTTTTTCGCTTTACTAAACTCAGTGGTCATTGAATATTCCTATTGATAGCAAAGGAGACATCATATTGCTGTGTCAGAGTAGTCACTTTAAAACCCTTTTTTACAGTGGCTCTTTAAGAAGATTTGTGAAGCTGATCATTTTAGCTGTCTAGGATCTTATATTAGTGATTAGTACAGTTGCATATCACAAATATGACCTCTTTTTTTGTTTTCTGGAGAATGCAGCTCCTAAGTCGGGATTTCCAAATTCAGCATGTTCAATGGCAGACGAAGGTTGAAAACTTAAAAGGATACAACTAAGAAATATTGCTGTTCTCTGTCAGCCTTCCTGCTGTCTTTTGAAAACGTTACTCTCCCTTGTTCTCTCTTACCCTGAATAAACCACAGACATGTCTTGACTTGTAGAAGAAAATCCCTTTTTAATGGCTACTTGCATCTTTATGATTCCTCTGATAAAGTATCTAAGCTGAAAGTAGCTAATTTTAAGTCTTCTTCATCAAAGAGTGTTGTAAACGTGACCTTGTATCACACTCGCAAAGGTGAGCTGCCTTTTTACTGATCGAAAAAAAGATAAATTATTACATTTATCACTGGCCAATCACTGATCAGGGCCATACAAGATATTCCTGCCTATGATGAGATGCAAACTCAAACACTGCATTTCTAGAGTTTGTAGTGTGTATGAATGGTGCTATCCAAATGTAAGTACCTCGGTGTTGAGATGAAACGATCAAATACACTCCTACAAGAAACTGAACACTGTACTTTCAACCTGCGGTCAAAGCCCAAGGACCGTGACATGATTTTGATCGGGCGTGTAGGCAGAAGAGATTATCTGAGCAGATGTCGTTTTTCTCCTTGTTTTGAAACAGCGGGGCCAATAATAAAGGCGCTCACACTGAGGCACACTCAGGGGATAGACTCGCTGCCCCTGCAGATCTCTCCTCTTTCCCCTTTCTGTCACACACCAGGGCGCAGCTCCAATCTCACTGATGTAAACTTCTGCATGCATTAGACTTTATACTGGTGCACCTCTCTTGCTTCCGTTAACAAAGGGCACCAAGAGTGAACTGGTCTTAAAATGGCTTCTATGCCATTTTGTGGTGTACCCTTTTTTTCTTTGATGAAATGTGGGGACAGATCCCTTACTCTAACCCAGAGAGCTGGAACATGGGGCCTTTGTGGGCAACATTGCAGAGGACCTGGACTTGGACAAGCTATCCATGTGCAGATTCTGGATATTCTTCAGCTCCAAGAAGGAATATGTGGAGGTCAATTTGGAGAACAGTGCCCTTGGCACTGGGGTATGGCGCAGTATTGGGGCCAAAATTAAGACTACTTCCCTGCCGCAGGAGGCTATATCCATTCCGCAGCCAGCAACTGATCTGACTATTGATAGGCCGGCATCGGCAACTGAGAGACCGGCGCTGGCAACTGAGAGGGAGACAGCTCACTAGTGATTGCATTAGATAGGCTGGCAATAGCATCGGATAGGCTCGCCACTAGCATGCCTAGGCTAGCCACCCAATGGATTGACTACTCCCTCCGCTTGCCATTAGCATGGATAGGCTGGCAATAGCATTGGATAGGCTGGCAATAGCATTGGATAGGCTAGCCACCTGCTTTATTAGACGTGTTCTTCTTCTTCCTCCGACTTTATTGCGGTTGGCAAACAACTTGAGGTGCATTACCGCCACCTACTGGACTGCCGTGTGGACTGGAATAGTTTTGATGATTTTAAAGAAATTTTAATGATTTAAATCTAAATTGCGTGTTACCTTTTAAAAAAAATCACAATATCGTGTTGTAAGTTATTTCCCCCTATAATTCTGTAAGATTTATTAATCCTTAACTGAACACTAATTATGTTGCTCAGATTTGAGTACTTTCCTCTCCTGGCTATATCAGTCTACATGTGCAAATGTCTCCTCTTGCCTACCCCCCAAAAAAAGGTACCAGTCACTGGGTGTGAAATTAAGAGTCCTCTGGATGGAATGTGTCATTGTCCAATTATTGTTTAACATTACTTACACTTCTGTGGAAGTGTCAATACCATCAGCAGTTGGACTTTGCTGGTGTTTAACGTAACTTGAAAAAGAGTGGAGAAAGCATTTTTCATTTATAAAAAAAAATCAATTATTTTATCCAAACTCCCCAGACCTAACAGTTAGTAATCACAATGTAAAGACTACCTTGGGCACTGTGACAAGGTGAAGGCTTCATTACATCATGCCAAATTAAATTAATTTATCCTAACACCTGTCTCAAAAGTTAGTAACCACAATTAACACCGTAATGACATCCCAAGATAATGTAACATGAAGAGATGTATTCCATTATCCCATGTTCTCCAATTTTAAATAGACCCTTTGTTAGAATGCTGGTTTGAACGGGCTCCGCAATCTGGTTAGCAGGTTTCTTCCTATTCACCAATTACTGAAGCATTTACAAATTACAGTTCAAAGTTCTATTACAAAGAACAAGTTATTTTACCATCCATATAGTACATAACTACAGCTGATTATCTATTCAAATGTCAAGAATCGATTATCCCAATCCAATCCGACCTGTTCCAGTTCGATATTGATATGGGTCAGTGCTATTAAAACCTTTTTTTTTTTTTACTGTTACCTTAAATATATGGTTGTAATGGTATGACACAACACTGGGTGAGTAACAGTTCGCTGGGGAAAACTGCACCTAACCCTTAAAATGGCTGGACTTGTTCTTCCTAATAAAGCAGGTGGCTAGCCTATCCATGCTAATGGCAAGCGGAGGGGTAGTCAATCCATTGAGTGGCGAGCCTATCCGATGCTATTGCCAGCCTATCTGATGCTATTGCCAGCCTATCCATGCTAATGGCAAGCGGAGGGGGTAGTCAATCCATTGGGTGGCTAGCCTAGGCATGCTAGTGGCGAGCCTATCCGATGCTATTGCCAGCCTATCTAATGCGATCACTAGTGAGCTGTCTCCCTCTCAGTTGCCAGCGCCGGTCTCTCAGTTGCCTGTGCCGGTCTCTCAGTTGCCGATGCCGGCCTATCAATAGTCAGATCAGTTGCTGGCTGCGGAATGGATATAGCCTCCTGCGGCAAGGAAGTAGTCTTAATTTTGGCCCCAATACTGCGCCATACTGAGGCACATGTCAAAATAACATCAACATGGATGGACTAAGGTTTCCCAACAAAACAATGTCCAAGGCTTCACATGGCCCTGCTGGTTTGCCTTCTTTCTACAGTACACACTAAAGCTATGTCTTCACTTACCAACAAATACATAGAAATCAAACACATCACAAGAAAGTCTAGAAAATATGTTGGATTAAATCAGGAGGTGCTACTCAATGTAGGGACTTTTGGTGTTAGACCCAAGTCAGTATGGGATATTTAGCCAGTGTAGATCTGCAAAGCAAGGAGTTGAGACGTTGTGTGTGTGCTCTGACCTTTTGTGTGTTGTAACCAGCATTTTCTTAAGCAATTGGAAATTACATGTTGAGAGCTTTAGTACTTCCAATATATCAGCTTAATGAACAGGGTGTTGCCAGTATGTGTAATATCTCAATCCTACTGCTTGCTATCATTATAACAAGCTCGTTAGCCAGTTCTCATATTCTTAAGAGACACTGGTGTACATTTTAATTTGAATTCATGACTTATTTCATTTTTAATTAATTTAACAAACTTTTTCTGAGGTCAATGTGTATTTTTTATTTAATAATAAAAAATGGATTTCCATATGCTCTTCATACACCCAGGTGAAGACAAACATATGCTGGCTGCTGGTTCACATGCTGATAAACAACATTAAGTCCATACAGTAAAATTAAAAAGGGCTCTTATGTATAAATCCTCCTACAAAACACTTTAGTGTACCCGTGTAGGTCCCTGTAGGTGAAGACCTCCCATCTCACCACCTCGTATCTTCAGTTTCATAGTGATAATAAGCAACAAAATAAATAATTGCAACTGATAAAGCGGGATACTTCATAGTGCCCTTCACAATTATTGTGTACAAAATGCTTAAAATAAGTTGTAGTTATGGGGACTTGGTGACCCCAAGATGCCACTTTGTGCTGCAGATCTCCAACAGATGGCTATGTAAATTTATTTTTTATTGCTTGAAGTGGTAAGATAAACTTGTTTTCTTTCTCCAACCTTGTGTTTCACAGTTTCTGTTGTTTTAAACTTTTTTAATATATTACTCCAACTATCAATTTGGGCAGATTTAGATGAGCAGTTATTTTATTCTACCCATTTCTTAAATTATGAACATCAAACCATGTCTGTCTTACTTAAATGCCACGTTATCCTGTTTTTCCAATTTTGAATAGTGTGTCACATCTCATTTAAACCGCAATCAAACAAAAATGATTTGGGATTGGTAGAGGTTCCAATAATTTTGGCACGTGTAATTTTATTTAAAAGATTATTTCTTTGAGTGGGATTGCTTTTTTCCCACTAGATCAATTTACTCAAATTAAAGGTTGGCATTTTCAATATGACAACATGCTAATACAGTAAAATATTATATTTCTAGGTATTTTACATGTTGACTAGGAGTAAAAATATCAGCGTAATCATATTCCATGTAGTTTTCTGAAAAACGTGTATTGTGGTTTTAAAACAGTTAGTTTTTTTTTCCTATTTAAAAAGTGGCTACTTTAAACCTTTACACCCAAATTTTTACAGTAGTCTCATTTCCTTCAATTTCGCTGTATTTTTGGCCAATGGAGATGTCTAAAAAAGGACTTTAACACAATTTAAAGTTGTTTCCAGTGCATCGCCTTGCAGAAGTAGTATTAACTTTATTTGTATAGGGACAATGTGAATTAACGGACACATGTTTTAGCATATGTAAATACACGAGATTATAGCCAGGGCTAATTTCCATCTCTAGTCCCATTCACTGGAAATACCAGCAACAGTTCATAAAATAACTAACATCAATATTCATCAAAAGTTTACATTTGTTCATTAAACTAAAAATAAGACAGAATAAAAACCATATAAAACATTGTTAAAAAAAAGAAAGGAAAATAGATTGACCAAATTACGTACATAATATTTGAACACCAATTAATACATTCTACTCCAATATATAACAAATCCCAAAATGCTCACAGTACAATTGCAACTAGTGCAGTTAAACAATAGTCTCTGGCACCTACAAAGTCCACGTTTCCCTGCATGTTACTGGTTTACACGCGATGCACTCACTCATAGCGCCAAACTTTTTGATCTCTTTAACCATTTAAAATCGATAAAGATTATAGTTTAGTTATGCTGGCAGATTTGTTTGTCTAGCTGCCATAACTTTAACTGCTTACTGAATGAATTAAGAGTTGTCAATTCCCGAATTTGAGTTGGGATTGTATTCAAAGTTCTAGTGGCATGAACTGTGAAAGATGTCTGACCAAAGGTACTTCTCCTTAGAGGGACTACACTGTCAACCCTAGAACATGCCCTGGTGCATCTGCTATGATTATCTAGCGTAATTATGAATTCCTGTAATACTGTCAGAGCTAGACCGTGCAGAATTTTGAACATAAGAATAGAATCTCTGTATTTAATGATGTTTTCCCAGCTGAATAATCAGTATTTTAAAAGAACATTGCAATAGTGATGTGATTTAGGTTTTCTATCAAGGGCCTTTAAAGCTTGTTTGTAAATTATCCTGATCATTGTTAAAGTGGTGTTACCTGCGTACGTTCAGTTAGTTAAGCAGTACGTAACATGTGAAATCATCCATCCATCCATCCATCCATCCATCCATCTTCCGCTTATCCGGGGTCGGGTCGCGGGGGCAGCAGCTTAAGCAAGGACACCCAGACTTCCCTCTCCCCAGCCACCTTTTCCAGTTCCCCGGGAGGAATCCCAAGGCTCTCCCAGGCCAGCCGAGAAACATAGTCCCTCCAGCGTGTCCTGGGCCTTCCCCTGGGCCTCCTCCCGGTGGGACGTGCCTGAAACACCTCACCAGGGAGGCGTCCAGGAGGCATCCTGACCAGATGCCCGAGCCACCTCAACTCCGGATGACTGAGCTTCTCACCCTATCTCTAAGGGAGAGCCCAGACACCCTACGGAGGAAACTCATTTCAGCCGCTTGTATCCGTGATCTCGTTCTTTCAGTCACCACCCAGAGTTCGTGACCATAGATGAGGGTAGGAACGTAGATCGACCGGTAAATCGAGAGCTTTGCCTTTCGGCTCAGCTCTCTCTTCACCACGACAGACCGGTACAACGCCCGCATAACTGCAGATGCCCTACAAATCCATCTATCGATCTCCCGCTCGATTTTTCCCTCCATCGTGAATAAGACCCCCAGATACTTAAACTCCTCCACTTGGGGAAGGACCTCATCCCCGACCCGGTGAAGGCACCCCACCCTTTTCCGGCTCAAGACCATGGCCACGGATTTGGAGTTGCTGATTCTCATCCCAGACGCATCACACTCGGCTGCGAACTGCTCCGGCGAAGGCTGTTGATCACGTTCCGATGAAGCCAAAAGGACCACGTCATCTGCAAAAAGCAGAGACCCGATCCTGAGGCCACCGAAAAGGATCCCCTCAACACCTTGGCTGCGCCTAGAAATCCTTTCCATGAAAGTTATGAACAGGATTGGTGACAAAGGGCAACCTTGGCGGAGTCAAACTCTCACCGGAAACAAGCCCGGCTAACTGCCGGCAATGCGAACCAAACTCTGGCACCGGTCGTACAGGGACCTAATAGCCCGTATCAAGGGGCCTGGTACCCCATACTCCCGGAGCACCCCCCACAGGACCCCCCGAGGGACACGGTCGAACGCCTTCTCCAGGTCCACAAAACACATGTAGACCAGTTGGGCGAACTCCCACGCACCCTCCAGGACCCTGCTGAGGGTGTAGAGCTGGTCCAGTCTTCCACGGCCAGGAAGAAAACCGCATTGTTCCTCCTGGATCCGAGGTTGGACTATCCGTCGGACCCTCCTCTCCAGAACCCCTGAATAGACCTTACCAGGGAGGCTCAGAAGTGTGATCTCTCTGTAGTTGGAACACACTCTGTGGTTACCCATTTTAAACAGGGGGACCACCACCCCGGTCTGCCAATCCAAGGGAACTGCCCCCGATGTCCACGCAATATTGCAGAGCCGCATTAACCAACACAGCCCCACAACATCCAGGGCCTTGAGGAACTCCGGCCGAATCTTATCCACCCCCGGAGCCTTGCCACCGAGGAGCTTTTTAACGACCTCAGTGACCTCAGAACCAGAGATTGGAGAACCCGACCCAAGGTCCCTAAACCCTGCTTCCAGATTGGAAGGCGTGCTGGTGGGATTGAGGAGGTCTTCGAAGTATTCCATCCATCGACCCAAAACGTCCCGCGTCGAGGTCAGCAGCACACCATCCCCACTGTAAAAAGCGTTGGTGGCAGACTGCTTCCCCCCCCCTAAGACGCCGGATAGTGGACCAGAATCGCTCGAAGCCGTACGGAAGTCGTTCTCCATGGCCTCTCCAAACTCCTCCCACGCCCGAGTTTTTGCCCCTGCGACCATCCGAGCCGCAATCTGCTTGGCCTGCCGGTACCTATCAGCTGCTTCAGGGGTCCCACAAGCCAAAAAGGCCCGATAGGACTCCTTCCTCAGCCTGACAGCATCCCTTACCACTGGTGTCCACCAGCGGGTTCGGGGGTTGCCACCGCGTTAGGCACCGACCACCTTGCGGCCACAGCTCCGGTCAGCCGCCTCGACAATGGAGGCGCGAAACATGGTCCACTCGGACTCAATGTCCCCCGCCTCCCCCGGGACGTGTTCGAAGTTCTGCTGGAGGTGTGAGTCTAAGCTCCTTCTGACAGGAGACTCTGCCAGACGTTCCCAGCAGACTCTCACAACACGTTTGGGCCTTCCAGGTCCTCCCCCACCATCGGAGCCAACTCATCACCAGGTAGTGGTCAGTGAACAGCTCAGCCCCTCTCTTCACCCGAGTGTCCAGAACATGCGGCCGCAGATCAGATGAGACGACAACCAAGTCGATCATCGAGCTGCGGCCTAGGGTGTCCTGGTTCAAAGTGCACATATGGACACCTTTATGCCTGAACATGGTGTTTGTTATGGACAATCCATGACGAGCACAGAAGTCCAATAACAAGACACCACTCGGGTTCAGATCGGAGGGGGGGGGGGGGGCATTCCACCCAACCACACCCCTCAAGGTCTCACTGTCATTGCCCACGTGAGCGTTGAAGTCCCCCAGCAGAACAAGGGAGTCCCCGGGAGGAGCACTCTCCAGCACCCACTCCAAAGACTCCAAAAAGGGTGGGTAAACTGATCTGCCATTTGGTGCGTAAGCGCAAACAACAGTCAGGACCTGTCCCCCCACCCGTAGGCGGAGGGAGGCCACCCTCTCGTTCACCGGGGTAAACCCCAACGTACAGGCGCCGAGATGTGGGGCAACAAGTATGCCCACCCCAGCTCAGTGCCTCTCAGCGGGGGTAACTTCAGAGTGGAAGAGAGTCCAACCCCTCTCGAGGAGACGGGTTCCAGAGCCAGAGCCGTGCGTTGAGGTGAGTCCGACGATGTCCAGTCGAAACCTCTCAACCTCGCACACCAGCTCCGGCTCCTTCCCCACCAGAGAGGTGACGTTCCACGTCTCGAGAGCCAGCTTCTGCAGCTGTGGATCGGACCGCCAAGGTGCCAATGTGAAACAAACATGGCATTAAAATATAGTAGTGCTAATTTGGTTGTGAGATTTTCTCTAATTTATTTAAAGTTAGATAAATCTAATCTAATTTTATTTCTTATTGTTTTTACTTGTTTCTTAAATGTGAGTTTAGAATCTAAGATAACGCCCAAATATTTGTATTCCTGTACCGTTTGAAGTTTTTCCCCATGCAAAATTACTGAAGATTCAGGATTGTTATCCTTTGACCTTTTTGTGAAGAATATGCTGACTGTTTTTGCCAAATTCAAAGTTAGCTGTGAGCTTACCAACCACTCTGAAATGCTACTCATTGTTAAAGATAATTTATTTTCTGCTAGGTTTTTATTTTTTGCATGAACATAAATGACTGCGTCGTCGGCATACATTTGACAGTGGACACCAGGCGGACAGCACAGTGGAAGATCATTTATGTACATACTAAACAACAAAGGTCCCAGGATAGATCCCTGTGGGACTCCCAAGTCTGTTGCACATAATGGGGATGCATTATCTTGTAAACTGACGCATTGTTCTCTCTGAGCCAGGAATGATTCAAACCATTGTATAGTTGATTCTGTAAAATAAAAATATGACAGTTGACTAATTAAAATCTTGTGGTTAACAGTATCGAACGCTTTCTTAAAATCCAAAAACACACCTCCTTCAGTTCCACCGCTATCAACCTCTGATTTAACTTTATCAAGAAAATAGCAAATAGCTGTTTCTGTAGAATGGAATTTTCTAAAGCCAAATTGCATAGGGTGCAATTTAAATGAACTGGAGTTTAAATGATTAGTGAACTGTTCTGGTATTTGTGGCTCCTCATTTGCTGAAAAAGAGTAAAGACTACTAACTAATCTTAGACTTTTTCCGTTTTTTTTCACATGTCCCATTGTTTAGTAGTACAAAAAAACCGAAGTGACTTTTTCTTTTTTCTTTTGAAACTGTGCCTTTGGTACCAATTAGCTGAATATTAGTTTCCCACTCGTACATAGTACAAACATTATTTCACAAATGTTGTCTCAAAGAATCATTTGTTTCTTATAAATGAAATAAGTGGGTAGTATGGAAACATTCAAAGGATCAGAACTTAACTTACACATCACTGAATATTTTTTATAAAATACAGGTTCATCTCAGTAAATTGGAATATCGCCAAAAAGTAATATTCTAAAATATTCTGATATTCTAAAAAGTGACAACTTTTTTTTTTCACTTTTAAACAAGAGGCTTTCAGAAGCATCTAATCTGGGCTAAGGAAAAAAAGAAGGATTTTGCTTATCAAAGTCCTCTTTTCCAGTGAAAGTCATTTTTTCAGTTAATTTGAAAATAAAAGTCCCAAAGTCTGGAGGGCTAGTGAGGAAATAAAATGCAATTTTCTTAAGGTCCAGTACGGTTTTCAGAGTCAGCAAGGATTTTAGGAGCTGGTGTTGTCTACTGTGTTTTATGAAGTCCAAATTAAACATGTTCATCAAAATGAAATGAATAAGTCATGTAGAGCTCTCCCAGCACTAGAGAAGCAAACTCACAAGAAAGGTTAAGGCAACGATTAAGTACATATGGACATACTTTGCAGTAGAGGGAGGAAAATTAACAAAAATAAACACTTGAAATATCTTACTCTGTAATCAATGAATGTATGCAAGTTTCACTTTTTACCTGAACCTACCGTTTAATATATTAAAAATAGTGTTGACTGAAACAGTATGTTACCCTGATATGTCCATGTCATAACAAAGTTCAGCCAGTGTTTGAAAATAGGCTTAAAACATCCTAAATAGTATGTATTGTGGATCTAAACCAAAATGAGCACAATGCTTCTGGTAAAAAGTGGTGAAAAAGAATCAGAGTCATGGTACACTGAACACACATTCAAGCTTTTACTCTTCTTCTCTCTGTATATGTGAGGTCTGAGGCCCGTTCTAATATGCAGTCTGACCCTGGGGTGTTTTTGGGAATAAGATATCAGGTGATAAGCCATTTATGGGAGTTGGTGTCTGGCCTGTGGACTCTCTAATCTGTTTGCCAATGCTGGATAGTTCAGAAGAAATTACAAGAAAGATTACGCCATGTGCGAGAACTTGGGGGATCCCAGACTGCTGCTCGACCTGCTAAACACGATTAGGAGAGAGACGGAGTGGACACGTCCCTCTTTCCACCACCAGATTTCTCCCGGTCATACCTAATGCGATTTTTCACCTCGTCTGTGTAATTGGTACGCATCAGATAGCCAACATCTTCGTTCAAAGGCCCCTAAATGGTTTCATTTGCAGAGGTGTTTAATATTACATTTTGTCGACACGCTGAGAACAAGAAGGGGAATATTTGCAGTTAAAGGAAGCAGTCCCGCTCTGCTGAAATTATTATGTAGTCCGTTTGGAATACCAATGCCTGCTCATGCTTTTAATTAGGCCTCTTAGACTTTATTGTTATAGACAAAAAAGAGAGAGACACTGAATAAGAGGGAGAGGTACGAAGTAATGAGTGAGCTAATGGGGAAAAAATTATCCAAGATTGACTTTCCCCTTTTGTGGAAAGACAGAGCGAATCTTAATGTTGTGTAACTTCACTCTTTGATGTTGAAGAGTTTCATACTGGAGTATTTTGTCCTAGTTTGCAGATTTAGTTTAAAATGAAGTTCCATTTGTGATTATTTGCTATGGTCATTTACAATTTCTCCTTTACAAATTAAACAAAGCATTTTTTTTCTATATGCTTCTTTTAGCCATCAGGTATAAAATTTGTCTGCCTGTCACACTTTTCTTGGGTAATGTCCCCTACTGCTTGGGCACCAAAAGATGTTACATGTGCTGGTGTCCTCTCAATTGCTGTTGCATCTCATAAGTATAAAGCATGATGCCTGCTTCTCCGATGGCTTGGTCACTTGTCTCAATGGTTATTTCTAACAGCAGTTAGCTTTATTTTTGGTCTCAGTAGTTATATAGTTATTAATGGATGAATGTGGGTCGACTGTAGCTCAGTAGATAGAGTAGTTGTCTTACAATTGGAGGGCTGAAGGTGCAATTCCAACTTCCTCGTGTCACATGTCGAGAATTCTGGGCAAGGCACTTAACCCCAAGTTGCCTACATAGATCTGTATTGGTGTGTAAATGTGTTTGTGTTTGTGAGTGAAAATGGGTGAATGTGTCTCCAGTGTAAAGAGCTTTAATGTGGTCAGTAAGACTAGAAAATTGCTAAATAAGTTCAGCCCATTTATTGCTAACATTAGATAGCTTGTTCACTTGGTCAACAAGTTTAACATTGCCATTTTTCCGAAACTTTTAAGTTATATCTAACTTTTGCCTTGAAGTCTACTGACCTACCATAACTAAATTCCCCAAACAATTAGCCTTTAAAAGGATTTTTGGTACAAAGATGCAAAATATTTAAATTCTAGGGATAAACTTATGCATTGTTGAAGGTGAAAATCTAAAGATTGCCCCCCACTCTTGTTTAGATTTGACTAAATATTACTCCCCCACCCCCCCACACACACACACACACCTACACATGCACACACATTCAACGGAGCTGACATGAATTAATGAACTGCTCCTCTGACATGTAATTTTAACAAACTTATTTGACAACAGGGGGCAGCGCATAAGCATTTCCTCATTTGATAGTTGCCAAGGTATTGCAAAGATCCAGTATTCATCCTTTGCCAACTTACCCCTTGCTCCCCAGGAAAGGTGCAAAGACTGGAAAATTGCTCCATGAGCTGTTGCTGGAATCACTTGGAAAGTTTTTGACAGGAGGTGAAATCCTTGGTGGGTCGAGTAATTTTTTTTTCATCTGTAAAAGCTGTCATGGAGTTGGCTGTCTTCTTTGTATTGCTTTGGTTCCAAGGGAAAGATGAAGACATTTACACTCTGCTTTTTATACGGGGAGATCTCGCTGCTTACCCTCAGGCTTGTGCACGCTTTTTTCAGCTTCATTACCTTTACACAAGTGAAAATGGTCCGGTGGTGTTGCATGGCCCAGTGGATGGAGCACTGATGTTGCACTGCAGAAGACTTCATGAGTAAAATGATTTTACTCCTTCACAGGTTAAAGTGGCAAAATCTGACTTCATAGCAGAACAACAAATAAATCAGACTTTATTTGTCAAATTGCAGATCAGAAAGCCACTTGCAACTATATTATCCCTCATTTTACAAGTCATATTAAGATAGTCTATTCCACTTAAATTTATCTTTTTGTGATCCAAGTTGGAATCTAAAGCATTTTGTTTATTTAGTCTGTTTAAATCCATGATATTTAGCACACTGCTAATAGTTGTCTCATTGGGTGTCTTAGATGCACCTCCACTAATATTTGGCTAAATATTTCTTAGCAATTAGCACTTTGTTGCATATTCCTCAAATCTGAGTATGCCAATTTTATTTTGAATGACTGCAGAGTACTTTAGTTTTGTAATGTTGTCCTTACTGTTCATATATTATTCTTAATTCTGTTTTTTTATATTTTTCTTGTATGAATCTAAATGCTTCAATTAATTGTCACTTTGCTGCTGTTACAGCTGAATCTGTACTCTGTGGGACACTAAATGGTTATTCCATTCTATTCTCACACATCTAGCCATCACTAAACTTCCAGTATAATTCTGGTTGGATATTTCAGCATTCTTCATGACAGAATTGGAATAATTCATTTAACTTGGTTTCCTGGCAAAGGCTCAGGAATATTCTCAAGTGTTGAGATCGGGGCTTTGGGAAGGCCAGTTTTAATACATGTTTAGGATCATGATATATCTTTTAACACCTAGCTCTAACGCATATCTTTTTAAATGACTTTTTAAGGTTGACCATTCAAATGGGACCTTCTTAGCCCATGCATCCCATGATCTAAATGTCGCATGGATTCCAAAATTATGGATTAGGATTCTGGAATTACCCTGATCTTAACACTGTTGAAAATTTCTCAACTTTACTAAAAATATTTCCATGCCAAGAAATCAACCATTTTAAAGTAACTCTACCAATTATGCAGAGAGAAGTGGTTGGTTAGTCTACCAGAAGGATACTAGAAGTTGTTAACTACAAATTGCATACTGTGGAGATTTAATAACATATTGTATTACCAAGGATGTTCATATAGATACCCATCAGTTTTTCCATTGTGATGTTGTTTAATATGAAATGATCTAACTTTTGTTTTTAATGAAAATGTTTACATTTTTGTGCTTTGTGTAATGATTGTGTAGCTAACTTATCTATGTTGTATGAAATATTGTCAGCAATAACTCTTTAGCTGTAGTTATTTGCTTTGTGTTGCTTTAACTAGACATCCTGTCAGTCTAATAAAGGAAAGTAATACCAGTACTGAAGAGTAGTTTCTCAAAAATGTCAAAAAAAAAATAGGGAAGTGACAAATAATTTAAAGTCTTTTTCAGTCTGTACCATCCAGAACTGTGTCAAGATGTCCTGTCACAGCTCACCGCCCCTCATTTTCATTCACAGCTGCTCCACTTCTGAATAGAAGACAGTAATGAGATCATGCCAAATCTAAATCTAAAATTATCCGCCGTTACTCACAGGACAATAATTCACAGTCACACATACAGCATGTGTAATGTATTATGCATGTTTGCGCCGTCTTTGGCCACAAGCAACCCCAGAAGCCCCTTGCTCACCCAAATAAACAGGCCGACCAGCAAACACAATGAATTACTCATGATTCATTAGCAATTAATGGTCCTCATTCTCTGCTTTCATTTCCAATTAGGGGAGCTGAGGGGACTAAATATGTTGTGTTGCGAGTGAGAGAATGAGCTTGTAGTCTTACTCCGTTTTCTCCATCTTGTAACTGCCTGTTTATTGTTTACTGCATCACTGACAGCGTGTTTGTGCACGCTGAGCAGATTATTGTGCATATATGCGTCTTCTCATTTTGTTCTTTTTTGTGAACTTCTCAGGAACTAATTCACAGCCTGGCACCACAATATTTTCAATGCAAATGTCACAGAAAAAAGGAATGTTTTATGAGTTTTTTGTCTGTTTGCATTAATAGTTGTGTGTGTTACCATTTTGCTAGGACAGCACCGGTCCCTCGGACCAAGTTTATCAAAGGTTCGGAGCTTAAAGCTGGACAGCAGCATCTGGAGCAATGAACTTGTTGAGGTATTTACAATACGTTTGTTCCTGATGAGAAGGGTTCTGCCCTTTAACCATTTCCAAAGCTGTTTTCATTGCCATACAGTAGCTCTCAAAAGTGTACACACCCCTTTAATGTTCCAGGGCTTCAGTCTTAAAACTGACACAATGATAAATTATTTCCAAAATTTTCAAACTTAGTGCTGCATCTATCCTTGTGATTTTGGAATGGAATGGGTGAGGGTGGGTCTGGGGTGGGGTATTTGAAAAAAGCTATATTAGCCAATGTAATAATTGTACCAAATAAGTAATACCAAAGCAATTCTTTTTTTCAGAGAAACATTTGCTTTAATTTCGGTATTCAGTCTTTTGTATGAGTTTCTCATCATCACACCTCATCACTTAACCATAATTGCCCACTCTGTCTAGTAAAAGTTCTCCAAATCTGTCAAACCATTTGTTGTCCACAGCCCATTTCAGCCCAGGTTTGACTCAACCATTCCAAAACTTTATTTACCTCTCATGAAGCCATTTTTTGTTGATTTGGAGATTTGCTCGGACCAATTGTAATATTGAAAAATAAAGTTCATCTCCAGATTTCTGTCAGACACCTAAAGGTTTTGTTTGAAAACGGACTGGTATTTGGAATTAAAAGTTTATTCAACAGTGAAAAAAATTATGGTTCCTGCCAAATAAAAAAAAGGAATCCCAGAGCATGATGCTGAGCATGATGATATAATGGTTTAAAATATTTTGCGCCCTTTCCTTGACTAAAACCGTTCTACAATTTTTACCCTTTGTAACCTCTCTGCATCACTACATAATAAAGAATGCAAAGTATAAATGTGAAGAAAATCCTAGTGGGACAGCTGAACCTTATTTCACAGGTTTGATTCTGTGAAAAATAATGACAGGACTTAACCCAAGAAGATGGAATGCTGAAATGAAATCAAAAGGTGTTTCAACAACAATGTAGTTTGAAGGTCTGGTTTGAAGGGGGAATGGCAAACAGGAGTGTCACTTCCATCTTGACAATTAAAACGTTTTTCGTCTTTGTCCAGGATACAACTAATTACTGGACTCCAACCTGTTATTTTCAATACACCTGACTAGAACAAGTAAAAAAAAATCTCTGGGTGTGATGAAAATAACTAAATACCTGGGGTGCATTTTGACATGCACCTGACGCCACTGATGTTGCCCTTCATAGACCCCAGGTTTTTGCAGCTTTTTAGAATTGATCATTTTCTCTCCAACTTATCTGGTTTTCAGTTGAATTGTACAGGATAAATGTAACATAGGTGGAAAAATAATTTTATCAGCAATGTATACTCTTGAGTGCTACTGAGTTCTTTTAAATCACGACTAAAAACGTATCTGTTTAGAGCTGCCTCTGAGTAATGCTTTGACATATCATATGTTTTGTGTATGCTTCTTGCCTTATTGCTGTTTTTACTTTATATGCTTTGTAATGCTTTGATATATCTGTGTATGCTTCTCACTTTACTGCTGTTTTTACATTATATGCTTTGTGTTTTACTGATGTTTTTCTTTTACCCCTTAATCATGTAAAGCACTTTGAATTACCTTGTTGTTGAAAGTGTGCTATACAAATAAAATTGCCTTGCCTTACTGTTTAAGAGATTAACTTTAACAAAAATACAAGAAAAATACATTTTTGTCTTAATAAAGAGTTTGCACATAGTAATGAGACCTCTACTTGGGGTTCTCATCTACAACAAATTGCGTGTTCATCTTGCAGCTCTTCCTGGAAGTGGGGAACAAGAACGCTAACAGTTTCTGGGCTGCTAACCTCCCCTTTGAGGAGGAACTCTACAGCGGGGCCTCGACTGAACAGCGTGCCACATTCATGCGCCGGAAGTACAGAGAGCGGAAGTACCGGAAGGTCCTGGAGGACTTTAATGACCTGGAAGAGCTCAATCAGGTAAGCACTTCATAGGAATGTAGCGGAATCCAAACTCCTGGCAGCAGCTATATGCATTTTCATATGTGTTTTTTGGTACTGTAGGTAGCTCCCATTATTTTCCACAATTTGTACTCTCAAATGTATTCCTTGGTGAGTTTACTTCATTTTTTGCTGCTTTGTTGTGAAGTGTTATTTAATGGTGCCCACCCAAAAACTTGTTTCCAAGTGTTTATATCTGTTGATATCAAATAAGGTAGTGGTGCAACTGATCATCATTGATCCGTGATCTGTTCGGATTAATATCTTCGGTTTGGCACACACATTATCGGCAGATTGGTTTATGGAAAAAAAAAGTTGTGCGCATGTTCAATCCGCACACAAGCGTGGTCATGGCAAACGTAGGAGCTTGAACGCCCCGCGTCATTTAAATCCCCTGTATGGGGAAATTTGCATTTTTCCACACTCTCCCCAGACAATGTAGACATCCTTTTTTTTTTCAAAAAAAACTATTTGAAATTATAAGCTCAAGTAGGCTATGCTTTGCTTTCTTTCTTTTATTCTTCTTTGATGTGAACATAGGCTTTATGTCACTCTCCAAGTGTAAAGGAAGGAGATGTGCCTTTTTATGTTGCACTTTAAGTTGTTTTTCATAAATTATGTTAAAAAGAAGATATTATGCCTTGCGCATTCAGTGTTTCCCACACGTAGATGAATCTGTGGCGGTGCGCCACAGATTAAACTCCGACCGCCACAGATTCAACACCGACCGTCACGTATTGCGTTTTGTTTTTCTTTTTTGCGATATTTAAAGAGGCTATATGCAACTTTTTCCCCAAAATAAACGTAACAATAGCCTTTTTATTTGACCATTTACAATGGGCAAACATCTCCTGATGAGCATACTGACACCTTGTCAGCTCACAGTGGGTGCACCTATAAGCCTGTATCCAATTTGTTCTATTTTCTGTCGGGTCCGATATTCCCGCGCTGTCTGCGGATGTGACGTCAAGCACGTTCATGTTGAATGTTTCAGAACACTCTGCCACTACCGGTAGTCAGCACTCGCAAGCAGTTCAATTGATTGTGCGAATACACAGAAGAGACCAAGGACAACTTTGACACCAACAGTAACTCCACATAAGACTAAGAAAGTTAAACCTCTGACAAGTGCCTGAAAAAGATCGAAGATAGAGAGCGACCGGCGTAGGAGCGCGCGCTGCGAGAGTGAGCAGAAAGGAAGAGCAGTTTCGTTTTTGGCCACATGGGGTCAGTCGCGAGTTTAAATTTCAGAAAATTGCATATAGCCCCTTTAAAACACGCAGCGTATTCGTTCAGGTGCTTTTCCTTTACCTGCTCTTTCTTCGTCTCTCTGTCACTCACGCGTCTCTCTCGCACAAACATACACGCACACACATAGAGGCCCTCCCCTCCGTGCACAGCACGTCTGTCTGGATCATCTGTGGAAGACGTCCTCTGCCCACCCCCCCACCACCTGCCACACATTGCTTTCAAATCTGTGGGAAACACTGGCATTTTAACGTGATTTTATACATTTTAATTTAATAATTTTAAAGTGTTAATAAATGAAAAGACAAAAGATATTTTTATTTGTCTTGTCTTTTTTTTTTTCTGGTCCGAAAAATGATCCGATCCATGACTCTGATCCGAGAAACGATCCGAACCGTGAGTTTTTTGATCCGTTGTACCCCTAAAATAAGGTATAAAGGGCTCTCCACAGCAATAAAGATTTGACAAAAAAAGGCCCAGTATAACTTTCTTTGACATTACAACCTTAAGTTTGACATTACATTCATCCAGTGGCAGGAAAAAAGTTTGGAAATGGTTTAAAACTAAATCAACAAAATTTTGGCTAAGCAATTGTTTTTTAATTTGATTCAAGTGAAGCATTTTTGTTTTTTAACCCTAATTGTTTTCTCAATAACTGTTTAAGCTAAAGAGGACAATTTCAAAGCTCACTCCTCACATGGGTAGAGAACTGCAGCCAAAGATGGGATATTTGTGTTACTAAATTTCTGTAACAATTATTAGATGACTTTGTACATGGCAACCAGTTGTTTGGGATGCTAGCAAAAAGCTTGGTGTGCTCTATTATTATGAATATAAAGATGAAATATGATGGGGGAAAAAACTACATCTGGTCAGATAAAAGTAAGAGTGAGCTGTTTGTTACACCCAAGAACACCCCAGGGGATTTTTGGTTATACCAAAGCACCTTATGCTTACTGTTAGGGTATGGTGGGGGATATTTAATGCAGGAAAATTATATAATGCATAGAACAAATCAAAACAGAAATGGATTTTTAGATGGAAAAATCAACCTCCTTACATGGCCACCTCATCTCCAGATCTAAGTCATAAAGAAAACCTGGGGGGTGAGTTGAAGAGAAGGGAGCATACAAGAAGGCCCAAGACATTGGAAAATCTAGAGTATGCAAAGGGGAATGGTCAAAGATTGCACTGTATGCTCACACTTTGTTAAATGAGGATGCTAATAGCTTTACAATGGGCAAGACTTTATGAAAAAAAACAATCCTTTCTAGTGAAATAAAATGTTGAATCTTTTAAAGATTTCTACATGACTGCAGATCGTTCTGAGTTCTGAGTATGTCCTTTTGTATTTTTGTTGTTGTTTCGGTTGCTTTAAAAAATTTTTTTAATGTATTCTTAAGAAGTCTTGTAATCGGTATGGCTGTTGGTGGACATACTCTTTTTAAAGCTTTCATTGTTTTTTTTAACCCATTTTATAACATTAGCTGTTCAGTTTTAATGCAAGATATTTATTCAGAAAGCGATGGCTTTGCTAAAATAGTTTAATTTGTGGCCTATGGGGTATACTGCATTATATTGATGAGGCACATATTTCCTTGACCCTGTGGCCATCAGTAAATATGGACTTGATTCTAAAGATCCTGACAGGAAGTCATGTGTAAGCACATCCATACTGAGGCCTGACAGCTCAGCTTTTTAAAACACGGCTTTCTTTTAAAAGAGTATAAGGCAGTAAAGAAGTTTCCACCTGCCTCAGCATTTACATAGATAAATCCGCTTGCATTGTTTTCTACTACGGGCCGAGGGATGGAACTGTTGAGGAAAACGGGGCAATGAGCAAGAAAGCATGGAAAAGATTACCTAGCAAGCTAAAAGTGGATTATGGTCTGCAGATCTGTGTGTATTGGAAAGAGTGCGCGTGTGTGTGAGAACATTCGTGCTGCCCCACTTCAGAAGTGTGAATTTGCCTTTCCAGTGGGAGTTTCTTGTAGGGTGGAGCACAAGTAAAGGTGTGACACACACTGAGAGTATGGCTGCTTCAAAGGCTCAGTCCTGTAGAGAACACTGTGTGTGTCAGGAGAAGAACAAACTGAACGATAAAGTTAGAGAAATGGTGAAAGTGTGTGGTTCTCTTGGCTTTCCTTTTTTCTTTCTATGCAGTCTTTTTTACTGTCTATATATATTTGTTAAGCATCAGTGTGTCACAGGGGTAAATAGAGGATGAATACTATTCTATCTCTTTGTTTTGCAAGCTCATTTTGGATCTTCATTGTGTCCAAAGGCATTTTTGATGTTCTAGGGATAGAACGAAAGGGCAGCTCCTCTAAATTGACTTTATTTTTTGTCAGAGATTGGCATAACATAAGTGTGAGCTATTCTAGTAAAATACACTGACAATTGTAGGTATTTTTTCTGTAAAAATATTTTTGCAACTACAAAAACAAAAATTAGTATTGTTTATTCTAACTGTCCCAAAAACAAGAGACATTTGGTCTGATTTATCAGAGAAAAATTATGTATGTGTCTTTTTATTTGGTGTATGTAAACTTCTGGTTTCAACTATATATAACTGTATATAAGTAGTAGTTTTTGTATCAAGTTTTACATCCTTGCCATCTGTATACATCAAACTAGTAATATGAAATGGGCGAAGTTCAGGAAAGTAATTAATATATAGACTAAAAAGCAGACGACCTGGCTCAGATCCTTGAGGGACACCAAAATTAATATCATTCATCCAACATAATGTATTGTCCATATTAACATGCTGTTTTCTGTTTCTCAGCTATGCTTTTATCCATTTTATGACATTAGGCCAAACAAGATAAATTAAGGTAGACCCTCATGGTTAATCGTATGAAAGGCTTTCTTTTAGACAAGGACAGTGTCCCCTACTGCTCCACCATTCTTCAAGTTATCTTTAATATTTTCTAGAATAGAAAGTATGCAGTTTTAGTCGAATGGTGTTTCCAAAAACTGTATATAAAATTTCCTTTACTATTTGATGAGTGGTTATCAGAACCTGTTTACATTTGTTTCATTTCATATTATGCTGTTGTATTGTAGGGCTATCCAGTTGCACAGTGATTTTATTGTGATTCATATGCTGGTTTTTAAATGAATTTCTACACTTAATTTTTGTACTCATTTTATTGTGATTTATGTTGTTCAATTAAGTTTATTTATATAACGTCGACTCGCAATAGATGTAATCTCAAGGCACTTAACAAGAAGTCATTTCAATACATTTATACAAACATTCCAATCAGTTAAAAAAGTTTCCAATTTAAGGAATCCCAGCAGATTGCGTCAGTCATTGGCGTGAGGTTGGACCCCGTTGATCCAGACTTGCCAGCCACAGCAATCCTTCAGCAATCCCTCATACTGAGCAAGGATGTAGCAACGGTGGAGAGGAAAATCTCCGCTTTAACAGGAAGAATCCTCCAACAGAACCAGGCTCAGTAGGAGTGGCCATCTGCCACGACCGTCTGGGTGTTTGAGAAGACAGAGCAGAGACACAGTAGGAACAGAAGATCTGATATGAGAGTACTTTCTATGTTACAGAAAGTAACAAGTTGAACATGACACGGTGGATGTTCAGTTACTCGGAGCATCATCCCAGTCAACGCCCCTCGTCCAACAGGGCATTGCAGCCAAGCAGGATACCAGACCAGGTATATCTTCTATAGAGAAAAAAAACACTAAGAGAAAACAAGGTCAACAGTTGAAATAACAGAATGTACTGTAATACCACTGGAGAGTAGTAGTAGAAAAGGAAGTAGCAGAGTGAAGAAAATTGGTAAGTCTGTCCTCCAGCAGTCTAAGCCTATAGCAGCATAACTACAGAGTTGGCTCAGGATGATCTAAGCCACTCTAACTATAAGCTTTATCAAAAAGGAAAGTTTTAAGCCTGGCCTTAAAAGTAAACAGGGTGTCTGCCTCACGGACTAAAACTGGGAGCTGGTTCCACAGGAGAGGAGCCTGATAACTAAAAGATCTGCCTCCCATTCTACTTCTTTTCTAAATCCTAGGAACTACAAGTAAACCTCCAGTCTGAGAGCAAAGTGCTCTGTTGGGAACATATGAAACAATTAGATCTCTGATGCATGATGGAGCTGATTATTAAGGGCTTTGTATGTAAGAAGGAGGATCTTAAATTCTATTCTGGATTTAACAGGGAGCCAATGAAGGGAAGCTAAAACAGGAGAAATGTGATCTCTCTTTTTAATATTCATCAGAACTCTTGCTGCTGCGTTTTGGATCAACTGAAGGCTTTTAATGGCATTTTGTGGACTACTTGATAGTAAAGAATTATAGTAGTCCAGGCTTGAGGTAACAAATGCATGGCAAGGCAAGGCAATTTTATCTGTATAGCAAAATTTCAACAATAGGGTAATTCAAGGTGCTTTACATGATTTTATGATTGAAAAACAAAAACAAAACGAACAAACATGGAATATAACATTGTAAATTAAAAGTAAAAGTAGCAAATTAGCATGAAACCCACATTACACATGATGCACAATAACACATGATACACAATAAAGCAAGAGAAAGATCAATATAGCAAGAGAGTATGAACATATTTCATACATATGACATCAATCAGGAAGTCTGTTCCAGAGAAGGGGAGCATAGAAACTGAAAGCTGGTTCTCCATGTTTAGTTCTGAGTCTAGGGATGTTTAGTAGGCTAGAGTTGGAGGACCTTAGTGGTCTTGGTTGTTGGTACCGTGACAACAGGTCTTCAACATATTTTGGTGCTAAGCCCTTCAATGATTTATAAACTAGTAAAAGTATTTTGAAGTCTATTCTCTGAGCTACAGAGAGCCAGTGTAATGACTTTAGAACTGGGGTGATGTGCTCTATGTTCCTGGTTCTAGTGAGGAACACGAGCAGCAGCATTCTGGATCAGCTGGAGCTGTCTGATCAATAGTTCCTAGCTGTATTAATTGAAGCTGTGTGCTGAGTCTTGATTGTTCATCTTTGGGTCCAAAATAATTACTTCAGTTTTGTTTCTATACAGCTGGATAAAGTTATGGCACATCCATCCATTTATTTGGTCGATGCATTGATTTAGGGTTTGAGTGGGTACAGAGTCACCTGGTGACATTGTAATGTAAAGCTGAGGGTCATCCTTGTAGTTATGGTAGCTAATCTTATTGGTTGCTATAATCTTGCCTAATAGGAGCATGTAGATATTAAATAGGAGGGGCCCTAAGATGGAGCCCTGGGGCACCCAACATGTGATTTCTGTTCATTCTGATGAAAAGTTTCTTATTGAAACAAAGAAGTCCCTGTTCTTTAGGTAAGACTCAAACCAGCCAAGTACTGTACCAGAGAGTCCGACCCAGCTCTCCAGTCGTTCCAATAATATATCATGATCAGCAGTGTCAAATGCTGCACTAAGGTCCAACAGAACCAGCACTGTGGTTCTACTACAGTCTGTATTTATGCAGATGTCATTGAAAACTTTGACGAGGGCAGTCTTAGTGCTGTGGTGAGCACGGAAACCAGACTGAAAAACAAAACGGTTTGTCATTGTTACAAAGCTATTTAATTGATGAAACACAGCTTTTTCAATAATCTTACTGATGAATGGAAGATTAGAGATTGGCCTGTAGTTCTGCATTAACGTGTTGCCCAGATTCTTCCTCTTTAGTAGTGGTCTAATAAAGTGATTGACTAATTAGTTTCTTTTTTAGAACTTCTGGTCCAAAGACAGCAACTTCTGTCTTGTCAGGATTTAAGAGCAACAAGTTTAGAGTCATCCATGTTTTTTTTGTCTTCCAGACATGCCTGTAATCTACCTGACTGACTGGGTTTATCAGGATTTATGGATAAATATAGCCTAGTTGTGAATCACTGGCATAGCTGTGGAAATGTATCCCATGCTGTCTAATGATTCTACCAACTGGGAGCATATATATGGTCAAAAGAATTGGTCCAAGCAAAATGTGGAACTCCACAAGTAACCCTTGAGTGTAAAGAAGATTTATCATTTAGATGAACAAACTGGAATCTATCAAACAAATATGATTTAAACCAGCCTAGTGCTGTTCCTTTGATCCCTGAAACATGTTCAAGTCTTTCTGAGAGAATATTATGATCGACTGTGTCAAAAGCAGCACTGAGATTTAAAAAAACCAGAACAGACACAAGTCCATTATCTGAGGCCATGAGAATATCATTAGTAACCTTCACCAGTCCTGTTTCAGTGCTATGATGAGCTCTAAAACCTGACGGAAACTCTTCAAACAGGTCTTTACTGTTTAGATGCTCACAGACTTGATTAGCAACTATTTTCTCAAGGACTTTGGAAAAGAAAGGAAGGTTAGATATAGGTCTGTAATTCACCAAGTCATCTTGATCAAGGGAAAGTTTCTTGAGTAAAGGTTTAATTACAACTATTTTAAATTCCTGTGGTATGTATCCGTTTACTAAGGATAGATTCATCATATCCAAAATGGGGCCAGGAACCAAATGGAACACTTCTTTAAATAATTTGGTTGGGATTGGGTCCAACATTCAAGTTGAAGGTTTAGATGAGGCTAATATTTTTGATAAATCCGAAAGCTCGACTGAATCAAAACAGCCTAAGCTCAAATTATGTTCTTCAGTTCTTTCCGATGCTGCCTCATTTACTGAGGAAGAAGTAATCATGTTTGGGAGGATGCCAATGATTTTATTTTTAATATAATTAATTTTATTTATGAAGAATCCTATAAAGTCATCAGTACAAGAGCTGGGGGAATAATTGGCTCAACAGCGCTATGACTCTGTGTAAGTTTGGCAACTGTACTAAAAAGAAACCTAGGATTGTTTTTATTTGCCTCTATTAATAATGAAAAATATGCTGTTCTAGCTTGTCGAAGGGTCTTTTTATACAGCAGGAGACTGTTATTCCAGGTTAAATAGGAATCCACTAGATGTGCAGAGCGCCATTTTCTCTCCAACTTCCTAGTATTCTGCTTTAAAGTACGCAACTAAAACCAAGGAGTCAGCCTCCCATGGCTAGCCACTTTATTTTTTAAGGGGGCTACACTATCTAATGCCAAACGCAATGAGGACGTAACGCTGTGAACCAGACCATCAATTTCTGAAGGGTTAGAGATGGAATTGCTGCCATCCACTCTCTTACTTTGAGACACTGAGGAAAGTAAGAATGGAACAGATTCTTTAAAAATTGTTACAGCATTGTCTGATAAAGCTCTACTATAATGAAATTTTCTTTCAGATTTAAGATGGTCAGTTAAAGTAAGTTCAAAAGTTATCAAGAAGTGGTCAGATAGGAACGGGTTATGTGGGTGGACTATTATTCCCCCACACTCAATATCGTATGTCAGTACAAGGTCCAAAGTGTGTTTACCCGAGTGGGTCGATCCCTGTACTTTTTGAGTAAAGCCAATTGAGTCTAAAATAGCATTAAAGGCTCACTTTCAGTGTCCACATGAATATTGAAGCCCCCTACTATAATGACTCCATCAGTATTTAATACTAAATCCATCCATTTTCCATACCCGTCCATCCTATGTAGGGTTGCGGGGCGGCTGGTGCCTATCTCCAGCAGTCAAGGGGCGAGAGGCAGGGTACACCCTGGACAGGTCGCCAGTCCATCGCAGGGCAACACTAAATCAGATCAATAAAATCAATAAAAAATGTGAGATCTGATCCAAGAATTGAGAGTAAGGGCCTGGTGGACGATACAAAACCACAAACAAAAATGGTCTTAATGTTTTGCAACTTGGATGAGGAAAATTAAGGGTTAGATGTTCAAAAGAACTGTAGCTATCAATTGGTCTGGGATTAATTAGTAAATCAAGATGAAAAATGGTTGCAACTCCTCCTCCTCGCCCAGTACTTCTAGGAATGTGAAAATTTAAATGACTGGAAGGAGTTGACTCATTTATACTGACATAATCATCCTGCTGTAACCAGGTTTCTGTGAGACAAAGCAAATCAATGTGATTATCACAAATTAAGTCATTTACTAACAAAGTCTTTGAGGAGAGAGATTTTCGTTTAAGATTTATGTTTAATAAACCACATTTAATAAATGTAATTTTCTGTTCAGTCAAAGTTGTATTTATTTTTAAGAGATTTCCATGATTTGCTTTTGTTTGCTTATCTTTTAATCCATTATATTTTGGCCGTGGGCAAGGCACTGTTTCTATAGAGTAATGGGTGGGTAACAGAACAGAAGCAGCAGAGAGGTGGGTTAAACTACGACTCTGCTTCCTGGTCTGGACCCTGGGTTGTCAGTGTTTTGGAGGACTAATAAATTCGGCCATATTCCTAGAAAGAAGAGCTGCTCCATCCAAAGTAGGATGGATGCCGTCTCTCCGGATCAGACCAGGTTTTCCCCAAAATGTTCGGCAGTTATCAGTGTAGCCCACATTGTTTGCTGGACACCACCTAGACAACCATTGGTGGAATGACATTTTTGTGACCTCCGATTGGCGTAACCGGGTGTCATTACCGCCAGCGTGAATAACAATCTTGCTGTATTTACACTTATCTTTAGCCAGTAGTTTTAGGTAGGAATTGATGTCTGTTCTGGCCCCTGGCAAGCAGTTGACTATGGTCAATGGTGTCTCTAATGCCCCATTTCTGACTATGGAGCTGCTGATTACCAGGCTTGGACTGGGTTCTAGAACTATGCTTCCTACCTACCGTCACCCTGCTGGCCTGAGGTCCCGGCTGCGCGGGCTTTACCGGAGGACGGCTAGGGGGTTTATCCGTGTTGGCTCCGCGCTGGCTAATGGACTTCGACTATCTGCTGGTTTTTCAACAGCGCGGAGCCGTGCTTCTAATTCTGATACCCTCAGCACAGAGAAAATATGATCAATTCAAGAGAGTCTGAACACCAAACAGCTCTAGGGAGTGCACAGCGACAACAGGAAATGAAGCAATATGGCTTATGGTGCGTTCACACCGCCCCAAACGTCAGCGTCATTTGCGGCAAGATTACATGTAAAGTCTAGGGTTGAGTCCGTCAGAGGTCGGTCAGAGTCTCAGCGGTGCGTTGTGTGCGTTGGCTCCGTCAACTTTTCAAGCATTACCTGCGTTTCAAGTGGCAACGTAGCAAACGCAAGCAATGCAGAAGTTCAGCTAGCTGAACTTTTGACGCACTTGACGCAGTGCGCCAACCAATCAGAGCGCCTCACTGTAGCGACGTCACCACACCTATCTTCTTCGCGCTCTTTTTTGCTCAACGTACATGCTTCAAACTAGATGCGTTGGGAGCGTTGCCTGACGCAGTGCGGTGTGAAGCAAGGGTTCCAAGGTTCAACGTACATGCGGCAAACTAGATGCGTTGAGAGCGTTGCCTGACACAGACAAAGTGTGCGGTGTGAACACACCATTACCCTGTCACAGACGTTCACTGAGATCCTCAATTTGGATTGCAATTTACAATGTAACTGTTCAGTGCTTTGTGACTTTTGTGTCTGAAAAGCGGTTTATAAATAAACTTTACTTGCTTACTTACTTACTTACAGTGTTAAAGCTGCTATACTGAATCTGCAGAACAAGCTAGCTTAAAACCTAAACACAGTCACAGAACTCTCACCCCTCCTGTTGGCTATCATCCCTAGGCCATGCCCCCCTGATTAGGGAACGGGCATTGTCACGGTAAACGAGAGAGACACTGGTAGTTTGTCGTAAATTTGAAGTGGTAGAAGCCAGCTGTTTCTCCTTCTCCGACATTATTGAACGGAAAACCTTTCACTAGTGGTGTTCTATTGCAAAATGCGGGAGCGCGCAATGAGTGGAGGACCCACGTAAACATGGAAGTGTGCTTGTCCGGTGAGACAGACAACCGGATGGTTTCGGACCGAGGAATGGTATTGGCTGAGGTTTTTATGCAGCGTTCACACCGCATGCTTTGTTGGCGTTAAAAAATGCTCACAAAGTGACTAGTTTAAAGAATTTACATTTTTAAGCCTAAAGCTTGCAAAGCCCACCACTTGTTGAGCAAAATAAGAAGGCGGGTCTCCCTCTGTTGCCGGATGTTTTAAATAATAGCGGATCAAATAGAGAGAGTGGCTTGGTTTATTTACTAAGTAAAGCTAGACAGCGTTGACATCAGATGCATCAGCGCCGTTTATGGATCCACCTCATTCTTGAGAGGCGTTCTGAGTTTGAAGAGTTTAACCATTTGCTCCAGGAGCTGCGTATGGATGAAGTTCACTTTCAGAACTACTTTAAATGTGTAGTGACTACAATGAGACACTCTGATTGGTTCACGCTCAGGGGACAATGCAGAAAGTTAAACAAGCTGAACTTATGTGTTGCTGGCTTTTGCCAGACTTAACATGTAATCTTGCCGTTCTAGGCTTTGATGTTTTGGGCAGTGTGAACGCGGCATAAGACAAATGCTAGAGAACCACAAAAAAGTTCTAGGAATGCAATGTTGGAATGTTGTTAAGAAGCATGAAACAATGCTTTAAGATAGCTTGTTTTGCAGATTTGGTATAGCAGCTTTAAGATTCTACTCTGTGACTTTAAATGAAGTACCAGAGGACTCGGGACGATATTAGGTTGACACCTTGAAAATGAGTTGCAGGCACAACACTAAAATCTAACACATTGTTTTGCTATAACAATATAAAATAGAATAGAATAGAATAGCCTTTTATTGTCCTTGAACAAGGTACAACGAAATTGGAGTGCAACTCCCTTGGGGCAAATGTCTAAGTGGAAAAGAAAAAAAACAAGCAAAACAATAAAGCATAAATATATAACAAAAAAATATATATAGGCAAAGTAGCAAAAACTCATATATCCACCTTGCAACTTTGCAATAAGGTAAAAGAGGAAAGAAAAATCCACAACAAACAAGGACACTGAGTCTAATCTCACTGGACAAGTTGTTCCACTTCTGTGTCACATTTACTTACTGTAAGCAGGAATATGAAACACTTAAGGCTATATAAATCTGTTCCTTTGGGAGTCTTCTGTGGAATGAAGACAATAGGAACAACATTTTCAATGACATTCATGCAGTTTTAGAATTAGTGGAGAAAAATCTGTTTCTTTTTTCATGCTCAAGGGTCACAGATTTGACTGATTAAAGCTTCATTTAAAGCTGTGCGAAACATAATGGAATTTGATTTAAGCATTTTTTCAGGTCCGGATAAGTATGGACAAACAAAATAGTGCATTGAAAAAAATTTTTTTTCAAATGTATAAAGATCAATCTTTCAGCCTAAAAACATCTATCTGTCCTGCTATGAAGTCTTTTTTTTCATCCATCCATCCATCCATCCATATGTGCCTAAGTTTGTCTGTTTTTTACCCCTTTCATCTCTAAATGTGATTTCTTCATCCTATTCTTTCTTAGTCCTTCTTGGTCTCATGTTCACCGTTAGGAGCTCTTATCCCATTGACCTCCACAGAGTCTCCGCAGACCACATGACCTAGAGACGGGTGTCAGAGGAGCTTCTAATATGACTTTGCACAGACACATACACACACACTCACTGTCTCTGGTGGCTACAGTAATTGCTATGACACAGAAGGTCGTTTCCAGAGACAATACAGAATAAGGCCAGGCTGCATGGGACTGGTTCACCAAGATCCGACGCCATCCTGTGTGTGAGCAATAGAGATAAAGACAGCATTAATTTTGCTTGTTGTTTTCAAACTGATGAAGATGAATCAGTGTTTGCAGAAGCAGTGCGCAGAGACTGAGATAAATGAAGCCGCGTTTGGAACACACGCATGCTTTAAACACCTTTATCTCCATGAAGATGCCCCAGTGTGCGTGGGTGGGTGGGTCTTATTAAAGGGCGACTTTTGTCTGCACGTCTATATGCACGGCCTCACAGTCCCCCCTCGCATTCAGACAGATATTACTTGTTTGTGGCAGATCGATTCAGCCCACTACCTCGGCTGCAGGCGCGATGAAAGGCGAAGTTGTTAGTTGAAATTCCGCCATTTGCCACTCGACTCCTCTGTTGATCTATTTTGTCACAGGTCGTTGAGCACAATGTCACATCAATTGACTGCACAAATGGAAAGAGACAGACGGAGGCAGGAAATATCTCCCCGGATCAGACTGTATTCTTTTGCTCCTTTTATCTGCTAATCTTAGCTCAATCAATGTGAGAAAAAGGTAACTCCTTTTAACAAACTATGTCTACTTGCCCAGACATTCCACCTAGTGTGCACTAAAGCTCACTTGCTTTGATGTTCAGAAAATATGAAGTTATTGAGTTGCTCAGGTAGGAAAATGATACCATAGTGCAAAATATCAACTAAAATGGCGTTTATGTGAATATATCACATTTATTTGACCAACTTACAGAAGAAATTGTGGTATTAATGACTGTTTTGTATTGCAAAAGCTCTAATTTCCTAAAAACTGTGGAGGTGCTTGGCTGGGCTGACATCTGATTAAAGCTCTATTAATTCGCCTGTCAGCTTATGTGGACGGCCATCTCTTTCCATTTTCAGATGATGGATTCAGCAGTGGTCTGTGAGCTGTTCAAGACTTGGGATATTGTTTTAGTTAATCACCTAACCCCTCCTTTCCACCGAACGTGTAAGCAGCATGTTACAGGAGCAGCACGTCAAACGCAGCTGATAGCCACCACTATAGTCAATAGATCCCTTTCCACCAGAGGCGACAGCAGCATGAGTCTGCCGCGTCTGAGGAGCGACATGTCGCAGCACTTTTCTAAATATAGGCAGTCTTATTTTCTAAGCAGCACACCTCTGAAACACGTACATTTCTACATTTTGGATAGGGGAGACAGGAAATATACGGCTCGGCACCGGAAATTTTCAAAATAAAAGAAACTTGCTGCTTTGCGGTTGGTTTACTTAAAAAAATGTCCCTACCTGTGCGGCCGGTGAGAAGTCAGTACCTCGCGGGAGGTTCTCATTTGTGTGTCATCACACAAATGAGTGATTTTGGATATTCCCTGACATAACATAAACTTATTGGCGAATATAAACGGACATAACATAAAACACCAACCTTTTGGAGCCATGTTGTTGTCTTTTCCTGGTTATTGTTGTCATAGACGTTTATATATGTCTATGGTTGTTGTGTTTACTGACGAAACCACGCGTGATTTTGCTAATCTTGCGTGATTACGTGCTCTCTCGGTGACAGCTGCTTCCCTGCTGCTATGTGCCTCATACGCACCCGGTGGAAAGGGCCAAGCAGCAGAATACACAAGTGAAACGTGCTGCTCCTGTAACGTGCCGCTTACGCTTCCGGTGGAAAGGAGAGGTAACTCTGCTTTAAACTTTTCCAGAACTTTCTCCCAACACTATTTAACCTGTATATTAATGACTGTTTTAGTGTTTCTGGTAAAGTGGTAAAGTACATATTATTTGCTGATGATATACATATTTTTTATAGTAACGATAGTTTTGAACATCTTATTTGCAGAGTAAATTGTGAATTAAGTAAAATAAAAAAATAGATGGAATGTAACAAGTTATCTCTAAATTTAAGTAAAACTAAAGCAATGGGTTTTGGTAATTACAAACTAAATTCGCATACATTAGTTCAGATAGATGGAGTAAAAATTTAAAATGTTGAAGAAATGTCATTTTTAGGTGTAATAATAGATCATAAGCTCAGTTGGAAAACACATATCCGGCATACGACAACAAAAGTCTCAAAAAGTCTTGAAATAATCAATAGAGCCAAGCATATTCTTGATTTTAGTGCATTCTGTATGTTGTACTGTTCTTTAATTTTTCCATACCTAACATATTGTGTTGAAGTATGGGGTAATAACTTTGAAACCTCTTTAGAGTCATTTTTATCACAGAAAAGGGCTGTACGAATAATAATAAACAAGGCTAGCTATTTGGAACATACAAATCCTCTCTTTCTCAAATCAAAATGATTAAAAATGCATGATCTTGTTAAATTATATACTCTACAGTTCATGTTCAAAGCATATAATTACTTATTACCAGTTAATATTCAAAAAATTGTTAGTTTTAGAGATCAGTCACATGACCTGAGAGGATCTGGGAACTTTAAAGTTCCAATTGTAAGAATTACGAGGGGAGGTTTTTTAATGTCTGTGTGTGGAGTCAAGTTGTGGAATAGTCTGACATTTGAACTAAAACATTGTCAAAACATTCGTCATTTTAAATTTCTATATAAACATTACGTTTGGTTACAATACAAAGATGATGAGGGATAAATGTATAATGGTGTTGTGTTGAACAGTGGAAAATAATATTTTCCCTTGTGGTACTTTTCTTATAATTATTATATTTGATAATTATTGTTGCCTCTGGTAATCTCATGTTGTGTATAAGTAAGAATTTGTATATGGGTTTTGCACATGTGTGTGTCAATGGTTTATGATGAGGTATTTTGAGATGATCGAAACAGGAAACAGCTATTCTGTTTCTTTTCGATGATAAATTGGGATGTGGATTAATAAGTTTTTCTTCTTCTCACTCCATTTCGAGCTTTAATGTACAAGTAATTTTCTTTCTATGTAGCACATTTTAAGTCAAATTTGGACCTAATTGTAAAGACACCGAGCTGTATATTTTCTGTAGTAACTGTGTACATGGGTCACCACTTGCTTGAAATAAACTTCAACTTTAAACTTCAACCTTTCTGCTGTGTTCCTAGGTCTTCACCATGTTGTTTGTTCACTAATGTTCTCTAATAAACCTCTGAGGCCTTCACAGAACAGCTGAATTTATACTGAAATTAAATTACACACAGACTCCATTTACTAACTGGTGACTAAAAGCAGTTTTGCTCCACTGGACTTTTTAAGGGGTATCGCAATAAAAGGTGTATCTATGGCAAATTTTTTCAGATTCGTTTTGTAAAAAAATTGGAAAACCCTTTATGCTTTTTCTTCAACTTCACAATTAAGCACAATTTTGTGTCAGTCTATCGCAAAAAATCCTAATAAACTATTTGTACTACATCTATATGGAAATATGGGAAACTTTACAACATGCCCACTGAGAAGATATTGATTACATAAAATTAAATTGCGCAAAATAGTCAAAAGTATTCGGCAACAGTCTATCCTCTTATTAAGAAAAGCCCCTTTTTATTCCAAACCATATTTGGTATATTTTTTCCTTTTAGTTTAGCTAAAAGTGAGTAAATTCAAGCACTTTTTCCAACAGCATTACATATTTATGGAGGACGATGCAGAACAGGCATCTAATTTGCTTGCTTGCTTTTCTGGGTGTGTTCCTCAGATTCATGCTGTATATATTTTTCACATGCGCTTCATCTTCTGTTCCTTAATGAAGTCTGCTGCTTTCCGGTTGCTCACTTCATTGTTTTTCCCATCATTATTCCCATATTTCTCTTCTTGGAAATTGTGTTTCATTATACTTAAAATGGCCAATTTGTACTGTTCTTATTTGCTATATTGCTTCTTTTTACAGGGATCAGAGCTTTAATGATTCCCATGGGCTGTATTAAAGTATGATCATATTTTAACTTCTCTTTTGAGATCAGCGCAGGAAGCTCAATTCCAAACTTTATATGGTCTTCTGTTGCCGCTTTATAGACTCTTTGTCCTCTATCAACGAGGTGTTCCATCGTGGACTCACACACTAATACTCGGGGTTGCTCCACCTACACAGGAACAAGGCTTTGCTTCCCTTTCCATGAATTTTTAGCAATTCATTATCTATTATTGGTGTGATAGTTTAATAGCTTCTTAAAGTTACAACTACCCCACTAATTTACCGTTATAACATTTTATCAGGGTGAGAAATGTTGGAAGTAACATTTGGTTTTAAATAGTGAAATGTGAGACCCTTAAGGATCAGTCTTAAAAATCTGATTAAGATGTGGACATTCATGTAATTTTGTTTTACTGGATGATTTTATCTAGAACCAGTTTTTTTTTGTCTCACTTACATGGTTAGCTGTCTAGGTTGTACTGCGTTAAAATAATTCAATGAAGAATATTCTAATTTTAAATACCTGCGCAGACCCTTTATTTGATAATTTCTTCTAATCAGAAATATTTTTATGCAAACAGGCGCTGTGTGCAGCTGTGGTGTCGAATGACGTGCTGCAGACCATGGAGTTGGTGTTCAGTGGGGCAGATGTTATGTGCGCCACTGGAGATCCCGTCTACTCCACTCCGTACCTCTTGGCTCACCGTGCCGGGCAGAAGCTACAGATGGAGTTCCTGCATCATAACAAACTATCTGGTAGGTGGTTGTTTTCAATTTGTAATTGAAATATCTTTAAGATTCAAATGGGCTAGGTTTCTACCCCTTTTGGAAACATCCAGAGTTTGAGTATGAGTAAAGGTACGGTGTGCATAAATGATAGCATTTCTACATTTGTCTGCCTAATGAATACTGGAATTTTAAGAAATTACTTGCGAGCAGTGAACCTATTATACTGCTTTCCTAACTAATCACAATATCTTTATCTGGTTTTCTTTCTTTCTTTCTTTCTTTCTTTCTTTCTTTCTTTCTTTCTTTCTTTCTTTCTTTCTTTCTTTCTTTCTTTCTTTCTTTCTTTCTTTCTTTCTTTCTTTCCTTCCTTCCTTCCTTCCTTCCTTCCTTCCTTCCTTCCTTCCTTCCTTCCTTCCTTCCTTCCTTCCTTCCTTCCTTCCTTCCTTCCTTCCTTCCTTCCTTCCTTCCTTCCTTCCATCCATCCATCCATCCATCCATCCATCCATCCATCCATCCATCCATCCATCCATCCATCCATCCATCCATCCATCCATCCATCCATCCATCCATCCATCCATCCATCCATCCATCCATCCATCCATCCATCCATCCATCCATGCAGTCACTATAAAAGACCAGCCAGTAATTCCTTCTAAACTGTAAGATTTATATTTTAAAAATTGGTTGGTTATTTTTTCAATTTATTTATTTTATTCCATCTTTTTTGGCTCATGTCTTTGAATTTGGTATATGCTATGTTACATCTTGTGCTGTAGTTATCCCTGAACTGATGCCATTAATAATGGCTCGACCAAGAGTTCTCCTTGAAACAAAAAAGTTTTTCCAGGGTCAGTAGTCAACCCAGTGGAGACGCTGGGGCACAGAAAGCAGATGGGAAACAGAATAGCCAATGTATTCTCCTGACAAGACCAAGGAGTAAAAATAAACAGGAAACATGTCTGGTTTTATGAATCTGTAAAAATATTAGAAACTAAAAGTGCAAGTTAGCCGTCTCCTACTGCTGATGGCACACACGATCTGTATTCTTGATATGTTAACAAGGCAGTCATGTTTTAAACTTGTTCTCACCACTGTGCAGGTTGGTACATTCACAGCAGTGTTATTTTTATTTTTTTTGTTTCTTCGGGGTGAATAGAAAATGAGGGCCATAAAAACCAACAAATTTGAAGCGAGGGAGTTTTAAGTTTAAAGGTCTGTCTCCAAGTTGCTGTCTCTGTCCTACCTTTCCCCCCTACGCTCCTTTGTATTAGCGACCTCCCGTTCAGGAGGTGCGGCACAGACGTGGTTTCTTCCTGTTGGGTGTGTTCTGTTTGTGCACTTCCACACGGGGCCCATGATAAGAACGGCTCAGATTAAAGGAGGCTGGGGCCGGGTGGGAGACTTTCTCCGGGACTGTATTTTACATAATTCATACAGTGCATCTGTGTACCCTTGCCAGCGCTGAGCCTGTTAGGGACCCACTAATTGCTAGCATGGGTCACCTGGTCACCAAGGAGATAGCAATTATCGGAGGTGTGCTGGAAGACACACATGCAGAATGGAGAAGAAACGAACACATATTCATGTGTATGAGAGTGTCCATATGAAATATGTAGAATACACACATTCTGTGCGCTCATTATAAGTCTCGAAGTTGTTGGGCTTCATTGTTAAAACACAGATGAATGTTAACCTAACCAGACTTTTGCTGTGGAGGCGATGTTCAACTAAACTACCATAATGTAGCCAGGAAGCAATACCTGGGTCACCGAACCTAAATGTTTGTCTGAAAGATTGACTCCACTCTTGGCCTACAGGGAGATGTTCCCTGTAACTGTTAGTTCACCACTTTGCAAGTTGGGACTGAAAGAGTTATCAAAAGGAAGCAACTCCTAAAATAGATGCTGAGCTAAGGTCAGATGTTGCATCATATACAGATCTCTTGTTTACAGTAAAGATGTAAAGGCCATGTATCCCCTTTTTCACAACTCCTATATTCATTTCCATCCTTGAAATTGAGAAATATGTTATAAAAAAGTGTGAAAGAAAAAGCGAGCAGAAGGCAGCCGAGGAGCACAGCCAAGACTTGCCACTAACATTATGTTTGGGATGCTGAAAGAATGATAAAATCTGCAGTTTGAGATTAAGTCCGTGAGATGAAGATTTAAGATTTATACAGAGATGAGTATGTATGCATGGATGTTTGCTTAGCATACATAGACACATAAATATATGCATGCCTGCATACATAAGTATCTACATGGATAAATCCTTTTTTTTATGGATTTAGATTTAAAACAACCAAAAAGCCACCTTAAGATGCAGGATGATCACTCCTTTGAAGTAGTAGTAGTAGAAGTCTTAGTTTAATCATATTTGACAATTTGAATACTTAGGCAATTGGAAAATGCAGTAAAAAAAACAACACATTATATTCATTGTTTTCACTGTGAAGGGTGGTAATTCATACATATAATTCTCACTTTGAAGTGCAAAACTGCATTTTATTTTGTAAAATGCAAAAAAAAAAGTTTGGTAGGTGAAATAAAGGATTTTTATATTACATTAGTAAAAATGTAAAAAAAAAATAAAATGCAAGGCAAGGCAATTTTATTTGTATAGCACACTTTCAACAGCAGGGTAATTCAAGGTGCTTTACATGATTTGGTGATTTAAAAACCAAAAAAACCCAATGGAAATTAAAAGTAAAAGAAACACGCATTACACATGATACACAATAAAGTAAGAGAAAGATCAATAAAGCAAGCACTATGACAGCCCTACTTACAATTCTGTGGTATGTCATCTGTCACCATTTCTTTTCTCTACCCAAAATGCTGCTACAGTTTTTTAGACTTCTTTCAGTACTTTTGTAGCAGAGTATTATCAGCTAGCCCATACTTGTCTGTTAACTGACTATTTCAATGCAACACAACTTCAAAATGTTCTTACTTCAAAATTAAAGTAATAAACATAAATACACGCTTAAATTACTCAACTTCTTATCCGGGGTGATCATTATTGCTTCGAAGTACTATAAATCCCCTGCTGACATTCACTAGATGGCGCTTCATTTGTTAGCTATCACTTGTGTTTGGATATCAGTTTCCCTTTACTTGTTTATTTTAATCAGCTTTACTGCCAAATGTGGCAGATCAGAACACATCAATAGTAAAATTAGAGAAATTCATGCTTTCGTCTTAAAAACATCTCTATTTGAAGGGATAAGTTGGGATTCAGCCCATGTACTCTGCAGTATAGTTACTGAGAGAGTTTCAATGTAGAAAGAAGTAGCTGTGCTGTAAGAAGATTAAGCTTCCCAGAAAACATTGTCCAGATTCCCCCTGTTGAAATTTCTCCACTGTTTTGTCGGACACATTGTCACATCAGACGCAGAGCGATGGAAAGTGCCGTCTTCATTGTTCTCGTACATTTGGGCCCCCCGAGCTTGCAGACAGACTTGTGGAAATTTTCATTAAACAGAAATTGAACTTTTTTTTCTTTTTTTTCCTGTCATTGGTGTTTGCAGCATTATGTTTGGCAGGATCAGGGAACAATTCAATACCCGCCTGATGCCATCCCCGCTGCACAGCTCTGTGTTGACGGAGAGAAGATAGAATGAAAGTAGACACACAGCAGCCAATATTGAGGACAAAGCATGGTTCAGACTTGTTCTGGAGTTTTAAAGAAGTCTGCCTTAGGTTACAGCTGACTTTTTCAACCAGATAACAATTGCACACATGCTAGGTGACATAAGGACAGATATGGATATTTGAGTTGTTTGCAGTGGGGTATCGCTGTTTATGGCTGCGTGTTTGGTTTTTCCTCCATTTGGTTTTATCTTGTAAAACATGTTTTCACAGCAAGGGCTCACTTCAGGGCTTCTTTCAAACACCATATACAGCCGTTAACCAGACGCTATCTTAAAACAAAATGATGACAAAATATGGTCTTTTCCCAATTTCATGACCCCCTGGGACAGCAGAATAAGCCAGCAATAAACAATCAGACACCATGAAGAATTGTCACTTCTCAACTAAACTCCAAATTGGGCTAGTGTGCAGGAAATATCACTGCCGCCTGTCTTCTCAGTGTGAATCACGCTTCCAGTTTGTGAAAAAAAGGAAAAATAGGAAAAAGGCTCACCATGTCCCCCTGGATACAGTGAATAAAAAGAAGGCTGTCAGCCTGCTTATTCCGCAGCCACTCTGCAGCCCTTTCCCTCTGCAGCGGCTCATTTGTGACTCTGAAGTTAGGACTTCCACCAAATAGCGGAGCGTGGCCACTTCATTAGCTCCTTCTTTCTGAGTAAATGTGAGTGCATGCACGCAACCCTCGATGGCCCCCCTACCACCCGCCCACACCTGCTTGCCTGAAAGCACCCTGGGAGACGGTCGGAGCATGTTCATTTGCATATTGCCATCCCAGATTCTATTTAAGAAAGCCAATTGCAGCTCTCTAAGGCCATGTGTCTTTGCATTTTAGGAACCCCAGAGGGTAGCCTCAATGATGGGCTCTATCCCTTATTGCCAAAGACTTCCACTGTGGTGGTTTCTTACTTATTTTTAGGTTCCTTTTTTATTTAATTGTATGCAGTCTATTCCCATGTGCAGAGAGGTCACAAAGACAAAATGAAAAAATACAAACTATATGTGTTGATGCTACTACTCATATCTAATTTTACTTCAGGAAACTTTTGCAGTTAAGTTAAGATCTGTTAGTTCACGCTACTGCATTTTAGATTTTTTTTGCCACTAGTTATTCTCCAAAACCTTCACTAAATGCTAAACCCCCTTAGATTAAATCTTAATTGCTTAAACACAGGTAAATCTGAATAAGGAGCCTCACGGTGGTTTGGCTGTTAGTACTGTTGCATTGCTGCAAAAAGGACATAGGTTCAAATCGTGACTTGGGATCCAAGTATCAGATTTAAGTGACAAATTACCCTGACATGACTGTTACGTTAATTAGTCTCTTTACATTGTGAGCGCTTGCGAGTATGGTTGTTTGTTCTGTGTCTGTGTGTGTTACCCTGTGATGGACTGGCAACCTGTCCAGTTTGCATGCCACTTTTTGTCTATTAACAAGCAGGTTTAGGTTTGAACTATGTGTGACTTGGCATAGTACTAGGTGCCTTGGAGAAGTATGCATACTCACAAACCACATTCTCCATTGTATTATATTGTGATTTAATGGAATAGGCCAGTGGGGTTCAGTGTCAGCCCTCAAACACTACTAAAGGTTTTTTATTTTGTTTCCAGTTTAACACAGTAAAATCAAAGGGAGTGTTGACACTTGATGATACCCTAAGGGACTAATTTAGTACTTTGAATCAGTTGTGGAAAAAACAAGTAAACATAAAAACATGCTGGACTGGTGCCTTGAGGTTCAGAATGGAACACCATTGGTATAGACCAACACAGAAAAATATAGAATTGTGAAGTGGAAGGAAAATATTATGTGGTTTTCTTTTCTTTAGAAATACAAAAAGTGTGATGTTCAGTTGCCCATAGCCTACTTTTCGGTGATACCCCTAAATAAAGTCTGGTACAAACAATGTCTTATAAAAGTCACCAAATTAGTAAAAGGAACTTGGTCAGTTTAGATCCAGCTGTTCTGGAATGGCTTCAGAGGTTACTTAAAATTATTAGTAAACAATCAACATCATGAGGACCAACGAACAAAGCATATGCATGATTCCTAAATATATATTTATAAATTTACAATATAAGGAAAATAATACTGTGCTTTTATAAAAATAGCACATTCAGATCAAAAGAGATCCAATTGAGTAGGATAATTTATAAAGAAATTACAAGATGTATATATTTGTGGATAGAAAACAGCAACAGACATCAGGTATGTAAACAACTAAAGAGTTTGAGATTGTTGGGAGCAGTGATGGTGTAGGAGCCTAAATGCAGTTAACTGATAAATCATTTGTACTTTATGCATTACATAGTAATTTACATGATTCATTTATGTGTAGGAAGTTGAAAGGAATATTTGCAGTAATGCAACGAGTTAATTGTGTAATTATTTAAAACGTGTGTGGATAATTATAGAGTGCATTTTTATTACATTGGTGATATTTTGGGAATAGAGGACTGTTATCGCATTTTTACTTTTAACTGCATGTACCTTTAATTGCTCGGAATATTCGCAAGAAGGGGGAAAAAGTTTTCTGAGTGAACAGTCAGGCAAGCTCAGAGTGGGTCCTCAGTTTTTTTTACCATTTTTCTGTCTCGCCCCTTTTTTGTCGTTAATTAATCATTTTAATTTTCTGTAATATTCCTGTGCTGATGTTTTTGTTGCTAAAACTGAGTAAACAGACATTTTTTGCATGAGTGGTTCTTTGGATTTATTGATGTAGATTCCGACAAAGGGAGTGGACAAAGTGTCCAGGTAGGGCTTCATTCAGTGGAAACCTATAGATGGTTATGAAGTGTAAAAGCCGCTGGGAGGGAAGGATCTGCGAAAACACTCCTTTGTGCACCTTGCTTAGACTGCAAAAGACTTAAGACCTGAGCAGAGGTTTAGCAGGACAAAGACCTTAATCATAAGGTCTTTGTGCCCTGCTTTCTGATCTTCCCAAAAAGAATATCTCAGACTTACAGCTTCTACAAAATTCAGCAGCACGTGTCCTGACGAGGACCAGGAGGCGGGAGCACATTACACTGGTCTTAAAATCACTGCATTGGCTCCCTGTATGTTTTAGTATCGATATTAACGTTCTTTTAATGGTTTTTAAGTGTCTTAATGGTCTTGGGCCTTCATAACTTTCTTAAATGCTTTTATCATATGAACCTTCGCAGTCTCTGCGCACCTCTGGCAGCCGTTTCCTTGTCATCCCTAAAGTCAGGACACACACTAATAGTGAGGCGTCTTTCCAGTTTTATGGCCCTCACCCCTGGAACAGGCTGCCGGAGAACCTCAGGGCCGCAGAGAACGTTCATGTTTTTAAGAGCAGGCTCAAGACTTATCTTTTTAGCCTATCTTTTAACTGACTATCTATTGTCTGTTTATCTTCCCTAATGTTTTAACTGCTTTTTTGGCCTTGTATTTATCCCGTTAATTTTATTTTACTTTTATTTATTTATTTTTCACACATTTATCTATCTTCTCCTTATTTTATTTACCTATTTATTTATTTTAACATGTTTACCTGTTATTTTACACAAATTAAGTCATATTGTTTCAGTGTTTTGTGTTGGGAATATTCCTATGTAATTAGTATTTACGTGTATATTCTATGTCTAGTGAATCTATCTGGGGCGAGATGACAAAGTTGGGGGAAGCAAGCTTAATGTTCCTGATAAAGATGTCAGATCACCAGAGAGACAGACGTCAGGGCAGCAAGATAACTACGAACAGTCTGACCTAGGATGTGCTGGTTCATGCTTTACAATCAGATTGGCATGAACCAGTTCTCCAGAAACTGGACATGAAGATTGGAGAAGACGTGCTGCAGAGATAAACAGTGATTGCTGAATACTATTTAAACTGTTAGTCAGAAAGGTTGGGTAGGGCGATGCATGAGTAATCTCTGTCCCCTCCATGTTCTGGTCAGACATATTTGTATTAAATACTTGAACGCCTTCTGGGACGCCTGCTTTTATTTTTGGAACCCTGAAGTATTGTCTTCCATTACAGTTTCCTCTGTGGGAGCCCTCTGCATTCGGGAGCAGTGGTCAGCTGTAGCTGTCTCTGTGCTTTCCGGGTAGTGCTTGGGTGGAGTTCCGGCCAATCAAGTTGATAGATTGATAAAACCACAGCCACAATGGAATGTATTAGATAAAAACTTTTTCATGTGTTAGAATTGCCCAGTCAAAGTCTAGACTTTAATCCAACTGAAAGTTTGTAAGAATATATAAAAAAATCGGTTCAAAAATGCTCTAAATCCAATCTGACTGAGCTTGATGTGTTTTGCAATGAAGAATAATTAAAGAACATCAGTTTCTACAAGTACAAAGCTGCTAGAGACATGGCTTACTTGGAGCTGTATTTGCAGCAAAACATCGTTCTATAAACAGTTGACTCAAAGTGGCTGAAAGCATGCACACCATAGCTTTCAGATTTGTATTTTTTATAAATTTTGAAAATCATGTAATGATCTTCACCAACTCCAATATTTTGCACTCTGTTGTGTTGGTTCATCACATGGAATTCTAATAAAATTAGTCCAGGTTTTAAAGTTATATTAAGAAAAATGAAAAGCAAAATAACAAGCCCTTTTTTTCCTTTTTTTGCACAGTTCTTTTGTACCTGCTTTGAGCTGTTGGATTTAGTAGCTAAGCAGAAAGCAGTTAAAGGATCAGGAGGTAACGGGCACCTTGCAAAAAAAGGTTTTCCCCTTAATGCTGCTCTTAATTAAATAATTTTGAATTTTAATATGTCCACGGACTAAAAAGCTCAATAGATGGATCCCTTTTCTTTACGTCTTATGCACAAATTGCTGTTTTTACTCCTGGAACCTTCATCTTCTGCCTCTGCTCAGCATTATCTCTGCTCATCCTGCATGCGTTGTCTGTTTGTGTCGTCCTTTACTGCATGTTTGCGTGTAAATGCACGAGTGCGAACAAGCTCCTCTGATTACCCCCGCTGTCCACTGCCCGTCGGAGCCCGCTTTGTAACTTCAGCCGTGGGCGAGCAGATGGCTAATTGAGCACTCTGTCATGTCACCTCCCTTCACAGGGGAGTGAGCCAATCAGCACGGGCCAGACTACTCCACAGCTGCCCCCGCAGACAACATAGTCCCATCCTAACAGGGTCCAGCTTTAGGGGCCCAGAGGGGTTGTTAAGCATGCTCACAGAGAGAGGCTTGTTACAACTGATACAGCATTAAGCCAGTGGCTTATTTACATTTGGTCGACCTGAGTGGTTGGAAACACTTACGTTTGTGTGTGTGGGTTACTCTCACTTTGTTGCTGTTTTATTGTTAAAAACTAAGGTCTAATTCTACAATGCTGTGGAAAGTATTTACCTCGTTATTGAGTTCTACTGGATTTGCTTCTTTTTCCCACTTAGTTCTTAAAAAAATTAGCAGAAAAGGATAGCAAAAATCCTGATGATCCCCAAGACTTGGAGCTATACTATAGATTCAATATGGTGTCACAAACACTCTTTAGAGGTTTTGTTCCACATTAACATGATGGCATCACACAGTTGCTGGATTTTGGGCTGCATGACCATAATACAAATCTCCTTTTCCACCACACCTCAAAAGTCCTCTAATGGACTGGGATCTGGTGACTGCAGAGGCCGTTGGAGAGCACTAAACTCATAATCATCATCAACAAACCAGCTTAATATGATGTCAACTTTGTAATGTATTATTTTTCTGAAAGTTATTGTCAGTAGATGGCACAATCTGGTCATAGAGGGACTAGCATGGTCATCAACAACGCAGAGGGAGGAGGCAGTGTTTATAAGATGCTCAACTGGTACTAAAGGACCCAAGGTGTGCCAATAAAATATCCCTCACTCTTTTGCACTATCACTACCAGCTTGAACTGTTTATACAAGAGAGGATGTATCTATGTTTTCAAGTTATTTTCTTCAAATTGTGACCCTACAATCTTGAATACTGCAACTGAAATCAAGCCTCATTAAACCAGACAAGGTTTTTCCAACACTATAACCTCCAAGGCTAACATGGAAAAAAGGTACACATGAATTGACAAAGCATTTTTATTTTTGTTACCCAAATTTCTTTGTGACATTAGTTCAAGACCACATAACATTCTAAAAGATTTAATTAAAAAGTAAAAAAACATGGTGCAAAACATTGAGCTGCAACTGTGATTAAAAGAGATTGTTCTGAATCAAAATTGTGCCCTAATAAGAAATTCTTTTATGCTTAAATGTAAAAGTTGGCTATAATGACGACATGAAAGTAAGTCATTAGATTGTCTTCATTAGATCATAGGCAAAATACATTCCCATTAGGTGCTCCAACATTATCAGTTTTTTAATATATATATTAACAAGTGCTTTGCTGTAAGTTTGTTCATATGATTGCTGTTAATTAGTTTAACATAATTAATCCACACACAGAACAAAGACAGTGTCTTAATAAATGAACAATGTTTTTCTCCACTGAATGACGTATGGCCATGAAATGAGGCGTCGTCTTCGTTGAAGGGTGGAAATGTCGATTCAACCAAAACTGGTTTCAATTAAAGTTATTTTACCTTGCCTGATGAGAGAGCTGGAGGTGCTCAAGATAAAATCTGTAAGATATTACCAAGGCTCTGGCAGAAAATTGGACCTTGGAATGAAAGCTAATTGAATTTGAGAATGATAAGGCTGAATGTGGGGAGCTCTTAAAGCAAGCAAGAAAGGATGAGTGGCGGGAGTTCAGATTAAGGAGGGCGAGATTGGAATGCTTCTTATTCTGATGGACACAGATGAGAGTAATAGTCATTTTTAAAAGATTGAGTACATGGAAAAATGCTCTCTGAACACCCTATCTTTGCCTTTGCAAAAGTAGGACCATGTGACAATGTCATGACTAAATTAAACAGCACCTTGTATAATAACCTTTATGCTTCTTGTGATTAAAAAGACAGTGCTGTGCTGCTTTTACAAGGCCCACTGGGAAAAAAAGTCTCCACATGGAGGTCAGAATTTTGGTTCAAGAACAGTAATCAGGAATCTGGTGGGGATTCACTGTTTTGCTTAAGGGTAAGTCGGGAGTGGGAAAACATAAAAAGGCTGGGCTGTAAAAATGTTTTGTTTTGTTTTTTTCTGTTGAAGGACATTCATTTTGTATGAGCACATAGCGTGCATAGAACATAGAAAATTTAGACCTGTACTGCAAAGATCTATGATCAGTGGTATTTTGAAAGGTCAACTTTTAGTGCCTTTTTTCGTGTATTAAAACTCTTGTAAATGGTTATATCTTAATGTTTGAAGCAGAATTTAAGAAACTAGAAACTTCATATATTTTCAAAGATTTATGTTCATGTCCTTGAGTGAAAACAGAAACGCGCCACAAGACAAGTTTAGTAACTTTGCCTGGTTAGCACAAAATGTTAACCCATAGCAGAATTTGACCAACATGATTATTATTAATTATAGTCTGTTTAATTGCTCTGCATGTTTTACTTGCTTATATTTTGCTTATATTTTATATCCACTGTTTACTTTTATATTTAAACCTGTTATTTAAATTTTCCTTCCTATGGTTCCTCTATGGGAGCCCTCTGTCTCGAGAGCAGTGGTCACCTGTGGCTGCCTAGGTACTCTCCAGGTAGCGCCTGGGTGGAGGTGGGAGTCTCGGCCTCGGCTCCTCTGGGTGCCCTGTGTCAGTTCCTTGGCTGCTGCTGTTGATGTGCTGCTGCCAGTGCAAATGTCTCCTTTGATGGCATTTCCTTACCTTACCTGGCTCATCTGTACTCGGCCCAATGTCCTATTATTGAGTATGTGTGCGCATGGGGGTTGGGTTACTGGAAGGGGGGATATAATTGTGATCATGCTTTTAAATCTGTGGGGGAGGGTTTGGAATGTGGTTTATGTGGGGTAATTTTTAATCTGTAAACGCTTTGAGTTGCAATGTTTGTATGAAAAGCGCTTTATAAATAAAGTTTCATTGATGGATTTAACATATTTTATTGTCTTGAGTAATATTAACGGTGTGTTTTAGAGTGACCTAGTCAAAGTCCAAAATTGAATCTGACATATAAGCTGGGGAGGGAAGTCAAGAATAGACTGATGGCAAGTAGGCCTTCCAACCAAAAAAAATTAAACTCTGGAGCTCACCAAACATTCATGATCACAAACATTGGAAAAATGCAATATGCTGGTGAGCCATTATAAGAATTTGACTGTTGTGATGGAAAGATTTTTTAGTTTAAGAGTCCAACAACTTTTCGAAAGGCCAATTTAAGATGTATGGTAATGTGAATAAAACCAGAATTCTTTTTTTATGGAAATTTCTATTACTTCTACACACACACATATATATATATATATATATATATATATATATATATATATATATATATATATATATATATATATATATATATATATATATATATATATATATATATATATATATATATATATATATATATATCTGTCAAATTTGTCTCCTTGTAGATTTCCCGAGACTGGATCAGTGGTCAGAGAACGCCTCTCTGTCTGATGTTACCTTCATGGATGGCTTTCTCTATGTCTCATCTGGAACTGCTAAGACGATGCCAGATCGGCGTGGACGAGACGGTGAGTGCAAAAGCCATTTTTTTGAACCCATGACAAGTCCAATCAATGCATGAATCCATTTTTAAGCAATTTAAGCTGCATGTTTGTCAGAGGTCTCCTCTTGTTAAGGGCTGGTCGATCAATCAGTGTCAGTGTTTCAGCTGTCAAACTGCCAATTATTCAATCTACACACCAGTCAGGTTAGAATGATCAATAGATCTGTCTTACACTTGTGTTGTCCATGGTCTTCTGGGGGGCCTTTTCTGACAACTGTATCTAAGATGCCTATATAGAGGCACAAGGTTAATTATGGTCTGCTGAGAATCAGATTCGAAACAAATTTAAAGCATTGGTTTTTGTTAAAGCTGGAAAAAAATACACTTGAGACAATTCACCAAGAATTTCTGAATTCTCCATTATTCCTGTAAAGCAGTATGAAACTTTTAATCAGGGTCATCTTTCTACCCAGTTTCCTCAGCTGCTTTTGCTGGACCTCCTGCCTCTGCAATGTTCCCACATCTCCAAACAGCTGGAGCATTTTTTTGCACTCATGGGTAATTAATACAAGGAAGCAGCATTGGTCACTCCCTCAGGGAAAGGTGGTTATTCGGAGGCTTGAGGAGTGGGATGAGAAATTGAAGGATAGAGGCTGAAGCAGTACCTGCCACTTGAACAAGCAGAGTCTCCTTTATATTAAGCCAGGCATTTGTTTCTATTCCCATCACCTCACAGCCCCTCAGCTCTTATTGGTGGCTGAACATTCCAGCTAATGAACAGAGCTGGGGTCTGGGAAATTGCTTCTTACATGGACCTGGGATACATTTTCTCCAAGTATCTCTTGAAAATCTCATTATCTGTGGTAATGAAATTCATTTTATTTTAAGTTTACTATTTAATAGATAGTTTCAATTTGTTGAAACGTGGCTCTATATAATTTTGTATATGAAATTTTGTTCTCACTAAAGCAATGACAAAGTTTTAGATGATACTTATTTAGAGGACAGATTTTCAAATTGAACAAATATTACTTTACTTTTAATCTTGTAAAATTAGAAAAGAATGTATTCTTTGTTTAGGTTAACTTAAACAAAAGTCTGAATGTCATCAGCAAAATTTTTTATTTTATTTAGTTTAGTTTATTTCTCAGAGGATAAAAAATATTTGAATAAATAGAGAATTATTTGGCATTTATTGCCCAAACTATTTAATAAAATCTGTCCTCATGTGACTCTCTTGGTTGTCTAAAAATGAATAAATACGAGACATTGAAAGAAGATTAAAACTGAGCTAAATAAAAACTGACACTCATGGTCTAAAAGCAGGAATAAAAACAATAAAACCAAATAGTGACATATAAGATTGTAAGACAGTTGGCACTAACAACAAAAAAACTTTTTAAATAATTTAAATTGCGAGTCCGGTTTATTTTACACTTTTACAGATAAGTGATTCCATATGTTAATCTATGTTTTATCATAAGTACAATGTTCGACAGTTTCGCCTTAGTGCTCTATAAGTTGCTGAGTAAGTGACTCTGTGGAACCATTTACACATAAGTTCAAAATGGGTCTTTACTGCCAAAACATTAGGGATCTAAAAATATATTCAACTCACAAGATGGAAAAAATGCCATACAGGAAATCCATATCCATACTTTTGGCCAATTTAGGTTTTAAGTAGTCTTTTAAATTTAAAACCATGACCATACTAGGACCCATTCTAATGTGGTTCGAAGTTATCCATTAATGTTTACGTTAAATTGTAAGGTTTAATCATATCAAGCCCTTTAAAGACAATGCAAACAATTTTAAATACTTTTTTTTGCCTTTGACATAAGACATGCATAGAAAAAATTGCGTATCAGAGGGATCATAGAAGTCACACCATGGCTTGAGTTATCTAAAATAGTCCTTTATATACTCTTCAGGATATGCTTTATATTTAACTCCATCCATCTTTCCATCAATTCTTCCATGTCCCTGCTAGAAAAAAGCATTCCCACACCTTGCTTTTGCCATCACATGTTTTAGAGTGTTCAGAGTGATGTGCAGTGTTAGTTTTTCTCAACACATTATGTTTTGCACATAGACTAAAAAGTTCAGTTTTGGCCCCAACTGATCACTTTCTTCCATATGTCTGCCGTGGTCCCTAAATAGTTTGTGGAAAGCTGCTTCAATGGCTTTTTTATGATTTTCTTTAAAGGGTTTTCTTCAGGCCACTTGTCCATAGTGCCCAGATTTTTGAAGTGTGGGAATCATGGTTGTCCTTTAAACAGATTCTTGCAACTGAGTTCATTATCTCTGCACCTCTTCCAGAGTTACCATCAGGACACAGAGGCTCCTTGCAAAATAAAACAATTTGCTCGCCTATAGCTTAAACGCAAGTGTAGACCGTTCCATGTGGGTGGTTTAACTTTTATTCTTCATTTAGTGTTTTTAAAATAACTCACAAAGCAGTATGTCTGCTTTGTTAAAGGCCATTCTGTCATTGTTGTGCTTTTAGTACCTCTGGCATTTGGATGAACTCCTTTGAAGGTTCAACCTATAAAACATTTTATTATTTCATGTATTATAGAAGACTTTGCTTTTGTGCACTACTAGCAGTTTAACTGCAGGAGCTGCTGCTGAAAAATTCAGAGGGGTCGTGGTGGAAAAAGCTCAATGTGTTCCAACTTCGTCAATGAAAAAGGGGAGAACAGCCGGGGCTGCGTGAGCAGACGGATGAGGTATTTTTGAATGTACTACAGGATGCTGCTGGCTTTGCAGGCTAATGGTTTGATGGTCTATAGATGTGCCTGAGTTCTTAATAATTCATAGAGCATGAATAGGACTTAATGAAAGCACTGCTGTAATGTGCCATAAGCTATTACTTTTTTTTTTTTGGAGACAACTCAGGTTAGTTTTTGGTGTATTTATAGTACAAATTGGTCTGACAAAGAACTTTACAAATGCACCAAAGCAATTGATGTAGATGAGTAGAAAAATTACTTTTTTTTGTCTTGATTGTGGTAAAAACTTGCACTACTCTAAACTTGTTATTTTTTTAACATTGATTCCAGCAGTGCAGACGGTTGTTTCTTGCTACTGTTAATCTTTCCCATTGGACAAGAAAAAGAACTGAATCACATTTAAAGGAACAGAGGGCAGGATTTGTAAATAAAATAAACACCCATGTCCAGTTTTTTAATGCTGTTGGGTGATGAAGCGTTATAAACCAAAAAGAATGAGCCCACCCATGTATCGCTCGATTTTCTTACACTGGCTGTGTGCTGCAAAATGTGCTGCAGTTCGGGGCCCCGAATTTCCCGCGCTGTCCTACGGATGTGACGTCAATTGACACGGCTTGCGCGTTCTCAACAGCTTTAAAAGAGGAAGAAAAATGGTCACAGACCTCCATTGATTTAATTGTGAGAATGGATTCTTCTCTTCTGCAACTGGGAAACGACTCACAGCCCACTAAAAAGTGGCACTAAGAAAAAGACGTATGTCACTGAGAAGAGGTATGTTTTTTTGTGAAGCGTTTGTGCGCGCTCCCGTGCGGCTGGCTGCAGTTACTTGCAGCGCCAGCCGCGTCGCTCGGGAGTTTCGTTTCTTCATTCTGCCCCCTGCTCCTTTAAACAGGTCCACCTCCTTTGTGAATTTTCGTCGTGGTGATTTTGAGGAGCTAAAGAGAGACAGCTTGAAAGTTGCTGTATGGTATGGTGACTGGCACTGAGGAAATGGCATGCATAATTTCTGATTAGTTTAGTCTTTTCCTCATCAGCGGCGCCCTGCCTTCGCCTGCAGCCGGAACTTACCCGCTTCTGTGGAGACGCTGAGAAATGGAGGGCTTGTGGATAGAAGTCAAATTATGTTTTATTGAGCCCGTATGAACAATTCAATTGCTTTTTTCATTTGCAAATTTTGAATCTGGGTCTTCCATAACGGGCCAAATCTTCTTTGTGGTTTATATTCAGATTTACTTTTCAAACAGTGAGTGGATTTTATTCTGTTTTATATTGCCTAGTAAAACTATGTAACGTCCTTCAACCTCTTGCTGCACATACAGTTGTAAATCTTTTTAGGGGCGTCTTTGCCAGCTTTGCGCATCTAGAGACTGACATTTTTGCCCAATCTTTTTTGCAGTATTAGTTTAAGCTCAATCAGATTGAGTTGAGGGCGTCTATAAACATCAATTTTCAAGTCTTGCCACAGCTTTTTTAATGGATTTAGGTCTTTACTTTGACTGAACCATTGTTGTCTAAAAGTTTTTCTTACATTATAGCCCTGTATTTAGCTCCATCCATCTTAAATCAACTCTAAGGGTTCTAGCAAACTTTAAAAAGTCCCTTCTCATGACTTTCTTTCAAAAACTGCTTATTCTTCTTATAACCTTTCCATTAAGGCCACTTTGTGGATACACAAGTCATAGTTGTTATTTTGAGAGTGCTCTGTGATGTCAGCAAAGCATGATATAAAGTTTTGTAACCTAACCCTGCTTTAAGCATCTCCACAGCTATGTCCCTGATCTGTTTGCTGTGTTCCTTGGTTTTCATGATGGTGTTTGTTCACTAATGTTCTCTAACAACCTTCTATCAAGGCCTAAGAGGTTATAGGTTATAGAACGGATGTATTCATACTGAGATTAATGGACTCAATTGACAAATTGGGTCACTTAAAGAACTTGGTCTCACTGAACTGTATCCAGAGCTATCAGAGTAAAGGGAAGCGATTCCAAGTGCCATACTTTTTAATCTGTGAAAAATGCAAGAACATATATTATTTCTTTCTTTGCACATTTATGCACTACTTTGTGTTGATCTATATGAAGCTTGTGGTAGTAATGTGACTAAGGGGCTGTTTACACGACAACGTTTTTCAGCAAAACGGAGGTTTTTCTCTCCGATTCGGCCTCTCGTTTACACGACAACGGGAAAACGGGGAGGGGGGGGGGGGGCGAAAACGCAGCTTTTGGGAAACGGCTTCCAGAGTGGAGAGTTTTGAAAACGCTGGGGGATTCGTTGTCATGTAAACGCAAGCCGGAGACTTTTGAAAACGATGACGTCACTGCCAGCCACCTACGTACATGTTGCACTTGCGCACTCCGCCTTTCTACAGAAAAACAACAACAATGGCGGATCCAGGTATGCGGTTACTGCTGATGCAGCTTCTGAAGATATTTGGTCTCTCTGTAAGCAAAACTTAGAGATCATCAGGCTTCTATGCGATCGCCAACGGAAACGCATACAGTACGTACGCCAAATAATCAATATGTCTTTATCTAAGCGGAGGAGAACTACAAGAAGACCGCCATTGTTAGTTATCATGAAATGTTTCTTTTCCGGGTTGTGAGGGGGAAAACTTGGAACACTGCATACACGGGGCCCACTGCCATCTAAAGGCCGGGCATATGTACTACATCGTTTTCCATCGCGCGCCCTGTCGTGTAAACGCAGTGCGTTTTCACCCGCGTATTCAAACAAAAACGGCAACGTTGTCGTGTAAACAGCCCCTAATGTGTATGTTAAACTTCTATTCACTTTGGACTGTCTAGGGAACTGAGTGAGGGGTATTGTTGCCTGAAGTACATGACAGACACTGATATTGTTGTTTTTATTTCTTTGCTGTATCTTATGTCATCATTGTCTATCCCTCAATGTAATGAAGTAGGCTCTAATTCTGGCACAGACATATCCTTCAGATCCTTTCAATTTTCCAGATTTCCATTTTGAGCCCCCCTGACAAGCTGTCCACCAGATGTCTTCATTGCAGATATTTTAGTCTGATAGTGAGATAGACAGAATATTGGTAGAAGGGTAAGACGTGGGAGTGGGAGTCAAAAAAGATTTACAAAAAATGAAAAAGCAAGAAAAAACGTTGGGCACACCCTTTCTATTCTGATGTGTGCTGAATTGGATGCTTGTGCCATGTCAATAAGAAGTTTAAGACAGTAGAAAGACATTTGCAGTCAAGAGGCTTTGAATAAATTTATTTTTCTTTGAGAGTGAGGAAAGAAATACAAAGTTATAATTTGAATCCAATCAACCTGTTCATCTTTCAGATTTGGAGCTTTTAACACATATTGTTGAAAAATAATCTGTGCAAAAAGCAGTAAAAGAGAAAAAGAGGTTTCACATTGTACATTTGGAGACCTTCCTTCCTTTGGAAAACACTATGCAGGGAGCTCTCTTGGCATTCAAGCTAATTGGCCCGTTTTATCTGGTGAAGGCACGTATCTCAGCTGGCTTCCATGAGTGCCATCTCTTGTGGCTGGTTATGGACTCCCGTGGAGTACGGCTGGGCCACGGAGCCGCTGCTCTGTGTATGTGTGTGGGAGTGGGGGAGCAGCTGGCAATGGACGCAGCTGCTTGATTGTAAATCAAGCACTATTGTTCCCTCATATTACGCTGATTCTTGTGCAGAAGCTACTGGTATCCCACCCGCTAAGCAAAAAAACAGTCACAGAAAAAGACGATAGAGGGATGCTCAAGATCAGCGGCTTTCTGGTAAAGGCGGTTTCCTGATGGAATGTGTTGAGGAAATCTAAATCCATTAAGCACTATGAGGGGAAGAGGCCTTTGCCACAATTCTTTTAGATTTAAAAGTGGTTTTGTTGAACTGTTTGAAACTCATTCAACTTTTTCAGATTTGCACTGGAGTGATTTGCTCCCAGAACAGCAGTTTTACACAGCACATTCCGCCTTTATTGGCATCTCTGTTAAAGATGTGTATAAAGCTTTTAAATAAATAATCTTTTCATAGCCGTAGTAACTTCATACTAAATACATAATTCAAATTCTTTATTAGTGAGTGTTGGGGATTTTTTTTTCTAACCCTCATCACTATCTTCTTCACTGTGCCTGAATCTTCATTCATTCTTGCTTGTAACAGTGAACTTAAAATTTTTTTTTAATTATTGCTCTGCTTTTAGAAGACGTTTAGGTGAGCAGCCTTTTAACTGACTGATCAAGATCAACACACATCTACCTCTCCATCAACTCATGTTCTGTTGTCTTTAATATTTTGAAGAGTGACTAAAGGAAATGACCTCTGTCTCATGTCATACTTCCAGATGCATCTCATTAAAAAAGTTATGTGTTTAATGGATTTTTTATGACTTCCTGCAACATGGCATGGCCTACAACCTCTTGTAGGCTTTGCTTCACAAATTAATAACTCTAAATGCTGCTATTATCCCTGGTGCTTCTGCTCTTTTTACCGCCTTTTGTCCTTTCCATTGATATGCTTTTTTTTAGAGAGGTCCCAGTGAAAATCCATTACCTATTGTGGCTTAGCCTTTTTCTGGGGGGCATTGGGCAATTGTTAAGTCAGCAATCATCACTCTGATTGTGTAGGACACAAAGTAACATATCTGTATTAAAATTGTTTTTATTCTCAGAAAAAATACATTAAAAAAAACTCCTTAACGAGTTGTAATTAATAGGGGATCCAATTGTTCTGAGACCTTCTATATTAAACAAAGCCAGAAAAGCTATCCACTGCTGACTGACTGCTTATCATTACAGTGTTTAATCCCAATCTAAAAAGAAACGTCCCAAAAAAATTTTTATTGAAAAACATGAACTATCCTATAACCATTGAAAAAATTTAATTTATTTATAAATATTTAAAATCTTCCGTATAGCACACAAATAGATTTTGTCTTCAGATATTTAGTTATTATGGCTCTAAAAAAGGAGATGGAACACAAAATTAAAATTTAGCTTAAAACACGAACTTCACCATCTTGTCCTGGAAATGATGGACATGACATTTTCTGCAAAACCTCCGTTATTCAGGGGCAAATGTGAAACCAAAGTAAAAATGTATTTTAATCTATTCTGTCACCAAGACAACACTATATCCTGCCAGGCAGATTAGATGGGTAATAGCTTTAAATACCACACTTTGTCTCTCTCCGTCGGTCCCACACTGGCACATTAAACCCCTACATGCACAGTGGGTAAATGAAGAGGATGCCTCTGTAGCTGCTGGAATTATCTTTTTCTTCAAGTGAAGTGGGGTCAGCGAGAGGGTATTTTTTTTAAATGCCAAGTGAGGGGAAAAAAATGTGTTGCTTTTTCTTTTTTTTTCCTGATGAATTCTTGTCCAAATAACTTTTGCTTATAAACAGAACACAGAGATAAAGTGAGAAACAGCTGTAAAGAGATGCAGCGTGAGGGTGAATAGAGCAAAACTGACATCCTCCTTTTCTGTGTTTATCACATCCTTTTTCTTTCTACATCCAGTTGTCGACACTTCCTTTTTTATTGGAACTATATCTGTTTCTTCAGAAGCATCACACGCGGTTGGCAGAGGAACGCATAATTAGCATATTCATGAGATGAATACGCTGGAAACTTTGGAGTTGCAAGCGACGGGGGGTTGTGGGGTGGGAAGCTGTTTGTATGCATGTGTTTGTTGCAGAACAAGAAAAAAACCCAGATGGCATGGTGACTTTGAAAATCCAAAATTAGGTATGTTTTCATGAACTTCATGCTCATTGGCTATGTACATTGCACAGTAGTCATTAAACACAATGTTGTGTGTTTTTCAGCCTTCCCGTTGAGATGATGTTTGTAGATTGGAATATGCTCACTGCTTGGACTTTACAATTTTGTGTCTGTCTGCTTGTGGGGTCTTGTATGATCTCCCTATTAAAGTAAAGGTTCTATCCTCATATGAAATCGCATGTAGTCATACATATGGATTTTAACACCTACAAGTTTGCTATCATGACTCCCAAACATTTGCCAAGAATTTTAGAACGGATGGAGTTTAAGTTCCGGCCTTAATTTGGCTCTCCTTAAATTACAACTTTCAATCAGCGTTTGCTTAAAATTGTCATACTTGTGTTTTTTGTATTACTTTATATTCCACTGGTTTGGGTTTTGATCTGAACGTTGTGGCTGATGGGTTGACTATTGAAGGAATAAAACTTAATAGTGGAGGAGGAGGTCCTCTCTAAGCATCTGCTGGTTAACAGTATCAAGGTACAGTGGACCCCCCATCATTTGCAGGGGTTTGGGACCACAACTGCCTGAGAATAGCTGAAATCTGTTAATACTTGAGACCCCTTCTCACACGCACAGGGGTAATCGTTTTGGTCTAACACAGTGCTAAAGAAAACGAATGCTGCTCCTGGATTGACTTGACAATCGCTAGCCAATAATGTGTTATGTAGCATTGTACCTAGGTATTTCAGATATTTCTAGGTATTTCTACTCAATGTTATCATACTTTAGGGATCTCCCATATGATATGCCAATAGGGTCAATTCATGGCTGGAACATAAAGTACAGTGTCATATCTCTAAAGTTTTAAATACGTTTTTACTAATATGTTACCACCTTGCAAAGAGTCAGAATTCATACTAATACTTTTTATTTTAAACATAATACTGACAAATAGTCTTTCCATATCAGTTATATGTGAAAAAAACTTGGTGTCTGAGGGTTTGACTATAGTACTCCAGATGTTTTTAAACTGATAATTTCTACTCATTTTGGGGGGCAAAAAGGTCTATTTGAGATGTGAAGCAAAAATGTAGAAATACATTAAAATATAAGGAAGGAATTGCTTTGTTTACTTTCTCCTCATTATTAACGCTTTATTGTGTTCTGGAACATGTCTCACCAGATGATTAAACTTTCTAAAACTGGTGCCTTTGTTGTCTTTCTACCGAATGCTCAAAACATAAGAGCATTAAAAAGCATATGGGAAGAGCGCTGCAACTTAATTTATTTCCCAAAAATTTCATTTTTGATGTTTAATGCACAGACTGACCAAAACAAGTTTTTCAGTCGTTTTTTTTTTTTTTGTCTTTTGTGGAAAACTCCTTTCTGTATTGAAAACATAGGTGCAAAGACAAGTGAAAGTTTGTTTTCCAAAATTGATTGTTCGTCTGAATCAATTTGTGGACAATGGTTTGTTTCCATCAAGCTCTCCTGTTCGTTGACAATACCGGAACCTTGGAGGTGACTCACTAAAAACGAATTCAACATTAAATGACTTGAATGGCTTATAATGAGGAATGAAGAGCATGCATAATGTAATATAAGTGAGCACTTAGAATGTTAGTAGAAGAATGATACAACTCTCTATTACAACAAAATATTGCAACACTGGACCTATATTGTTTATTTATTTGATATTTGCACAAAAAAGTTGTGTTTTTTGATACACTTCAGTATTCAGTATTCATTATAAAGTTTTCCCTATGTTCCTAATGCAGTGTTTATGATGCCTGAATTGGTGTTCTGTGTGTGCGTTTATGTTTCAGACATGGCACGGCGCTGGTGTACATTGGAGGGCGGCTTCCTGAGTTATTACGAGAACGAGCAAAGCCCCTTAGCCATCGGAAGGGTAGACGTCACAGAAGTGGTCAGCCTGGCTGTCAGTAACTCAGAAACTATGACTGGAGCGGGGTATGAACACACACTCAAATATAAAAATGTGTGAAGATGTTTTTATGAGCAGTAAACCTTATTTTTAACTCCTAAAGGGTGACCATTTATTCTGGTTATGTACAAACCACAATGGGTTAAAGTTTACCATACACCCCTGCTACTATTTGGTTAATTAGCACTCATCAAGTTGCACCTCATCTATCTTTTGGTAGCTAGTGGTAATTTTCTGATGTAACTCTGGCTGCATATTTGACCACTCTTCTTGACAGAACTGGCTCCATTTACTTGATTGGTTTGTTAACAGAGCTATATTGGGCTTTTAAGCTTTAGTTTACAAATTTTCTCCAGGGTTGAAGTCAGGGGTTTCGGCAAGGCCATTCCAGAAGCTTGTTAGCCTGCTTTATCAGTTCTGAAACTGGTTCTGATGTATGTTTTATTTCATATGTTCAGTTTTCTAACTGTTGAAATTAGATGAAGTGCAAGACTTTAGAGTTACTCCTTCAATGTTCTTTCCACTTGTGCGATGCACCAGTACCTAACATCTCCAGTTACAGTCCTTCCAAGTAGGCCCCTCAACTACCCCCTCCCCACATACACCACCACCCCGACAGCTCTCGGCCATCCAGCTCCAGAGTAAGCCTGTCCTTTACAACATGGCAGGTGAGAAGGGAGCTCAGTCGACTGAAAATGAGGAAGGCAGCGGGTCCTGATGGATTCAGCTCAAGGATCCTAAGATGCTTATGCAGACCAGCTCAGTGTGATTGTTCAGCACCTCTTCAACTTGAGCCTGAGACTGGAAAAATTACAGCTGCTTTGGAAAACATCATAAGTGGTACCAGTGCGAAATATCCCTCGCCGAAAGGATCTCAACAGCTACAGGCCTGTAGCCAATGTTCCCTCTAACTTTTCATGTGTCTGAGCAAACACATGAACGCCCTGAGCGGTCCCTTTGACCACTGTGAGCAACGTCAGATGTTTGCACTGTGGTCAAGCCAGCATTACATCCATCCAGTTTACATAGTTTATTAAAATAATCAAATTAAAGCATTTAAATTTCTGTGAGAATACTTTTTAATTAAGTACATTATCCCACTTACAATGAAAATGACAAAGATCTTATTCATGACCTGTGTAGTGTGTTAACACTATTGTAAGTATAAATATTTCATTGTAACTGTGGAGAAACATGAACAGCCAAGTAAGCCAAGCTAACTATGAACTCAAATTTTGAAAACATACTTAACATTTTTATTATAAAGGTCTGACTTGTATGATAAGCATGAGCCATTGTGAGAAGCTCTTGCTGGACTGGGTAAAACTAACTCTTTGTCTGCAAAATACAGTATATAATCACACGATTATTCAGTATTTCTGCTACTCGTAAACTGGTATATAATGATCAATTTTCATAAATGAACATTGTAAATGCATGACACTAGATAAGCACAAATCTGATTAAGGACTGAAATTTAACTTTATTTTTGTCGTCTGTCCTTCTCACGTATCAAGTGGTTGTAGACGCTGTTGATGGCGTCATCTGTTTGCAGCTTTGACTTAATGCGCATCAGCTGATCCAAATGGTCCACTTCAAGACAATTTCTCGAGGCTGTTTTGATACGATTCATTAAACTAAAGTCTCTTTCACAGTCAGAGCTGGATGCTTGAAATTAAGCACAAATATAGATTGATTAGCTGCGTAAATACGTATGTGAATCGCATCATTGGCTGGAGCAGCCAACCACTGGTCACTCAGTGACATAAACGTTATTGTCTTGAAGTGAAATCTTTTAACCCAAATGCAGAATCAAACGGCGAGCTCAAACACGTTTCTGAGTGGAATAAAACGAAAACTTCAGATAAAGGGGCTATATGCAATTTTCTGAAATTTAAACTTGCGACAGACCCCATGTGGCCAAAAACGGAACTGCTCTTCCTTTCTGCTCGTTCTCGCAGCACGCGCTCGTGCGCCGGTCACTCTCAATCTTCTATTTTTTTCGGGCACTTGTCAGGGGTTTAACTTTTTTAGTCTTATGTGGAGTTACTGTTGGTGTCAAAGTTGTCCTTGGTCTCTTCTGTGTATTCGCACAATCCATTTAACTGCTTGCGAGTGCTGACTACCGGTAGTGGCAGAGTGATCTGAAACATTTAACATGAACGCGCTTGACTTCACATCTGCAGACAGCGCAGGAAAAATCAGACCCGACAGAAAATAGAAAAAATTGGATACAGGCTTATAGGTGCACCCACTGTGAGCTGACAAGGTGTCAGTATGCTCATCAGGAGATGTTTGAGTCATAAATGGTCAAATAAAAAGGCTATTGTTACGTTTATTTTGGGGAAAAATTTGCAAATAGCCTCTTTAAAAAAATTCCACCAAAACGCTACAGACTTTCTAAATAAATCAAGCACATTTCACAGCACATGAACTTGGCGCTGTCAGCCGCTCTGTGCATAGACGAAAGCGCTCCGCTCCTATATAAACAGGAGGTTCTGAGTTTGTGTCTGGATTAATTTTTTGCATACACGTGTCTATCTTTAATCTGTGTTATGTCAGTGTGCGGGTCTCTGCCGCAATGATATGGCAATAACCATGGATAACGGGTTCGGGGCGAGTGTGTTTTTTCTAATTGGACCTGTGCAGGGCCACCGCTGGAACTGTAAATCAGTGCATATGCTCATTGATTCATCTGTAAAATAGCACATAATTAATTATTTGTGTGTTGTTGTTTTTTTCAATTCCGGTTAGATTTTATTTTTTTTGTGTGCAGAGCAGATTTTCTGTGCGCAAAGACTGTGTCAGCAGTGCGCAATTGCGCAGGCGTGCAGCTTAGAGGGAACATTGCCTGTAGCGTTAACATCTCATCTGATGAAGACCCTGCAGCGGCTGGTTTTGTCCCATCTCTGCGGTGAGCTCATCGTTAGACCCGCTACAGTTTGCCTACCGACCCGGCATCGGGGCGGATGATGCCGTCATTTTCCTCATGCAGAAAGCTCCTTCCCACCTCGACACTAAGGGCAGCACTGTGAGGATAATGTTTTATGATTTCTCCAGTGCATTTAACACCATCCAGCCTGCACTTCTGGGGGACAAGCTGCAGGACTCTGGGGTGGACCATCACCTGACATCATGGATCCTGGACTTCCTCACTCACCGTCCACAGTTTGTGAGGCTACGGGACTGTGTATCAGACTGGATCACCTGCAGCACAGGGGCCCCTGAGGGAACTGTTTTGGCCCTGTTCCTTTTCACGCTGTACACCTCTGACTTCACCCACCACAGTCCATCCTGCCATCTCCAGAAGTTCTCTGACGACTCTGCCATTGTTGGTCTCATCACAGATGGGAATGACAGTGAGTACAGAGACCTGAACGAGAACTTTGTGGACTGGTGTCAAAAGAACTGCCTCCACATCCATGTGGGGAAAACCAAATAGCTGGTGGTGGACTTCCGCAGGCAGAATTGTCCTCCCCCCACTCCAGTGACCATCCAGGGAACAGATATAGAAATGGTGGACTGTTATAAATATCTGGGTGTTCACCTGAACAACAAACTGGACTGGAATGATAACACCAAGGCTCTCTATAAAAAGGGTCAGAGTCGGCTGAATCTCCTGAGGAAGCTGAGGTCCTTTGGGGTGCAGAAGACCCTGCTAAGGACTTTTTAAGACTCAGTGGTAGCATCAACCATTTTTTATGGAGTGGCTTCCTGGGGCAGCAGCATCTCAGCTTCGGACAGGAAACGACTAAACAAGCTGGTGAGGAAGGCCAGCGCTTTGCTGGAGGGCTCCTTAGATGCAGTGGAGGTGGTGAGCAAGAAGAGATTGATGGCCAAGTTATCATCTATGATGGACAATGCTCTTCACCCTTTGCATGCCATAATAACATCACTGAACAGCTCCTTCAGCAAAAGGACTTATCCATCAACGGTGTCTGAAGGAGAGACACCACAGGTCGTTCCTTCCTGCTGCTTTCAAGACTGTATAATCAGCTCTGTTTCCAGTAGTTCACCCTGTACCATTACATTCTGTCTGTTAATGTATTAGTTAGTTAATTTAGTTAATTTATTTCCATACGGTTACTGTTATCAATATTGATGTTTATGTGTATATGCTGTACAGCATATACAGCATTATTATTTTTTAAATCTTTGACTTTTTACAACTGCCGTAACAGCTGGAATCTCTCCCAGATGTGGGACAAATAAAGGACTATCTAATCTATACTTTGGCAGTGAAACAGACCCCTACCATGGCAGTTCAGAATAGATTAGAAAGCCTCACCATGACTCATTTAAAGATTATTTTTGTCATTTTGGCCAAAACCCCATTCTTTTGGAATAAAAGAGTTAGCTCCTTTTACTTTGCTGTAGTTCTAGGTATTGCTCAGTGAATGTTGTCATATACATTTCATATGTTGGCAAAGCTGCAGTCAATCATTGCCATGATGATCATTACCCAGAAGTTCATAGACCTATATAGGCACTCTAAATGTTTCTTATAGACAGCTATGTTGACTTTGGATATGGATGTAATAGCTCCGCAAATCATTACCTATTGTGGAAACTTCACAATGGACCTCAAGCAGCTTGGATTCTTTGCCATTCCTCCTCCAGACTCTGGGACACTCAGCAACAGTCCAACCCTTTTCCTCCCTAGCTTCTAAAGTGGCTTAACACAAGGAAGGAATGTGACAGTTGTAGTACATCTCCTGCTTTGATCCCTATCTGGATGCTCTTGTGGACCATGCCTCGCATCTGCCGCACGATGTAAAATTCGCCAAGAATTTTGAATAGGGCTTTCACAAATATCATAAAGCTGTGGTTTTCAGTGCTGCTTGATTCCTTTTTTATCTTCTTCCACTGAACATTCCATTTATACACTTTCCCAGATTATCTAATTTATTTAGATGTACCTGTATGTATACAGTTAAAATGCTTTGCTTGGACTTTTCTTTCTGTGTCACAAAAACTGCAAAGGAAGCCTAAACGTCTTAGTATTTTGAACTTTTTTATTTGCTCATAACAATCACCTGCATATAATGCGAACCATCTCTGACATCCAGTAAACACGCAGATGCTTGTAACCGCCGACTTCTGCGTCTCTTCAACTCCTCGTCACATGCGTCTTGTTATCGTAATCTCAGATTGGGCGTCGCTCACTTTAACACAACCATCAGGGCTTTATTAGAGCTGTATTGCCACTTCACTTTGGTGGCAATGCAGACGACAGAAGCGCGGCTCTAACTGCCACTTTCCTCTGTTCATTTTACTAGCACTGCCTCCCCCTATCAGCCTCGCTTCGGCTGCCAGATTATGATTTAGTTTAAAAGTTGCCCCGACAGCAAACTTTCTCTTTATTTCATCTGGAGGTGACACGAATGAGAAGGAGAAACAGATGCCTCGAACGGTTTCTGCTTGCAGGTTTCTCTCTCCCACTGGATCGCTCTGTGAGTGTGTGGACGCACGTGTGTGCTGCATATCTAAAGCGACTACTCCGATAATGGCTTATGATTAAAGCCGAAGCTAACTCTTTAATGATAGCAGCAGATGTTGAGAGGAGTGAACAATGTGTTTGTTTGTGAAAGCTATCTGTGCAGCCATAAGAAGCACATCTGGCTCAGTAACACAACGACCTGCATAATGAGCTGGACTCCACACACGAAGCGCCATGCGCGTGCGCGCTCGCCACAAAGACGGCACTGCTTTTTTTCATCTTGCCACAAACATCCCAGTTACAGGTCACAGTGTCACCCTGAGCTGGGGATGTGGGGGGATGGACTAATATTTCTCTGTTGCTAACACTCTTAATGGTTTCACTAAATTAAACTCTGCCTCGATCCCTCTCACTTCTTCAAACTTCCAGCGTTTCCCCAGCAAGGCACGCCTCGGCTCAGAGAGAGCAGGGACGCCTCAACCTCTTGACTGTCTGCCTCTGCTTATAAATATTGATATATGCAGATGACACACTCTGCCCAGCAGCCTATCAGCACACTGCAGGAGACCGTGGGAGTCGTTTCCATTAAACGCAACGTTTTGGGGTAATTTTACCATGGCCGAGGACACTGTGAGACACAGAGTTGGAGGAAAGGCATACGTTTGCTCTCGTTGCATGAATATTATAGTCACTCCTAGGAAATGAATGCAAAATTAGTGTGTCGGCTCATGATAAGTTTAACGTTTTTTTGTTTTTTTAACAGGGCTGCTTGTTTTAGGATGAGTATTTGCACCTTCAAAGACACACCAAATCCATCTATTCTTTGTTCTTTTACGTTTTCAAGGTTTTCTTCTCCCTTTTGTACTGTTTTACGCTCTGTTGGTCCCCTGTTTTCCAACTTTCTTCTCTTGCTGACTATTACTTTCATATAATTTCCTTAACTCCTAAATTAAGTATGAACAGGAACTTTGTGAGATGAGTTACAGTTTTGTGCAAATATCCTGAGTCATTCCTGAGGTCTTTATATTTTCTTACCATTAAGAAGAAAAATCTTAAAATCCTGGAAACATGGCTTCAATAATGACAAAATGGATCAATATTTCTGCAGGCTCTTTGCATCATAGTGTGTTGCAGAAAATCACTCTCGGGGAATACGGACTGGAGGAACAAAGGTCAGGGGGAGCCTCACAGAACAGAATAGCACAAACCCAAGATTGATTTAAACAGCAAAAATATCCACTAGCTGATCATTAGACTCAAAGCAAAGAAAGAAAGAAAGAAAGAAAGAGAAAGAAAGAAAGAAAGAAAGAAAGAAAGAAAGAAAGAGAGAAAGAAAGAAAGAAAGAGAAAGAGACTTCATCAATCACATAAGGGAATTTTCCTTGTCGCAGCAGCACTCAAAACAAGATTAAAACACACAAAAAATAGTACAACTAAATAAGCTCAATATACGCACATGTAGGACCAAAACACGATGATTAAGAATCCTGATAATAACCTCCCACACAGTGAGGAGTTGTTGTAGAATGTTATAGTAAATGGGAGGAATGATTTCCTGAACCTCTCTCGAAGACGAGCTCCGCTGTCCCTCCAGTATGTGGTGGAGTGGTTGAGATGTATTGTCCATTATTGAGACCAGTTTACTTGGAGATCTCCTGTCTCTAATGGCCTCCAACATCTCCAGGTTATGGCCAATGATTTTGCCGGCCTTACGAATGAGTTTGTTGATTCTGCTGGCATCTCTGTAGCTAATGCTGCTCCCCCAGCACTCCACAGCAAAAATGATGGCACTGGACACCACAGACTGGCACAACATCTCTAGCAGTTTGCTGCATACATGAAAGGAACTGAGCTTCTTCAATAAAGTAGTCTCCTCGTCACTCTCCTGTACACAGCATCCGAGTTCACCCTCCAATCCAGTCTGCTATCCAAGTGCACACCCAGATACTTGTAGCTCTCCACCTTTTCACCCAGAATCCTGATGGGTTGGGGAACAGGTCTCCTCCTCCTGAAGTCGACAACCATCTCTTTTGTCTTGCTAACATTCAGAAGGAGATGGTTCCCACTGCTCCAGCCCACAAAGCTGTCCACTAACTCCCTGTAGTCCTCCTCCTGTTCACCCCTGATACATCCAACCAATCCTACTTCAGCAAGTGGCAGGAGTTGGAGATGTATTTAAAATCAAAGGTGTACAGGATGAAGCGGAACAGGGGACAAAACTGTCACTTGAGGGGCTCCTGTACCACATCAGACAGTATAGTCCCCAGCTGCACAAACTGAGGTCTGTCTGCCAGGTAGTCCATGATCCAGGAAACGGTGGACGGGCTGACAACCCCCCAAAGCAGCTAAAGATGGCTGAATGGTGTTAAAGGCACTGGAAAAATAAAAAAACATGATTCTCACACGGCTTCCACCACCATCCAGATGTGAATGAGCATGCTGCAGCAGGTAGTTAACGGCATCCTCCACCCGTAAATGAGGTTGATAAGCACACTGAAGAGGGTCCCGGATGAATTCCAGCTGGGATCTCAGATGGGCCAGAACCAGTCTCTCCAGCACTTTCATGACATGTGACGTCAGAGCAACTGGTCAGAAGTCTGTGGGGCAGAATGAGGAGGCTTTTTTAGGGACCGGCACCAGACAGGATGTTTTCTATAGAACCGGCACCCTCTGCTGCATCAAACTCAGGTTGAAGATATGATCCTGGATGATGGACAGCTGGGCAGCATAAGACTTGAGGATCCTGGGGGCTTATCCCATCAGTTCCAGGGGCCTTGTGCAGGTGGAGTTTTTCCAGCTGTCTCCTCACCTGGCCATGGGTCACAGTCATCGGTTTATTTGTATGCTGGGGGGAGGTAGACCCAGTGTTGGTGCAGGGAGAGGTTTGGGTGGTGGTTGTGGGGTATTGTATTACCAGTGGCAGAGGAGGGGAGCTAAGGGGAATGCTGAGTTAGCTGAGATGGCTGAGTAGGTGTAATGGTAGTGTGGCCGTGGAGGCGACCAGTAGAGGGTCCCAAGCGGAATCTGCTGAAAAACACATTCAGTTCATTAGCTCACTCCAGGCTGCCCTCCCGTTGGTGCTGGTGTTTGGTGTCGAAGCCAGTGATCTTCTTCATGCCTGCCCACACGGCTTTGGTATTATTCGGCTGAAGAGAGTCCTCCAACTTCCTCCTGTAGGCCTCCCTACACCTCCCCAACCCCACCTTAAGTTCCCGCTGAATCCGCTTCAACTCACCCCGGTCACCTGACCCGAAAGCTCTCTTTTTCTCATTGAGAAGATGCTTCAGGTCGCTGGTCACCCAGGGTTTTTCATTGGGGAAGCAGCGGACAATTCTGGCTGGGACGGTGGTTTCTTCAAATAATTTCATATAGTACGTAATACAATATGTGATCTGCTCAATGTCATCCCCTTTTCAATGCAGTAGCAGTAAAAAAACATAAAACTCTTAGTCTGCTTTATAAACTCAGAGCTTTGCTTTGAAGCGCATAAAATGTAATGACCAGTATTTCAGCTGCTTTCTTTGTGGCTCTCTCTCATCCACTATTAGCTTTCCGTGTCTGAGTGCAGTATGGAGCAAGTTACATGACACAAATGGAAAACTAAAATGTAACTAAAGACAGGCAGGAGCTCTGTTGTCAACATTTGTCTTGGTCTGAGAGGTATAAAGGCAAATATGATAGAATAAAAGATAAACACTTCATTCCTGAATATAACTAAATAAAAGCCATTTAGCTCATTATTGAGATATATCCTTTCAAACAGAAAGCAGGTGCAGTACATAAAAGTGGCCTTTGGTGTTTCTGGCTCTGTGCTCTCATTCCTCTGCTCTTCAGCTCACTCTGTCTCGCTTCCCTTGTACCTATTCCTCTGCCAATACCTCCCCCTGGGACTCACATTATTTAGTGTTCATCTCTCATCCTCCATGTCCTTTATTTACCATAGCATTTGCCAAGCACAACAATGTACTCTTCCGCTCTCTCACTGTGGGACCTCCACTAACAAGCACCTGCACACCTGCCAGTTCAGAGGCAGGAGGAGGCGTGGAATGGTGGAAACAAGGAGAAAGCAGTGGTGGTGCAAAGGGGCGGGGGGTAGAGGGACATATGAGGGCAAACACCCATGTCTCATCTATTCCCCTGACACCTGTGAAAAGAAAGTGACTAGTTGTTGCCTTGACCCCATGCGACACGTCGCCTTGAACACCCGTCGCTGCAGCATTTAGAGGCACCGGCGCTTTAGTCTTGCAACAGAGATGTAACGACTGCCTGGAATCTTGTTTGCAGGCCATTAAGCTAGTGATACTGTGACCTGTGACACTTTCATTGACAGCCAGAACCAGAGCTGTTTCAGAGTGGAGGCAAATGCAACAGAATGTGAACAGACTAACTGAGAATAATCGTAGCCTTTTTTTAAACAAAGTTTTGGCTTGGAATATGTGTTTCTGGCTGTTGGTGAATGACTTTGGAAGTATTTGTTTTTTCATTTATTTTCCTTTGAAATAGGTTTTTGTGCATGACTGATGGAGTCTTCAAATACGTTTAAGCCGATAAGTTAAAACCTGACAGAAGTACAAGTGAAGTTTGACTAACCTTTAGCTTTTAATTTCGCAAGTTTTTAAGATTTTATAAAGTTGCCTGGAAGAGTCTTGATTGAAAAATGTTGATGCATATTGTCAAGCTACAACCACGGACATAGCTGTATTTTATCAGTCTTTTTTATGTGACAGGGCAGCACAAAGTAGAAAATTAGACACGGTTTCCTTACAAATGGGGAGAAAATTAGACATTTGTAAAAAAAAAAAAAAAAAGTGTGGTGAACATTTATTCTTAGTCTCCCTGAGTCGATATGTTGTTGAACCACCTTTTGGTGTTGTTGCAACTCTTATGCTTTTGGCCAATTATTTACCAGCTTTGCGTGTCTAGTGACAGACTTTTTTTACCCCGTTTTGTATAAAACAGATGGTGAGCATGTGCGAATATCAGTTTTCAAGTCTTGCTACTGATTCTCAATTGTGTTTTGTTTTGGACTTTAACTAAGCCATCCTAAAACAGATATATGCTTTGATCCACACCAGTAGTATCAAAAGGTTTTGGGCTAAATGAAACGGGGACACAAAACATTATCAGGTTTCCTTTCTTAAAGGAAAGGCACAGATTTTTTTTCCAAGTGTTAAAGTCACCAATTGTCTTCTGATCTTAGCATTATAAATGGGATATAGGCCACTTTCTGTAAAACAACACTTCCTGCATTTAGCCAAAATTTACTTTTGGATTCACCCTAATCTGCTTTTGAGTAGGGTTGCTGAGTGTTTCTTTGTTCTTTGGTTTTGTTTACAATTAAAAAGAAACCAAAAAATGTGGTGAATAAAATATCCATACTTAGTCCTCTACCTTACATTTTCTTATTTTAAGATACAAATTTCATTGGTAAAAATCAACTACTCTGCTTGAATTGCGGTTGTAAGCTGTACAAAATCATTTAGTATGCTGCAAATAGCCTCAACCACACTTTGGACTTACTTGATCTAACCCATTTTATTATAGCTTTGGCTATATCTATCCATCCATTACCCATTTTACTTTGCAGGTTTGCAGGGGGCTGGTACTTATATCCAGTGGTCATTTTGTCACTGGAGGGGAACACTCTGAACACATTGCCAGTCCATACAGGGAACTCTTGCTGTATGTTTGTTTTTTTTCCTCTTGGGAAAATGAGACTCCTCCCACATCTCAAGTCTTTTTTGCAGCCTCCAACAGGTTTTTCCCCGAAGATGCCCTCTATTTAGCTCCACCTATCTTCCCATTAACTCTGATCACCTTCTTTGCTTCTACTAAAGAACAGCATCCACATAGCATTATGCTGCCACCACCATGGTTCACCATTTTGAGGGTCTTTCAGGGTGATGTGCACTGTTAGTTGTCCACCGTACATAGTTTTTCATGGATGCCAAAAAGTAAAATTATGGTTTTATGTAAATTCTTCCTCAAGCTTCCTGTTTCTTCTACATGGCTTTTGATAAACTAGAAATGGGACTTTTTATGGCTTTCTTTCAAAATGGCTTTCTGTGTGCCACACTTCTATTGAAGTTGAACAAGTTGTACAGTCAACAAACAAGTTGTACAGTCAACAAATTTTCCTATCTGGGCTGTGAATCTCTAAAGCTCCTCCGGAGGTACCAGGGGCCTCTTGGTTTCATCTCTCATTAATTTAATTAATGATATTATTGATATTTATTCAGTCTGTTCAGTTGGAAGGCCATGTTTGTGTAGGACTGCAGTAGTCATATTCCCTCCATTTTCAGATGTTGCATTGAGATAAGTGCAACTTTTTGCTAAGCATGTCCCTAGAACAGGTTCATAGCATGTGGATTAGTCATTTATACTAACAGGTTTCCACCATGTGATGCATTTGCAAACTACCTGGAATTAGTTAGTTTTGCAGCTCCTCTCTCCTCTGTTTCCTTTTGTTTGATCTCACTAGATTAACACACAGATTCAGAAATTCCACCCAAAAAATTCTCGACAACAATAACATAATTAAAATTCAGGGCATATATCTTGAGCCTGTTTCAAAAAAACAATGGGGCCACTTTGCCACAAAGCGGAGGCAGCATCAACGAGCCTTTGGTCATTCATAAGTGGTCAAGTCCAGCATTGCGATAATCTTATTGTCAACCTTGGCGGCACGAAAGGCGCAATATTCTCGGCACGCCACGGCTGCGGCGCTTTCAAAAAACACACCGTGGCGGCAGTATTACCCTGATATGCTGCCACGGTGTTTCTTTTGAAACAGGCTTTTGTTTAATGCTTGCAAATGGTGATAGTTTGAGATGTGTTTGCTGTACATGAATGCTTTTTTTACATTCAGAACATCTGAAAGTTGACCTTCATGTCTCAAGCAGGGCTGTGTTTACCGTTGAGCTCTACATGCGAACAGAGCGAGCCCTGACTGTCGGAGCCGAGACGCAGGATACTCAGCATGACTGGATCCAGGCGCTGACAAAGGTGACACCATTCAAGGAGAGTGCACCCACACATACAGCATGAATTTCCATCCTCCTCCTATAAGTTTGTTTTTTACCTAAAGTTTAAGCGAAGAAGTTGTGAATGTGCAACATTTTTTTTGTTCACTCTGCAATGTCTCTTAGAGTAACACAAGTGGTTTTGCCATCTTCCCCTGCATAGTGAAGGAGTCTTTTAATAAGTCCCTGTTTAAATATGCCCCCTGTTACCTCTCTTATCTTAGACAGTCTTAGACAACTTAGTCGCTGGTAGGAAGAAGCATTGCAGCATCAGTAAATACGCCTCTCCCGCTGCAGAATAGGCAGTTGTTTCAGTTTAACGTGAGATAGCACAGTGGAAATGCTTTTGTTAGAGAATGCAAACAATTAGGAGTGTATACAATTAATATGGTTGCTGTTATTTTGCACCTCATTTGGAAGTGCAAAATATATTTTTTGGCTCTCTTTTCATCAACACATTTTATCCACAGTACTTCATCCCATCTAAGGTCGAGGGACTGGTGCGGAAAGACAGCGAACTGATTGGTAGACTCCAATACAAAGAAGGCCATGATCTGTATCACTGGAGGACTGGCTGGTTCATGCTGGAAGGCTCAGCCCTGCACTTCAGCTCTGGAGATGAGGAGGGAGAGGAGGAAGTCCTTCATCTCAAACAACTGCAAGAGCTTAGTAAGCATCTTACTGATTTGTTTTGGGGTGCGTTACTTTTGGATAGTATTTCCTATTTTTACAGTGAGACAAAGTAGTAGCATCTTTGTGAAACAGCAAAGTTCCTTGGTCAAAAACATTTGAGCTCTGCTTGTCCCAAATGCAGAAAGCATCTGCATTTTTCTTTGTAGCATTTTTATCTGGTGGTGTTCATCAATTTAATATTGTCAAAAAGTGCATACGATTATAAATAAAAGTGGATGTTGTAGGTTTGGTACCTGTGCTTAATAAATCATTACATTCAATATACTGACAGACATCTTTGGTACTGGTTTTACATGGAACAGGAGCTCTATGCTTCCCTGTAGAATGATGGACACAGTGTGTTTGCCTGTTTTGTGCAAATCCACACTTCACAAAAACTATTCTGTAGTTTTGTTGAAATCTAAATTGCACCCTCTGTTTTTCTTGTGTAATAAAAGCATCCCCCATCATGATGCTACCACCACAATGTTTCCCCATGTTGACTCTGTAATTAGTCATGTGTGATGTGAGTTTTCCTCTGCTCACAGTGTTTTGCATGTAACTCAAAGTAGTTTTGATCTCAGGACATTTATGGTTTTGTTCGAACAATGACTTTATTCTTGGCACTCATCCATAAACACCAGATCTGTGGAGTGCATGACTAAACAGTAGTTGTCCTGACAACTGAGAGATCAAACAGAGATGGGTGTGAATTGTATTTATTTGTCACGAAAGAAAGCTGCTCCATATCAAATTTTCCATCATGCAGTTAAAAAAATTCTTGTAACTAGCTAATCTTGATATTCGGTAAAGAGAGGCGGGTAAAGAAATGTGTTAGTTATAAGAATATTCTCTGTTTAAAAAAAGAGGTAAGTAAAGGCTGATATTATGTAGTGCACTTACAAAGAAGCATCTGTCAAAGTGGTTTTCCTTCTTTAGTTTCTTGAGCAACAGCATTATTTTAGAAAGAATTGTATATACCTGTGCTGGTTGTATCAGAGCTGTTTGTCCAAATTACTGCTGAACATGAGTTATTTCTACTCATCAGCATGGAAGGCTCTAAAGTTCCCACAAGCTTTGGCAGATGATGAAGATTTTGGAACATTTCAATTGATTGCACCAGCGTGACGCACGAACAGAAGGAGGGGAGAATCAATAGATCTTTTTAATCTACTTACAGCTCAGCGTGGATCAAATCACGCAAAGTGCCGCCCCATCTTCTCACCTGGGGCGGGATAAAGAACTGCAGCGGTGTTCATTTTTATTCCTAGCTTTCACAAACCATATTTGTCACAGCTGGAGAGTCCCTGGAGCCAGAAGGGGACCGTGTTTTGTCAGGGGTATGTTAGGTTTTGGAGCGCGGAAAAAAGATCGCCTCAGGATTCATGGTCTATGACATGGGATTAACTGTTATTTTCTCTATACTGACACCACCACATGAAAGGTGCCCCTGTGTAGCACTGAGGGATTAAATAAACACACTTTTCAATTAAAGCCACCAAATGTTGCCTACATGTTTCATTCTAGAATCCATCAGTGGTTTATATTTGTTTTTACATGCTCTCTGATCATTATTATGTGATGTACAGCTGTTTGAGATATGATCAGTTTAGTCAGTTATAATGTAAAATGTTTTCCTAGCTCCAATCTAAAATACCTTAATCTTAGTTTTTTATTTAGTTTTATTTCATTTTAAAATTTGACTTAAAACAATAATTGGGAGGTGGAAATAGGGAGGACAGAGGGGAAGGAGCAGTAGCCACAGTGCAATATTATATGTATATATAATTATTTTATTTAATCAATCTTTCTGTATACATTTATTTATTTATCTTAATCCATCCTTTTGTTTGCTGCTGGAAATGTTAATTTCCCTGAGGGAGTCATCCCTAAGGGATGAATAAAGTTAAGTCTAAGTCTAATTAGGGTAATTGTTTACTGATTTCAGCTCATGTTAAAAGTTTGTTATTTTGTTAGGTTTTCAAGGTTAATAATATCCACACTTAAAAAATAACAGTGCAGTTGCTTTTAAAATAGTTTATTTTAAGTCTGCTTTTGTGCTTCCAATTAAAGCCCAACGACCTGTCTTGTGTCAAAATAAATGCAGCAAGTAACCAGAAAAACAAAGTAAAATGAGGTAAAAAGACAGTTATGGCTGGATAATCATTAATCATTACAGTGCACAAGTCATTACATTACAATTGGAAATGCTTTCAAACATGGTAAGAACAGTAGCTTCGAAAGCCATTTTGGATGTGTCTCAGTACAAAAACCAAGGTAAAAAAGGTCTTTGTTTAACTGCTCTGCCTAAACGTCTAAAAATAACCATAAATCTAAGCAAGAAATTGTGATCTTGCACATTCTGTAGTCAGTGTTTCCATGCAAAAGTCTTAGATTTGTTGATGTCAGTTTATTATATATGCAGAGCAGTGTAAATACGCTTGGCTCCCTAACAGAGTTGTTCTATTTTAGCTCTTTTTATCATGTTTAAATGTTTCAGATCATCAAATATATTTAAACATGAGACAAAAATAACCTGAATAAATCCAAAATGCAGCATTGAAATTCTGATTTAATTTATTAAGTGGAAAGAGTTATAAATTATGAATTGTTATTCACATTTTTGGAAACTTCACCAGCCACACGGATTCCAACCTGACATGTAGAATCAAGAAATCACTTGAAAGAAACCATTCTGATGACACGAAGTGGCTTAAAAATCAATGTAATTGGAATCCATCAGACTTGTGAAAGTCTCTAAGACATTTATTTGGCTTGGTGTGAGCGCCATTATTCACAAACAGTGGTGAACCTTCCCAGGAGAGGTCAAACCCACCAAATTTACTCCAATTGCATGACTTTTGTCTTAATAGATTAGAACATCATCTAAAGCACCACAGACCTCACTTGCCTCTGAAAAGGTCCAAAATTCACCATCTATCTCTTTTCAAATTTGATCATTTCGAATGTTTACATAGATGTCATTCTTCTATACAAAGAAGAAGGCTACCTCTCCTGCAGTCTAATCAAAATGTAAAAACAAAAGATCATGATAACGTCACGGAATTTTCAACAAAACACTGATTCATGTTCCTAAATCCAGTTAGGGGCCATTCTTTGTTTTCTAATATAAAAACATCTGCCAAACAGAAGCATTTGTTCCCACAGTAACAAAGCTTCAGGAAAAATAAAACACGCTTTGAACATTTAGAATTTGGTAAAAATAACATCCATAAAATATATTCTTTGCCGAAAACGAGACCGCAGACTTATCACACAAACAGATTAAGAAACAAACACATTTCCACTGAGCCTTCTAGTTGGATGAATGACGATTTCTGTATGTTTGTTCGAACAGCTATGACAAGTGTTTTGCATTTCACCTGATAACGCTGTTAATAAACCTCTCTCAAGTCAATCTCTTAAGTTCTTGGCTTTCTTTCCTCATTATTTGGATCAAAATAAAACACAGCGCCCTTGAAAATGTGCCAGAGAAAATTACACACACCAAAAAAGACAGACTTTATGGGATTAATTGTTTTTTTTCCCCTTTCTGAATCAATATCAACTTGCCTATACAAAAGACTTGTCAATCAAAGTGAAACAGTCGGATTTCCTACAATCAAATTAAAATGTATGCTTCTGTATATCATCACTCCACATGTTAGATTTTTTTAAAGGTTTTTTGTATGATGCACTGCATATGTATCCATTGAAGATACAGAATACATAAAATCCACCCACATGTACAAAATCGTACATTTTTAAAGGTAGTTATCGAATAAAGGTAGTTAATAAGGCAGCAATCTGTCATAAAATCGGTGGTTTGCTAAGATGAAGTCCTGTCTCTTCTCTTTCTGTATTTTTCATCCTTTTATCCATTACTCGAGCACAATCAGTGCTTCAGAATGATGAAAGAGTCAGATGTTGTTGCTAGGAGATTTGAGCAGCCTCGTCTCCTTTTTTTGTACTTTCTCTGTTGTGTGAGATTGTTGCCATGATCCAAGCAGCTGTTTGAGGCCCCCGAAGAGATTATGGCTGTACTTCAGAGTCCCTCAGCTCAGTTCCTCTATATCTTGCTCCCTTATTCCGATTTCAAAAGCCTGATTGTGAAGATGACGAATGTCAGTAACTCTCTGTTTTACTGATGTGTTCAATACCACCAACAAGGCAATCTATTTGCATTCAGACCTTTCTTATTGTTACAATTGTGAATAACGCTTTTCTTTGTGCCCTACTTCCCACTTATGTTTTGATCTGCTATCAAAGGTGGGAGAATGAAAGAATTAATATTTCCCATTAGAATAAAGAAAAGCTTTAAATCTAAAAGAAAGCATTAAACATTTCTCTCTGCATTTACCAGCTGTCTTTTCTTTCATTTTGCTATGTCTTCATTAATAAATAAAAAAATCCAACTACACTGGGGACCCACAACATAAAAATTTAATCTGGCTGTAAAGAGGTAAATATGATTGCTTACTTTTGTGACAATACAGTGGCCTGCTGCCTTCTCACAGATTTTTCTGTGTAACGTTACACCAAATTATTTGTTAAAACTTTCCCCGTTTGCAGATTTTCTTGTAGGGCATATCTAAAATATTCATAAGAGAATTCGGCTTGGGAAGCTGAAATACCTAGCTCATACCCTAATGCTACCTGATGCACTACTGGCTGGCATTTGCAAAGCAACCAATCCAAGAGTGCCATTTATTGTCTTTGGAGCTGATTGGCTGTTCCTCCAAGATAAGGAAGACTGTGGATGTTAGCTTTTGTGGTAGTGCCAAGACAGTTTCCACTGTGCATATTAATGTATTTTAAAGTATAATTGATGTTTGAGCAATCAAAATGGGCAGTTAGAAGTGTTTTTAGAGGTGTTCTCATGTATTCGCAGATTTCAGCTATTCGCGGGTGCTGTGGTCCTTAAACCCCGTGAAAAGGAGGGTTCCATTGTGTCATTCTTCAAGGAAACCCACAAGTGGCCAAACATCAATTTAGGGGTGCTCAGTTAATCTGTAGCAATTTATTTTTAATCAAGGAAATCAACCCTGTTAGCATGGTTCACCTTTAGCTTTTACAAAAGACAGCATTGGCCACCTATGTTGCACCACAGTTGTAAAAACTCTTTAAAATATGCAGTAGCATAATTCTACACACACACAAAAATCCAACTTTTATTGTGTTTATTTATTCAGGCCCACACTATCACAGGTTCTCCACTATGCTCAACAGTGGACATGGAGTACTTTTCCACATTTAATTTTAGGTTAAATGAGCACACCAGCTAGGTCTGGTTGACAACTGACTCTAAAAGTCTGTACTATTAAGGACTGTCAATGCTACTGCCTAAACATAAACACAACTAACACTACAATCTTGTAAACGCTCTTCTGCACCCTGGTAGTTCTTCTTTACCGTTGTATTATATTGCCGTTTGTGTTGGAAATATAATTCAAAATGGTTGAGAAAAGATACATTTTTGAGGTTGAAATTTTGATTGATTTCAAAATGACCGTTTCTGAAAATAAAGCTGAAGTGAAGATATAAAGAAGAAATTCTAAGCTAATATTTTGAAGTTGTGTAAAAAATGTATACAGTGAACATTTTATGGCATACTAAATTAATTTTGGTGCAGTAATCTCTTTGCTGTGGTAGGCTACAGGACCTGCTGGCATAAACCGCTAACTGCATTTGGCGAGAATCCACAGATGTGTTCTGTTGGTTCCAGTGAGCATTAAAGGTGTCATTTGACACATGTCAAAAGATACTCTGTGACGTGGCGTTTCCAATGTGCGTTGTCCTTTAGTGTAATTTGACCAAAGCACACAATTTCAGTTTTTCTCTACATTTTTAATTATGTAAGGGAAGGGCAAACAGGCATTTTCTCACAATATCCTCAAACAGCAAGTTGGCATGTTGATAAAATGAAAGGGTTGTCATGGAGCCTTAATGACCCCAAGATGTTGCTCTGTTATGCAGTTCTTTAATAGTTAGTTTTGAGATTTTCTTACCCTTCTTTTTTACCCTCCATCTCCTCACTGTGCATCCTGACAAGATAAACACTCATTGGGAAAAATAAATGTGTCTCCAAGCTTTACTTCATATTAATCAAGGCCATTATGTCTTAGGTGACCTCTTTCTAATGTGTGACTACCTCGAATAGCAAAAATCTGTTTTTATCAGTGTTTTAAGTTTTATCAGTGCTCAAAGATCTTACTGATATCATGCCTACTCATTGGGATGGTTGGGCAAGATCAAGTCATTACCCAAACAAGTGGTATTTTGTAGCAGATTGCTTCATAGTCTCCACAAATGGTTAAACAAAGTGGAACCTATGAACTGGGTGCAGGTTCATCTGCACCCAGAATGTAAGAAGGCTGCTTAGTCATTCCTGATCCAACAGAGGCTGTTTGCTGGATTTGCTCAGAATTGGACCAATTTGGAAGGGCTATAACACTCAACAACACAGCTTGTTGCATTTGGAGCTTTAACTTTTTGTGAAAAATAATACAAATTTGACAAAGACTTTCCAAATCAAAACCGTGTTTCAGATGTTTGTTTATACTTGCAAACGGAGATTTTCTGAAACAAAGATTACATTTTCTTGATTATGCTGCCAAGGTTTTCTTTACACTGAAAATCAAGTGTTTCTCTTAAATGAGTATTTGATTTTATTTACCTAATGTTACTAGTTTTTTGGGAACAATAACAAGAGTCTGTAATTGCTGGCCAGTTCTGTCTCTGCCTGCGTGTGAATGTCGAACCTCTGATCTTGAGCACAAGGCACAATCTGACACTGATATTCTACCATACATATTTCTCTCTTACTAAAACATTATTCTAAAGAGTGACAAAAATATTATAAATGTACAAAAGATTTTGGGTTATCTATATATAGTTATATAGTTACAATATATTTAAAAACATGGGCTTTGTGATATCACTGTGAAATACAGAAAAGTACTAATATACTAAGATTTCATATAAACAAAACTCATTCAATTCAAAGTAAAGGGATTGTAGAGTGTTTTGACACTCTACACTCGCTTTAATTTTTAGCACACATAATAGTACCATTTAACTCATCTGTGGAGATCTGCGGGATTGAAACCTACATGATTGGTCAAATACATCCTTGGGATTCAGATCATGTATGTATCACACACAACAATGGATTTATGATTTATTGTGCAACCTTCGAAATTTTTTGATTCTATAGTAATGGATCTTCTACATCAAGGTTTTACCGGACATTTCCTATCTAATTTATAAGTTTAAAATGATTAGTCCTACTTTTATTAAACAAAGGCTAAATACCTGTTTAACAATCTCTTTGTATTCTCAAAGCGATTATGTTCAATTAAACTACCTTTTTCTTCTAATCAACAAGAACATGAGAATGACATTGTTGCAATGATGTGACTTGACTACACAATCTGACATGAAGAAGGCTCAGTCTTATATGCTATAAACTGAATGATGATTAATTTGTTTCTACTTTTTTCTTTTTGTGTCTTCTAATATGTAATCTTACTGAAAAAATATGGTACGAGAGATTGGATCAATAGTTGCCTCAGAGCATGATTTTTACTAGTCTTATTTGCTTACATGTCTTCCCTATGCTATAAACTCTGGCCAAGTATCTTACCAGGAATATTTAAAAAGAGAGCAGCAACCAACAAGTAGTTGGATAAAATATAACTTTTTTTCTGCCTTAACATTAGTATTGTTTCATTTCTCTTACAAGTTGCAACCTTAAAAAAGCTATTAAAAAAAGTGTTTTTTTAAGACCTTTATCAGAATAGTGAACTGCAGACTGCAAAGTCTTTAAAACAAAAGATTAGACAAAGCTTATATAAAATATCTATGGAATAAATTATTTGCATATTCATTGCTGGTCTAAAAGTTAACCTATAATCATACAAATAATAGCAATACTAATATTAATTTTAAAAAGTGTTTACATTCTAATGTTTAATTTTTGCAGACATTTACATTTTTGTTTAAAAATGTTTGGACAAACTTTATTTCTCCTAAGAATAGTTCTGATTTTTTTTTTTTACATTTATTGATAAATAACTTTACAATTTCAAGGATCCCCATTTTTTCTTTCATATTTATTTATTTATTTATTTATTTTCCTTTCTATTACTGTATACGGTTGTTACAAAGCATCTGTTGATTTTACAAAATTATTTAAGGTGCAAAATTGAGGAAATATTACACCAGCTTTTTACCTTTTATTCAAATCTGTGTGTTCTTTTCTCATTTCCTCCTGCATTGTGATTTCCGTTTAAATCTCAGCTTCCACCACTTAAATATTTTTAGATTTTGTTACAGCTAAGCTGACTGTATGTAATGCTTTTCCATTATGTTTGTTTTCACCTCAGTCTAACTTCATGTTAAGTATTTTTCTGCTGGCCCAATAGACACAATATCTAAATTTGTGTCAGTGTTTAAGCACATAAGCGGCATGAAACACAATGACATATTCCAGCTTCTTGTTGACTTTGCCCTCATGGTGAGGATTTTTTTAAACATTTATAGGTATATTCTGTGATTTTGACTGACTTAATGTATAGATGTATCCGAAACAATTCCTTAGTAATTTGCATTTAACGCGTCATCTTCCGTGTTTAACCAAAAAGTTTAAACCATCATTGCTTTTTTAAAATCATACTGCTTCAAATGCCAAACTTAAACTGTGCCCAACGAACCTCCTGTCTTTTTTTCTCCTTAGCTGTCTCCACACATACTGAGGGCGAAGACAAGATCCAAGTCCTTCTGATGGTGGAAAGCGGAAGGTATGTCTTTGTTAAACAAAAATAGTTAATTAGTGTTATGCTTTTCATTCAGCAATAGTATATGCATTAGTCAGTGTTGTTAGCTTTAACTATGCCTTTTTGTCTTGTTAGTCCAAATGCGCTTCACCTTCTGTTGCCATCTGTGGTAATTAAAGCGAGATAAGAAGAGGTGGACTGAGATGGTAACATGATGCAGCTGAGAATTTCTAACTCCTTTTTAAAATAATACAACAAGACTTTGTGCCGACGCCACTAATTGCTGTTTGTTTCGGTGTATTTTATCAGACCTCATGGGAAGACAGCATTTGTTTATAGATGTGTGTTCAGTGGATGTGCTTTAGGATTCTTTTAATCTTGCCGGTTGTTTGTCAGATGATTTTTTTTCTTTTATTTTTATTCATCCTTTATTTATACAGGTTTGTCTCTTGAGACTCAATGTCTCATTTGCAAGGGAAACCTGTTTCAATCACATAAAATAAAATGGTTAAATGATTCAGAAATGCTTTTCAAATGTGTGAACCTTAAGTGAGCTTCAGTCAAGCTTTTACCTGATATCATCTTTTCAGCAGAACAATTTACATCCACGGCTTCAACAGGATGGACTTTTCTTTGTGGCTCTCTGCAATCACGCTCGCTGCTGGCACAGATGGCAGAGCGCTCTGTGACCAGCAGCTGACCAAAAACGGCGTCCCTATTATAGTCGACAGCTGCATTGCTTTTGTCACTCAGTACGGTGAGTTGCCGCATTTTTACCTGCAGAAACTCGAGTCTGGGAAAGTAGGTTTTGTATGACTAATGTTCAGTTTCCCCCTTGAGGAGCTGATTAATCCAATGGAGATGAGATTTTCATGCTTTTTAATGTTGTCTGGCACAATGCGGTGACATTATCCCACCTTGCTTTGCACTGTATGTGTTTTAAATGTCAAAAAAGCCATCCACTTTTCACTGTGCTCCCACTGTGGGACTCCTCCCACCAAAATATATAGTTCAGTGCAAGATGGATAACCCCTGCAATTCTTTCACACTTTATCACGTTACAAACACAAACTTAAATTTTTTATTGGAAGTTTAGATAATAGACTAAAATAATGTAATGCCTAATTGCAAAGTGGTGGGAGAAAGATACATGGTTTTCACAGTTTCTTCCAAATGAAAAAACTGAAATGTGTGGTGTGAGTTTTTATTTAGTCACCTGACTCAATACTTTCATTACAATTACTTCTGCAAGCCTTTTTGGTTTTTTATGTGTCTACCAGCTTTGCACGTCTAGAGACTAAAATATTTGCCAATTTTGCTTTGCAAATTACCTCAAGGTAAGTAAAATTGGATAGATAGCATCTCTGAACAACAATGTTCAGTTCTTGACTTGAATCACCTTGTTGTTGAAAGTGTGCTATACAAATAAAATGGCCTTGCCTTGCCTTGACTCAGATCCTCAATTTAAGTCTTTACTTTGACAGGGCCTTTCTAATGAATAGGTGGTATTCTAAACCAGGGGTGTCCAAATTATGTGCCATGAGAGCCAAAATCAGCTAATTAAAAACACACGGAGGGGCCACAAAAAAAATCTATATTTTTGTTTTGTTTAATACGTTTCTTGTGGCTTTTTCATTTTATATGCCTTAATTTCAGTTTAATCTGAACAGAGCACCGTATTTTACAATATTATGTCTTTCAGCAAACGAGTCCTATGGATATTATTTAACAGTGGAACTTTGATACTCTGCTGAACTAAATAACCTACACAGTATTGTACTGTGACCACCATGTTCCACATTTTTCATATTTTTTATTAGGTGACTTCTGAAGGCAATTGCTTTCTCGGGATTTTGTAACAAAATGTGAAAAAGCACAAGGGTGTCGAAGCACTGTAGGCACAAAAACCTGTGTTTAAAACATGAGTGCTGCCTTAGCAGGGCTTGGAAGATCTAAACCTGGCACATGAAACTGTGAACTGACATAGAAGACTGAAATATCATACACCTACACCTTAATACTGCTTACAATTTAAATGTGGTTATATACAGTTTTATAATCCAACATCTTTAAGCAGCCATAAGGTGATTCAAGAAAAATCAGGACTATGTAAGATTCTTAATAAATCACCTCATTCTTGATGCAGGTTTGTGCCAAGAGGGGGTGTACCAGACTCCTGGGGATCCTGCCCGAGTGTCCCTTCTTCTGGAGAAGTTCACCTGTGATGCCCGCAATGTTAAGCTGAGGAACAAGGAGCATCAGCTGGAAGATGTAACGGACACCCTGAAGAGCTTCTTATCCCAGACAGAGGATGCACTGCTGACCAAGGAGCTCTACCCATACTGGGTGTCCGCTCTGGGTAAGTGAGGTGACTGGTGGTGATGGGAGAGATTCTAAAACAGAAAACATTCAAAATGCTCTCTAAAAATGAATCAGTTTTGTGTTATTTTAGTCATAAACAAATATACGATTTAGTTAAACAGTCCTTTTATCTGAGTGGAATCATACAATACACAATTTCAGTGACCATTCAAACCATCAAATAGGTGCACAAGTCTGAATTTATCATAGATTTCCCCTAATCCCCATACTTACGGGCATCACATACCATGTATACATAAACCCCCCATTAGAATTTGGGTAATTGTCCCTTTGGAAGTTGCATCTCATCCACATGCTTTCTGTAGCCACCAGAAAGCTTCTGGTTGTTGAACCACTTCTATTGGCAGAAATAGTGAAACCCATTTAGACTGGTTTGTTTCCTGGCACAGAACTGACTTTTTTGCATAGTGATCACATTGTCATTGTAGTCTGTTTTTTTTCATTTCAAAACTAGTTTAGTTTTACACCATTGTCCTGTTGGGCAACTTTGACTCAGTGGGGAGAAGAGTTATCTTGCAATCCAAAAGCTGTGAGTTGTATTCCCTCTTCCTCCTGTCATGTGTTGGGGTGCCCAATTTGATGTATTAATTTCTGCATGTTTGTGAATGTGATTTCAGATTAAAGCACTTTGAGTGGTCGGAATCACTAGAAACGGTTATATAACTTTATCAATTAACCATTTGGACTCCCAAGGTTTCTCCAAGTTTAAGGACTAAATTGTAGGACTTTAGAGATGGTCCTTCTCAGTATTCCACCCACTTTGTGCAATGCACTAGTACCAATGAGAGCATAACAGCAGGATGCTGCCACCACCATACTTGGTACAAGTGGATCATTAAAGGCGCAAAATTATTGCAATTACATTTATGTTTTTGTGTTGTTTTGCAGATGAGAAGGAGGAGAAGCATAGGGTGAAGAAGTATTCAACTTTCATAGAGAGTTTGCCAAAAATCTACAGGTCGACCCTTCATGCCTTGTTACAACATCTGTACAGGTATGTGCGCTCCATCTCCCAGTGCAGATACTTTTTTTTTCCTGCATATTAGTCAGGAGGTACTGACTTCCATTCTAACATCTGGAAGAAGAAAGGTATTAAGTTAAGTGTTCTTAATACGAAAATCAGCAACTCTTAAGTACGTAAACTTGCAAACAATATATACATATCTTGATTTTACAATTATTGTATTGTATATTTTCTGCTAAGAATGGAACTAATGACTCCTAAAACTCTACAGGAGGGTATTTTAAACAATAGGATATCGTGCAAAATATTCCTATTTTGCATATGTCTTCGTTGTATCCTTCCTCTTACAATGCCATTATAAAGCCTGTTTACAGTAGAAATATCTTCCCTTATTTTGTGGTGAGCATTTGTGTTTCATATTTTAAGATAAACATCAATAACCAAGAACCCCGTTAAACTTGAATCTAGATTTCCTGCATGAAGAAATTTTGGAAACCCAGAATGTTTAGAAGTCATATCCTTAAGAAAATATATATTTGTAATTTCTGACCTTAGAGAAATGGAGATGCTCAATCCTTTTGATATAAAAATATCACTTTCTAAACTTTTCTGTTATGTTTTTCATAAAGGGAGAATATTGTGTCTTTATGAAAGTCTGCTGATACCAAGGTACCTCAAGATTATTTGGATGTTTAGAGAAAAAATATAATTCTTGTGAAAAAGGTTGGTTACTGAACTGCAACATAGATAGAAAGCGGCTCATGTTAAAGACAAACTATGGATGTTTTTTAAAAAGCCTTAAGAATAATGGACCACGCTTCCCTCAGTCATTCTGTCAAAATTGTAACAGCACTGCATTTGTGGTAGGCTGTGTTATCACAACCTGCCCCATTAGTGAAGATCATTTGAAGAAATCGGAGAGTGCTGTAGCCCCACCAACAGTTTCAGCTGTTATTCAAAATCCTTTTCCCTCATCGTTGCGTTTTTCGTCCTGTACCCTCCTTATTATTAACTACAGTGTCAGCACTTCTCATTGAGAGTATCACAGATTATTTTTTCTTTTGAACTGCACCCTGGAAAACTCACAATTTCCCTTTGTCTTCCAGCAACTATACGTGCGATTTGGAAGTGTGCTCTTCTGGAGGGCTGCCAGAATGTTGGTGTGATAAGCTTGTAGTCTTGGCCACTCCTTTAAATTCTCTGAAGGACAAGCTATTATGAAAAAGACAAAGGCATTGTTGCAGTCTTGGTGTGTGCTTACTAACTTGTCACTGTTAAACTGCCACCCTTGCTGCCAGGTTCCTTCATGCAGCACCCAGGACCCAGATATGCTGCCACCACAATACTGAACCATCACAACCTCATCATGGAGTTTTTGTTTATAGTCAGAACAGTCAGGGAACTCTCTGTCTTCTTCACATGTGCATTATGATGTAGATACACCTCAGAACACCTCTCCAGAAGCCTGCAGAGAACATCCATATTCTAGCTGATTTTTCATGTAGCTGCTCCAATGTGAAAGGGGGAAAAAAAAATCCTTAGAAGCAAATTACAAAGAACACTTTGAACGCTCACTACCCTAAAAGAAAAAACTTCAGCCATCACACCCAAATAGTATTTGATTTGTTGTTTGTGCATTGTAAATTCATTTATTGTCCTTCTTTTCTGTAAAATGGACCTGCTCTACTTGGTGTAATGCTACATTTTTTTTTTTTTTCTTTCACGAGTCTTGCTTGGTTTCCAAGACAGTCATAAATACTGTGCAGTTGGAACGCTGGCAGGTTCTTCAAAATGCAAGCTTAATTAGAAAAGGCTGCTTATCACTGAAAAAACCATGTCCTTGGGTCGAAAACAATAAATTCCTTATTGTTTGTACCATTTTCCCATATTTTCCGTCTCAGATGGATTGTGCGACACATTATTGAAAACACAGGCAATTAGCAAACAAGTTGCAGAACTCCTCAGTAAGAGTGGCTCTGTTTATAGCTCAGTGTGAGTTGTTTTTATATAATGTAAGTTATTCATCTCGGTTTTTTGCCATGAATTTCTGAAATTTCAGTTCTCATTCAGCTCCTAGCCCGAATGTACAGAACATTTAGCTTTATTATTCAGCTTACTGATGATAAATAGCAGGTTGGTAGAAAATAAAACAATACAGATTAAACAACTATGCATGTGAACACGGGATGCAAAGTTTAAGAGAAAGCCACCTTCACTCTCTGGATCTTGTCCCGCTGTAATATCACAACACAAAGCTGTTAGGTCTTCCACCTCTAATTGGATTAAGACGTGAACACTCTGCTGTCATCATGTCTTATTCACTGATGCTCACATCACACATCTCTCCCTCAGATACCTGCACTGCCTTGTTGTCAGTTAGCTGTTAATTATATAGACTGCTTCAAGAAGGCCTAATTGGCTCGGTGGCGAGTTTGGCCCAAAGCCTTGCATTTTATCCAATTCTGCGTGTGCTCTAAAAATGCAAGCTGAGCTCTCTGTGGCTGTGTGTTTACATTCAGGGTTTGGGGATTTTTTTTTTCCTGAGCACTCTTCCTTTTCTTGTTCAGGATTCAGCATTGTTCCCACCTAAATGGAATGCCGAGTGAAAAACTGGCCGTCGTCTTCTCCTCCTGCCTGTTCCAGACTCAAGGACAGACTCCGCTGGAAATAAGCGTGATCCGGGATCTAATCAGCAACTATGTTACGCTTTTTAGTGTAAGTCAAAAATGCTTTGTTATTCAGTTTAATTTTATTCTATTTTGAACTATTGGCAATGATAAAAAATGGTTTAGACATATCAATAAGACTCCAGAAAGCTGAGTTTTTCTCACTCACTTGATATGGGTCGTCCTCCTGGGAAGTTAGGTAACATCCGACTTTTCATTGCGTAAACATGTTGCATAAGTTGTTAAAAACTCCCCTATGTCAGTTTGCTATTTTGCATTGTGTCCTATGTATGCCAAGTGTGTTTTCCACACACAGCCTGCACAGGATACATCTTCAAAACAAAAAACTTTAATAAAGAAAAATGCAGAAAAGAAACAGAAGCAGGTCAGCTGAAAAAAAAAGTAAAAGCCTTGAAAGATCTTTTAATTTAGGCAGTTGATTACAGCTTTATGGCTCTACATGTTCAGCTTGTTTGAAGTGATTTATTTCACAAATATATAACTTATACTAAATGCAACCGAAAAGCTCAAATTGTTTATATCCCATCTGTTGATATCTTGTACAGCTCTCTTTTGCCAACAGGGGAGGTCTTAGTCATTTCACAGGGTTTGATCATATTGAGAGATGAATCTTAGATCATTACTCTTACACAATCTCTTAGCTCATCATGGGTTCTCTAATAGGTTCTCTTTTCTAGACTTTAGGTCTGGGGACTGAGATGACCACTGAAGAAGGTTTTCCCGAGTGTGCTTGAGCTTAAGGTGAAGGCCTGGCATTCTCATGCTCCTGTTGAGGAGCAACATTCATGATTCTATCAGTTAGGTGGTTCCGGTACTGAAGCAGCAAATCAGCCACAAACCATCACACTGCCACCACCATGTTTGACTGTCAGTGTGATGTTGTTTTCATGAACTGCTATGTTTGTTTTTACACAAGCTGGAATAGAACAACATTCAAACATTTCCACTTTTATCTTATCCACAGAAGATTTTACCAAACGTCTTGGGAATCATCAAGATATTTTATCGGTAAATGTTAGACAGGTGTTTGTTCTTAAAGTGTTCTTGAAGTAATTTCGTAAGCCACCCGCTCTAACCGTAGTTTACTGGGTCCCAAAGCCTTAGAAATGACGTTGTAACCCTACATAGATGGATATATGTCAGTAAGTTCAATACTTATCTGTTCCTGTGTGTTGATTTTTGAGATCTTTAACCCAACTTTCTACTGGTAGACATGTTCTATTTGAGGAATGTCTTGATTCTGCTGGTCTGGCAGTAAAGTTAGCTTAGAAAAATGTAACTTATTTGGATAGCTTTTTTCACTTAATAAATGAAATAATTATTTGGCTGCTTATTACTACTTGGCACTCATTAAGTTTATGTCTGCCTCAAAATGTTCTTATTTTCAAAAAACAATGTAGGTGATACAATTGTAGCAGTAATAATAATCAGGGATATAGTATTTTTGCAATATTGTCTTAGCAGTTGTGTTAATATAAGTTGCAGTTCTGCTTTTAAATAAAACCATATAGAACAGTGAAGCACATTCAGTTTGATGTATCAGGCCAAAATTTGCCAGATAGAAATAAATCAAATATCTAAATAAGACCATATTGCAAGTTTAAACCGAGCTGCAGTTATGTCTTTATTTAAACTTGAACCATCTGGGGGAGCAGAACTGTTTCTGCCATATTTTCAGGACTGGCACAACTTTTTGCTGAAGTGTAGATGAGTGAGAGAGGGGTATAGGATCACGCTTACCCTTGCAGAGCAACATAGCTTACAGGATAAGCGGCACCAAGAAGCTGCTAATTCCCCTGTGGAGCTTCCCAATCTTTCTCTTGTTTAGATATTACAGGAGAGACTTTCGCTCCAAATCGGTTCGAGACGCCATCGTTCGCATGACAAATAGCCATTAAGCTTAGAGTGAATGCACTCGATGTGACATAAAAAGAGAGGAGACGTCTCAGTAATTAAAGCTTCGGGTTTGTGCCGGATGTTGTCGGCAGGGTCTATTATCAGGTCCAAACACACACGATGAGTTTGAGAGTCCCACTCCCCTCCCCTCATCTCCACCGCCATTTCTATGACTCGAACAAATCAAATTGTTCTTTGAAAATGATAATGAAGTTTAAGGGAAAAAAAGTTGGAAAAAGAAATGTAATTTCCCCAACAGATCTTTATGAAAGCAGACTATTCAGTTGGAGCTGAGCGGTATCAACCATTTATAGCCAACTTTTACTTCAGAAATTCGTTTTCGATTGTCTGCTGCTAGAATTTTAAACCTTCCTATGGGTTAGACCTGGTCCTCTTTTTTAAACTCAGCAAAAAATAAAACGTCCCTTTTTCAGGACTGTGTAATTCAACAATAATGTTGTAAAAATCCAAATAACTTTACAGATCTTCATTGTAAAGGGTTTAAACAATGTTTTCCATGCATGTTCAATTAACCATAATCAATTAATTAACATGCACCTGTGGAATGGTCGGTTAGACCTTAACAGCTTACAGAAAGTAGGCATTTAAGGTCACAGTTCTAAAAACGCAGGACACTAAAGAGACTTGTCTACCGACTGTGAAAAACACCAAAAGAAAGATGCCCAGGGTCCCTGCTCATCTGCGTGAACGTGCATTAGGCATGCTGCAGGGAGGCATGAGGACTGCTGATGTGGCTAGGGCAATAAATTGCCATGTCCGCACTGTGAGATGCCTAAGACACCGCTACAGGGAGACAGGAAGGACAGCTGATCATCCTCGCAGTGGAAGACCACGTGTAACAACACCTGCACAGGATCGGTACATCCGAATATCACACCTGTGTGACAGGTACAGGATGGCCACAACAACTGCCCGAGTCACACCAGGAACACACAATCCCTCCATCAGTGCTCAGACTGTCCGCAATAGGCTGAGAGAGGCTGGACTGAGGGCTTGTAGGCCTGTTGTAAGGCAGGTCCTTACCAGACATCACCAGCAACAACGCCGCCTATGGGGACAAACCCACCTTCGCTGGAAGGAAGTGGCAAAAAGTGCTCTTCACTGATGAGTCACGGTTTTGTCTCACCAGGGGTGATGGATGAATTCGTGTTTATCGTCAAAGGAATGAGCGTTACACCGAGGCCTGTACCCTGGAGCGTGATCGATTTGGAGGTGGGGGGTCTGTCATGGTGTGGGGCGGTATATCACATCATCATCGGACTGAGCTTGTTGTCATTGCAGCCAATCTCAATGACTTGCGGTACAGGGAAGACATCTTCCTCCCTCATGTGGTACCCTTTATGCATGCTCATCCGGACATGATCCTCCAGTAGGACAATGCCACCAGCCAAACTGCTCGTTCTGTGCGTGAGTTTCTGCATGACAGCAATGTCAGTGTTCTGCCATGGCCAGCGACGACCCGGATCTCAATCCCATTGAGCACGTCTGGGACCTGTTGGATCGCAGGGTGAGGGCTAGGGCCATTACCCCCAGAAATGTCCAGGAACTTGCAAGTGCCTTGTGGTCGAGTGGGGTAACATCTCACAGCAAGAACTGACAAATCTGGTCCAGTCCATGAGGAGGAGATGCACTGCAGTACTTCAAGCAGCTGGTGGCCACACCAGATTCTGACTGGTACTTTTGATTTTGAGCCTCCCTTCATTCAAGGACACATTATTCTATTTCTGTTAGTCACATGTCTGTGAAACATTTTTAGTTTATGTCTTATGGTGTTGACTCTTTTAGTGTTCATACAAATATTTACACACAATAAGTTTACTGAAAGTAAAAACAGTTGAAAGTCAGAGGACGTTTCTTTTTTTGCTGAGTTTATTTACTATGCCTTGCAAAATTATTCATACCCCTTGAAGTTTTTCATATTTTGTCAATGTTGTTATTTATTTAGGTGGACTATATGGTATACCAATGCACAATAGTGCATAATTGTGATGAGAAAAAAATAGGCTTGATTTCCATACAAATTCTTTACAACAGAATAAAAAGTCTGGCATGCAATTGCATTGAGCCCACCTACTACTAATACTTTATAGAAGTGAATTTACAAACTTTCCATCTTCTTATCAACTCTGACCAGCTGTCTTGCTCAAGAAAAAGCACCCCACCAGTGCATGATTCTGCTATCACCATTTTTCATAATGCAGATGGTATGTTTGGGTGCATTGTTAGTTTTTTGCCGCACTTTCTGTGTTGCAAATATACCAGAAAGTTACTCTTTTTTTCATTCAGTTATGTTGAAAGATTCTTCCACCTGAGCTTTAGATCTTTTCTGTAGATCTCTTCCATTTACTATGGACCTGTGTGAGATATTCCAAGATATTGATTGTGTTTTATAATATAACTCTGTTTTAAGCTACTCAGCAACTTTATTCCCGACCTGTCTGCTTTGTTCCTTGTTCTTCAAGATGCTGTTTGTTCACTAAGGTTCTCTAACAAACCTCTGAGACCTTTAAGGAACAGCTGCATTTTAAAAGATTAATTTGCAAACAGGTGAACTCTGTTTACTAATTAGGTCATTTCTAAAGGGAATAGAGTGTACTGGATCTTATTTTGGGGTGTCAGAGTTAAAGAGGGGCTGATGACAAATGCATCCCACAGTTTGCAACTCAGTCAAAATCCAAAGTTTACTATAAAAGATTTGCAAACTATGTCTCATTTTCTTTTTACTTCACATTATACAATAGTATTCAAATTATACGCTACTTTATGTTGATTTTTCACATTAAATCCATATCATATACAACCGCAGGCTAAGTTTATGTTTCCATCAAGCAAGTACAGGTGTCTCAAATGTGAGTTTTTTTGTGTCTGATTGTGAACGCTGATGTGTTTTCTGTGTTGTCTCAAACAGGTCAGTGAAGACCAGGTGCAACAGATGGTAACAGAGAATAGCTTCATCACACGCTGGAATGAAAAGAAGGACACAGCGGTGAGTCGACCCACACAGCCCTGATAGAAATGCTTGTTCTGTTTCTGCAGGAGCCACTTCTGCGTGTGTGTGTGCGCATGCACATCGATTTGCCTGCATGCATCAGGGGACTCAAATGCAGGCTTCTTTTCCTGTTGTTTTTTTCTAGTAGAAATGTGCAGGGGAGGCAGAGGGAGCAGAAGCTGGGATTTTGTTCTCTTTGACCTTTACAGCAGGTACTTTATGCCTGAATGACGGAAAGAACCCTCTTGGTTTAGATAAGTTGGTGGAAAATTAAATCCCGTGGTGCCGCTGTTGCTGAAATCAGAAAGAAGTTGTTTATGAAGGCTATATGCCCCTACAATTTTCCCTCCAACATGTCCGTTCTGTTTCATACCATGTCGGGCCTGAGGGCTACTAAGAGGAAAGCTTCTGCAGTTAAAAACTACACAAGCTAAGAAGGATGTTCAGGTTAATACTTTGAAATAAAAGGTTTCAAAATAGGAAAGATGTTTTTCTCTCTGAAAACAGTTGTTTATGTTTTCTCTAGCTAACAGTGGAGGTTTCTGGAAATGTAAAATTGGTATCACCTAATTACATTAAGTTAATGCAGGTTAGTGCCTTTATTTTAGGGATGAATTAGCATCCTAAAGCGATACTCTGAGTAATTTAATGCTACATTAATCATCTGACTTAACTTTTTCTTCGTCAGTTTTAATTACTTGCTGAGTTTATTTCTAGCTGCAGTGTCTGTTGGTGTTGGAGAGCACTTGTGTGTTGGGTAACAGTTAGAAAAAGGGATCCCACACTTTCTGAAAAGTTCTGGTTTTAGGGTTCTGGATGTTCCCAGTCTGGATAAGCATGAAACAAGATAATAAAGGTGTAGAAAAATGTGTTTTCAAATTTAATGACCTATCCCATCATCTAAACCCATCCATCCATCCATCCAAATAACACATAACATATAAAATGATTACAAACAACTGCAAACGCCATAGACAATTTCCTTCCACAGGCTGCCATTCTGATGAACAGTTAACAATCATAGAGCCCAGATTAATACTGTCTATATTTGCACTAATTCAACCTTGCTTTATTCACATGTAAAAACACTTTATATATTCATATTTACATTAAAAAGACAACACCTTTCTATATCCCGCAAAATGTATATATTTATTTTTTAAATGTCTGTACATTGAAAGCAAAGTAGGACCAAAGTCAAATTATTTTATTTAAAATATTTTTACACAAACAGAAATGGCTTCTTTTTTTTTTTTTTATCCTTCCGTTTTACTGCAGAGTATCTCCTCACCCCTCTCAGGATCTGAAAATGTGCGTTTATGAAAGGTTTATGAAAATATAACTTGCCACCCACAGATTTATAAATGTTGGACTCGCGGTGGTTATGCATGCTTTTCAGTTTATTTATAGTATGTCTGAAGCCTATATAAGCTGTCACATAAAACAGAACTTCATTTGGCTTGTTAATTTCTGATTTACTCAGATGTGGATATATTTTTTTTACAGAGAACAATCAAAGATCAAATTTCAGTTTCAGCTTTGTATTGCATCTTTAATTGGAGCCATTAGCAAGGTTGATGTTTAATGAAATGTCCTCAAATTTCACATTTGTGGCGTTTTGTTTCCTAAAGATAAAATAGTCATGAATATGAGAGCTGCTCTTCTGTTGCAATATTTCAACAAATGCTGTAAAATCCTAATGGTGTAACCTTAACAATCACATTAAATCTGTGTTTTCTTGAGGTTTGATAAACATATTTAGCATAATAATATAAAACTTCAAAGAAACAGTAAACCATATGCATTGTATGCACTTATGACTACCAATGATTCAAAAACAATAATGAGTTTTAAATTCTGACATCTTCATTGTAGATGATTATCCATGCCATTATTCCCTCCTTTTTAAATAGTTATGATGCAATTTTTCTTGTTCCTTTATCGTCTCCATTTCGTTCAAAACGTGCGGCAACAGTCCTTTTTTTAAACTCATAAAACAGATTTCTTTTTCTAACCTTTCATTGTTTACCTAGTTTTACGATCTTGGGATTTGCATGGTCAAGTTCCTGAGTATAAATATGGACAAAATATTGAGTCTGAACCACCAACTAGGAAGACCATTTGGGGAGTATGTCTAGAACTTTTCTACCCAAGTTAAGTCAAAAAGGCAACATTTCCCACATTACAGATTTCTTGGGTTTTTACTGTTTTGTCAGACTTTAAATTTATTTGGAAATTTGTATGTGAAAGAGAACTGAATTAAACACAAAAAAACAGTTTTCAAATGTTGATTTCATTTATTTAGGAAAAACAGCCAATCTGTCCCTGCTTAAATAAGTAATTCCCCCCTACCATTTTCTTTTCACAATTCAGCCACATTGGAGGTTTTTTAACAGTGGCTTAATCAGATTTACGTTCGGACTTTGACGAGGCCACTCTGAAATCTTCCTTTTCCTTTTATGTCTGTCAAGTTCACCTGTGGATGTCTCTAAAAACAGACAGTGTGGTTTGTTTTGATGGCCTGCTGCACTACCCAAGTGAGGTTGAGATTAAATCCATAAACTGATTACTGTAATGCCCTGCTTTCTGGTCTTCCCAAAAAGAGTATATCAGGTTTATATGAAGTGAGAACGCTGATATAATCTGAAACCAAAAGAAAAAGTTTTGAAACCTTGAAAATCAGTGGTTGAAAATTTAAAACCTGAAATAAAGTTTTGAAAGTCTGAAAATAAGTTTTGAATATCTGCAATCATAATTTTGTACTAGCATTTTTATTTTTCATAAATTCAACATGTAAAGTACAGAGTTTCAGCCTCACATTTTCAGAGATTCAAATCGCTTGTTTCACCCTTGCTGTTTTTCAAGTATACATTTTCAGAGTTTCAAATATGGCATTGTCTTCCCACCATGTTAAGTTTGCAAAAAACCTTTGAAACCTTGTAATGTGAGATCTGAAAAAAATTAAACTTTGCAACATCCCCCTTTCGTACTTTCATCCACACCGCTGCAAGGTTGCCGTCACGTGATTTTTGGCAGTGGTCTCTCGCTGCTTTCCGATTTGAAACTCTGAAACTCACACTCTGAAGAAAAAAAACCGTCAACGCTCCGGCAGGAGGGACAAGCCGTTTTAACATATAATCAATGACCACTCCTATCTATAATTCCTATTTTAGATAGGAATAATATAAATTATCCTAGTACAAATACATTCTTCCTAGTCAAAACTTAAATTAAAGATATCAACAACTGTATTGTAACTAGGAGAAATTGTATTTTAGGATATTCCTAATTACAATTGTACTAGTAAAAATTAAGTTTGAGATATCTCTAAAGTCTTAAAAAGTTAAGATAGTCGTTTTAACATTTAATAGGTAAACTGGATATATATTCCAGATAGCTTTAGGAGCGGTGGTTGGCTCTGGCTGCCTGGGTGCTGGAGGTGGGGTGTTGGCCTTGCCTCCACTGGGCGCCCCGTGTCAGTGCCTTGGCTGCTGCTGTTGATGTGCTGCTGCCAGTGGAGATGGCTTCTCTGATGGCGTTTCCTTGCATGGCTCATCTGTACTCGGCCCTATGTTCTTTTTATTGTTGCTTTTAAGTATATGTGCATGAGGGTTGGTTTGAAGGGAGGGGTATAACTGTGATCATGTTTTTACCTCTGTGGGGGATGGATGGGAATATGGTTTTATGTGGGGCAGTTTTAATCTGTAAAGCACTTTGAGATGCAATTTTGTGCGAAAAGCGCTTTATAAATAGAGATTGATTGATAGAAAATCTCCTTCTGGATTTTTAGATAAAGTGCAAAGTTAATGGTTCCATTGGTTATGGACCTAAAGCAACAAAGCAGCCCCAGACTATGACACTGCCATTTTTGACTCAATGATAAGTAAATTATTTTTATTCTAGATTTAATGAGACATGTACCTTCAAAAGGTTCCAGTTTTATCCCACCAGTCCACATAATATTTTCCCAGAAGTCCTTTGAATCAGGGTCTTTGTGTTTAGTTTTCTTTTTGTCAGCATATATTTTTTTACCTTGGATCTCTCCAGTGGATGCCATTATTGCCCTGTTTCTTTATCGTTATGAATAATGACGTTACCAGATGCATTAGAGGGTGTAGTCGTTTAGATATTGTTCCTGGTTCTTTGGTAAGCTTTTGGATTAATATGCGCATTTGGAGTACTTTTAAAATCCTGGCCACCCCTAGGTAAGTTCATCATTGTTCCATGTTTTTTGTGGATAATGGCTCTCACAGACATTTGCTTGAGTCCCAAAGCCTCACTAATGTCTATAAAGCCTTTGCAGACCGATCGATATCAATAACTTGGTTTATGATCTGTTCTTGACGGGGTTTTTTTGTTTGGAGAATGAGGCGCTGCTTTTGAAGATCTTGTAGCCTGCTTAATGTTATGAGGTGGGTTCTGTTTAAAGGATTTCTTGATTCTGTGGGTCAGGCAATACTCAGGCCTACATGCCACAACTTAAAGAAAACAATGTTTTAATAAGGGGGAGAGTTACTTTATATATTTGGTCAAGTTGGGGGCAGGGCGGTATTGCTTTTTTCCATTAATAGATTAAATTATCACTTGAACTTTTTTGTGTTCATCAGGTTGTCTTTGTGTAGTATAACAATTCATTTGATTACCTGACAAAAAGGCAAAAACAGAAGAAATCTGAAAGTAAGGAAACGCTCTTTCACATGTCTGTATTCTGCAGGTAAGGTCCTAAAGGTCCTTAGAAATGGTAGGGAATTGCAAGGATGCATCCTTTAGAGTACAGGATAGCTAGGTGAACAGTGGGGAGTAAGTGAATCTGTGATATAATGTGGTGGATGTGAATGTGGATATAAGTAAGCAAGTACTGACTCTCTAAAATCGATACCCTGCATTCACAACCAGCGTGAGCATGGCTTTAATTAACTACAAAATGCCTTGATTCTGTCTAATTTTCTTCACTCGTAGCGCCACTGATTCAGCCATCTCAGAGATTTTCCTGCCTTCACACAAAACTGAATAGAAGGAGGGAAAAAAGAACAGAGCGTAACAACATGGTTCCATATCCGCATGTGACATTTTCACAATTACTGCTTTTTGCTCCATTGGTTTAAATGACTGTAATTTCTGAGTCATTTTTGGGCCACAGGAGTCAGGAGCGGCCCTATCCCTCTTATTATAGGACAGCTCAAGTTATTAATGGACCTTGGTTCACTTGCCCATTGAAATGACAACGGGAATATAACTGTAATTTTAAGGTAGTGAAGGAAAAAGGAACCCCTTCATGCTCACTTAGTTCTCCATTTTACTAGAGAGAAAGAGAGTTTACCAAAGTCCTCGGAACCTTGGTAATTCAGAATCATTGTCTAGAATACAAATTTATAAAAAATATGTATTTAATTTGAAGGAATTTTTAGCCAACATGAATTTATATCAAAGAATTGTGTTTTATTGTACTATTTAATAATAGAAGTCTCAAGCTATAACCATTAAGTTAACATCAGTCAAATATGATTAGTAAAATAAAAACCTCTCTGTTGAATGACAAATTAGATAGAGGTATGACCGATTTTGTTTTTATCTGTTTAACTTTAAAAAAAAAGACAATCGGATGGTTAGAATTTGGTGTAAACAACAGGAAAGCATACTGTCTATTGCCGTCAAAAGATTTATTTTAACATTTAATTTGCAAAATCTTTGTAAATTTAGACTCTGTTTAGATCAGGTAGTTTTCTCCTTAGATATGGTATTTTTGCATATTTTTTTTACGAATTGAAAACCTGTAAGATACATAACCAAAAAAATGTCAATTTCTTGCAAAAGGCTGGAGAGCACCAATCAGCATCTCAAGTTATTAAAGATTGAATTGCAATCAGAACATCTAAGAGATTTTTCTCTCCCACTTTTCATTTATTGAAATCCTCTTTAGTTAAAATCCTGATTACAATTTAAAAAGGATAAAAAATGAAAAAACAGATGATAGTGGCTAAGATATTTATAGATTGTGCCATCAAAACCATTAAACCCCCTTAAACAACAATGGTGACGGACCATTATACGGTTGAACATGTTTTGAAGTGGTAAGAGAAGTAAGATCATGGAAGAAGATAAAAACAAGGCTGACATTTACCTTAAACATACAAAGTGAGAGCCTGCCCAAGGCAGAAGAGAACTAATACCCCTTGTCCACTAGGGTCGGCTCAGCCGGGCCGGGTTGGGTGAACCCGGCCCAGAACGGCCTGGTTGTGTTTCCATTGACATCTCAGTAATGCAGCAGTGGGTGAGGACATGGCAAGAGTTCCAGTAAAAGTCAGTCATCACTCACCGTTTTCCAACATCACAGATGCCAATATTGGAGTCGACATCTAGCCCGCTCTCTCTCCAATTGCTCACCAGCTTTTCACCATAAATGCCGTCCATTTCTGCAAAGCACCTCCAGTGCTTGTGGTCTGCCCCAGTCCGACTGTTGTGGTCCTTCACGGCCTGATATTCGCACTTTAAGTTTCCCTCAGCAATGTTTTGAACTCGCTGGAAGCCATGCGTCACCATTCTCTGTGACATCACATCACATGCACACTACCAGGCCAATTACTGGCTACCACTACGTAGGTAGGAGTGAGAGTGACATCACTTTACCAGACCAATCAGTCCGTAGGTGGGCGTGTTGGGTTGCTTCGGCCCGCTTCGGACTGAGCTAGAGGTAGTCCGAATAAAGGGGTTGGCTCGGCCTAGACAAAGGTAGTGGAAATGCACTAAATACGGGGTCTGTCAACTTATTTCGGGCTGAGCCAAACCCTAGTGGAAAAGGGGCATAAGCCACATCTTAGAGCCTCCCAAAAATGCTTGAATTTTAAGATAGACCAAAATGTTTGTATTTTTATTGAGAGCAATTATACTGTTAAATTTGATTTGACATAGTCAGTATAAATAAATAAAAACTATTTCGATTATTTTAAATTGAAAGGAATTGGCAAGTTTACTTTACAAAAAGCAAAGAATAATCTTATTTTTTTTGACTGTTGCATTAACACAGTTGCAATTTAATGCTCTAAGTTTCATCCTTTCATTGTGTTTCAGCTTAGTACGGTCAAAAATACACCTCAGCAAATAGCAACCAATTATCCGAGCTTTTAAGCTCAGCCAATCAAACTTGACCTCCCACTTCCAGATTCTATCAGATCTGTACTGAAACACAGTTTGTGATAGAAATGTTGCTGACAAGAAAATGGGACCCAAATGTAATTCTGCTTAAGAACTCATACAAGCTTGGACCAGTCCTGTGCAAACCCTGTGTGGGGGTGGAAACTGGCACTGTATGTCACCCTGAACACACCATTCCCAAATGAAACATGGTGTTGGCATGCTTTTGTTCAAAGCTGCTCTAAATGTAATCTGACTGAGCTTTATCTGTGAATTTATTTTACTGGCACATAATAAAAATGTATCGAACAATACATAATCTTTTGTTCATGTGTAAAAATGAGCTACATGATGTCTAAGGAACACAAACTAGCTCGTGAACATAATAAAGGACATAGTTGAAGGTAGGGTTGGGTTTAACAATGAGCCATAGCTGTGAGAGATTGTGGGATCATCTATTTGGCACATTCCATTTTTTGCAGTTCTCCACCCTTGCTCAGATAATGTATATCAGTTTCATTTTTACTCTTTTTCTCTAAGCTTCATAAACCAGCATCAATGTGGCAGTGATGAAACTACTGTTTTTAATGACTAAGCCCCTGTCTACATTAGGCTGTTTAAGTGCTTAAACAAATAAATATTTAGTCAAGTCCCTGTCTCGGCCACACTAGCCCATCGTTTAAAGACCTCATGACACGAAGTTGACATTTTTAAACATAACATAAAATAAAGAAATCTGGACCAATGGAGTATTTCAAAGTTATAGACATGCCTTGCATAATCCTACTGAGAGCAAAAAACTGCTGCGGTGACTAGCATTTTACTCGTACTGTATCGCCGCTCACTGAAAGAGCAGAAAGCCGATGTGACGTTAGCGAGAGAATGCATTCTAAGTTTGTTGACACATTGGACAGGGGCTGTTCAGCTGTGACTGGGACCGCTATGTTCTGTTTTTGACAAAGGAAAGTGATCGTAACGCCTTCGTGTTGTGTTGCGGGATTTTGCTAAAATACACACAAGGATGGTGTCAGTTTATTTAAGTTTCCCAAAGACCCAGAGTTACTTTCGAAGTGGGTGAAACAGGTTAGACGCACCTGTGAGAAGTGGGCTCCCTCCTCCTTCTCTCTTCTCTGTTCGAAACAATTTGAGGTGTTTGATTCCGTTACTATGATAAAGAAATCACTGGGTTGTTTAGTTCAACACAAGCGTGTGTTGCTGCCAGCAGCTGTGCCTACAGTGTTCCGCAGGAGTGTGACAGCGTGTGGCGGCGGTACCCGTGGTGGTGCTTGTGGACTGGGCGACACTGACAGCTGCAGCGTCAGCATCCTACAAGCTCGACACCCCAGTTAGATCTTGTCTCCAGAAGAGACAGGTACATATTCAAAGCAGTTTTGCTATAATTATGAATAATTCCAACTTGATTTAGTGAGTCTGACAAAAAAATAAAATAACAAACGTGTTTCACCTGAAACTAATAAATTGGTACAATAACCATAAAGAATTGTTATGAAGCCTCACTTGCTTTGTTGTTTGCCTTGAATGTCTGTCTCAGTCCTTATAAATAAGTACGTCTGGATTAGTTTATTATTTTTAGTTTTAAAACTGATTTACCATATATACAATATTTTAAAGTCTATTCTCTGAGCTACAAGGATCCAGTGTAGACTTTAAAACTGGGATGATGTGCTCTACTTTCCTGGTTCTGGTGAGGATGTGAGCAGCAGCGTTCTGGTGAAATTTCGATGTAAAGCTGAGTATCATCTAAATAGTTATGATAAATAATCTTATTGGTTGTTATAATCTGGGCTAGTGGGAGCATGTAAAAATTAAACAGTAGGGGCCCCAGGATGGAGCCCTGGGGCACCCCACATGTGGTCTCTATCTGTTCTGAAGAAAATGTACCTATTGGCACAAAGAAGTCTTTGTTCTTTAGGTGAGACTCAAACCAGCCAAGTACTGCACCAGAGTCCCACCCAGCTCTTCAGTCATTTCAATAACATATCATAGTCAACAGTGTCAAATGCTGCACTGAGGTCCAAAAGAACCAGCACTGTTGTTCTACCACAGTCTGTATTTATGCGGATGTCATTGTTCTTCTTTACCAGTGGTTTGATAACTGTTTTTAAAGCCTGGGGGAAGACACCTGACATGCGGGATGAATCAACTATTTAAATCAGTTCAGGCCTAATGACAGGGAAAACTTTAAGAAATTGTTTTCAGTTTGACACTAAAAATATTTTTCTCAGTTTTAACCCTCATCTCATATCTGATGCTTTCCACATGCTTTTTTTGGTAAGGTTAGCATTCAGGTTCTCCCAAGCAAACAGCTCCTTCAACAGAGTAAACATCCAAACTTTTCTCCATCTATTTTATAAACTCACCATTTTTTAAAATATCTTTTTTTTTTACCTTTTAGGTTTTGACCTAAGAGTCCTTATTGACCACAGGGCCCATTCTGACACTTAACAATCTTCTGTCCTAATAAATACATGAGTCTTCAGGTGTGCCCTTTAAATCTTTTCAAACTCAGCTAACTTTAACGTCATACTTGAGTAAAGCTTTATATCTGGATTGGAACATTTGACCTGTGGCTCTTCCTGTTAATGCTCTCTTTTTTTTTACCAGTTTTGTTTTTTATTAACTCTATATTTTATTTACTTCCTGTGTTGGCAAAAAAACCCATCTGGTTTCCAAAATCTAACTCTTCTCTAGTTTGACATTTTACCACTTTGGAGCTGAATTTCTATAAAAAACTGACACGACAAAATCACTTGACTCATGCATTTTGTTCCCCATCCTTCCTCTCCAGTTCTGTCCAGCAGGGGATTTGATCTTCGAGGTGTACTTGGAAAAGCGTGAGCCGGAGCAATGCTGTTTAATAAAGGTGAGAGTGTGTGTTATATGCATAGGCCGCTGCTTTCTGGATGCCCTGAAGTAAGAGACGCAGTAAGAGAGCAAGAATAGATGGAAGTTGTTGCTGGTGAAAGGGTGGGTTGAACAAGAAATGGAGGTTGATAGAACAAGGCTGAGACATCTGTGGTTTAACCTGGTGGGATTACTGCCACTGAAATGAATCAAATGCAAACTAATCAAAGAAATCTGTTTAAATTGTGTAAGTAATTGCATTTTCCAAGAGGTGCAAGCAACTGAAGGTCATAGACTCCTAAGTTTGCTGCAATCCTTAAGAGGGTTTAGGTTAAGATAAAAGCTACAAAGAAAGGTTTAGCAGCAATTTTCTTGCAGTTGAGACAGGTATACTTTGCCTCACTCTGTCATGTGCAATGAATTACTTTGCATATCCATGTTTAAGTAATATTTTCTCTTTGTGACAATGTTTTCTTAATTTTCCTTTTTTGTTTGTGGTAGCTCTCTCCAAGTATGCGGTCTTCAGAGCTTACAGAAACAGCACTGAGTATGAGAAAAGGGACTTTTAAAGCAGACGACTTGTGGACCACCTTTGAAGTCATAGAAAATGGAGAACTAGGTATGCAAGATCTTCTGTTATTTTCAGCTCATTGATACCAATCTAATGCAATTCAAATGCGGTTTTATGTTTAAGTAGCCAAGAGAGCCCGAAAACGAGGGGAAAAAACCTCAGACTTTAAAAATGATGCAGTTTCTTTAGAAGGAAGAACAAATTTATTCTCTAGGAACTTCACAAGAAAAGAGGTCTAATTTGACTCCAATTGCGTAGCAGCAAACCTGGTTCAACAATAATTTAAATCACTGGAAATCATTAATACAATATTTGAATCAAATTATATACAATCCAATTCAATCCCAATTACAAAGCACACTGAAATCTAAAAATAGAAAACAATCTAACAACGACCTGTCTTGAATAGCTGTATTTTGATAGATGTTTTGTCTGTTAGTTCACCTAATCAAGGAGAAACTATATAAATATTTTTTAAACCCCTTTCCAACATTTTACTGTAAAACATCCTCTTAACACATTTCCTTAGTTTTTGTTTTATTGTCACAATTAGATCATTTTAATAATTGAAAACAAATTAATATCAAAGATAACCTTACCAATTCAATTTAGTTTATTTATATTGCGCCAATTCACAACACGTCATCTCAAGGTACTTTACAAGAAAACTTATTTCAGTTCAATCATACATACACTACCGTTCAAAAGTTTGGGGTCACCCAAACAATTTTGTGTTTTCCATGAAAAGTCACACTTATTCACCACCATACGTTGTGAAATGAATAGAAAATAGAGTCAAGACATTGACAAGGTTAGAAATAATGATTTATATTTGAAATAAGATTTTTTTTACATCAAACTTTGCTTTCGTCAAAGAATCCTCCATTTGCAGCAATTACAGCATTGCAGACCTTTGGCATTCTAGCTGTTAATTTGTTGAGGTAATCTGGAGACATTGCACCCCACGCTTCTAGAAGCAGCTTCCACAATTTGGATTGGTTGGATGGGCACTTCTTGCGTACCATATGGTCAAGCTGCTCCCACAACAGCTCAATGGGGTTCAAATCTGGTGACTGCGCTGGCCACTCCATTACCGATAGAATACCAGCTTCCTGCCTCTTCTCTAAATAGTTCTTGCACAATTTGGAGGTGTGTTTTGGGTCATTGTCCTGTTGTAGGATGAAATTGGCTCCAATCAAGCGCTGTCCACTGGGTATGGCATGGCGTTGCAAAATGGAGTGATAGCCTTCCTTATTCAGAATCCCTTTTACCCTGTACAAATCTCCCACCTTACCAGCACCAAAGCAACCCCAGACCATCACATTACCTCCACCATGCTTAACAGATGGCGTCAGGCATTCTTCCAGCATCTTTTCAGTTGTTCTGCGTCTCACAAACGTTCTTCTTTGTGATCCAAACACCTCAAACTTGGATTCATCCGTCCACAACACTTTTTTCCAGTCTTCCTCTGTCCAATGTCTGTGTTCTTTTGCCCATCTTAATCTTTTTCTTATATTGGCCAGTCTCAGATATGGCTTTTTCTTTGCCACTCTGCCCTGAAGCCCAGAATCCCGCAGCCGCCTCTTCACTGCAGATGTTGACACTGGTGTTTTGCGGGTACTATTTAATGAAGATGCCAGTTGGGGACCTGTGAGGCGTCTGTTTCTCAAACTAGAGACTCTAATGTACTTATCTTCTTGCTCAGTTGTGCAACGCGGCCTCCCACTTCTGTTTCTACTCTGGTTAGAGCCTGTTTGTGCTGTCCTCTGAAGGGAGTAGTACACACCGTTGTAGGAAATCTTCAATTTCTTAGCAATTTCTCGCATGGAATAGCCTTCATTTCTAAGAACAAGAATAGACTGTCGAGTTTCAGATGAAAGTTCTCTTTTTCTGGCCATTTTGAGCGTTTAATTGACCCCACAAATGTGATGCTCCAGAAACTCAATCTGCTCAAAGGAAGGTCAGTTTTGTAGCTTCTGTACCGAGCTAAACTGTTTTCAGATGTGTGAACATGATTGCACAAGGGTTTTCTAATCATCAATTAGCCTTCTGAGCCAATGAGAAAACACATTGTACCATTAGAACACTGGAGTGATAGTTGCTGGAAATGGGCCTCTATACACCTATGTAGATATTGCACCAAAAACCAGACATTTGCAGCTAGAATAGTCATTTACCACATTAGCAATGTATAAAGTGTATTTCTTTAAAGTTAAGACTAGTTTAAAGTTATCTTCATTGAAAAGTACAGTGCTTTTCCTTCAAAAATAAGGACATTTCAATGTGACCCCAAACTTTTGAACGGTAGTGTATATTACAATGAATCCTACGTAGTTCATTATTCCAATCAGTTTACATTTTCTATCTAAGGAAGCCCAACAGATTGCATTGAGTCATTGAATGTAGCAACAGTAGACAGTCTTCTGCGTTGTTGTTGACAAATATCAAGGCAAGCTTTAAATGATGATTCTTATTTATTAAGGGAAAAAAGATATCAAAAATCAACCAGGTTCTATGCAGAGAATGGCATTAACCACATGTTTGGAAACCTGAGTTCAATTTCACTTGCCTCAGCCATGCCTTATTGCTACCTGACCTTTAGAATAATGAAATGGCTTAAATGGAATCAACATTAACAAGGCTACGCCAAAAACAATATATTATGCCGATTCAAAAATTCAAGAACAGAAGAGAAGCAAAGTCAATTACATCTATCCATCAAGAAAGGGTTTCATGCTTTCTCCACAAATAGAGAAAACATGAAAGCCCAAGAGTGCATCGACACTCTTCCACGAGTTCTCAATAGAACCCAGAACCAACACCTAAAGGCCTTGCCACAGTTAAGGTCAGTGTTCAGGATTCAATATTGAGAAAAAAAACTTTTAAATGTCATCCACAGGAAAGTTCCAAGGCCGAAACCACTCCTTACCAAAAAGAGGATAAAGCTAACTCTCTCTTGTTCCAAGAAAATGTCTTGATGATTGCCAAGGCTTGTGGAAAAATATATTGTGCACAAAAGTGAAACTTTTTGAAGGGTGTATGTTCTGTTACATCTGGTGTAAAACTAACACTGTGTTTCAGAACAACAGAATCATCCTGACAGTCAAACACAGTGGTGGTAGTTTGATTGTGTGGGACTTGTTTGCTGTTTTTGGACCTTAAGAACTCACTTTAATTGAAGGAACAATGAATTCTACTTTTAAACAGAAAATCTTTAGAGCAGAATGTCCAGTCACTTAAAGTCAAAGTGTGGACATAAATCTAATTGTAGATTGTAAGGTATGATCTTAAACAGGATGCCCATGTTGAAAAGCCCTCTATTGTATCATACTTTTAAAAAAAGTCTGCAACAGAGTGTGGACCAAAATTCCTCCATAGTGATGTAAAAGACTTATTGGCAGATTTCGGTAATGCTAGATGGCAGCAAAACCTACCACCCGCTGCACAACCAGTTATTAGGTTCACTTTTTCACATAAGGCCAAGTTGGTTTGGGTAAATTATTTCCATTACTATATAAAATGATCATTTGAAAACTGCATTTTGTATTTAATCAGATTAGCTCTGTTCCTGTTTGGTGCCACTGTATGTACAGGTTTCTGTTAAGTCTCTTTAAATTTTCTGTTCATCAATCAGTATCAGCATTTGTCCACGACGGAATATTCGAGCCATTGTAGACAAAGGGAAAAAAATAATAATATTGCCATTGAGGAGTACATTTTTACCAAAAAAACGATTGACATTTTTTCCTGATTAAAGGCACAAGTTTGCAATATTAGTACAAGGATAGTCTCTGACATTGGAAAGTCCAAAATTTGTAAGAAAAAACATACCATTAAAAATAGATATTTTCCGATATCAATATTACAGCTCTTTTGCTGTATCTGGAAGCCATCATGCAGCTACTTCCTTACTGTCTCAGCTGTGCATTCCGGATCTGTTCAAGATGTTCATTGTCAGTATACACCTGGGAAAAGTCATTCTGATACAGGAAGAAAGCATGGATGTACAACTTACACTTTAAATAAAAACAGATGCGTATCTCCAATTTTTACCCCTTCAATCTCAGAAAAATTCTGCCAGTTTTTGTTACAAATGTCTGATTTTAAAATCCTTAAACTTCAAAGTTTTCTTTCAAGCAAATTTCTGACTTCACAATGTCTGATTATTTTAGTTTTAATATTGTAAATGTTTGTCTTTAATTAGTTCATTTTCTCCTATTTTCTTGTAAGATTACTGCTGTTCGACAGAGAATCAGGGTTTTTCTTGTAAATATGAGAAATTTGTATAGAAGTTTCAGAGTTTTTCATCAGAAATGTACTCCTTAGTTGCTAAGTTTTTTCTTTTTTCTACGATTACCCTAATATGCCTTAGTACTTATCAGTTTTACCCTAACTTTTCATAACACTTAAGACAAAATGTTCCCACTTTACTTTTATAATAGGCTGTTCATTCACAGCTGTTTTGAATAGCCCTCTTTTCAGCTAAAATATAATTACTAAAATTGCTTTCATGATTAATTTTGTCAGGTCCTGCTGTTTTCTTGCCCGCAAACCCGGGCTAAGGACGTTTAGTCAACATTAAGATGGGTTGTCAGGGACAGCAGGCTTTTCTTCGTCTTGAATAACTGATGCTTTTATCGTGTCATGTTGGAATTAAGCTTTTTGACCCACATGCAGAACACCACTAGGGAAACCACACATAAAAGTTTTAAGGCTTTTATTAAAATAATGAAAATGTGTAGATGATGATGAAGAGCACGAGAACTGGGAATACTGCACTGCAGGGGAAGAAATCCAGAGGTGAGATAGAATTCTGAATGAAGAGTAATTGTTTAAATGAACTCAGTTGAGGCTTACTTGGTGGAAGGAAGATTGAACGCCAGGGAGAGAGAGCTAGGAGTCTTGGATCTCAGGAGGAGCTTCCTGCTGCATTCTTGGAGATGTGGAGATGGTAGAGTCTTGGAGCGAGGATTAAGCGCTGAGGGCGGGCAGGCAGAGCACGGAGATGGAGCATGGATCACGGAGGAACGTGGATAAATGACCAATGGGCTGACCCAATGACCCAAGGGGCTTACTGAGAAGCTGATGATCAGATTACGAGGAGGTTGAGATGAGGAAAAACCTTGGAAGGAGCACAGAGGAGTTAAGAAATCCCACTAGAAACTCAGGAGATTGCATGGAGGACTTGAGGTTTACCAAACGGCTTTAACAGTCAGTCGCTGAACGTCTGACCGTCATCTCCTTAAATCCTCAACCAGTGATTAGCTCAATGAGCAAGCAAGGCTCCGCCCCCTGCTTGATGGACAGCTCCTCAGCTCAGCCAAGACCTCTGGTGGAAATCTCCAGAATGGTGGAAAAATAAGCAGAAAGCAGACAGACAAACACAGAAAAACACTGGCAAACACCCCAGACTCCTAACATATAGGACTATGCTTTATTTATTAACTATTTAAAACCTTTGGAACAAACTTTAAAAGGAGATCGGGGCGGCTGTAGTTCAGTGGTGTAGTTGTCGGCTTGCAACCCAGAAATTGTGGGTTCCATTCCTGCTTCCGCTTGCTACACGTCGTTGTGTCCTTGGGCAAGACACTTCACCTACCCGCCTACTGGTGTTGGCCAGAGGGGCTGATGGCGCAATATTACAGCCTCGCTTCTGTCACTCTGCCCCAGGGCAGCTGTGGCTACAATCGTAACTTGCTTCCACCAGTGTGTGAATGTTAGCGTCAATGAATAATAAAGTTGTAAAGTGCTTTGAGGGTCTCAAAAGGCGCTATATAAGTGCAAACCATTATTATTATTATTTACATAAATTTGAAAAGCTCTTATATTTTACAACTAAAAGGCAAGAATAACAGCACACAGATGTATTTAATGCATTTCATTTTAAGTTCAAACTGAGAAACTAGGTAGCATACTGTTAGGTGATGCAATATCTGTAGTGTACATTAAATAAGAACAAATGTGTTTGATATACTATATATGTAACATGATGTAGCATGCAAAAGGGTTGGAGAATGTGTATTTTCACATTTAATAAAAAATATACATATCTTATTAGAGACTGTGTATAAATATACTGTAGATACAGATGTGTAGACTGGGTGATAAGAAATTAAACACATAGTTTATACTAGATACATTTGACATGCAAAATATATAGGTATTTATATTTATACTGCAGAACTTAACATATTTTATTCGGAAAAAAATTATATATATATATATATTAGAACACCTCATACCCACTGCTAAGTACAGGGGAGGATATGTCATGCTGTGCGCCTGTTTCTATTCTGTTAGGCCTATGAAACTGTTGAAATGCATGTAATCTCAATTGAATTAACATATTTTATTCTGAAAAAAGATAATGTGTATATATATATATCTATATATATATATAGATATATATATCTATATATATAGATATATATATATATATATATATATATATTAGTGCTGTCAAGAAATTAAAAAAACTTTGAGATTAATTATGATTTGTAATTAATACATCTACTCTCTTTTTTAATCACACCTGAGAAAAGCCCTTATCTTGAGGTATTTTCATTTTAATTCATTAGATTATTTTGGCAGAGCAAATAACAAAAAATGGCTTTATGAAGTCATTTATTGTTTTTAACAGACTTTAACAGATGGAGTCCCATCCATTTACATTTCTCATTACATTTTTGAGACTAGTTCCAGTGCTGCCTGCCTACAATTTCGGCTTTGAGCATGCTCAACTCGTTAGCATTCTAGACTCAGTAGTGTAAATATCTGCTAGGAGTCCAGATGGACGTAGGGGCAGGAGGAGCTGCAGCGCACGGACTGCCTGCCTGCTATGAACGTTCTGAAATGTTAGACGAGCACACAACTGAACCACTGCTCAGTGAGAGTAACAAGGATACATGCTTAACCCAAAACTCTCCAATAACACCAGAAACAGTTCGCTGGATGTTTTGCTAGTTGCTTTTTTTTTAAAAAGAATCGCTGGAGGGGTCTAAAAACTCGATAAATAAAGCGACAAAGACGCTAATTTGGCAACACTGTCTGCAACTCACAGCTCTTCCTCACTCATCTTGCCCTTGCCAATACAACGGAAGCGTCAGCTTATGATAAGCAGGCCTAACAACAGCCAATCAATGTCCACTTCAGGGTGTGGTTAACCCCCCAACAACTCAAGCACAAGAAGCCCAAAGCAAAAAAACGGATTTTATTTAAAGGCAACTCACATGCAGAACAAGTAAAATTAAAGATTACAATTTTGATTACCGCAATTAAAAAACATAGCGCGCCAAATATGGCCGTAATTATTTAATCGCATTAACGTGATAATTTGAAACCCATTATACATATATTTTTTTCACATGTGAATGTTTGTTGTATATATGATTGAAATAAAGATTTCATTTGTTCATTATCCCGACAGATAAGTCATATGACTTTTCTAAGCTGTATCATTTGTTTCATTTCTTCCTTTTGTCAAAATCTTTTGTGTGAGCGTCCACTCATCCCTGACTGCTGCCAACAACTCTGACTCCATTTTTTACTGTTCATATTTCTTACAGGGTTCATGTATATTCTGGAAAAATGACAACAATTTTCCTTTTTTTCCAAGTCTGAATTAGTATGGAAAAATACACTATTGTATGGAATTATAAATATTTTTCTAGCCTTTATTTTTTTAAAGTATCATATTTAAAGATGACCAGTGGATAAATATTTGCTCTCGATTTCCTTCTAAAAAATTATTGAATCCTGATATGAAACAAGTATATAGCCCAGTACTTTTGCCTGTATACTTCTGAATACATCACATCATAAACTTTATATATATAAATTTATATAACATATATATATATATATATATATTTATATAACTTTATATGTATATTTAACGAATAACTAATTCAGTGTTTCACAATTAAAAAAAGTCCCTTAATAGTAAAATTCTTTGCTTTAAACTTTCTTCTTTGGTCTGTGTTTTTATCCAGTTAGTATCACATTATCACTTATGGTTGGCATTTAGTTGCAGGGCTCCTGCAAAGAACAGAGCCTAATTTGTTGGCCTTGCGATTAGGAGATTATGCTTTCTCTTTAATGAACCAGTGTCTGTAAATGTGGCGGCACACTGAGAAATTATCCAAGCATCATTGGTCTGATGATATGCACATTAATTAATCATCAGCGCCATCGTATGTCATACATTACCTTCATCTTTCCTGCATGATCGACCTAGAGAGCTGACCCGCCTCATCTCACATTAATAGACAATGACAGCTCCTTGTGCTTCACACTTCACCATTTGATCATAGAAGAGAACCAAAGAGGAAAGTCAGATTTGTCACAAAGCGACTTAGCTCACCCGTCCCCCGTGCACTTTTCATCAGTTCACTTGGAGTTTAAACCTCAATCTTATGTTTATTTTCCTTCTCGCAAAGTTCCAGAGGACATGCCGTCCTCTTCTAACAGCGAAGGTGTGTTGAATACTAAATATATATATTTATATATTTTGTGACAGTTCCAAATATTTTCCACGCCAAACCAGCACGTCTGAGGATGAGTAAACAGTCAAGCTATTGTGAAGGCTACAGCTCAACAGTTTTTGCTCGTAAAAACCACAGAGGGGTTAGAGAGTGCATTAATTAGTCATTTGGTTTGTTTATTTTATTTCAACAGAGCGACCGCTGCACCACAGTGAAAAGATTCTTCAGCAGGTGTTGGAGTGGAGTACCTTGGACTGCCCAAGCTCTGCTTTTCTTGTTATAAAGAAATTTGCAGGGGCAAAAAGAATGGCCGGAGGGAAAGGTAGAGTATGCTATCAATGAAGCGCTTACAGTAAATCTCAATGGTAGACAAAGATAATTTTGTCCACACATTCAGGCATTATTTATTGCAGAACCACAAAGAGACTGTAGTACAGTCTTTATTGTCTGTGATACATTGCAAAATTAATCTCCTAAATTATTGTAACATCCAATGTTTATGTAACATTTTGAGTTTTTTGCACGATACAAAATGAATGGTTGGTACAGTACTCAGATTTGTCAAAAAGTACAGAATAAGCAGTGAAAATGTGTTTTTTTTATTTGGATAAATTACTTTCTTAAAGTATGTTAGCATTATCTTTGTCAATGGCTAAAGGTAGTATTAAATATTAACTCTTGGAAAAAGTGGGTTAAGATTATTAAAAAACAGACATACTGTAAATGTTAAACCTAAATTTAACGACTAAATATCAGTTAGGATTGAATGACTAAATATATCAGTCAGGCTTTACAAGCAAAATTCAATTTAGACTGTGTATATTCCAATATTTGCAATTAAATAAATTTTTTCCTAGTCATTCTTTCAATGATGAACCTCTTGATTCTCAATTGATTGTGTTGACACTGGTGTGGGAAATCTGGCAGCCTAATACATCTATTGTGGTTTTGTCCCAAAGTTAGAGAATTTTGGATGTTTGTTGAAGAATTTATTTGTAAATATTCATTGTGAAGTTTCATTTATCACCTTTGATATGTCTGCTAGGAAACAAAGTAGAAGAAGTGAAATCAAATGAATTGCAATATCTGTTTAGTCTTGGATTTCTTTCAGCAAAACGTATTATTTTAATGAACTGGAAAGTGAGAAAGCAAAACTGCTTTCACATAGACAATTGGACTAAGGACTATATGGACTTGATAGCAATGGAACATGCTGCATCTTTTTTGCAAGATATAGAATATAAATGTAAAGATGTAATGGAATTGGTCAAAACGGCATTCTCCAAATAATGTTGTTTTCTTGTTTTGATGTGTTTATGGTTAAATGTGCATGGTGCTGAACAAACATCATTATTTTGATTGTGATATTTAAAGATCCCATTTACATTCATTGCAATGGTAAATGTGTAAAACAGTTGTTCTCAAGCTTTTCACACCAAATGGGGCCTGAACCTTTGGTTACATTTGCGCAGTAGCGTAATAATAATAACAATAAAACAAATAGTGGCTTGGTTGGTTGTTAAAATCACTTTAATTATTATAATTGCAATAACAACCAATTATGTATACTAAAATAATTAACAAATAATAGTTAAGGTAATAGAGTTTAAAATGGAACAAAATACGGAGAACAATTGTGATGTAATATATGTCCGCAACCCCCCCTCCCCCCATGGTTTTTTCTTTTTTTTTCTTTTTTGTACTCATTTGTATGTATTGTTTATTTTGCTTAAATTAATTAAAATATATATAGGAAAACCTAAATTAAGTGACTAAATACCAGTCAATATCTTAATGTTATTTTGCTAACTAAGCTACAAATCTATATGTTTAAAGCAATGCTAACTAAGTTAACTTTGCTAAAAGTTATAATTAAGTTGTTGAAACTGTCATGACAAAAAGAAAGCACAGCCCTGTTAATCTCTACTTATTTGTAGATATGTACATTTCAACAAGGAACCTAATCATTTAAGAGATCATTACTGTTAAGAAGTTAAAGTGTTAATTGATGTCATCATTTTGGTAGTTACTGCCAGAAGCATAGTCGCTAACAAACAACAACAAACCGACCATATTGACATAGAATTTATTCAGAAAACAAAAAGTATTCATACACCTTGCAGTTTTCCACATTCAGATATGACCCAAACTAATAAATAGAAACCAGGTGTGTGTAATAAATATCTGTATGCATCCAGCTTTTCTGTGACAGCTTTGGTTTGTTGAAGAACATTATAGAACAAAGCATCATGAAACCCAATATACACAAAACAGGTCTGGAGGGAATGTAAATACATTTAGCAGAATGACGAGGCAAAAAAGCAATAAGAAATTTATTTTGCAAACCTGTTGAAAGAGGTGCTCAGGTTGGATTAGACCAAGATTTGAACTTTTTTGGGCAGCGTGCAAAATGCGATGTGTAAAAACTAACACTGCACACCACTATAAAAACAACATATCTACATTATAACATGGTGGTTTGAAGCTGAGAGGGAAGCTATTCAGATTTAATTGGAAGTTTGATTGAACCATATACTGTACAAGGCAATCATGGAGCAACACCTGTAAGAGGTTTTCAAAAGACAGCAACCCTAAACCTACAGCCAGGGCTGTTTAGATCCACATTCATGCCCAAATAATAATCTAAATAATTCATGGCAAGACTTGAAAACTGATGTTCGCTGAGGTTACCTATTAAATCTGACTTCATCTGTGCACAAACAATTTTGCTAAATGTGCGAATATGGTGGAGTCACGCTCCGAAAGATATGCAGCTGTTATTCCAGCGAAAGGGTCCTCATTACAAAGCACGCCATACTTTTCAGATTTTTGTTGTCACATTTTTGAAA